>CM056193.1:121970275-123170275 GCA_029692085.1 Gymnothorax javanicus | reverse complement strand
ATCAGAACAAGATCTCGATCTGTTCAGCAGGTGGCGGTGTTTAAAGCAATACATGACAGTTTCTTAAACTTTTGACTAAAAAGTGCCCCTACAGTTCCCGGGTGTAAGTGCACTGTCATTAATACGCGCATTTGGCCTAGTGGTCGGGTACGGACCACGGCCACTTCAGGCACTCATAGTAAAAGAACTGCTGACATTGTAGAAATGGTAGAATGATCATTTGCAATATTTTTAGTCAATATAACAGTAGAATAATTATAAGGCATTTCTGTTAAGGTACGAAAGTTTTCATGTATTGCTTTAAACTTCAAAATCGCAAAAAGTGCATAAAGGAAAACTTCAAAGCGCTGTCTTAAAAACAATAAAATGCCTTGATTATAATGGCATGGTCATGAAGAGCCTTAAAAACAGATTCCAACGTGTTTCGGCATCAAGCCTTCATCAGGGAGTCAAACAGATCTCATGACGCACCTAGCCCTTCATAGTGGTGTTCCACCAATGGGGATTTAACACTTGGATAAGGTGTGGTAGCCTAGACATATACAGTATAAGAGACTCCAGCTAATGGGGTCGTTTGGTCCACAATATTCAGTTATATTCAGTGTAAAATAAAAGAAGAAAGTGAATGAATCAATATACACAATCATCACTAACAAAAATAAAATTGTTCAGAGGAAAGCAGGAAAATCTAGGCCCTAATTTAGGCCTGGGTGTTCAGTGGCCTTTAATTTGTAAAGCCAGAATGCTTCCCGTTGATTAAATTGTCTTTGTCTGTCACCTTTTCTTATGCAAGATGGGATGCGGTCAATACCAAAGGCTTGTAACGTGGATGGGTTATTGTTGTGGAAATTCAAATAATGTCTAGCCATAGGGTGGTTAACATTCCCTACACGGATGGCATATTTGTGTTCTGCTAGCCTGTCCTGTAAGCGTCTTTTGGTTCTTCCAATGTAAAACACTTTACAACTAGGACATTCTAGCCTGTAAATCACAAAACAAGTTTCACATTTAATTAAATGATTAATGATGAACACCTTCTGAGATGTAAAATCCATAAATGTCTTGCTCTGTTTTATGTTTGTGCAACGATTACAATGATTGCATTTGTAGGAACTTCTGGGTTTTGGACCCAACCATGTTTGTTGGGGGTTAGGTTGGAGATAGCTGTGAACCAATTTATCTTGTAGAGTAGGGCATCTCCTGAAATTGATTAATGGAGGTTCAGGGAAAATCTGGCTGTGTACACTGTCAGTCTGAATAATACCCCAGTTCCTATTTATAATATGTTTAATTTTTTTTCTGCTTCCGTGTTGTATGTTGGGAAAAAAACTACTTATCTTCTGTTTGTTCGGGAGCATTTCTTAGTAGTAAAGTTTGTCTGTCCAGGTGTTTGGCTCTCCTGCAGAGGTGGGCAACGAGGGCCGTATCTGACCCTGGTTTTCACACCAATTTCTGGCCTTTAGTGAGTTAATTGTCTTAACCATTCGTGAACCATTCGTGAAATCAAACATTTCTGCTGCATTTCTTTAAATAATCGTGAATGACCACCAAAGACTGTTCTTGCCACCCCTAAATGAAATATTTAACTTTGGTCTAATCTATGTGCAAATCTACGTTTGTGTGTGCGACCAATTAGCTGAATTAATCAGGGTAATTGAGAGAAATAAAAACCTGCATACACACTGGCCCTCCAAGACTGGAATTGCCTACCCCTGCTCTAGTGTATGCCTTCTGTGGGGTGGTGTTTTTTTAGCCCCGTTCCTGAAAGCGTGACATCATGTCCTTTGATTTCGCCTCAAAATCCTCCTCCTGGTCAGATTCTGCGCACTCACTGAAGCTGGCCAAAAGGTATGTTTCCTTTCAGCCACTTGGGATAGAAGCTACGGGCATGTACAATCTCAATTCCGAAATAGTTGGGACAAAGTGTAAATTGTGAATAAAATCAAAATGCAATGACTTTCAGATCACATGAGCCAATATATTATTTATAATATAGGCATGGGCAACGCTCTGCATAAACTCTAATGGAATGCGTAACAGCTGAACTGGGGCAGTAAACAAGACTCAGAAAACTTATTAAAAAAATGATGTAAATACCATTTTCATACAAAAAGAACACCATGGTTTGATTAAAAGCAACCTTTTCAATAGGATACCCGCATTTCAGACATGAACTCTGCGTATTACGGCCAATAACGCGATTTGAACAGAGCTATTATTCGCCCGTTGGATGAATGCGTGACCTCAATTTGCGCCGTGTTTACAAACTTTCAAATGCACAGCATGGCAAAAATACCAATTTCGGAGGTAGATTTCAAACAACCTGCGCTGACGTGATATCCCAGCTACGACCCTGATTGACTTACAGCCATCTAATTTGAGAAATTACGAGTCTATTCGTCCAATCTAGACCTCCAGGGGATGTGAAATAAGTTCGACAGAAGTTGTTGAAGTTCGTCGCGAGTTCGCCGTGACTTCTTCTCAACAATAGCAAGAAATGTGAGTGTATTTTTACTGTACTCTACATAGTTAGTTGACAGAATATCCTGTGACCCTATTTGTGAAGTTTCAGTAAAATATACCAAGGAATAAACCAGCGCTAGGCGTTCAAAACCTACCAGTGTTCTGACAAATTTTACTACCTATCAAAATATGCCACCTCGCGAACACCGGTCACAAGATTCATTCACTTATACCCTTCAATTCGAGACTGCAAGGATGGAAATCTGAATAATCAATTAGGAAAAATTCTCGGCTCTCGGTAATTCTGTATATCGTTTAAACATTTTGTTAATCGGATTATGAAAGAAGACTGAAAATAAGCACCCGCTTTTTGTTTGGGCGTAAAAGCGCATATTTAAAGGAGAATACATTGTATATTGATTAAGCATTGAACTCCGCATAAGTCGAACTGTTTTAATATTTGTTGATGACATTGCTTCGGCTTCCTGGAAGCAAGTACGAGCAAATCTGCTGCCTAGTGAGCATTTCAGGTTCGATGTACTGAGTAATAACGCCACGGAAACTTAAACTGGCCCGTCATTCTGCCGAATAGTCTTACTAAACGAGTTAATCGTCTGATTGCTAATCAAGCAAAGGGGAGGTTTCTGCCTCACCAAACTAACCTCCGACTGCACGTCACTGTGTTTTACTATGAATTATTCACAGTAGCTCATTGAAACTATAATGGGAGGAGGGTATATGGACATTGTAAAAAACAGTGCAAAGGTTTTTTTTATTAATCACCACGGGTTATTGAAGGGGGAACGTTTGATTCATTTCGTAGCAGGAGGAGGGCAAACAACTGCCGGCATCAGCGACTTCACTGCATTTTATATAGTAATGGGCGAGTAGCGTTAATGTTTGCCCTCCCACCGATAATTTTGACATTTTTGCAGGCCATTGATCCAAAAAAAAACTTCACAGGCAACCCATTCATACCATTTTTAATATCAATGCAAAACCTAATGTTTGTTGAACATAATTGAGTGAAATTCAATGCATTTTCCATTAAAAAAGGGCCTAGGGGCGCTGCTGTACTTCAGAAAAGGGGTTGATGACTTTAGCATCAATTATTTCTGTTAGGGTACCCTAATGGATAATTTGGCCTGGTTTATTTCTGAATAGACTGCATTTTCAAAAATGCCCTCAGGCTTCACCCCCCAATTTTCACAATGGGTTTTGTTGATAAATGCCGAAATCAGCCATATTTGGGACCCTGTGGCTCTGAGACCCTTTCCTGTAAAGGCGTTGGACTTGTGGCAAACTCTTCGTCTGTGTCTTCTGTACTTACCTGCAAAAAATCATTAGAAAATAATAAAAACTTTTTTCTCAGCAACTCAAGAAATGTTGTCATTTTATTCATTTGTATTGCCCATGCCTATACAATAGAACATAGATAACATTTCAAATGTTGAAACTGAGACATTTTACATTTTTATCCACAAAACGAGCCCCTTTCAAATTTTCTGGCTGCAACAGGTCTCAAAAAAGTTGGGACACAGGCAAAAAAAAGGGCTGAAAAAGCAATTAATATATAAGAGAATCAGCTGAAAGAACATTTAGCAAGTAATTACATTAACTGGCATCAGGTGTGTAACATGATTGGCTATAAAAGGGATGTCTAAGAGAGGCTGAGTCTCTCAGAAGTAAAGATGGCCAGAGGCTCTCCAACCTGCGAAGGCTTGCGTGAAAAAAATTGTGAAATACTTTAAAAACAATGTTCCTCAACGTCAAATTGCAAAGGTTTGCAGTATATAACATCATCAAAAGATTCAGAGGAACTGGAAAAATCTTTTTGCGTAAGGGACAAGGCCGAAGACCTTTACTGGATGCCCGTGATCTTCGGGCCCTCAGACGCCACTGCATCACTCACCGGCATGATTCTGTCATTGACATTACTAAATGGGCCCAGGAATACTTTCAGAAACCACTGTCTGTAAACACAGTCTGCCATGCCATCCACAGATGCCACCTAAAACTCTGTCCTGCAAAAAGGAAGCCATTGTTGTGCATGATCCAGAAGCGCCGCCGTGTTCTGAGGGCCAAGGCTCATTTAAAATGGACATGTGCTGAAGTGGCCTGCCTGCAGTCCTGATCTTTCACTGATTGAGAACATTTGGCACATAATTAAACGAAAAGTCCGTCAAAGGAGACCCAAAACTCTCCAGCAGATGGAAGCCTGTTTTAAACAAAAGTGGGATCAAATTCCAATGGCTAAACTCAAGAAACTTGTCTCCTCAATGCCCAGACGCCTCCACTCTGTGTTGAAAAGAAGAGGGGATGCTACACCATGGTAAACAGGCCCCTGTCCCAACTTTTTTGAGACCTGTAGCAGCCATCAAATTTGAAATGAGCTCATTTTGTGGATAAAATCGTAAAATTTCTCAGTTTCAACATTTGCTGTTATTTCTGTTCTATTGTGAATAAAATACTGGCTGGTGTGATTTGAAAGTCATTGGGTTTTGATTTTATTCACAATTTACACTTTGTCCCAACTATTCCAGAATTGGGGTTGTAAAATAAGACATAGACCCTAACTTCTTCTAAGGACAAGATTTAAATATCATTAATGCAAATTCACTTGCCTCAAAATAAATTAAGTTATAAAAAACAGCCTCTTCTTGCTTATATCTGTGTTTGTTGTTAATGTTTTTAATCGCCAAAGGAAGACTATTCCACAATTTTGCAACAGAGAATACAAAAGAGGATTGACCAGCACTTTTAACATGAAGAATAACAAGCGATTGACCACTAGACCTGGTGTTATAAGTGGATACGCTCCAGATGAAGTTATTACAGAGGTACACTGGAGCCGTGTTAGCTTTGACGTTGAACAAATGATTTAATTTTAACTGGTCAACTCATAGATGTACTGGCAGCATCTTGACTGCTGCAAACTGCTCTGCACCAATGTGAAACCGAGGGTGTTCACTCAACAAAAAACAAATCAATATGTTTTGTGCAGTTTGGAGCCTTGACTTGTAGTAATTGCTGACTCCTGAGTACCAACTTGAGCAAGCATAATCAAAGTGAGGTTGTATGAGCGCTGATACAATTATTTTAATTTTGAATACAAAAAAATTACAATTTCTATATTTAATTTACTTTACCAGCACATTTAGCAATGATCTTTGCAGCCGTCTTATTACCAGAATGGTTTTGATCTAGTGACAGACCAAGGTATGTTATCTGAGATTTGGAAACAATTTTAGTTCCATTGCATTGAATGTATAGGTTATTAAAAGAACTGAGCCTTCTTTTTGGGGCAAACATGATCAGTTCAGTTTTACCCAGGTGTATTGAAAGTTTGTCATCTACTAACCAGTTGTAAACTGTATAAAGTTCGGAAGTTAAGGCAATTTCAATCTGTGAGACATTTTTTCCACATACCACTAGCGCTGTATCATCTGCATGGAGTAAAAGTTTACATCTTGCAGCAGCAGACATGTCATTTACATACAGGATGAACATCAGAGGATGGATCCCAGGATGGAGCCTTGTGGCACACCTCATGATATTAACATAGGATCTGAAAATGTACCATTAATATCTACTACTTGCTTTCTGTTGCAAAGATAAGATCTAAACCAGGAAATTGATGTCGTATTTAAACCCATAGCAGCCATTTTGTCTAACAAAATAGTATGGTTTACAGTATCGAATGTTTTTTGAAGATCTAAGACCACCATACCTGTAATGTTACCCATGTCAGCCTGTAATTTAATATGATCAAGAAGATGGATCAAACAGGTGTCAGTTGCATAGTTGGACCATAATCCGGACTGGAGTTTATACAACAGATTCTTGCTAGACAAGTATTCTTTTAACTGGTTAAAAACAAGTTTTTCCATCACTTTTGAAAACACACTTAAAATAGATACAGGTCTGTAGTTCCCACTGCAGGTTTTGCTATTTTTTTTAAACAATGGAACAACCTTAGCTGATTTTAAATCCTCTGGGAATACGCGACTGTTGATGGATAAATTTATTATATAAGTCAAAGGGCCAGAGATAGCTGGAATACTATCTTTAACAAAGCGGGCCGGAATCTGGTCCAGGTCAGTAATTTTAGCCGAGCTAAGAGAATTTAATATATCTACAACCTGATCTGGGCCAACATTTGACAATCCAAAGTCATTGTCAGACACTTTTTTTGATTTATAGAAGTTCCTGATAAATGATGTATCAAACAGACCTTTACATGATGGTAAGTTTGTAACACTCTCAAAATAAACTTTGGTTGTGTTAACACGCTCAAGGGGTTCTTTTAAATTAATGCCATCTTTAGCGAGTACATTCAAATACTGCACGAAAATAATTCTTCAGAACTTGTCAAATAATGAGATGTGAATGCATTAAAGAAGACTTATGATTAGAATAACGCCTTCCACAAACACAATACAAATGAAGACGCGCAACCAACAGTTCAATGAAAAATGTGCTCAGCGTGGTATATTAAAGATTGCTTTTCAAACCCAAGGTCACACACGATAGTGCACTTCAACAAAAAAAAAAATCGGGACAAATTAAACTGAAGTCCACAATCAATAAGTCCAGGAAATGACGGGTATATGCGCTCCTGCACACGTCAGTCCAGAACGAAAGAATATTATCTACAACTCAGGAAAAAA
The DNA here is from genome assembly GCA_029692085.1 of Gymnothorax javanicus. Taxonomy (NCBI): domain Eukaryota; kingdom Metazoa; phylum Chordata; class Actinopteri; order Anguilliformes; family Muraenidae; genus Gymnothorax; species Gymnothorax javanicus. The sequence continues at coordinate 123,163,142 of CM056193.1, read as the reverse complement.
GGTCAAAAAAGGCAGTCGCAAGCTTAGGTATACCCAGCACAAAAAATTTAAAAAAAAACAGCCTTGATCTCACCGGATCTGTAGAGAGACGTCCAAGATTTGTTTGGAATAGGAATGTTTTTCCCCTACATCCAGTTCCAGGGCACTCGCATTCGGACAGTCCCCGCACAAAACAATCTATTTTTTTAGCACCAACTCCCCGGTTGTAACAGTATTTAGACACTTTACTTTACAAAAGGAGTTTTTTTTTTTTTGGTTTGTAGGAGCTGTAGCATTTAAGACTCGCGCCACACACCTATTTCACATGCATTCGCTCTTCTATGGACTGCCTCTCAGACACCCTTTGCGCACCAACCTATTAAAGGTAGGCTGCACGGTGATAGGTGCCCAGATGGCTGCGGGCCCATCCCAAAACCTCCCCCCATACCATACATTGCACAGTGGAATCAAGTTTACGAGGAACATCAGCACACGGAAAGCATTTCCCACATACATCTCATTATATGTAACTTCTGTGAACTTCACATTATCTCATATCAATTCATGTAGCTCCCATAGTTATGAAAGGTACCCACTACATTAATGTGACACTGTCACAGATCCCCCCCCCCAGCCGGAGGTGAGGTACGGTAGGCTGAACTCCAAAGTGGGGCTTCAGGTTGACTACATTAACTGTGTCTGCCCTTTTATTCTGGTCATTCCACTGCACTAGGTAGTTGTTGGGGCCTAACTTCCTCACCACCGTAGCTGGACCTGACCATTTAGGCGCAAGCTTCGATGAGAAATTTTCAGATGCTTTAGAGAGTGGGTTAGCGCGGACCCAGACCAGGTCTCCCACCAAGAGTTGCGCACCTCTCCTGTGGGTATTGTAATACCTGGCTTGTCTGGACTGACACACAGTGACTATCTTCTTGACTTGATCAATCAAGTCTTTCTGTCTTTCCAGAAGGGTATACGGAGCTTGTTGAGGCGTGGGCGGCACCCCAATTAGTCTCTCCAGAGGACCTTTCAGGTGTCTTCCAAGTGCCAGCTCTGCAGATGATCGGCTTGTTGTTTCATGGGCAGCATTGATGGCAAATCGGAACTTCCTGATCCACTTGTCCAAGTCCCTGTGCTGACTCCCTACATATGAGGCGATCATCATTTTGATGGTCCGGTTGGATCGTTCGGTGAGGTTGGCCTGCGGATGATAGCTGGTGGTAAACTTCTGTGTCACTCCCCAGGTCTCGCAGAGGTTAGCCATCTCATAGCCCCTGAACTGAGGCCCCCGATCTGATACTAACTCATGCGGAACACCAAAACAGGTGAAGATCTCATCTTTCAAGATGGTCACAAGGCGATGGGCTTTACTCTCCTTTAGTGGGACCGTCTCAACCCACTTTGTTAAGTAGTCAATTATCACAACCAGGAATGTATTGCCCTTCTTGCTGCGGGACAGTGGGCCCATAAGGTCCATTCCCAGCTTTCCCCAGGGGTCCTCCACAGGAGTGGGCTGCATGAATCCAGCCGGCTTTTGACTATCAGGTTTGTTGGCTTGGCAGGCATTACATGCTTTGACATGCTTCCAGATGTCTGAGCAAACAGCCACCAGGCCACTTCCAGGACCTTGAAGAGGGTCTTCAGTCTGCCCAGATGTCCACTCAGCAGAGGGTCATGAAAGTAAGTGAGAAATGTTGGCACAAGGGACTTTGGTACCACTAGATGATATTTCTCTCCCCCTTCTCTCACAGGAGATCATCGGTAGAGGAGCCCCTGCAGCATTACATAACCCACCCTGTCAGGCCTATTAGACCCAGCTTCCTCTGCCGTGTCGCTAACCTCCGCATCTCTCTCCTGTGCCTCTCCTATTTCAGAGAGCGAAGAGGGCAGGTCAGCCAAACTGTGCGATGTGTTCAAGCCAACATATGTTGCTGCTGAAGAAGCTGAGGCTATGGCTCTGGATAGGGCATCAGGGACAATGTTCTGCAGGCCCTTCCTGTACTGCACTTTGAACTGGAACTGTTGGAGCCGCAGGATCCAGCGAGTCAGCCGAGAGGTCGTCTTAGGACAGTTAAAGGCCCAGGTTAAGGCAGCGTAGTCTGTATAAATGTTGAACTCTACCCCCTAGTGTCTCCATTTCTCGACAGCCCACACCACTGCGAGGCACTCCTTTTTGGAGGTAGAGTAGTTTGCTTCGACACCCCGCAGCCCCCTGGAGGCATAGGCGATGACCCTCTGCCATTCATCTGTTGTCTGGACCAGCACAGCCCCCAGGCCCACCTCACTGGCATCTGTGTGGATTTCAAAAAGAAGGCTGTGGTCAGGTTGTATCAGGACAGGGGCATTAACCAGTGCATTTTTCAGGTGGTCAAAACTCTCCTGGCACTCTTCAGTCCAAATCCATTCAACGTTCTTCCTCTTCAAGCGATTCAGTGGCGCCGCCAAGTCTGCGAAATGATTGATGAACTTGTGGTACCATCCCACAAGACCGAGGAGGCGCTGAAGAGACTTGATGTTGGTAGGTGCTGGATATGACATCATTGCCTTTTCAGGATCAACCTGTACCCCCCTCTCTGAAACCATATGTCCCAAGAACTTTAGCTCATGTCAGAAAAAGACATTTCTTCAGATTGAGGGTCAAATTGACCTTATGAAGCTTGCAAATTACTATGTCCAAGTCTTTCAGATGCTGTCGAGGTGTGGCCGAGTACACGATTACATCATCGATGTATACACAACAGATCTTTCCCCTCAGTTCACCTTGGACCTTCTCCATTAGCCTCTGAAATGTGGCTCCAGCATTTTTCAAACCAAAAGACATGCTCTTGAACTGATAGTAGCCCCTCGGTGTGATCACTGCAGTCTTAGCTTTACTCTCTTGTGACATAGCGACCTGCCAATGACCAGATTTTAAATCAAGATTACTGAAGACTGCAGCACCATGCATGGATTCTAACAGGTTATGAATGAGAGGCATCGGGTATGCATCGGCCTGGGTCTTGGTGTTGAGGGAGCCAAAGTCCACACAGAATCTTATAGACTCATCAGGCTTCTTCACCAAAACCACCGGAGCTCCCCAGGCGGACTGTGAGGGCTCAATAATGCCGTCCTTGAGCATCCGCTCCACATGGTCAGCAATGACCTGGCGTTTGAACAGAGACATGCGGTACGCTTTGCACCGAACTGGTACCTCATCAGTGGTAAAGATCTTGTGTTCTTCAACTGTGGTCTTCCCCAGTTTTCCAGAACACACATCAGGCCATGATTGGAGCAGTTCTCAGACCTCTGGTGGACAGTCCGAAATGGAAGGGGTTGTCAACATTGGCAATGAAACAGGCAATGTTGGTTTGAGAGTGGGAACAACTACATACAGGGTAGCCCTGGGGCCTGCCTCAGTGCCCTGCTGCCCCACATGCTCCAGGGGATGGGGAAGGAATGGATGGAAAGTGTAGCCCCTGGGACCCTTCATGCCATAGGTTTGGTTGCCCATGTTAATGATGGTTGAAGTTTGCTGAGGAAATCCAAACCTAGGATGATGGGGAATGCCAGATGGTCGTCAGCCATGACATATGTCTCTAGGGACCACATCATCTCATGCCAGCAGTATAGTAACTGTACTTTTCCCAAGGTGCCATAGGTCCTCCCATCAGCGAGGGCAAAGCTTTGGCCGTCACATGGCTTCACCTGTTCACCTTCACGAGCTAACTCCAGCCACAGACTTTGTCTCATGAGGGAGTATGTGCAGCCAGTATCAAATACAGCATGGCACCGTTTTCCTCTCAGTCCAACAGGAACATGCTGGAGAGACAATGGATCTTTCTTTTCTTGCTGAACCACGGTCACTATATCAGCTGGTTGCTTGCCCTTATCCATGTGCTTCTTTTGGATCTTATCTTTTTTCTTTGCCTTCCGTTGATCCACCTTTCCCCAGTATTCTTTGGAAGAGGTGCAGTCTTTCTCCCTTGGGTAACAATCTGGACAAGTTGGTCTACGCTAGTGACAGTTCCTCTAAGGCAGCCAGTTATTTGGGGATTGCAGTTATTGAGGATTTTCCATACTAACTCCATCTCAGTGATTTCTGCCTTCCACCGGAGACAGAGAGCACGATAATCATATGCAAAATCCCTTAAACACTGGTCAGGCAGCTGTACCATGATTCTGAGCTTTTCTTTTACCTCTGAAAGGTAGTCTGGAGGGAGGAAGGCCGCCTGGAAAGCCTCCTTGAACTCTGGCTAATTGTGCACTTTGCTCTTCTCCACAATCCGCCAGCTGTGCACCGGCCCTTTAAGAACTCCAGAGAGTGTGCCTGTGAGTTCAGTGTCAGACAATGGCTGGACACCAAGGAATGTCTCATAGCTGTCAATGAAGTTGAGTATTTCAGACATCTCAATTGATCCAGAGAAAGAGGGAAACTCCATTTGGATGGCAGCCTTTGAAAAAACCACACTTGGCCTGGCAACGACCTGGCTGTAGGTGCCACTCAGTGGAGAAGTATGGCTGGCACTGGTGGCCGGAGGCTGTGGTGGATGCTGTGACATGGTCCTGGTGCCCCCTGTTTGCATCTGGGTCACTGCCACGGGGCGAGCTACCGGGCCTTGAGTATGTTGGATGGAGAGAGAGGCAGACGAGTGACTGCCACTGGCAGGTGGAGGAGCCATGTTGGGAGGGCCCATGCAGGAGAAATAAGATGTTGAGGCATTACCAGAGGATTTCATGACATGAGTGCTGGATGGAAAAGGAGAATGACTTTGTGAAACAGCTCCAGAGAATGTTGGTGTGATGGGGCTGGCATGAGAAGCAGGAGCGGCCGCAGAGTGCCTGTATGGAGGATTGGCAGAATAGATAGGCTTGGGGACAGCAGCAAGACTGGCGCGCTTCAGCCTTCGGACTTCTGTCTTCCATTGCTCATCTCGGCGTTGCAAGCATTGAACCAATTTCTCCTCAAACGTCTTCAGGTTGCTAATCATGCACTGCTCCATTGCCTCAATACTTTTATCAATGTAATCCCTCATGTTTGCTTCTCTGTTTAAAGCACTAACGACAGAATCTCTGAAGTCTGTTTCCAGCGTGCACAATCTATCGGTAACTGTGCCTATTTCATTGGATATGGACATGAAAGCAGGTAAGGTGAGGTGTTGTTCTCATCTACTAAGCTTGCAGCGTTCTCTTCCAGGTCAGAAATGTACAGAGAACTAATTACTGAGGTCACCTCACTCACAGGATTTCTCCTTGTAACCCATGCATCTCCCTTTGGCTGATTAATTTGATCACTAGCCCGCTGCCCTGAAGTAGGAGTGGAGGCCCTGGTACTAGTGTCAGACCCTTCTAGCTCTTCTTGGGAATTATCAAGATCAACAAGGGGTGCTTTACTTAGTTCAGCCATACTGGACTGACTGTAGCAATCAGAATTATTATTTAATTGATATTTGAACTAGAGCCACTCGTTGAGTGCAAACCTCCGCCAAGGCCGCACGATCCAAATCTTCATAAGTGGGAGCAAAGTTGAGTTATCGCGTGTCATGCGATTTCAAGATGGCTGCCGTAGCGGCCATATTGTTTCACTGAGCGCGGTGAGAATCAATAGGGTCCATCCTTGATGTAATAGCAATGCACCCACAAAATTTTAGACAAATCCATGCATTACTTTTTGAGTTATGTTGTTCACAAACAGACAGACAGACAGATAAACAAACAGGGGTGAAAACATAACCTCCGCCCCAACTTCGTTGGCGGAGGTAAAAGGTAATGGGCATATCACAAATGATGCCTAAATACACTCAATGCAACTTTTTAAATGGGGAATGAAATGACAATTCAATGACATGTAATACTACCCACAAGAATTAAATGCATGCCATGTAACGTTTTGGAAGTGTATTAAATAGAGTGATGCATACATGCCAGTTCTACCACTTTTGGCGGTAGACTACCGCTTTCGGGGCGTTTACAGCGGCGGCGTTAGACCTGGGCTAATATCCCTCCCTTTATTAACAATTAGTCCTAGCTAATCCTAGATGGTTTTCCTTTATTAACACGTTTTCCATTTCAAGAATAATCAAGAGGCAATTGATGACACGGCTTCTCTGCCCCATGCGATCTAAAAGCGACAAAATAATGGGCTGCATTCAGTACAGAAAAATAATTTAATTGTAATTAGGTCTTTGCACCGGCACTCGGCGACGGCATTTCAGAACTCTTCAGCGAATGAAGGTAATTTTGGTGACTAGTACGTGGTTTCGTCCATTTACATTTTTCAATCAGACAGTTGTATATTTTTTACAGCGAATTGCGTGACCGTGCTGCAAAAACAGGTGTACGTACTTGTCGCCGAAATTACCTTAATTCGCTGAAGAGTTCTGAAATGCCGTTGCCCAGTGCCGGTGCATAGACCTAATTATAATTAGAGGTTCTTTTAAATTAATGCCATCTTTAGCGAGTACAATCAAATACTGCACGAAAATAATTCATCAGTACTTGTCAAATAATGAGATGTGAATGGAATAAACAAGACTTAAGATTAGAATTTCCCTTCCACAAACACAATACAACTGAAGACGCGCAACCAACAGTTCAATGAAAAATGCGCTAAGCGCGGTATATTAAAGATTCGGGAAAAATGGTGAAAAACCAAAACGCCCATTGCTTTTCAAACCCAAAGTCACGCACGATAGTCCACTTCAACAAAAAAAAAAAAAAATCACGACAAATTAAACTGAAGTCCACAATCAATAAATCCAGGAAATGATGGGTATATGCGCTCCTGCGCACGTTAGTCCGGAACGAAAAAATACGATCCACAACTCAGGAAAAAAGGTCAAAAAAGGCGATTGCAAGCTTAGGTATACCCAGCACAAAAAATATTAAAAAACAGCCTTGATCTCACCGGATCTGTAGAGAAACATCCAAGACTTGTTTGGAATAGGAATGTTTTTCCCCCACATCCAGTTCCAGGGCACTCGCAATCGGATAGCCCCCGCGCAAAACAAACTATTTTTTTAGCACCAACTCCCCGGTTGTAACAGTATTTAGACACTTTACCTTACAAAGGAGTTTTTTTTTGTTTGTGGGAGCTGTAGCGTTCAAGACTCGCGCCACACACTCATTTCACATGCATTCGCTCTTCTATGGACCGCCTCTCAGACACCCTTCGCGCACCGACCTAAAAAAGGTAAGCTGCAGGGTGATAGGTGCCCAGATGGCTGCGGGCCCATCCCAAAACCCCCCCCCCATACCATACATTGCACAGTGGAATCAAGTTTACGAGGAGCATCAGCACACGAAAAGCATTTCCCACATACATCTCATTATATGTAACTTATGTGAACTTCACATTATCTCATATCAATTCATGTAGTTCCTATAGCTATGAAAGGTACCCACTACATTAATGTGACACTGTCACAGATTATCTACTAATTTCAAAGCTATGGTGGTAAAATAGGAGTTTAACACGTTAGCCACTTCGCTTATATCAAAACCCAATTTCTCATCAATAAGCAGACAACTAGTGCACCCTTTGGATGATTTGGACCCGGTACTTAAGGACTTTATGATTTTGTCTTTCTAAGAACACACAATATCTTCATAATACTGCCTTTTGGATTTCCTTTTCAAATAATTAACACGATTCCCAAAGTACAAAAATTCACTATAATCATCAATACTATGAGATTTTTTTGAACGTATGATTTATTTATGTATTTATCCCTCTTCTTGATGAGATCCAATAATTCATTAGACATCCAAGGATCAGAGTTGCGTTTTATACGAAGTTGCTTCAGTGGGGCTACTTTATCCATCATCGAAATAAATAAATTACTAAAAAATTTTCCGAGCATGGTTGACACATTTGCAGTGATAAAGAATTTCCCAATTACAACTGTAAAGGTGTTGAATGAATACGTCTTTATTATAGTTTTTTTGTAAAAAGAAGCTTTACGCAGTTAGGTCCTAAGCGTTTGTATTTGATAGCCTTAAGGGTACAATAAATAGGAAAACGGTCACTGAGACCAACATCAATGACACCTGATTGGGATATTTTTTGCAAATCTGATACTAGTACAATATCAAGAAGAGACTGTTTGACAACACTCACTCTTGTGGGAGAGTTAATAAACTGAACCAGACTACGACTACTGCAAAAATCATTTAAAGAGCTGAGCAATCTGTTGTTAGCTTTACCCATGCCATTTGTGTTAAGATCACCTAAAATTATTATTTCAATATCACAATCAGCAATCATAGTAAAAGTCTCTTCTAAAAGCGAGTTAAAGTCTATTTGAGCAGGAGGGCGATAACATACACCGACTAGAATAGGACGGGACTTCGGCAGGAAAATTTCAATCTGCAGTGATTCGAGGTCAATGCTCTGCAGGTCAGAATGGATGTTGAAGGTAAGATTGTTGCGAACATACATGCACGCCCCGCCTCCTTGCCTGTTCCTGTCATTCCGTGAAATCGAGTATCCAGGCACCACTACCTCGTCATCTAGAATGGAATCATCAAGCCATGATTCGGAGCTATCCCAAAGACAGCAGCATTAGTCTTGTTCACCAAGATTCTGATCTTATCGATCTTGGAGACGAGACTTCTACAGTTGAGGTGGACAAAGTGAAGGCCTCTTTAACAAAGAGGTATGCAGAACAACAAAGGTATGCAGAAGACCATCTCTGGCTGCACACGTTAAACTTTTAAGCAGATGGGATACCAAAATTGGACAATAGAAGATTGGACAGACCTTGCCTGGTCTGATGTGTCCGATTTCTGCCGCGGCTTTCGGATGGTAGAATCAAGGTTAGGCATAAACATGAAACTATGGATCCAACCTGCCTCGTATCAACGATTCAGGCAGGTGGTGATGTTATGATGTGAGGTATATTTTCTTAGCACCCTTTGGGCCCCTTCGTACCAACTCAGCATTGATGAATCGCCACAGGTGAGTATTGTTGCTGACCATGTCCATCCCTTAACGACCACAGCATACCCATCTTATAATGGCTACTTCAAGCAGGATAACGCACTATGTCACTAAGCTCAAATCATCTAAAACTGGTTTCTTGAACATGACAATGAGCAGAGATGCCAAGTCTCACGCTTTAGGCGTGAGTCTTTCCTCTTAGTGGCATTCACATTCCTGTGCCGTATTCAGCAATTATTCAATCAACGCGCACTGAAGAAATTCACTTGCGGAATTTAAGTCATTGTGCATCAAGTTAATCAGTTTCACGTGCATTACGGTGGATTTCCCCATTAATGACACGGAAATCGATTATGACTCGGGAATTCTCAGGCTTGTCTTTACTGAGGGATTGAAAGCAATGGAATTGCATAAAAACGATTCAAATGGTCTTATTTCATTAAAACAATTTAAACGATCATGAAACGCATGCATTGTTTCCAATCCCTGAGTAAAGAGAAGCACAGGAAGTCCGGAGTCAATCGCTTTCCATGTTATTTGTGATGAGGTGCACCTTTACGCATGTGAAACGGAAACTTTAATGCAAAAGGATTTTAATTCCGCGTGAGAATCTCCTTAAGCATTCACTGAATAATTGCGGACTACGGTGAATAAGCCTAAAAAATGCGTGAGACCTACGCCGAATGCGTGAGACTTAGCATCTCTGAATGAGTTCACTGTACTCCTCTGGCCTCCACAGTCACCAGATTTAAATCTAAAAGAGCACCTTTGGGATGTGGTGGAATGCGTGATTCACATCATGGATGTGCAGCAAACAAATCTGCAGCAACTGCATGATGCCATCATGTCAGTATTGACTAAAATCTCAAAGGAATGTTTCTGGCACCTTGTTGAATTTATACCATAAAGAAATAAGGGAGTTCTGAAGGCAAAAAGAGGTCCAACCTGGTACTAGTAGACCGGGAGCTGGCTCATTTTATTTATGTGAAAAGGGTAAAAAGGTTTGACCCCTACAGGTCAAGCTATTCTACTTGATGTATATAAATCACCATTGCTGGCTGCTGGACTCCTGTACGTTTGACACTGGCACCCTTTTTAAAGGGTTCCAAAAGGGTTTTTTTTTTTATGTGAACGCCGACAATGAAATCAACGACATGGGCTTGTGGGGTGATGATGTGGCATCATAAATTTGTCAACGCCAGCGACTTCAGCTTGAACCCTTGCAGGGACAGTGAGCCTTTGAGGAGTAAAAAAGCCAAATATTCATGCGAAGGCCGATATACACGCGATTTACCTTTTCTTGAAGCTGGAAGGGTCCGCTATTCGAAAACCGAAGTGCCAGCAAGTTTTGAGTGTACCAAACCCTCGCCAGCAAGACCCTTCCCAGATAGCAAGCACCTCCGCTCCAGATCTGCCCCGGCTCTGTGCCGACTCCAGCTGATCCGGCTCAGAGCCGGGCCAGATCTGGAGTGGAGGTGCTTGCTATCTGGGTTTTTAACTCATTCCCTACGGCAAGCTGAATTCTACCATTCCCTACGGTAAGCCGGTGCCAGTGGTGTGGATGACCATTCGCAGTCCGATGAAAATACGAAATCCGTTGACGATCGCAGTCATGGGCCACCTGTACTTCAATACTTTATATTGTGTAATTTCCAGGAAAAGTATTCCATACAAACGCGACAATTTTATTTAAAAGTATTCCGTAGGGAATGAGTTAAGGGGTCAAAAAACCAAAATATTCATACAAAGGCCGATATACACGCGATTTACCTCTTCTTGAAGCTGGAAGGGTCCGCTATTCGAAAACCGAAGTGCCAGCAAGGTTTGAGTGTACCAAACCCTCGCCAGCAAGACCCACTGACGACAGGTATGGTTTCACCTTGTTCGGAACAGCCTTTGAATACAATGTAGACCAGCTGTGATCTCCATGACAACGCTGCGCGTTTACAGCTGCAGCGCAACGCAGCACATTTTAACTTTCACTTTGAAGCAGTTCGTTTACCGGTGCTTTGCCAGCAGTCATCAAGAGTAGAAGAGAAGATTTCAAAGAGGAATGGACTGAACAATATGCCTTCATTCTCCCTCCCACAAGCACAAGACTAATGTGCTTAATATGCTAAGAGACCGTAGCTCTGGTGAAGAGTGGAAACTTGAAACGCTATTGTGAGACAAAACACTATGGAAGCCCATAGTGGACAATATTCAAATGAAAATGTAATCCCACTATTGCATTATAATTTTCCACTTTTGAATGAGTAATTTGAGACAATATTACATTGAAAATGCATTAATCCAATTATCACTTTCATTTTTGCATACACATATGGGAAATCTATGACAATATTCAAATGATAATGAAAAGCTGATTGACATTTAATTTTGAAAGTCATGCTCCGCAATACAGTGGACAATATTCAAATGCAATGAGCAAAACAGCACCGCCAGCCTATTGCATTTACATTTACATGTCATCACGCTCTATTAGGGTCAACATGATAATGAAAATGCTGTTTTCTAATCACTTGGAAATAATAAATGATGATGACATTTGACATTTCATTTTCAAAGACTTATCCTGCAATACATGGGACAATATTCAAACGCAGTAAGGGAAACAGCGCCTCTCAGTCCATTGCATTTTCAAATACATGTCACCACGCTCTTTTTGGGACACAATGAAAATTAAAATGCAATCTGTCAGCGTCTCGTTAAGGCGGGTCTTCCGCTGGGACGTCACTCATTAGGGCGCGAAAGCGAAACCATGGTCCTTATTTGCATACCAACCAATCAGCTTCTGGCTAGCGCCAGCGCACGGAGGCTGACTGATAATGTCATGGTGGCTAAGCTGCTATGTATTGTGTGCCAACGCGCATTAGGCTATGTTGCGCTTTGGATGGAACCATCTTGGCAGCTAGTATGCTAGTAGTTAAAGCAGCATTATCCCTCTATGCGTGCTATAGCGTATTACATTACTCCAGATAAAACGCTATCTGTCTTCCCACCCTGCTGACGCTAGTTAGGGGAAATGTTTGTCATCATTTTTATACTTAATCGCTGTGATTCGGTTTTTGCTAGCTGACGATTGCTCTTGTGCTTGCCGAGTTGCAAGTTCGCCACTCCTGAAACATGCACAATGTATGCATCATGCAGCACGGTCCGATAAATGACCAGCAGTCAGGCTGCCGCTGTTCCTAGTTTAATCGCGATTCCCAAGCCACGTAGCAATGGGGGAAGTTTTGATGACTGGCTGAAAACAATGTTCCTCACTTGCTAACTTAACCTGCTGAAATATGAACTTCTTTGATATGTTTGGCAGCACTTTTGTACGTCCCAAGAGTACTATCAGATTTCTGGGAGTTTAAAATGGATAGCTCATTACCTGGCTAGCTCAAGAACACTCTGCAAGCACAAGAGCAATCGCTGTCGGCTAGCTAGCTTGTGAAGCTAGAGCAAAAACCGAATCGCAGCGATTAAGTATAAAAATGATGACAAACATTTCCCCTAACTAGCGTCAGCAGGGTGGGAAGACGAATAGCGTTTTATCTGGAGTAATGTAATACGCTATAGCACGCATGGAAGGATAATGCTGCTTTAACTAGCTATGAAATAACATGTCTCAGGCTGAACTGTCAGTTTGTTCTTTAGGTAAAAGAAGCTGCTAATCAATGGTGAAAGAGGTCGTGTTTGCGAGATGGCGTTTAAAGTGACAAATCAGGGCTGTAAGAGCTTCTCCAGTAGGCATCATAGCTAGCTAGCTGTACCTAAGCGATTGCTTTTAGACTCACTAGCAGGCTAGCTAACGTCTCTGAAATCTGCAAGCACACTTGGGTTGCAGTTGCACAACACTGCCGCGAAGACTAGGATAAGTTCATGCATATTACAGCTAGCTCAGTTAATAGAGATGGGGCAAAAATCTAATCATATCGCTTTAATGTGATGATCATTTACAAATATTTTCCTCAGTTAACGTTAGCTAGCATACTAGCTGCTAAGATGGCTACATCCAAAGCGCAACATAGCCTAATGCGCGATAGCACACAATGCATGGCAGCCTAGCCATCATGACATTATCAGTAAGCCTCCGTGCGTACAAGCGCTACCCAGAAGCTGATTGATTGGTATGCAAATAAGGAACATGGTTTCCGCTCGCGCCCCTAATGAGTGACGTCCTAGCGGAAGACCCGCCTTGACGAGACGCTGACAGATTGCATTTTAATTTTCATTGTGTCCCAAAAAAAGCGTGGTGACATGTATTTGAAAATGCAATGGACTGGGAGGCGCTGTTTCCCTTACTGCGTTTGAATATTGTCCCATGTATTGCAGGATAAGTCTTTGAAAATGAAATGTCCATTGTCGTCATCATTATTATATCATTATTATTTCCAAGTGATTAGAAAACAGCATTTTCATTATCATGTTGACCCTAATAGAGCGTGATGACATGTAAATGTAAATGCAATAGGCTGGGGGTGCTGTTTTGCATATTGTATTTGAATATTGTCCACTGTATTGCGGAGCATGCCTTTCAAAATTAAATGTCAATCAGCTTTTCATTATCATTTGAATATAGTCATAGATTTCCCATATGTGTATGTGAAAATGAAAGTGATAATTGGATTAATGCATTTTCAATTTAATATTGTCCCAAATAACTCATTCATAAGTGGAAAATTATAATGCAATAGTGGGATTACATTTTCATTTGAATATTGTCCACTATGGGCTTCCATAAAACACAGCTATTTTGAAGAGACCTTTCCACAAAATTCTGAGCTAAGAACAACAAAAATCAAGGAGCTGAAATCGTCATATCAAGCTGCAAGCAGGATTCTTGTTACATCCATGACACAACAACAAAAGCAACAGAGTGCACGCTCAGAGTGGGGTGAGTGTTGGCTAAACACAAGAAGCCATTCTCTGATGCAGAAATAATAAAAATAATTTTCCTCCTTTCTTGTGTCCTTTGTGTCAGTATTTAAAAAGAAAAGTTTTATGTACCCCCTCCTGATATATATTTTTTGGATTCTTTGCAGGGGTTGTGAATGTATTGTGTTCAGGGTTTCCTCCAGGGTCTTTTGAAACTGTGGCAGAGGGCTTTAGCGTCAGGTCAAACTCAGCATTATGAGGTGTGGCCAGTTTTCATTAATCAGCTCGTAGGCGATGTAATAATTGAAGTCTATGTGCACGGAGGTTTATCAGTTTTAGGCGCTTGACGATGGATTTGACAAATAATATGAAAACCGATTATGACTCCGGAATTGGAATTAAATAATCATGAAGCTACAATTAGGTAGAGCAGGATGTGCTCACTGCAGACACAGAAGTTAACATCGTAGTTTATCGTTTTGCAAAGTGAACAAAATATTTTTTCTCTAATCGTTGTACACATTGCATTAAGAAGAAAGCAGCGCGTTTTACTGCCGATGGCTAATTTTTATTCATTGGAAAACGTGTTCATCAAGCAAAATGATTGACAACAGATCAAGGATTATTAGTGCTCATTTTAACTTAACAAGGAGAACTGGCGACACCTGATTTTCCTTAAGATTTTTGGAGTTTATGCGAAGTCATTTTACACAGGCGTGGCGGCTTTTATTTAGCCGTGGCAGTGCACCACGATCAATCACATATAGCGGAAACCCTGAGTGTTTGTTTTGTTTCAAAGGAACACTAGGCTCCCGCAGATTTGTTAAAATTTTAAAATTCGTATTCTACCTCTACAGTGATCGATAGAGCTATGAAACACAAGATGTTTGACACTGGAATGAAAAAAATACGTCTATCCTGTAAGGGGCAAGAGCTAAAAAACAACATCCAATCAAGCGTACGACCAACTCAAATGATTGGAATGATACAGCTGTCAATCAAACCCCCCCATAGATTCCCACGCCTCTATCCGCGTACACAAAGGTGCGCGTAACACCGGCCGGCCGGAGGTACCTAGGCTATTTAGCAGCGAGACAGTGTCGCTATCGCTGATTTATAAAAATGCAGGATCCTGAGGAGTTCAAGAAACCACCAGCACCAGAAGCCAGTAGACCAGCAGGCAAGAAAAGAAAAACTTTTGGTGATAACGTTAGCGAAGGCCATTTTTATGTGTCCCGTTGCCATGATACTGGTGTTATAACTTAAAACATGACTTGTTCAATTCTAAAGTCTAACACACTTGACAGCCCTTGTGTTGTCGCAACAGAAACTGACCATAATCGCCATTTTGTCGTATAACGGTACTATTCAAATTTTATCACGGCGAACAGCAATTCTTTCCATTCAAGTTCGGTGGTTAGAACTATTACGCAGACATTCTAAGCTAGCTAGCGTAACATAAACACGTAATTGGGGCAGTCAGCTTTCAACCGAATTTTAGAAAAATAAAACACTAGGTATACAGCGTTTAACATTATACTTTTTCCTTGTTTATGTTCATTGTAAAAAGGTAATTCTTACTTACTTGTGCGACAGCCATTCCGCTCTAGCTAGGCTCCGCTGAGAGTGCCGTGTACTTGGTTCCCAGTGTGCACGCGCACAGGTTTTCAAGCGTGGCTTTGGAAGCATCGTGGTGCGTTGTAATTGGTGGTGGGCGTAGTCGCATTGAACTGCAGGATTTGAAAGTTCCGCCCTCAAACCCACGGGCGCCTAGTGTTACTTTAAGTATTTGATCTGTCTCACGTCTTCAGTCCGATTTTATCTCTCTGCAGCATGCACTCATTGATTCTAAACTTCTGTTGAATGGTGGCAAAACTAAAGCTATGCTGTTTGCACCACATAGGTCTGTAGTTTCTTCCCCTTCTCATATTACCCTAGATGGAACTCCAATTGAGTTTGTAGATAAATACAAATATCTAGGATTATGGCTGGACAAGAATTTAACTTTTAATTACCATATTGACATGTTGACAAAGAAACTCAAGTTTACACTGGGTTTCTTATATAGATTAAAATCTTGCTTTTCCTCTTTTTCTCACAAACGGCTAGTAAATAATATATTTTTGTCTCAACTTGATTATGGCGATACTGTTTACCGATTTAACGTGTCCCTTTTTCCGGCTAAACTCGATCCGCTCTATCATTCTGCACTGAGATACATTTCTAAGTCGCCCTATAGGACGCATCACTGTACACTGTACACTTTAGTCGACTGGCCTTCACTATCTATGCGCAGGCTGCACCCCTGGTATGTTTTAATATACAAGGCTATTTTAGGCAAACTACCGCAGTACATTTGCTCTAAATTTGTTTTAATTCAGAGCTCTTACAACCTCAAATCCAACACCTGGTTGTGATTCAAGGTGCCTCCTGTGCGATCTGACGCTGATAAGAGGAGTCTGTTTTACTTTGGCCCTTGGTCATGGAATGACCTTCAAACTCATTTTAAAATTGCTGCTCCCACCTCCATACCAAGTTTCAGACAAAAGATTTCTGAGGCCTTTCCCATTAGCTGCTCTTGTCGTACTGTTTAGATATATTTTTCCACTGTTTTTATATTGAGCCATTTTTAGAACTGATTTTTTTTTTCATTTTTTTCATTTTTTTAAATATTTATATAAATATTATATATTGTATTATACTGTACTGTTTTGTCAATATTGTCTTGAACTGTGTTGTGTTTTTGTAATACTTGTGTGTGACTTGTGTGTGGCCAGATCACCATTGAAAAAGAGACTTTGGTCTCAACTGGTTTTATCTGGTTAAATAAAGGATTTGATTGATTGTATTTATTTTATTTGAATTTATGTTAAAAAGAAAAAAATTTTGTTTTTGAGTATTTTTTATTTGTTAAAATCAAAAGGACATTTTATTTTTTTAGTATGTATTTTTTGTTTTTATGAAAAGGACATTTTGTTCTCTTTAACCACAACACAGTACCTCCTGATATATTTATTTACCTGAGGAATTTTTGAGGGGAATATGTGTTAAAATTAAAAGTACATTTTATAGTTGCGTCATGCATTTTATTTTTGTACTGTACACCACAGTATTGTTAAGTTGGTTGGTTGGTGGGCGATACATTGATTTGTCGTGGCTTGACCGACTAATAAATGGACCTTTGACCCACTGAAAAATTTATTTGTGAACCTTCAAGATTAGTATTTGAGGACCCCTGGTCTACGCTGTATTCAAAGGCTGTTCCAAACAAGGTGAAACCATACCTGTCGTAAGTGGGTCTTGCTGGCAAGGGTTTGGTGCACTCAAAACTTGCTGGCACTTCGGTTTTCGAATAGCAGACCCTTCCAGCTTCAAGAAAAGGTAAATCACGTGTGTATCGGCCTTCGCATGAATATTTTGATTTTTTGACCCCTTAAAAAAGGTCTTGCTGGCAAGGGTTTGGTACAGTCAAAACTTGCTGGCACTTCGGTTTTCAAGTAGCGGGCTTTCTAGCTTCAAGAAAAGGTAAACCATGTGTTTGTCAGCCTTCACACAAATATTTGGGTTTTTTTTTACCCGTTAAAGGCTCACTGTCCCTGTCAAGGGTTCAAGCTGAAGTCGCTGGCGTTGACAAATTTATGATGCCACATCATCACCCCACAAGCCCATGTAGTTGATTTAATTGTCGGCGTTCACATAAATAAAACCTCTTTTGGAACCCTTCAAAAAGGGTGCCAGGGTCAAACGTACAGGAGTCCAGCAGCCAGCAATGGTGATTCATATACATTACGTAGAATAGCTTGACTTGTAGGTGTCAAACCTTTTTACCCTTTTCACATAAATAAAATGAGCCAGCTCCCGGTCTATAGCAAGGTGTACCAAAAGGTCCCATATTATGCTGTATTTAGTTGTTTAAAACATGTCCAATGGGTCTTTAAAATAATGTTAAGAATTCAGTTTAAAAAAAAAAAAACCCACACACATCCAGGCCTTGAGACCTCTTCTCTTACCCCCTTCTGTGTGAGGCATGAGCTGTTTTGAGTAGAGGGGAAGGCCATGTTAATGAGGCACTGCTCTGATTGGCAGCCTGGTTGCTGCAATTTCAGGTAAGGGTGCAGACCTGAAAAACCAGGAAATTAAGATGGCAGGTATTTCAGGACAGCTCTCCGCATCATCTACTTCAGTAAGATCGCACATGTTTGATCCCAAATCGGACCCTGAACGGGAGGAAGAAGCAATTGAAGTGTTGCAGCAACGTTAAGAGCAGGATGTCAATGAGTGGCAAGTTGAAATTTTAGTGTTTTGCTTGAACTGTCTTTCCTTGCATGCATGTGGTTGTAGCTGTACTGTTATATAGTCATGTTATATACCCACTTATCTGGAAGAAATTTTGCTAAAAGCTCCTGATAACCATTTCTACCAAAAAGAAACAAAATTCCTGCACCAAGCTCCTAAATGAGTTTGTAGCAAAAACACACAAACGGCATAAGCGTTGATTATAGTACGTGGAGCTGGCGAATCGATAACTTCTACCGAAAAAAAAATCTGTATCCAACCTCCACTTTTTTTGGCTTTTTATTAGCCAGAATATTTCAAGGGGGATGAAATTCCGCGGTAGCATCAGAGAGCCAGCCCATGCTACGGCAAAGTACCCGGCTGACCCCGGTCATGGATAAGTAAAACGATCGTTTCACAGCGGGAGTAAACAAACCCAAACACGTCCCCTAAGCTCTGCAAAGCCTACGTCTGGTCTAACTGCAACCTGATTAGCCCAACTTTGCAGACACGAACAACACCTCTTCGGTTAGCTTCAACTGTAGGGGCTAAGATCAGGTAACGTTATGATGAAACTAAAAAAGTGCAGTTCCAGGGGAAACTGCATGGTCAAGCTGGAAGCTGCCAATAATGTGAGGTTCAAATTGTTCAAAATGTAAGCTGTTGAAAATGAGTTTATAGCTTCTGGAAATTAAAATTATTAATGACAGTAGTATATTTTACCGTGTAATTGTGATTGAAAAAAAAAATCAAAAAATGAGAAAAAAAATCGCCCTACTTTCTTAACTTCACTTTATTTATTTATATAGCCCTTTACAACCACCCACAGGTGAGCCAAAGTGCTTTACAACAGATAGTACAACCCCAATTCCGGAATAGCTGGGGCGAAGTGTAAGTTGTGAATAAAATCAAAATGCAATGACTTTCAGATCACATGAGCCAATATGTTATTTACAGTAGAACATAGATAGCATTTCAAATGTTGAAACTGAGACATTTTACATTTTTTTTCCACAAAAAGAGCTTATTTCAAATTTTCTGGCTGCAACAGGTCTCAAAAAAGTTGGGACACAGGCAAAAAGGGGCTGAAAAAGCAATTAATATATAAGAGAATCAGCTGAAAGAACATTTAGCAAGTAATTAAGTTAACTGGAATCAGATGTGTAACATGATTGGCTATAAAAGGGATGTCTTAGAGAGGCTGAGTCTCTCAGAAGTAAAGATGGCCAGAGGCTCTCCAATCTGTGCTGTGTAAAAAAAATTGTGGAATACTTCAAAAACAATGTTCCTCAACGTCGAATTGCAAAGGCTCTGAAGGTCTCATCATCGACAGCGCATAGCATCATCAAAAGATTCAGAGAAACTGGAAAAATCTCTGTGTGTAAGGGACAAGGCCAAAGACCTTTACTGGATGCCCATGATCTTCGGGCCCTCAGACGCCACTGCATCACTCACCGGCATGATTCTGTCATTGATATTACTAAATGGGCCCAGGAATACTTCAAAAAACCACTGTCTGTGAACACAATCCGCCGTGCCATCCACAGATGCCACCTAAAATTCTATCATGCAAAAAGGAAGCCATTGTTGTGCATGATCCAGATGCGCTGCCGTGTTCTGTGGGCCAAGGCTCATTTAAAATGGACTGTAG
The DNA here is from genome assembly GCA_029692085.1 of Gymnothorax javanicus. NCBI lineage: Eukaryota > Metazoa > Chordata > Actinopteri > Anguilliformes > Muraenidae > Gymnothorax > Gymnothorax javanicus. Next base: position 123,143,454 of record CM056193.1, on the reverse strand, counting down.
CAAACTGGCAAAGTGTCCTGTGGTCAGACGAGTCCAAATTTGACATTCTTGTTGGAAATCATGATCGTTGTGTCCTCCGGACTAAAGAGGAGAAAGACCACCCCTCCTGTTATCAGTGTTCAGTTCAAAAGCCAGCATCTCTGATGGTATGGGGATGCATTAGTGCATATGGTGTGGGACACTTGCATGTTTTAAAAAGCACCATTAATGCTGAAAGGTATATGCCCCTCCACACGACATCTATTCCAGGGAAGGCCTTGTGTATTTCAGCAGGACAATGCAAAACCACATACTGCAGCTATAAGAACGGCATGGCTTTGTAGTAGAGTCCTTGTGCTGAACTGGCCTGCCTGCAGTCCTGATCTTTCACAGATTGAGAACATTTGGAGCATAATTAAACGAAAAGTCCGTGAAAGGAGACCCAAAACTCTCCAGCAGCTGGAAGCCTGTATTAAACAAGAGTGGGATAAAATTCCAATGGCTAAACTCAAGAAACTTGTCTCCTCAATGCCTGACGCCTCCACTGTGTGTTAAAAAGAAGAGGGGATGCTACACCATGGTAAACAGGCCCCTGTCCCAACTTTTTTGAGACCTGTAGCAGCCATCAAATTTGAAATGAGTTCATTTTGTGGATAAAATTGTAAAATTTCTCAGTTTCAACATTTGCTATGTTATCTCTGTTCTATTGTGAATAAAATACTAGCTGGTGTGATTTGAAAGTCATTGCGTTTTGATTTTATTCACAATGTACACTTTGTCCCAACTATTTCGGAATCGGGGTTGTAGTTATTTACCCAGTTTTTAAAAAAAGTGACGTTTTCACCAGAGATGCGACTGCTTGCGTGTGTTATTGTTTGACAGACTAAGTGGTGTGTTTTCTGCTACGATTTGCCTTGTAGCACCATTTTCAGGTGAGGGAAGAAATTTTCATTTTTATCTTTATTCATTCATAAAAGTCCAAACAGGATGTTGGAAGTACAACCCCAGTTCCGAAATAAGTGTAAATTGTGAATAAAATCAAAACGCAGTGACTTTCAAATCACACCATCCAGTATTTTATTCACAATAGAAAAGAGATAACATAGCAAATGTTGTTAGAGCCATGATGTAAATGACAGGAGATTGACTTGTTTTGAATATCTGTGATGCTACTTGAATACTGGAAACAAAGGACTGTTGTGTAAATCTAATATTCTTTATAATTTAGTGTTGCTGTTGGTGATTGGCTCCTTTATGACGTCATGTGCAAGATCGGTAAATAGTGCCGTTGATGGATGATTATTCAGTGCGCAGCAGTCTTTGACCGTGACTACACGGATTTTCTGTTGCTCCGTGACTATACAGATTTTCTGTTACTCCTGTAAGAATCTTAAGTTATCATTTGATTATCTGTAATGCAACCCTTTTTTACGAAACTAAAGATTCTAAACTTTCAAGAAGTCTCGCGTCATTGACTTTAGTCACTCAAGAACAAGAAACAAGTTTTGAATGCAAGAAATTGCATCTACATTAGTCAAAGACTGCACTCGTGGATGCTGACACGTGGAAAACCATCGTTGGAAAGCTATTGAAGTAAGAGAACTGCTTTATTTGAATGTCTGATGCACTCCCTAAGTGTCTTGCAACAAAGGATTTAGATTTGTGAGCATTTGGAATTCGTGGAAATTAACCGTATAAGATTGGAGGATACTTACTGTGCATTAGCATATCAACTGAAGTGGTAAAATAGCAGACGAGTCAGCAATGGAAAACATGGATACTGACAGCCAGAAGAGGGTCCCAAAGCCCACAGTATTAGCCATAGTAGAAAAGGCAAAAAGACTGCATCACAGCAGACAAGGGAAATTGGCGCTGATCACTAGAACAAAACGTAATATTGAATTGTGGAAAGAAAATAGACATAATATGGAGAAATATAATATAATAAAGATATAATAAAGAACGTCTCTGGGAGGACACCGAGGAGGGAGTACCCTGCATTCTTTAATATAAATGGCAAAAAGGTAGAGGACAAGGAATTGGTTGTGGAGAATTTTAACAGTTATTTTGTGAATGTTGGGCCAGAACTAGCAAAGGGTATTAAATCCTCACACCTAAGATGGGACTACCTTGACAAGGATGAGGAAATCCAAGACACAATGACACTAACTCCTGTTACCGAATCTGAAATTAGATCAATTCTGAAAAATTGTACAGCTAAGACATCTGTTGATGTAAACCAATTAAATATGAAATTACTGAAAACTCTAACGCAATTGTAACTCCACTTTACGATATATGCAATCTATCCTTCTCCCGCGGAGTGTTTCCAGATAAAATGAAGATAGCGAAAGTTATCCCTCTCTACAAAAAGCGGGATAAATATGATTTTCAAACTATCGCCCTGTCTCGATTTTACCTCAATGCTCAAGGTCCTAGAAAAGCTCTTCAATGACAGATTGGACAAGTACATTGATAAACACAAACTACTGTGTGACAGCCAGTATGGGTTCAGGAAAAAGCATTCGACAGCACTAGCCCTAACAGAATTTATTGAAATGATTAAAGATTCACTAGATTCAAACTTATATTCTATAGGCATATTTATTGATCTGAAGAAAGCATTCGACACTATAAATCACGATATATTGATTGAAAAACTTTACAAATATGGATTAAGAGGGACCGATTAAAATGGATCAAAATTACTTAACAAGTAGGACTTAATTTGTGCAGATGGGCAATAGCAAATCGAATTGCTTGGACATTACCTGTGGAATTCCTCAGGGCTCGGTCATAGGTCCCAAGTTGTTCATAATTTACATAAATGACATTGTTAAGGTGTCCGATATCCTAAAACTAATTTTAATCGCAGACGACACGACTATTTTTTGTTCAGGTGTCGATCTCAAGCAATTGGCAAAAGTGGTTAATAAAGAAATGTCTAAACTTCACACGTGGTTTAATGTAAACAAATTATCATTAAATCTTAGAAAGACCAAATTTATGATATTTGGGGAAAAAGGCCTAAAGGACGACATAGACTTAAAGGTAAATGGTACCAGCATTGAAAGGGTAAACGAATATAAAGTCATGGGAGTTATGCTAGATAATCTCTTAAGCTGGAAACCACATGTAAACTTGGTTCAAAAGAAAGTTAGCTAGAAGCGTGTCTATTCTTTGGAAAATGCAAAAAATTATTAAAATACAAGTCCCTTAAAATAATCTATTCAGCACTCATAGCACCCCACTTACACTACTGCGCTGAAGTATGGGGACACACTTATAATAATACAATAGAATCATTGTTTAAACTCCAAAAAAAAGGCCCTTAGAATTATTCATAACGTTCCCTATGGAACTCATACAAACGATTTGTTTATTAAGGCAAAGTTTCTTAAATTGCAGGATATAATAAAATTCAAATCCTTGCAAATTGTATATTTAGGATACCACAAAGAATTGCCTAGAAATATACAATGCCTATTTCTCCAGCGTGAATGCCTTCATGACCTAAGAGGCAGAATGTTGTTGCAAACTAGAAGGGTCAGATCGACTCGAGTGAGCACTCCTTATCGGTGGCTGGAGTCAGTGCATGGAACATACTTGAACACGATATCAGAAGGGCAGACAATTTGAAAGACTTTAAGTATCTTCTGAAATGTGCATGTTTGAATAACTATGAACTTATCCAACAAAATGGCATTAGATAAATTAAACAGAACCATAACGGGCATAAACAATAGGGGTTGTTTATAGACACTCAGCTATATTGTGATTAAAACTCTTCATGACTGTCATAAATCTCTATGATTTTATGTTGTGACGCGTTTAAATCGTAGAGTGTAAATAGACACTCAGCTCTGTTGTGATTTATAAATCTTTATGATATCTTACCCATAATCAAACTGTTTTTCTGGGAGTTGGGGGCGGGACTTTGACGAGCGATTTTCGCTTTCCCCCGCGACCCTTTCGGTCATGATACATGTTGTGTTGAAATTGTCATGGAATGACTGTACAATCATGCGGAAATGAAAAAACAAATAAAAAATAAAATAAAAGTTGAAGATAAAATTACAGATTCTTTCAATCGCATATACAGTGAGTTTAAACAATTGAATGCTGAGTTTGTTGAAGTAATGCCAGAAGAAGAAAAAGAAAATGATCAGTTAAATTGGTGCAAGCCTTAATGTGAACATTTTGAGCAATTTATTTTGGAAACTGGAATTTGGGTTTCACAAACTCGAAAAGTGCTTAATGAAGAAGATCACAATGATGATGAAAGCCCAAAGGATAGTGTAATCAGAAACCAGGAAAAGTAAGGCATCATCTACAACTAGCTCTGCAAGTATTAGGGCTGAAGCTGAACATGCAGCATTGATGGTGCGTGCAGCTACTTTGAAAAAGAAACAAGAAATAGATGCTGAGGAGTTACCAAACGTGTGCAAGTTGAAATGGAGGCAGAAATCGCAGCATCTACTGCTAAGCTTAAGTATTGAGCGAACAAGAAGACGCTCCAAATGGCATGAACAGTTATTTTGAAGCACATAGAAATATGACTCAAGGCAGAACAGGCTTCTCAGACTTTCCATTGAAGATTGAATTGAATTCCATTGAATTCTACTTAGAGCAGTTTACAAGTGGGGAACCACGAGACTTGGTTCGCAGTTGCGAACACTTGAGGCCGGATGAAGGATTCAAAGAAGCAAAGAAACAACTTAAGTACCATTATGGCAACGAATTGCAGATAGCTGCTGCCTATTTAGACAAAGCACTCAAGTGGTTGCAGATTAAAGCTGAGGATGCCAAAGGTCTGAGGGCATATTGTTATGACTTGAAAATCACAACAAAGAAAACCAGCAATGACAACTTAAACAAATTTATTCTTCACTGATTTAAAAAAAAACTTCTACAAATAATCCACTGTTTAATCTTATGATAACACTCTAATGCCACTATGTTACTCTGTTGCCAAAACAAAACTCTGCTTCTACTGACCAAAATCACAGCATTTATATAGACTAGCAACATTCTGGAAAGATCCACAGGATTCCTGGGTGATCCCGCCCCCTCCAGGCAAGAAGAAGCCAGAAACCTCTAGAAAGCACTAGCCTATTTCATTATAAAGAAGTGGTATTGCATCAGATCATGTTTTGCTACAGACACACCACCAGAGGGTGCTGATGAACAAAATAAATAGCTGACCAGCAAGGCAGCAAAAACAGCATGTAACAAATCTCCATTTACAAATGATATTCAATGCTGTACATAAAATACTCATACATGACACCTCCCCTCTTTAAGAAAAGAAAGGTTTGCTAAAAGCTTTCTTTTGTAAAAATTAACACAGTTTTATAATCAGTATAATCTTGAAACTTTATACATCAAGTATCATTGATCATAATTACAACCATATACATAAAAACCAGTGCAATTTTCACAATCAAACAGAAAAGTAAAATTACATGCGAGAAAGTGCATCTGGAATAACATTATCTTTTCCCCTGATGTGAGAAATATCCAAATTATACTCTTGCAAAAGTAAACTCCAGCTCAGTAATCTTTGATTCTTGTTTTTGATCTTATGCAAGAATGTGAGGGGATTGTGATCACTGAAGACCTTGATGGAAGTAGCTGAACAAGTCAAATAGACTTCAAAATGTTGTAAAGCCAATAGAAGTGCCAAACATTCTTTTTCAATCGTTGCATAGTTTTTCTGATGTTTATCAAACTTTTTGGAAAAGTAACAAACAGGATGATCTACTCCAACAGTGTCTTCTTGCAGTAAAACTGCGCCTGCACCAACATCACTGGCATCAACAGCCAACTTGAACTCCTTTTTGAAATTAGGAGATAAGAGAACTGGTGCGTTTTTGAGGATAGCTTTCATTTGGTCACATGAATTTTGACATTTTTCATCCCAAACAAATTTTGCATTTTTCTTCAGTAAATTTGTCAAAGGTTCAGAAATGATGGAGAAATTTTTACAGAATTTTCTGTAGTAGCCAGCCATCCCTAGAAATCTCATTAGTTGTCTTTTAGTTGTAGGCTCAGGAAATTCAGTGATAACTTTTACTTTTGCATCAATTGGTTTGACTTGACCCTGTCCTACAATATGACCTAAGTAAACAACAGTAGCTTTACAAAAGTCACTTTTAACAAGGTTGATAGTCAGCTTGGCATCACTCACTCTCTGAAAGAAGTCTCTGATGTAGGTGAGGTGCTCTTGGAAGCTGTCGCTGGTGATGATAATGTCATCAATATAGGCCTCACATCCTGGTAGTCCAGCGATCTCTCTGTTTACCAGATGTTGGAAGGTGGCCGGAGAATTTTTCATTCCAAAAGGTATGACCTTGTATTGGTATTATACATCTGGTGTGACAAAGGCAGAGATCTCCTTTGCTCTGTCTGTTAGAGGGATCTGCCAGAAGCCCTTGAGGAGATCAAACTTGGTCACATACTTTGACTGTTCAACTTTGTCAATGCAGTCATCAATCCTGGGAATAGGATATGAGTCCGTTTTTGATAGAGCGTTCACTTTCCTGTAGTCCATCTCCATTCTATATGTTCCGTTGGGTTTCGGAACTAGGATGCATGGAGAACTCCGGTCACTGTTACTTGGTTCAACAAAGTCATTTTCAAGCAGGTATTTGACTTCTTGTTTAAGGTATTTCTGCTTCTCTGGATTCATTCTGTAAGGATGCTGTTTTACAGGCTTGGCATCATCTTGTTGGATGACATCATGGTAAATCATATCAGTCCTTGATGGAACATCAGGGAATATGTGACTATATTCATATGAGCTGCTTTAGCTGTTGTTGTTGAAAAGGGTCCAGGTGGGACAACTTGCTGTCAATATTTTGAAGAATGTCTGAATTTTCAAGTTTGGCTGGACCAGGTTCATTTTCCAAGGGGCAGTCACAATCTTCTTCAGAATTTTCCAGTTTAATTGTATTTACCACATTGACTGGCTTTTGCTGAGTGTCTCTGTCACTGTATTCTTTCAGCATGTTGATGTGACACATTTGTTTTTGTTTCCTCCTTCCAGGGGTTAAAATAACGTAATTTAGATCACTGACCTTTTTGAGGACAGTGTAAGGGCCGAAATATTGGACTCTTAGAGGGTTTCCAGGAACTGGCAAAAGCACCAGGACTTTGTCACCAGCTTTAAGACTTCTATCTCGGGAATGAAGGTCATATCTGGTTTTCATTTTGCCCTGAGACTCTTTGAGATTAGACTTAGCAAAGTCACAAGCCTTAGAGAGATGATTGCGGAAGTCAGAGACATACTGAAGCAAGTTCATTGGGACATCATCTTCGACCAGCAACTTTTGCTTCAGAAGCTTCAGATGTCCACGGACGGTATGCCCAAAAACAAGCTCAAAAGGACTGAACCCAAGAGACTCCTGAACAGCTTCATGGGCAGCAAACAGAAGAAGATGGACACCTTCATCCCAGTCTTTCTCCGTGTCAAGGCAGTAGGTCCTTATCATGTTCTTCAGGGTTTGATGGAACCTCTCCAAAGCACCGTGACTCTCAGGATGGTAAGCTGATGACCTGTATTGTTTAATACCAAGCTCATGCATAACTTGTTGAAATATGCCAGATATGAAATTTGACCCTTGATCAGACTGAATAGACTTAGGAAGACCAACAAAGCAGAAAAACTTGGCAAGAACCTTGATGATAGTCTTTGTCTTGATGTTACGAAGTGGAATTGCCTCAGGAAACCGGGTGGAAGCACACATGATAGTCAGTAGATACTCACAAGCAGATCTAGTCTTCGGCAATGGTCCAACACAGTCAATGATGATCCGACTGAAAGGTTCTTCAAAAGCGGGAATGGGCTTAAGACGAACCTTAGGAATATTCTGGTTCGGCTTCCCAACCAGTTGACAAGTATGACAGGATTTGCAGTACTTCTGTACATCAGACCTCATGGAAGGCCAGAAGAAATGATTCCTGACACGGTGAAGGGTCTTCTTGATACCCAAATGACCTGACATATGATTGTCATGGGCCAGACTAAGAGTTTCTTGACAATAAGACTTTGGAAGAACAATTTGATGGGTGATCATCCACTCTCCATCTGCAGAAACATCAGGTGGACGCCACTTTCTCATAAGCACACCATTTTTGTAGTAAAAACAGACAGGAACTTGAGTAGCCTCTTGTTCACTTGCAGCCTGGGGTAGAAGATGCGCTAGATCACAAGCTTGTTGTTGCTCCTGAATAAGTTGTTTCCGAGACAGAATGTCATTAGAATGACCTGACAAGGACAAGTCTGAAGATCTCCCAGACATCTCAGGGCTGGAAGGTTTCTGATGAAAAGACTGCCCAATGAAGGTGTCAGCCAGGTTGAAGTCCAGGTCAGCATCATCTTGAATAGCCTTTTTGGCCATAGAACAAGTAACTGAACATGAAGGATAGAGGTCTGGAATTTCCTCCTCTATAGATTCAGATTCTTGATCAATCAAAGGACTGTCAGTTACAACAGGGTAGGGCACAAACTTATCCCCAGCAAGATCATTACCAAGCAGCAAATGAACACCTTTGAAAGGAAGAGAAGCCCTAACACCAACAGTAACAGGCCCAGAGACCAAGTCTGATTTGTGATGAACATTACGGAGAGGTACACTTGTAAAACCACATTCTACTCCTTGAATAAGGACATTAGCCTGAGTAGATGATTTGTCCAAAAAAGGCAGAATATCTGCAAGAATAAGAGATTGGGAAGACCCAATATCCCTTAGAATTCGAACAGGAGCAGATGAGAAAAAATCATGTGAAAGTGAGACAAAACCATCGGTGATGAATGGCTCAAAACCCTCCATAACAGAATCAGACACAGAAGGTAGAAGATCAGACGAACCGACCTTTGATACAAGAGATTCTCTCTTATTGAAAGCAGTTGGCTTGGTTTCTTCTCGTTGTTGTTTTTTCTTGAGAGCATAACACTCAGAAATAAGGTGACCTTACTTTTTGCAGTATTGGCAAGACACAGAAGGTAAAGAATCAGAGGATTGCTTCTCAATGGAAGGTTTCCTCTCAGAAGCCTTAGAATCATTAGAAGTGTTATTAGAAGAAGCCTTGGACTGAGAATTGCTTTGAAATTTAGAACAAGTGGATTTTTGGACAAAAGAAGACTTATGAGTCAATGCATAACTATCAGCCAGGGTGGAAACATCTTGCAAAGTATTTGCTTGTTTCTCCTCAAGGAAAGTCTTGATATCAGGCTGAATACACCTTTTGAATTCCTCAACCAGAATAAGTTGCCTCATTCTGTCAAAATTTTTCTCAACTTTCATGGAATTACACCACTGATCAAACAACTGTTCCTTCAACCTGTCAAATTCAACATGAGTTTGACTGGCTTCCTAAGTAGAATTCCTAAATTTTTGCCTGTAAGCCTCGGGGACCAATTCATAACCCTTCAGAATGGCAGATTTGACAAAATCATAATCAGAACACTGTTGGACAGATAACTGGTTATAGATTTTCCTAGCTTTACCAGTAACAACACTTTGTAACATCATTGTCAAATGCTCTTTTAGCCATTTCTAATTTTCAACAATTTTTTTCAAAATGGGTAAAGTATTGGTCTACATCATTTTCTAGGAAGGGAGGAACAAGTCTGATGTGTTTAACCACATCAAAATGATCAGAAAGTCCAAAAGATTTTGTAACAGTACCTGCTTCTATTTTCTTCATTTCCAATTCGTACTGCAAGTGCATCTTTCTTTCTTCCAGTTCTCTCTCCTTCTCCAGCCTTCTTTCTTCCAGTCTTCTTTCTTCTAGTTCTCTCTCCTTCTCCAACTTTTTTCTTCTAGTTCTCTCTCCTTCTCCAACCTTCTTTCTTCCAGTTCTTTCTCCAACCTTCTTTCTTCCAGCTCTAGTTGTTTCTGGCGTAGCTGAATCTCAAGTCTTTGCAGCTCTGTTGCAGACACTTCCACACCTTTAATCAATTCTGCTGCTTCTCCCCCAAAGATATCTTCATCGATGAAATATTGCACCAAAATGTTGAATATTTCTTGTTTCTTCATTGATGATTTCACATCAGATAATCCAAGGGTTGAGGCTATTTGCAGCAAGTCCTTCTTCTTTGCCAGCACAATTGATTCCTGGGTTGGAGTTTTCAAAAAACTTTAAACATCAAAAGTCATGATTGCTGGTTTTTCAAATGGTCACAAGATTTAAAATAATAGTTCAGCTTTAATCTTTGGTGAATCCAATCGTTGATCCAATGAATAGTTTATTTCGGTAGAACCTCCAATTTGTTATGACTTGAAAATCACAACAAAGAAAACCAGCAATGACAACTTAAACAAATTTATTGTTCACTGATTAAAAAAAAACTTCTACAAATAATCCACTGTTTAATCTTATGATAACACTCTAATGTCACTATGTAACTCTGTTGCCAAAACACAACTCTGCTTCTACTGACCAAAATCACAGCATTTATATAGACTAGCAACATTCTGGAAAGATCTACAGGATTCCTGGGTGATCCCGCCCCCTCCAGGCAAGAAGAAGCCAGAAACTTCTAGACAGCACTAGTCTATTTCATTACAAAGAAGTGGTATTGCATCAGATCATGTTTTGCTACAGACACACCACCAGAGGTTGCTGATGAACAAAATAAATAGCTGACCAGCAAGGCAGCAAAAACAGCATGTAACAAATCTCCATTTACAAATGATATCCAATGCTGTACATAAAATACTCATACATTACAATATTCATTGTTTCTCATTGGTGTCAGAATACCATGTCTAATATTCACTTTATGGAAGGGATGGATACGGAACAGTAATTTTGAAGCTTCCCTTCAAAGTCAGAGAGCGCTGGAGAAACACTGCTTTCGATCTTCAGCGTCGTCATGAAAAAAGAGTCAACTTTGAGGATTTGGTGAATTTCATTGATTGGTACACTCAAGTTGTCAATGATCCACTCTTCGGTGACATTCAAGAAATGAGCGCTGATGGAAAAGGCAACTCCAAGCCTGTAAGTACAAAGAGCCCTTAGAAAAGTGGCATCAAGGGAGTGAATTTGGCCACAGATGTTTCACCAGTTGAGGATGACGAAGCTCAGCCTCCATCAGAAAAGAGTGTGAATTCAATGAAGTCCGCTGATGCTCAACCGAAGACTTGCTTGAACTGTGAGAAAGCTCATGCACTCAGTTCATGCAAGAAGATCAAAGAATTGGAGCATAAAGACAGACTATAATTTCTAAAGAGTGAATCGCTTTGGATGTCTCAATTAAGGGCATATGAGCAAAGATTGTAAGAAAAGAATGACTTGTGCAGATTGTGCGTTGATGCATCCGACCATACTGCATATCTCAAAGGAAATAAGTGTGTCTGACAAGAAGACCCAGGATGCCAAGCCAGCCGTATCGAATGCTCTTCTGTCATTAGAGCAGGAAACTTGTGGATCTACTGCGGCTGGCAATGGTGATTGTATTCTGTCTATAGTACCTGTAAAAGTGAAATCGAAGAACAGTGACAGGACTGTGGAAACTTATGCATTTTTGGACCCAGGAAGTACCACCACCTTTTGCACAGAAGACTTGATGCATCAGCTCAATGTCCACGGCAAGAAAACGGACTTCTTACTTTGCACCATGGGGCATCAGAAAAGGACTCATGGATATGTATTGACAGACTTACATGTATGTGGATTAAAGGAGAACATGTAGGTTGATCAACAACTCCCCCTCGAGATGGCTCACGCTCAGACAGCTCATCAGCCTCACCTCGGCCTAGCTATCGATCATAACCTTGGGTGTGCTTGACTTGTCTCTTGGGTCAGTTATCCTTGTTCATTAAAAACTAAGTTTGCTGAGATTATCATAAACAAAAGGGGTGGTTTCTTGATAGTTCAACTCCACCATAGAACCAGGTGTGGAAATGAAATTGTGATGCAATGGATGGCAACATACTGTCACCCCTTAATTACTGAACTCAAAAGGAACCAAAGTGGAGGGAAAAGGAACAAAGGAACTAAACATACCAAAAAGGTGAAAACAAATGAGAGAAGCAAAATAAAAGGATCCGGGGAAAAATAAGAATCATGAAAACTGTAGCAAAAATGTCAGAAATGTTGAACTGCTCTGCAATAATAATAGCAATAATAAGAATGATCATAATTATAATAATATTAAAAATTACTCTAATAATGATGAGTTGACTGTATCTATTCCTCATTTTAGGAAGACTGTAGTGTTTTGTCCACTAATTCATAACTGTACATTTTGTTAAATTTTAACATGACAGATCTGAAGACATCCATATTGGACAGGGATACCCCACACTTATAACCTTGAAGTAGGTACACAATCATGAGGTGGCAAGTGCTAACACTCTTATAGAGAGGGATGTTAGAGAGGACACCAAGGAAAAGCTGCTTGGACTTTTCCATCCTCAGCTCTTGATACATTGAAATATGACCTCCAGGCAAACTTTGCAGATCCAGGAAAGTATGCAAGGGTGTCAGCAAACAGAGCCTATTGTCCTTATATGCAGTTCTGCTATAGGTTTGACGTTGTTTATTTTCTTTCAGAGAGAAAGTGACATTATCCATTTAGGGTTACTTTTCTCTGCCGCCGTCCCCAAAGGGGTGCCGGTGGTATTGTGTTTTCGGGTTGTCCGTCTGTCCGTCCATCTGTCCCGTTCTCATTATTGCAATCTGGACTCTCATCAAACCTGGTACTTATGTGCACTTAGAGGGATAGATGATCATATTAAATTATGGGGTCTTAACAACAAAGGGAAGAGCTCACAGGGCTAATGACATATGCAAAAAACACTTGTTATTGCTATATTTTAAAGGAAAAGGAAAACTCATGGTATACCTACATTGCCAGATAAAGTACATAATCTCTCCTGTCCAAAACGATAAGCCATCATTATTATTATTATTATTTTTTTTTTACACAAAGTAATCTGTATATAAATGTCTGGTGTAAGACCGCTCAAGCAAGCCGCCATGTTAGTTTGGCAAGAAGAGAATGCCTCCATCACTCGGGCTGGTAGCTCACATCAGTCAGGTTTGGATCACCTGTTTCCTTGGAACGCTCAACAGCTGTACAACCTGTTTCCACGTAATTTATCTGATTGACAATCAATCAATTTTAAATTTTTTTTACTGAACAATTAAGACCTAGCCTAGGCTATATCTAACCTGTAATAATTAAGAGATGATAGTGACAAAAAGATTCATTTACATTTATGCTTTGATTCGAGATTGCAAGGATAGAAATCTTAATAATTAGGCTAATCAGAAACAAATCTCAACTCTCTCGGTAATTCTGTGTATCGTTTTGACCGTTTGTTTATCAGATTATGAAAGAGGACTCAAAATAAACTCCCTATATGTTTTTTGAATGGCATTTAAAAGTATGTATTTTAGGGGGAAACATTATCGTATATATATTGACCATGCAGTGAACGTGGCATAAGAAAGGTTTTGATATTTTTTAATGGCATTGCGTAAGCTTCCTCTAAGCAAATATGAACAAATTTGCTGTCTCGTGGGCATTTTCAGTTCGATGCACTGAGCAATGGATGAAATTGGCACGCCACATCCTCTGATTGCTAATCAAGCAAAGTAATAGGGAGTTATCGTTTGTTTAACGGTGAGAATTCTGCCTCACCTAACTGAGCTCCGATGGCACGTCACTGCTCTTAATCATCAACTCAACTTTCAGTACTTTTGAATAAAAGACGAGACTGGAGCACTCAAATCACTTGCATCAATTTATTTAGGTGCCACTCTTGGTGCTCCTTGGTGCTCCAGTCTCGTCTTTTATTTGTATGTACTGGCCTTTCTGAGAGCACCAACCTCCACTGATAGAGGGGCTGAAGCGCAAGGGGTTCCTTCATCTTTCAATACTTATGCTTTGACTCCATACACTGGAAAGACATGATCAGCCCTGGTGACATCACGCACTGGGCTGGGCAGAATATTTCCTATCATTTGATTGGTTGATTATTTCCTATGGCAGCAATGGCAGATTCTGAAAGGTTCAGTCCCATTAAGGGCGTTTTCTGGCTCAAACCACCAATTTCAAAATAATTTTCAGCATTGATAAACCACCCCATGGGGCTCCTTCAGTTTGAAGGGCTGAGAATAGGCAATAATTTTAAGCATAACATCATAAGGGTCATAGTTAATAACTATATTACTGAAAAAACTTAAACTAGAAGAACTAAGTGAGAGCCATACTCACACAATCCATTTCCTATCAACACACTGTTATGATTCTGCTTTGTTCTGTTCATGTTTTGCCATTGCCTTGATCCATGCCATGTTTTGTTTCTGTTCATTTCTGTATTTTCTGCCATAGTCCATTCCCCAGTCATATTCCGGTCATTGTTTTGCATTTTGCCATGCTTTGCACGTTGTCTCCCCTGTCTGGTCTTGTGTTATGTGACAGCTTATTTCCCCCAGTATTGTGAGCCACATTTTCAGGTGATTTCATGGTTTCTGGGTTTCCAATCATTCCTTCTAATCTCGTTTGCTTCCTTCGCCTTGCTGTTCTGTCTTTACTAACCGTACTAACAGTTTGTTGTTTTAGTTAAACCTACTAACTTTGACTAACATTGTATATAGTACTAACTTTCTAACGAGCACTAGGGATTGTATAGCTGCACTTACTAATTGATTAACAAGCTGTCAGCACTCGCCCTATTCTAGTCTCCGCCTCTTGTCTTCACTCAATCTACTTTGCTGCGTTTCAGCGGATCCTCCGCACCTGTTTAACTCTGTTCTGCCTCTCATTATCTGTGCACGTTAGAACTCCCTAACCGGAGCCGTATGTCCGTCAATAGGCTGTCTTGTGATCCCTGTCCGTGTTTTGGCTTTTGCCAATTTCATGTGGTTAGGTTCTCCCTCGTGTCTGTTCCTTTGTAATTAGTCTGATCCTCTTCACCTGTTCCCAATCATAGCATGTGACTTCCCTTACGTGTATTTAAGCAGTCTGTTCACAGCAGTTCCCTGTCAGAACGTTTCCCTTGTGCTACGCTTGTTTTCGCCTTGTATTCTTTGAGATTCACTTCTGACTGGACCGTCCCTGTTTTACGATTTTGGCTCTGTTTTGGATTTCTGTCTGCATCTGTGTATCAAACCCTTTTTTGCCCGACCACGAGTATTGTGTTTGCTGCCCTGGTTACGTCTTGGATTTCGCCCTTTGCATTTTGATTTTTGGATTGTGGACTCTGTACTGTTGCCTCCTGCTCTGCGGGGGTTCGCCCCCTTCCATAATAAAATCCAATTTTACTGCACTGCTTGGTTCTCGCGTCTGGTTCCAGATCGCTACCTCACACACACCCCATTTTAGGGTTTACAACTGTCGGTTGATGCAAGTGTTCAGATGAAGATGTTACCGATGTTGACATATCCTGGTTTTTTCATTGAATGTTGGCCATACCCTAGGGCAAATTTCAGCAAATTATCTTAGTGTGCCATGGCTGGGAACTTTGTCAATTGTACTGTCGTTTACACACGTGACCGTTGGAAATCTCCATTTCAGAACATATTTTTTGAAGAAATATCTTCCTATCTCGGCTATATGACACCAATTTCAACAAATTCTTTTTTTATTCATAAGGAAAATGTATCAGCTACAATGTGCATTGATATAATCATTGGTGACACTTTGTGGGGCCCCAGAATAGGTGGCTCTTCCTGAAAGCTGAAAAATATAAAAAATATCATTTTTTGTCATAAAGAAAATTGATATCGCTGGTTTCTCTGGTGGATTCTTGAACCCCATGGGGTGGTTTATCAACGCTGAAAATTATTTTGAATTCGGTAGTTTGGGCCAGAAAACGCCCTTAATGGGACTCCACCTTTCTAGGATTATGCAATGTTTGAAAGCAGATTACATGATGTGAAAAATAAAAATAATAATGGCTTATCATTTTGGATAGCAGAGATTATGTACTTTATCTGGCAATGTAGGTTTACCATACGTTTACTTTTCTTTAAGAATCTTTCGATGGACTCACATCAAACCTATCTAGAAACACTTACGAGAGTAGATGATCTGATGAGGGGTCATAGGTCACAGGGCTAATTACATTCATCGGCAAAAACATTTGTTATTGCGATATATGAAGTACCGTTTGGCAGATTCACATCAGATCTGTTATCTGTGTGCTCCTGGAAGAGTAGATGATCTGCTTAGATTTTAGAGTTAGAGTCATAGTGTTAAAGTTCAAGGTCACTAGGCTAATTATGTTTGCAGAAACACTTGCAATTCTGATAGGACACTTTGTCAAAGAGAATATTTATTGAAAGCATACAAGCATACATTGAGTTTGGCGGCATGGCTCTGTTCGAGAGATCCCTGCCCGTCCAGCATGGAACCAAAGGCAAAGAGCTGCAATTAACCCCCCTTCCATGGAACAGAGCCAACAGCAACAATGACAAACAGAAGAGACATTGTTATTGAACGACAGTTTAGTCATGAAAGAACAGGATTACAGAATGCTAAAAATGGACGGGAGGAGCTGGGGAGGACGAGGGATGTTAAGCGAATGTGCTGTGGAGTCGCTTCTCAGAATGTGAGCTTAAGTAAACTAGCGTATTATCAATCAAGCAATCGTGACAGCAAATCAGATGACATTCATGAGCACTCAGGTGATTCTCCGGCAGGAGAAGCGGCTCCTCTAAGTTAGCAAGCTTGACTCCGTGCCTATCAGAATTTACGTCAAGCTCCATTTGTGATATCTTGAGAGCACCTGGGAGCTATCGTAGAGAAACCAGCTCTCTTCCCCCCCAATAAATCATCTCACCTGGCCCAGCGTCGACCGCAGAGCAAATTAATGGCAGGAGAAGAGCGACAGGCTGCTTCATCAGAACATGACTTCCCTAGGAGCCGGGAACGCCATGCTCGTCACTCATTACCCCGCAGGCATGATGACATAGCTGCAAGAGACTATTCAGGTGAACGCTACTCTGTGTCATCACAGCTATTCCAACAACGCCACGGTCTGGAACCAAGGGATGACCGCACTCCAGAGTGGCGTCCCTCTCCAGAGTGTGACTACTCATCAGAGAGTCGTCACTCCACTGTGCGGCGTTATTCATCAGGAAGGCATGACGTCTCCCCTGTGCGCTGTCACTCCCAGCACCAAACACCGAGCCCAGTAGGTGGGCAGGAGCGGACATACAGGGGACCCACGCCCACGATTCCAGATCACCGAACGTTCACCCGAACCCAAGAGAGTTTTCTCACCTTCGCATTGCATTGGAGAATCTTCTTCCCGAAGATGCACCAGAGAGATTTAAATATCAAATCCTTGTTGATCACCTCAAATCAGAAGAAGCCCTGCTGATTGCAGACTCCTACAGCCACTCCAGGTACCCCCTCACTGATACCATGGTTGCACTCAATCAGCAGTATGGACAGCCACACCAGTTGGCTTTACAGCGTATAGCTGAGGTGATGGATGGTCCCAGTGTTGTGAGTGGTGATGGCAAAGCCTTCAAAATGTTTGCCTTGCGTGTACGTTCCCTGGTGAGCATGTTAGAGCAACTAGGGAGGAAGGGCCAAGTTGAATTAGAGCGTGGCTCCCATGTATCCAGATTACTCAGTAAATTTCCTCATGACTTGTGCTCCAGCTTTCACAAATTCATTCACCCCCATGGAATGCCCATTCCTACTCTTCTTGACTTAGCTGACTGGTTGGAGTACGAGATCCAGGTCCAAGAAGACAACTCTCGGTTTGAAAGTAGGGAACGAAGAGAGTCTAAAGTGAAGGAGCAATGTAAGGGCAAATCCCCAGTTAAGCCCTCCTCCATCCTCTTAAGCACTGAAACTGCAGCTCACAATGAGAAGGTTCCTGCTTCAGGCTCCACATAGCCAGGCAAGAAATATTGTCCCTATTGCGACAACAACAAACACTCACTGAACAACTGCTCTAACTTCAAACTGCTCAGTTCACCACAGAAACATACTTGGATCAAAATGAACAACTGCTGCTGGTGCTGTGGGTGGGGGGTCACCGATCAGTGGAATGTGATCTGAAAATGGGCTGTAAAACATGTAATAGCCGACACCTGCTTGTTTTACATGACATAAATGAGAGGGCCCCAGAAAAGACAAAGAAGGGAGAGGTGAAACAGCAGCCAGCCAAGGTGGAGCCTACACAGACCCTCCTACTAAATGCAGCAGAGGAAGTCTTATACATTGACAGTCCTCCAGGGGGGCGCAAAGTGCTGTTAAAGATCTGCAAAGTAATCCTGAGGAATGGAGATAGAGCCATGGAGACATTTGCCATGTTAGATGATGGCTCTGAACGCACCATTCTTCTCCATCCTGCTGCCCAGCAACTGGGCCTACAGGGCGAGCCTGAATACCTGCCCATAAGAACAGTTAGACAGGAGCCTCAAGTCCTTCACGGTGCTGTTGTCTCCTTCAGTATTTCCCCTGCAGCTGAACCTCAGAGAGTGTTCCCCATCAAGAGAGCTTTCACAGCTAAACAGCTGGGGTTACCTGAGCACTCACACCCGGTGGAGGTTCTCCAACAGAAATACAGGCATCTTCGAGATCTGCCCCTACTTCCCATTAATGAGGCCCGCCCTGTCATACTCATTGGATCAGACCATCCCACTTAATCACACCAGTGGAACCAGTGTGTCTAGGGCCACCAGGGGGCCCAGTAGCCATTAGAACTCGTCTTAGCTGGACACTGCAGGGCCCAGCATATGGGTTACGGCAGTACCTTTCAGAGCAGCAATGCTATTTCACAGCCACCCTTACCCCACCAGTCGACCTTCACAGCCAGGTAGAGAGACTTTGGCAAATGGACGTACTACCTTGGCATTGTGAAAAGGCCAGCACTCATTCATGGCAGGACAAGGAGGCGATACAGCTTCTTTAGGCCCAGACAGAAAGAGTAGTTGTGGAAGGAATCCATCGCTGTGCCACGCCTCTCTTACGGGCACCAAATATGCCCCAGCTACACGCCCCAAAGGAAGCTGTGATCCCTCAATTGTGTAATATGGAGAAGAGGCTGGCGAAAGACCCTAGACTGGCAGCAGCATAAATAGGAGAGAGGCAAAAACTGATCAAAGCAGGTTATGTGGTCAAGTTGGAGCCAGGCACTGAAGACACTCCCACAAGCTGGTAAATTCCACACCACATGGTCCAGCATAATGGGAAAAATCGTGTGGTCTTCAACTGTTCTTTCCAATTCAGAGGTGAGAACCTAAACCATCGTCTGCTCCCTGGTCCAACACTGGGACCCTCCCTCCTTGCAGTGCTGCTGCGATTTAGAGAACATGCTGTAACCATCAGCTGTGACTGTCAAGGCATGTTTCATCAGGTGAGACTGCTCCCCGATGACAGGCCACTCCTCCGTTTTCGGTGGAGGGAGATGAACAGAGAAGAGTTGCCTTGTGTATACGAATGGAGAGTCCTCCCCTTTGGAACGACCTGCAGCACTTGCTGTGCCAGGTATGCTCTCCAAAGGCACATTCGGGATCACAGTCAGCAAGGTGAAGCCATCAGGGAGGCGGTGCTGAAGGGCTTTTATGTCGACAACTGTGTACTCAGCTTGACTTCAGAAGAAGATGTCAGCACCCTTGTTGACCAACTAAGAAAATGTCCTAGCCGAAGGGGGTTTTGAGTGGAGGCAGTGGGCAAGTAACTGGCCTGCAGTCATCTCTCACCTCCCATCAGAGGCAAGGTCGAACAGTGCCAAGCTGTCAATTGCACAGGGCCAGCCCAACACCTAAGAATCTGCCCTTGGACTGTATTGGCATTGCCAGCCAGACACTCTATCATATAAACACCGTCCTCTTGACCATTCAGAGGCCGCCATGTGCACAATATACAAAGTCCTTCCTAGTCAATATGACCCACTCGGGTTTCTGATACCCTACACCACCAGACCTAAGGTCATAGTGCGACTTTCGTGGGACAAAAAGAGAGACTGGGATGACCCATCCCTGCCAGAACATCTGCTACAATTATGGCAGCAGTGGGAGAGTGAGCTCCCTGCTTTGAAGGGTATCAGTCTACCCAGGCGTTACATTAGCCCCGATCTGGATTCCCCAAGCAGCAGGAGGGAGGTACATGTATTTTGTGATGCCTCAGAGCGTGCCTATGGCTCAGTGGCATACCTCCGGACAGAGAGCACCAGGGGCATTGTTGAGGTTTCCTTCATCACATCCCTCGCTTGGAGCTGTGTGCTGCACTTTTGGAAGCACAGTTGTCCAGAGTGTTGCAGAAGGAGTTAACCCTTCCCATTTGCCACTTTACATTCTGGACTAACTCCACCACTGTGCTTAGTTGGTTACAATCTGACTCTGCAGATTCAAGGTGTTTGTGGGCACGCGAGTTGCTGAGATACAGGACCTCACTGACAGAAAGTCATGGCGTTATGTGGACTCAGCACACATAATCCCGCTGACAATATCACTCGCGGGAAGCCCCTCATAGAGTTGACAACACAAAACCACTGGTGTTAAGGTCCACTCTTCCTGCAATGGAGCGCAGATCATTGGCCAGAGCCACCCCTCACTCAACTTATGCCTACAGATAGTGAGGAATGAAGGAAAGCAGCCTTTTGTGGTCTCACATCAGTGCCTACAGGTCCACCAGTACCTGATGCAGGTCAATTTAAAGCTTTTGGAGACCTAATTGAAGCCACTGCTAAGTCTCTGCATTTCATGAAGTGCTCTTTGTCACTTGAACTATTAGCACTTAACTTGCCTCCTGGGAGCTCTGCACTTTTGTACTGAACTTTTGCACTTTGTACATCGCCCTGGATAAGGGCATCAGCTAAGTCCCTGTAATGTAATGTAATGGGGTTCCTGAAGAGTCATAGGGTGAGAGGAGAGTAGAAGGGAATGGGAGGGAGGGACGTCAAACGAGACAGACAAGGATTGTAGGATGAAGGTAGTATAAATAGGCTGGCTGGTTAGGACGTGGATAAATGGAGTGACGTATTTTGGTGCGGTCTGGTTCACTAACCTACATTTAGAACTCCATTTAATTTACTTTCGCACTGCTAATTTGGAGTAAGGTTACATGTGATATATTTTGATCGAAGTTAAAAATTACTGTGAAAAAAGTGTATTTCCAAACATCTAATGTAAAATAACATACTAACAAAATCAGCAGTGGAAAAAAGTATTTGGACGCATTGATCTCAAATTATAGTATTTTGTTGTACAGCCCTTGTTTGCAATCACTGCTTGGAGATGTTTTTCTTGACCCTTCATGAGCCTTTCACAAATTCTTTTTCAGAATCTTGGCTCGCTCATCCTTTCAAACAACTGTTGTTATCTTGTGGAAAGATCTTCTAGGGGTTCTGAGTTTTTAAGAGGTCAGAGGTCTGAGGACTGAGTTTTCAAGGCCTGAGTTTTTCAAGACACCCATACTTCAGCATCCAAATTCAATTTCGATGCCGATGTTTCCCACTTATTATTGCATATTTAATAACAGCCAGATGGCATGTTCAATGTGATGACAGTAGCATGAGTTTGCTGATGCATACCTTTTCCTTTTTCTGTACAGTATGTATTTTATGTTTGGCCAATCAATCACAGCTAGCACAGGACCTCCTCACCTGACTCACTGGCTACAGTGATGATTGACAGGTCGTGATTACAGAACATTATGCTACATTAAGCAAACATGCTGCCCTCTGTTGCACATCAGGACTTACAAACAAGGAGGTGATAAAATTACAGTTAGTGCAGAGTGTACCCACTCGCATCAAAGGGTGACAGGTACATACAGGATCAGCATGACACTAATAGATTATGTTCTCCAGTATTTCTTTCATAAAAGATGAGCAGTGCTAATGTCACTTCAGCTATGCCAGTAAAAATGTGTGTTCAGGCATACAATTTTGTCATGCAGTTTTGTTCTTGAAGCACCTTTACAAAAGGATGCATCTGTTGACATACGTACTTGCTACAGACGCACACGTAGAACTAGGTGTCAGTCCAGAAAAAAAAAACCCTCTTGGTGCTTTAATTATCTTTAATTATTTCAAGCCACAATTGGCACAAACAGAAAGGGTAATGAGAACATAAAGGTACACTGGCAAATTCTGGTCTGGAACAGTCCGAGTCAGGTGATGAGCGAACAAAACTCAGGAATAGGTAAGTCACAGTCAGTGGTCAGTCTGTAGTCAATACCAGGAAGTCAAAGTCAAAAGGCAAAGCCTGCTGGACTGTACGCACACTGAGTAACTACGGCAAAAGAATGCCTCGATTTGTCACTGCTCTGGAGGCCGCTGGAGAGCAGGGAGAAAGAGTCCCTCAAAAACAGTCATTTATTCAATAACTTCCAAACATGAGAGAGTGAAAGGCTTGTAACTAGGCATAGGCGAGAAGGACAATGAAGAGACAAGATAATTCAGCGAAGCGAAAACGCAGACAAGCAACTTATGCACACGTCATTTCTCGAAATTAGGGAAATGGAAAGACGTACAATACACACCAGCACAGAAGGAGGAAGGGAAAAGGGACAGGTTGACAATTAATCAATTAAGGGATACTGCACTGGAAAATGACATGGACTCTGGATTGCAGGGAAAGAACTAAAGAAAACTGTCGGCGTTTGAATCTGCATATGTATTTTATTGTTGCATTTTTCATGTCTTCATAATTTTTCATGGATTATTTGTATTTACTGTGTCTATTTTAGCAGCACTTGTATTAGTTCATATGTTTTCATTCATGTCACCTTCCACATGCTTTCTGTTTTCAATCCCCGCACTCCCGCACTCGCCCTCCCTTCTCTGTTTTTCTGTCAGTGCACCTTATGCCCTTGTTTGTGACCACACTTTACTGCACGTTCTTTATGCTCACTTTCATCTGTTTTCCATTTCATCAACCTCTTTTCTCCCTTTTATATTCCACTTCCTGCCAATGCCTTATCGCGAGTTTGTTTGCCAGTACTCCTTTAGTGTACTGACAAGCATACTTTCCTTTACTCTAAGCCAGGGGTGTCCAATCTAATCCACAAAGGGCCGGTGTGGGTGCTGGTTTCTGTTACAGCCCAACACTAACACACCATACTCTACTCATCAAGGTCTCGATTGAACCCCCTGATCAGTTAATTAGTGGTATCAGGTGTTGTAGCACTGGGCTAAAACAAAGACCTGCACCCACACTGGCCCTTTATGGATAAGATTGTACACCACTGCTCTAAGCAGATCATTTCAAGATCCTTCGCATTCTTGGGTTTGTCTTTATCAACCGCCCTTTTCAACTCAGCCCACAGGTTTTCAATGGGATTGAGGTCTGATGACTGAGATGGCCATTGCAGAACATTGATTTTGTTGTCACAGGACCATTTCTGTGTGGATCTTGTGGTATGCTTGAGGTCATTGTCTTGTTGCAAAGCCCACCTACAGCTAAGTCCCAGCCCTCTTGCGAGG
Organism: Gymnothorax javanicus; assembly: GCA_029692085.1. Taxonomy (NCBI): domain Eukaryota; kingdom Metazoa; phylum Chordata; class Actinopteri; order Anguilliformes; family Muraenidae; genus Gymnothorax; species Gymnothorax javanicus. The sequence continues at coordinate 123,120,064 of CM056193.1, read as the reverse complement.
CAACCAGATTGTTAGCCAAAATATCCTGATACTTAGTTGAATACATCATGCCATTCATCTCAATCAATGCCCCTGGACCTCTTGAATTAAAACCGACTAAACCCACCATCATATTTCACCATGGGTATGAGGTGCTTCTCTTTGTATGCATCTCTGTTTCAAAGCCAAACATGCCAATGCTGTGTCTGACTGACACATGCAATCTTGGTCTCACCTGACCAAAGCACCTTGTTCCAGTCATAATTTAAATAACGTTTGGCAAACACCAAGCACTTGCTTCTGAGTCTCCTGATCAGCAAAAGCTTTCCTCTGGTAACCCTTCCAAAGAGCCTGTGGTTGTGGAGGTGGCGCCTGATGGTGCTTTTTGAAACCTGGTGACCCCAAGATGCCACCAAGGCCTGAAATTCCTTCCAGTGATTCTTGGGGATTTTGTTGCTTCTCTCACTATCCTCCTTGGTATCCTGGTGGGAAAAATGCAGTTGCGTCCTCCACCCTTGAGGTTTTCAACAGTTCCATATCTTTGGAATTTTTAAATAATTGCCTTGACAGTGCTCAGTGGCATATTCTATCATTTGTGCATCTTCTTGTAGCCATTACGAGATTTATGAAGGTCTATGATCATCTGCCTCTTTTGAACTGATAGTTGCATTGTTTTCTTCATGGTGTTGGATGACAAAGGGATACTGCATACGTGGTAGCACATTTTTACACTCTAGTGAAACAAACACTGATGTAATGGCTCAATATAGTTCCTAAACACTTAGATAAAACTTAAATAAGTGGAATTTAATACCTGGTTTAATTTTGATGGATGTAATTTACAACAAGAGCACTCAGAGAGCGCAGCACCTCCACCACCCCAAGACAACTCTGTGCACTAGTTATTTTCGTTGGCTGATGTAGGGTGTTGTTGCATTCCACCGCCAGGTGGTAGCAAAACCCAAAAGCACGCCGGCTGGAAATCCGGCCCATTGGAAAGACTTCAAATCTCTGCCAGCATAGCTGGATTTGAACTTTGGCCTATATCTCAGTTGTACTTTGGCCTAGATATGCCAAAATTGAATCAGTTGTTCCTCTTGTGCTACCCTAAAATCCTGCAAAGTTTGGTTAAAATCTATCCAGCCGTTTTTGAGGTATCCTGCTAACAGACAAACAGACAAACAAATAAACGCCGGCAAAAACATACACCTCCTTGGCAGAGGTGAATAATCTTTAACCCCTCTGTGCACATGTAGACAACAGCAGACATGGAGCTGGTCTATTTATGCATGCAGTTACACAATTCTATCACTAGATGGCACACCCAGATCAGTTATTGAGCATTCACTAGCAAGCCGAGCTCAAACATGGTTTAGGTCCATCCCTGTTTCCCAGGAATTGCAAGAATTAAACTCCTTAGCCAAACCTGATGTGCAAACTGTGTAATATACTTGCCTGTAGTATCAATCCAGCAGTTAATAAAAATGTTTTCACGTGACAGAAAAAATCATTGACCTTTGTTGCAACTACAACCCCGATTCTGAAATAGTTGGGACGAAGTGTAAATTGTGAATAAAATCAAAATGCAATGACTTTCAGATCACACGAGCCAATATGTTATTTACAATAGAACATAGATAACATTTCAAATGTTGAAACTGAGACATTTTACATTTTTATCCACAAAATGAGCTCATTTCAAATTTTCTGGTTGCAACAGGTCTCAAAAAAGTTGGGACACAGGCAAAAAAGGGCTGAAAAGGCAATTAATATATAAGAGAATCAGCTGAAAGAACATTTAGCAAGTAATTACATTAACTGGCATCAGGTGTGTAACATGATTGGCTATAAAAGGGATGTCTTAGAGAGGCTGAGTCTCTCAGAAGTAAAGATGGCCAGAGGCTCTCCAACCCGTGAAGGTTTGCGTAAAAAAATTGTGGAATACTTTAAAAACAAAGTTCCTCAACGTAAAATTGCATAGGATTTGAAGGTCTCATCATCGACAGTGCATAACATCATCAAAAGATTCAGAGAAACTGGAAAAATCTCTGTGCATAAGGGACAAGGCCGAAGACCTTAACTGGATGCCCGTGATCTTCGGGCCCCCAGATGCCACTGCATCACTCACCGCCATGACTCTGTCATTGACATTACTAAATGGGCCTAGGAATACTTCAAGAAACCACTGTCTGTAAACACAGTCCGCCGTGCCATCCACAGATGCCACCTAGTACTCTATCATGCAAAAAGGAAGCCATCGTTGAGCATGATCCAGAAGCGTCGCCGTGCTCTGTGGGCCAAGGCTCATTTAAAATGGACTGTAGCCAAGTGGCAAAGTGTCCTGTGGTCAGACGAGTCCAAATTTTACATTCTTGTTGGGAATCATGGGCATTGTGTCCTGCGGACTATAGAGGAGAAAGACCACCCCTCCTATTATCAGCATTCAGTTCAAAAGCCAGCATCTCTGATGGTATGGAGATGCATTAGTGCATATGGTGTGGGACACGTGCATGTTTTAAAAAGCATGCCATGCTGAAAGGTATATAAAGGTTTTAGAGCAACATATGCTCCCCTCCAGACGATATCTATTCCAAGGAAGGCCTTGTGTATTTCAGCAGGACAATGCAAAACCACATACTGCAGCTATTACAACAGCATGGCTTCGTAGTAGAAGAGTCCATGTGCTGAACTGGTCTGCCTGCAGTCCTGATCTTTCACCGATTGAGAACATTTGGCTCATAATTAAACGAAAAGTCCGTCAAAAGAAACCCAAAACTCTCCAACAGCTGAAAGCCTGTATTAAACAAGAGTGGGATCAAATTCCAATGGCTAAATTCAAGAAACTTGTCTCCTCAATGCCCAGACGCCTCCACTCTGTGTTAACAAGAAGAGGGGATTCTACACCATGGTAAACAGGCCCCTGTCCCAACTTTTTGAGACCTGTAGTAGCCATCAAATTTGAAATGAGCTCATTTTGTGGACAAAATTGTAAAATATCTCAGTTTCAACATTTGCTATGTTATCTCTGTTCTGTTGTGAAAAAAATACTGGCTGGTGTGATTTGAATGTCAATGCATTTTGATTTAATTCACAATTTACACTTTGTCCCAACTATTTCAGAATTGGGGTTGTAATTCAGGAATAATAGGCCAAGGGTATCTCAACTGAGTGGTGAAAAAAAATTGTTTTCTGAAGAAAAATTCAAAATGGTATTGATACTATATAATTTTACAATCGATTGTAGTCATCAGATACTAAGAATGCGTGATTCCCTACCATTGAATTACGCGTAGATTCATCTCACAACAAATTCAGTGGTTCCTTACAACCTCATACAATCCCTCAGTGATATTCAGTGTCTCTAACGCTTGCTCAGGCTTATCTGCGTAAAGCAGAGTTATAGTTCATGCCCCCCTGAACTATAACCCAGCAATCATCTATTGATTGACATGTTTTTATCCAATTCCAAACAGTATAAACTTTCCACAGTAATTGAAAGACTTTGATTGGACCCTCAGAAAAGCACTTGAACCCTTGGATAACAGCAAGTTAGGTTGAATTCTCTGAACTGTGTGCAGCAGAATTACGTGAGTACAAAGAAAAAAAAACTACCAAAACAAACCAAGATGTGCCTAGGTTACATTTATGTGATGGCAGTTTGATTCTAACTTGGATATTGGGAGTTATTCTGCATGGAACAGTACTGGAAGGATCCTCATACCGGAAGGCTTTGTTACTAAGAGTTTTATTTCTATTTGAGTGAGTAGAATGGAGAAAGAAGGCATCCTTATGGGTAGCTAGCTAGCCAGCTGGGTTGCTGTTTTTTTATTTTCGGTTTACCATAGCCATGATGATCACAAAGCTTGTTTGCCACATTGGTTATTATGCCTTAGTAAACCGTTAGCCTTTGCTAATTATTATGTATGTGGCAGAATTTTGCTCAATGTCGTGATGTTTTAGATTTTATACCACAGTCAATTAAATCGAATTCTTAGGTTTCGTGTAAAATGAGAACAGCTCCAGGACTGCGGTAATAGCCCTGCCATATTCAGTGCACCAATTCTGTTCAATTTAGCGTAGTATATTGCCTGCATTTTCTTGATCATGGAATGTCCATTTCGTTAAAATGAGGTATATTTCAGATATTGCTGTGTTTGTCAGTTCTACTTGCTCCTTATGTGTGAAAAGCGTTTATCCAAGCTTTTGTTTCGCTTAGATGATCGGAATTGTAAATGGCAAGCTTTCCGTCGCAGGGTGTAAGTTCTGATTGTAAAATAAGCTGTTCCTTGAATGAGAAGGTGTACTTGCTGATGCAGCTTTATAGCAAAATGGACAAACCGCTGAACTTTATCATGGAGAAAGGGCATGTTTTGGAGAGGTTACTGGTGACTGTTGATTTCCATCCACGCCTATATTGATAAAATCATGTCAAATTCAACCAGAAAATTATTAACTCATGTTGAACTTCATGAGTCAACAGTTGAGTTGTGTTTAACATATGATTATTTTATGATTTGACAGTCTGTAATTCTTGGGTGTTATGGAAAAACCTAGCAAGTACTAAAAACCAGATTTTAAGAAAAAGACAGTAAACTGTATCCCTCAGTGGCGGCTGGTAAACTGTCGATAGGGGAGGCTCAAAACAATCCGTTAAAATTAATGATTGGTCACGACCTGTTTTCATTCATTTAAATTACCATTACAGAAACTCCGATAACTCAACATTATCAGATGTGGCCAGTTTTAATTTATAACGCATACCGATTACGACTCTGGACTTTCATGATCGTTTAAGAGCCAGAGTCTGTAACTTTGGACCAGCTCATAGAAGGGGGTGATATATCATGTTCCAGTTGACCACTGAAGTTTTTTGTGGGGGTAGATATATTGTCCAAACTGACAAAAATTACTTTTTTTTCTCAGAAGATCCCTTCGGGGTGGAAATTACAGCCCTTTTTAGGGTAGGGGTGAAATGGGCCAAAATATTGACATAGTCAAAATCTGGACTTTGACCTTCAAATATTTTGGTGCGCCCTCAGTGACCCTCCTTGATCTTATGGTATATGAATGTATGGGTAGAGTTCTTCCATTTAAAGTTATAATTTTCAAGGTTTACTGAGGGCGCCGCCTATAGGTGGCGCTTCAAATCATGACTTTCTGCATTTTGGACTACATTTGAGACCCTCCCAGGGCCTGCGCCCTCATTAAACCTTGCTTATTTATGTGTATTTGGATACATTGGGACTACTTCTTTCCAAATTTGCATAAATGGCGGTGGCTTAGTAAGGGCGCTTTTGCATAGGTGGCGCTTTTTTTGGCAAGAACGTGATTTTAGGCAATTTACATTTGGCCGTATCTCAGTGCGCCCCCCATGGGTTTCAGTGAAACTTGTTTTATTGTGTTTGTCTATATCTCTGCTATTCATGATGAAAATATCAAGAAGGCTTTTTGCCTCGTTAACCCTCTTTGTGCTAAAACGTTCACACCAGATCACACTCCACTTTAATCAAGAAAGACAAAAGGTTAGTTCTCCAATGCTCCAATAGGCGGCTCATATGGCAGGGTGGCAGCACTGCTGTGACCACGTTTTGATGGCATGTTCAGAGTCTGAATAGAGCTGTGGAAATCCTGCTTTATCATGAACATCTTCTGATTTTAAGACCTGCGAGCGGTACATCGTTCCATCTTTACCTTGTGGGATATTGTGCTGATTAGTTTTGCTCCAATGATATTAGATCATATATTTTCTAATCACATTTTTGAATGGGCGTGGCCTGTGTGTATGCATAATGCATGCAGCAATGCAGAATGTAAAGACAAGGTCCTCAACCCCCTCTGAAAAGTTCTATGGTTACCTTCTGGACAAGGATGTCCTTCAGTTACTTTTGAACTATGTCGTGAGATTTTCTGGACAAGTTTGTCCCATATTTTTAGTTGATGTGGGTTAAAACTTCTGGACAAGGATGTCCTTCAGTTCGTTTTGAACTATGTTGTGAGATTTTCCGGACAAATCTGTCCAAACGTTTTAGTCAGTTGTGAACTATGTGCAATTCAGTTGCTGTCCTGAGAACCTCTTGAGGAGTGTGTCCCTTAGTTAGAATGACAGGCAGTCATTTATTTCAGACTATTTCAGGAATACCAATGCAGAAGCCTCTGCTACTGGTACAATTTTTATACAGTTTTTATTCCATGCTAAACAATTCTAGAATTATTGAGTCATTATTCTGTAGTGGTGGCACCAATAGAAAGATGCCGTCCATTAAGGGCTAAGTATCTTCAGCACCTATGGGTGCCTTGATTGTTGTTTTTCTGACTTTTCAGTTTTAACATTTTAATAAATTGTTGCTTTTTTTGAATAAGTTCTCTTGCCTCAATGCTTTGAAAACACTCAAATAATTCTCCCCACTGGTTGGTGGGGACTAAAACAAAAATGGGCATTTTTTCGGAGGTGGTGCTTGATTGCGACATACGTCAAACTCTGGCATGTAAAGGGTTAATGAGCCAAAAAGGCTTCTTGAAATTTTTATCATGAATAGCAGAGATATAGACAAACATAATAAAACAAGTTTCACTGAAATCCATAGGGGGCGCACTGAGATACGGCCAAATGTAAATCGCCTAAAATCGCATTCTTGCCAAAAAAAGCGCCACCTATGCAAAAGCGCCCTAATTAAGCCACCGCCATTTATGTAAATTTGGAAAGAACTAGTCCCAATGTATCCAAATACACATAAATAAGCAAGGTTTAATGAAGGCCCAGGCCCTTGGAAGGTCTCAAATGTAGTCCAATATGCAGAAAGTCATGATTTGAAGGGCCACCTATATGCGGCGCCCTCAGTAACCCTTGAAAATTATTATGCTAAATGGAAGAACTCTATCATGCATTCGTATACCTTAAGATCAAGGAGGGTTACAGAGGGCGCACAAAGATATTAGAAGGACAAATTCCTGATTTTGACCATGTCAATATTTTGGCCCTTTTGACCCCTACCCTAAAAAGGGCTGTAATTTCCATCCCGAAGGGATCTTCTGATAAAAAAAGTAATTTTTGTCAGTTTGGACGATAAATCTATGCCCACAAAAATCTTCAGTGGCCTACTGGAACATGATATATCGCCCCCTGGTTCATAGTTACAGACTCTGGCTCTTAAATGCAGTGGCGTACCGTCAGATGTCAGGAAGGCCTTCAGTAACATCACCCTTTCCCACATAATTGCTGTAAAACTGTTTGCAATCAAGTTTGCCTGATTAACAATTTTTTAACTGAACAACCATCACCAATGCATGACATGTAATGATTAAGAAATGCTCATGACAAAGTGATTGTCTATTGACTGTTTTGATATAATGCGACCCCACAAGGATGACAATCTGCAGAAAATCCAAAACTTTTGCTGACTTCGCAACTATTTTCACCATCACTCAGCTGTGCATCGTAGACTGCCAAACAACACCCCTTATCTGTCACTACATTCAGACTATAGAACGGATTTTCATGGCTTATTGCTCAATGAGCCTCGCAAACTAATTAACGCAAATCTGTCCTGTTTCACTAACTACACGAGCGCAGAAATTAAAGACATTTATATTTTACGTAGTCATTGATGTGTGGAAGAAAGCGCCATATAATTTCATAGTGCAATGTATAACAAAGCTTTCAAAAATAAATTTGACTCGTCGGTCCTACCAATTAGTCAGAGCAACTGTTGTTAATCAGGAGAGGTAAACTGCGAGAGGTGTCAGTAATTTAGCAGTGAAAGATGACGTTACTGCTGGCCCTGTATTTCTGCTGATGAACCGCCACTGTTTAAATGAAATAAGGTCATTTGAAACATCTTTATGCAATTCCATTGCTTCCAACCCCTCCAGTGCACAAGGACTTCAATTCCACGTGAGAATCTCTTGCATACGCATTGATTGAATAATTGCTGACTACAGCAGAGGAACGCAACTATGCCACTTACTCATACCGAATGCGTGAGAGTTGACAGGTATTTGTTATAAATGAACTGGCCACTGAAGTACCGTTCTGGAACCAAATGAGACCAGGAAGTTGCAGCAAAAGTGAGTTTTATTGAAGTTGGGGGGTAAACCCCCACAGGGCAGAAAGCAATGGTACAGAGTCCAATCCAAAATCAGAGTCCCAGGGACGTAATCCAAACTGTACACAGGGCAGCAAACACTAAACTCCGAGTCGGGCAAAACAGGTTCGGTACACAAGCACGGGTTTGTCAGAGAGTCCAAAGCCAAAATCCAGTGGGCGTAATCCGAACCGTTAACGGGGCAGCAAACACAAAACTGAGTCGGGCAAAACAGGTACAGTACACGGGCAGAGAAGTATCAAAGAAAAAGCCAAAATCAGAATCCGGGACATTCCAGTCAGAAGTATAACACTAAGAGTACAAGGCATCAACAATCGCAGCACAGGGAAAACATTCTGACAAGAGCTGTGAGTGAAATGACTGCTTAAATACACGTAGGGGAAGTCACATGCTATGATAGGGAACAGGTGAGCTGGATCAGACTAATTACAAAGGAATGAACATGAGGAAGTACCTGATTACAAGAAATTGGCAAAAGCCAAAACGCGGACAGGGATCACAGAGACAGCCTACAGACAAACATACGGCTCCGGTTAGGGAGTTCTACGGTGCACAGAGTGAGAGGCAGAACAGTGATTAGCCAGGTGCAGAGAATCTGCCGAAGCACAGCAAAGTAAATTGAGTGAAGGCAAGGGGCGGAGACTAGAGCAGAGCGAGTGCTGAGAGCTTATTAGTCAATTAGTAATGTGCAGCTATACAATCCCTAGTGCTTGTTAGTAAATTAGTACTATAAACAATGTTAGTCTTGGTTAGTAAGTTTAACTAAAACAACAAACTGTTAGTATTGTTAGTAAAATAGAAAAGCAGGGTGAAGGAAGTAAACAAGATTGGAAGGAATGGTTGAAATCCCAGAAACCATGAAATCACCCGAAAGTGTGGCACACAATACTGGGGCAGTGAGCGATCACATGACAAAAGACCAGACGGGGGAGACAAAGTGCAATGCATGGTATGACACAAAACATGGACCGGAATATAACTGCAATGGTGGAATATGGAAGACATACACAGACAAAGCAAAAACAAAACATGGCAGAGCATCTAAATCACAATACAAAATACAAAGCATGGTCAGACAAAGCAGGATTCATAATCAAAACATGGTCAGGCAGGACAGGATCATAACAGCCACACCTGATAATGTTGAGAGTTTTTGGAGTTTCTGTAATGGTAATTTAAATGAATGATTGAAAACAGGTCGTGACTAATGATTAATTTTAAGGGATTGTTTTGAGCCTCCCCTATCGCCAGTTCACCAGCCGCCATTGATATCCCTCTGGGTTTAAGCTCTTGTCCGACAACAAAACTGACTTGGCAGTTATTTGTTCATTACATAATGAGAAATATTGAGGGAAGATTTTTTTCTTTTTTGTCAGCATCTATGGCAATATGGTGACAAGGTTTTTCCATCAAAAAATGTAAAATATTAATCATTAAAATGATGGACAAAACCCTTGCAATTATGTAGTTGTAGTGGTGTTTGACAGTTTTTCAATGTGAAATCCACCATCCATTTCCCTGTTGAAGCAATTTTTCAGTCCACGCAAATTATGTGAATTATGAATTCAGACCATGAATGTCCTGCACATCAAATGCCCTGCATGGGGACTAACCTGACAGATCATGTAATATGTATGCTGCTTCATAACTGGCTAATTCAACATGCTAAGTTTTGCCATAACAAAACTTTGAAAATTTAATGTGTTAAAACCCAGGAGGATAAACTTGCTAGGTTTTTTATTCAGAAACAACTAAAAACCAATTACTTGTTTGGTTTTGCTAGAGCAAAACATAGGGAAACAGGTTTTATTTTTTATGTATCTTACTATATGTGATGAGACAAAAGCGTTGTAAATACAAAAATGGAGCTAACTCAGTTTCGACTTTCTAGGTTTTTCGATAACACTCAAGAATCTTTAGAGCTCTGACAGCTTGGGGAGCCACCTGGAGAGCGATCTTATTTGGTTATGAATGGTAGATAATTTAAAGGTAACCAATTTGTTCCTTACCCTCAACTTTTTTTTGCATAATTTGCCAGGATGTTCCAATAAAAAGATTTGTGTGTAAGTTTTAATGTCGTCCTCAACCCCTAACAAGGATAAATTCCGAAGGAAAGCAATCACTCGACCGTTATGATCAGCCATAGTGGCTGCTGGATCTCGGCCATTTCGACGTGCCTACTACTTATTATGCATGAGCGATTTGCATGAAAAGTCACGTCGGATCATTCATCAGATTCGACTGCTAGTAAATAAATTACGTTTATGCATTAGAGATTCATTACTATAAGTATGTCTAGTTACAAATATGGGACGATTTCAAGTACATTAACAATCTGAAAGGGCTAGGAAACACGGAAATTGGGCATTTTGCACTAGGTATCAAGTTTACTTACGTATCCAGCAAAAGTTTGGCCACATCTTCATCAGAAATATCTCCAAATCTTACTTTAAAAGTTTGCCAGTGATCACTTTGGCCTTTTATATTCATCCTGGCCTTCAGTTGATCTTCTTCCTGGCCTTTTCTAGCACTTTACGAGTCGAAGTAGTCACATATTTCCTTGGCCTTAGCATTTTGCAGTTTGCAAACTTCTCTTCATTTCTGCGTCCACCACGCACATCCGCTTTCGTGTGACATCATTTTGCATACTCCTGAATACTAATGAAGTATTTCAAATGGCGCGGGGAGTTTTTGCGGGTCGTGAAAACTATTTTCACATTCAATATTCGGGGATTGCAAGCGTTCTCGGAGAAAAATTTATTCATTACCGTTTGTTTTGGTCATATCTATGAAATTATTGGTTACTGGAACAGATTGGTTACCTTTAAAGAAAATCACTGGCAGATGAAGTGCACTTGTGGTCAAGGGGTTTATGATCCCAGAAATGTATTGTTTTAACTCCCAGCCATTTTTCAATTCTCAGTGTTATTTTTTTAATGATTCCATTGCCAAATTTTCATGAAGATTTTTTGTGTCTGTGGCCCTTACTCTGAAATAAAATTATGAAAAGAAACTGAAATATGATGAAATTCTAAAGGCTGCAAGTGTCCTGTATCATTAATGCCATTTGCCCCTTCTCTGTGAAGCTCAGATCTTGAATTATAAAGCCTATAATGGGGTAAGGCATAAATAGCCATATTTGGTTTCTGTGCAAACAGGTTAAGGGTGCCATTAATTGTGAAACCTTGATTTGGAGAAAACTGATTTTTAATTAAATCAGTAAAAGATTTGGTTGATTCCACTGGAACATTAATATCATACAGTATTTCTCACTTGTTATTTAGAGTTTTCGATTCATATATATTTTTTAGAATCTTTAAAAGTATTGTTTTTGCATTGCCAGCTAGGGCTGCTACTGTAACTGGAGCATAAAGGGACACCTGAGTTCTGCATTGGGACAGTCCAAGTCAGGTGATGAGCATACAGGATACAGGGCAATAGGCAAGCAGTGGTCAGTCAGTGATCAGTCCGTGGTCAATACCGGAAGGTCAATCCAAATGGCAATGCTTGCTGGACAGTGCACACACTGGGACCCGAGGGTTAAAAATGCCACGATCTGTCACTGTTCTGGAGGCCACAGGAGAGAAGGGAGACAGAGTTCCTAATAAATAATCGCTTCTTCAATAAGTTCTGAGGACAGGAGAGCAAAAGGCTTGTAAACTAGGCATAGGCTAGAATAACAATGAAGAGAAGAGACAATCCAGCAAAGAGAGAATGCAGGCAAGGGACTTTACACATGCCACGTCACACAGTTAGGGAAATGGAAACCTACAGAACATGCCCTGCTCAAGGAGGATTGGGAATAAAATGGGGCGATAATAAATCAATTAACCCCTTTGTGCAGAAGCCAAATCTGGCTATTTATGTTACCTTATTTGAGGCTTTATAATTCAAGATTGCAGCTTCACAGAGAGGAAGGGAATGGCTCAACTGAGTCAAGGAACTTGTAGCATTTAGAATTCCATCATATTTCAGTTAATTTTAATGATTTTGGTCCAGTAAAAAGGGCTGCAAACACGAAAAATCTTGATGAAAATTCAGCATTGAAATAATAAAACAATAATACTTGCGAGAATGCAGGAGGATGGCAGAATTCGCTTTTCCGCCTCCGTATCTTTCTCCACCTCGTACCTTCGGGATAACACATCTGCTTTGATGTTCTTAGAGCAAAGGCGATGGGTTATTGAAAAATTGAAGCTAGTAAAGAAATGTGCCCATCTGGCCTGACTTGGATTCAACCTTTCTGCCTTTCGCAGATACTCCAGGTTGCGGTGGTTAGTCAGCACGAGGAATGGATGACGGGCCCCCCGTAACCGATACCTCAATTTTTCGAACGCTAGTTTTATTGCCAACGGCTCCCTGTTTCCCACCTCGTAGTTGGCCTCTGCGGGTGTGAGCTTGTGAGAGAAGTAAGCACAAGGATACAGCTTCTCTGGTGTCCCATGCCGCTGAGACAAGATTGCTCCCACCCCCGCACTGGAGGCGTCAACTTCCACAATAAAAGGCTTTTCCGGGTCTGGTGATTTGAGTATTGGAGCAGTGACGAACAGACTCTTGAGTGTGTTGAAGACGTGTTGAGCTTCTGGATTCTATCCCAGGTTTTTGGGTTTTCAGGCCGTGGGCCAAAATCTGTAGCTCCCCTGGAAAATGAAGTCTGTGGTCACTCTCTGGTGGCAACTTGTTAAGAATGTATTTTACCTAATTCGAGGTCACTGAATCCGAATCTGCAAAGTTCCCACGCCTAGACTTGCACATTAAAGCAGTAGGAGCCATTAAAGATAGCGTGTACCTACGCATCAACAGCCATCACGTGAGTCATTATCACACTCATGAAGCTCGAGTGCGTTCGAAACTGGTGCCACTGTGTTCTCTTATCAGTATCAGTATTCTGTGATTGTATATCGGCTTTTAATGGTACACATTCCACTTAAAGATAACGATAAAAATACTATAAATCTATATATATATAATCTAGAGTCGGTGCGCTCTAAAATAATGGATAGAAACCATATTACGTCTTCAAATCTGGCCTGAATATCATTCACATGCTGAAGAATTGTGGTTGGCCTTCACAATTTATCATTATTGCCATAAACCATGTTTTTTTACGATCAAGCAGTGATGAAGTCATAAGCATTATTCTCATTAATAACTGCACTGTGGATGCATGGTGGTTACTTGTGGTCCACAATCCCCATGAAGATAAGTGCTATTACGCCCACAGACATGTTTACATGAAAAAGGATCATGTCATGGAAGGATATGCAACAGCCTGGCACACATCACGCGCTTCGCAGCGAAGCCACTATACATAAAACATTTTGAGCCTGCAGTAGTCATTAAAAGTGGCATTTTGTGTTGAATTTGGAGAAGACACTTGTAATATTTGTTGTGTTGAGCTATTTAAATTGCTCTTGTTTGATTTCTTCATTGCAAACAGCTGAAAGTTTGTAAATTTTGCTAGTAAACCTAATTTGCAGTGAGGGTTGAATAATTTTGATTGCAACTGTATGTCAAAAAAAGTTGAGACACTGAAGTATTTACCACTTTGTAATGTGGCCTCTCCTTTTCACAGCACTAAATAAATGTACAAGAATTGAAGACACCAAGTGATAAAATTTTTCAGGTGTATTTTTGTCCCATTCATCCTTCAAAAAGTCTTAATGCGTGAGCACAGGATCTTTGCTGTTGCATTTTGGATTTCAAAATGTGCCTCATGTTCTCTTATAGAGAAAGTGTGGACTGCAAGTTGGCCAGTCCAGCACCCGCACTCTCTTGTTACGCAGCCATGCCTTTTTAATCCATGCAGAGTGCAATTTTGTGTTTAAAAAGGCAGACTATATTGCTGCAAAATTTCAGTATACTTATTAGCATTAATGGTGCCTTCGGAGAAGTAGAGGTTACTCATGCCAAGGGAACTAACATAACCCTTTACCATTACAGGGCATGGCTTTTGAATTAGCGGCTGGTTACAGTCTGGATAGACCTTTTCTTTTTTGACTGAGAACACACAGTGTCCATTCCTTCAAAAAAAAAAAAAGATCTGAAGTATTGAGTCTTTTGACAGCAATACACGTTTCCATTGTGTGATGGTCCATTATACAACAGATGTCTCCGAGCCCAGAAGAATCGACAATTCCTCTGGACATTGTTAACATAGGGCTTCCTGTTTACAGAGTGAAGTTTGAACTGGCATTCATGGATGGAAATGAAGACCACAAAGGAAAAACGATCCAAATTTAGCATTTTTGTATATTTTACATATTATATATATTATTATAATATTTATAATAATATAATAATATCATATAATAATATTATTATATATAATTATTGTTTTATATGTTTAATATTTTGGGCATATTTTTTTCAGTGCTTTGTTTCTAAGATCCTTTTGAATTTTTAATTCATAATTTCTCCTCAACGTGAAAATGAGACTCCGATCATTTGTCCATTGTGGTCTTCAAATATATTGCAGTATTTGACAAAGGTTTGCCAAAATAATCCTGAGCTGACATGGTTATTTCACTTATAAACAAATGATGATTCTTAATGCAGTACCATCTGAGTGATTGCATAATCATGGTTATTCAGTGTGGGTTTGCGCCTTGTTCATTATGTACAGAAATTCCTCTAGATTCCTTAAATATTTTTGTTATGTAATGCAAAGGGTGAAATATCCAAATCGCTTTGTATTTTTCTTTGAGGAACACTGATTTCAAACTTACAAAGGTTTTCTCACTGATTCATGAGCACATTGGTCATCTCAGCCTATCTTTTCTCATGAAGCAGTGGAAGTGGATATCGGTGCTTCACCATGATGTCAGTAAGGCCTCTGCAGTCTATGCAGGGGCGTAGACCTCCATCCTTCTTCTGGATGAGGAAGAAACTTGTGGATGCTGGTGAAGTGGAAGAACAAATGAAGCCTTGTTGTAGAGCTTTTTGTATACACTGCTTCATTGTTTGAGTTTCAGCCACCGATCGGGGGGTATACATGGCTCCTGGGGGGTGATGTGCCGGACAGCAGCTCAATGGCACTATCCCACGGACGATGCAGAGGTAACTGGGTCGCTTTAGTTTGCTGAGCACCATCTACAGGTCCCAGCACTCTTCAAGAATCTTGGGCTGGTTTCCTTGGTCAGAGTTCTCGACAGTCATGGAGGCAATGGTGAGGGTGCCACGATGCTGCCGACAGGAGGGTGACCGGAAGCTGAGATGTCTTGTGTGCCAGGAGATGGTGGGATTGTGTAATAACAGCTACAGGAGGCCAAGGTTGAGTGGGTGGCTTGAGTAATTGAGAAGCAGCAGTGGGAGTTTCTCCAGATGGCAGTCTTGGATAAAGAGGGAGATTGGTGTTGTCTGGTGGGTCAGGCTGCTGTTGCCCAGAGGTTTCCCATCTATAGCTGCCACAGTGAGAGGGATGCGGAGCTGGTGAACTCGGGCCTCAAGTCGTCGCACCAACTAGCTGGAGACGAAGTTGCCCGCTGCTCCGGAGTCAGTCAGGCCCTCTGTGCAAAGGGTCACACCGTTACAGGATACCTTGACTGGGATCTTGAAAAGTTGGCCAGTAATGGCTGTAGGTGACACCTGTACCTCAGGGGGTACTGTTCTTCTCTCTTGACTATAGGTACAGGAGCCGGTCTTCTTCCAGGGGTGACGCTCTGGTGGTTTAGAGTGCCCTAGTTCCATAGAGTGCCCCAGTTCCAGGGGCTCTGCCCCCTCTGTTGGCAGCTGGATGGGGCCTCTGGGCTGGGCCTGTTGTCTTCCTGCAGGAGCTGGTTCAGGCTAATGGCTGCTTCGATGTAGAATGGCAGGGACAATTCAAGGTCCCTGCAGGCCATCTCTGCCCTGAGCACTGGACACAGCCCCCTCTGGAAGATGGTCATTAAGGCGGGCCTGTTCCAGCAGCTGGCGGTGGCCAAAATGCGGAATTGGAGGGAATAGTCCGCTGAAGACTTGTTCCATTGGCACAGGTCCAGCAGCTGGTCCCCAACCTTCTTCCCGGGGTGGTCAAAGATTGAGCGAAACTGCTAAAGGAAATCGGCATCGGTGGTAAAAACTGATTCCCCTCAGACAGCAGTCGCCCAGTCAAGCACCTTACCAGAGAGGCGGGTCACTACTGCAGCAATCTTCTCAGCTTCACTCAGGGCTGAATGGTACATGAAATATAAGGCACACTGAAGAATGAAGCCTTTGCAGGCAGTGGGTTTCCGTCGTAGCGCTCTGGTAGGCGAACTGATGAATCATCCCGGGGAATGAGTGTGGGAGCCTGCATTCTGGCAGGGGAGACGAAGGGCGATGATGGCGCTAGAGTAAAGGAGATGGAGAGTTTGCGGACCCCACAAGCCAGTTCGTCCAAAATGGCCCCCAGACGGGTGATCTCCTTCTGCTGTTCTGCCACCAATTGCTAGAGGTCAGGAGGCTGGGCAGCAAACCCACCTCCGGTGCAGTGGCGCCCCCGAAAATTTTCATAGGGGTGGCCAGATGGGGCCAGTGAAAATCTTAGGGTGGCACACACAATCGATCCACCTCGTGATTACCCGGATTCAGTTCCAGCCCGTGGTCATGTCCGGCATGCCCCCTTACTCTCCTATATCTTTCCTACAGTCTGCCTACAGTCCAATCCAATACACACTCACAAAAAATAAAGACATATGATGTGTCCTAGGCTATGTCCTTGATTCCTTGTCATTAAAAAGACAATGTGCATCTGACATTTGAAGCAGTTAGGATTAAGTATGTGGGAGAGAGAGCTTCTCGAATATGCATGGCAAATCATCAAAAATGTTTAGCATGTCTAAGAAGTGGAATAAAGTTGGTGGGGTCAACTATGTTGGAGTAGAACTCTATGGTAGAGTAAAAAAAGTTCACTTCCTGTTACCGGGGGGGGCGCTATGAGTAAGACGGGATATTAATATATGGGGGCGTTCAGGGCGGAGCCATCATTATGTCCATGAAATTTAAAGCTGTTAGGATAAAGTATGTGGGTATGAGAGCCGTTGGAAAATGGATGGCGAAATCACGAAAAGTCGCCAAAGTTTGTCACGCCCTAGCAGCCACGCCGTTCGACCTACAGACATTTTTTACTCAACTTTAGAGCTGCATGGTCTCTAGATGATCTGTACCAAATGGGAAGTCGTTTGGGCGAAATCCCTCGGAGTAGTTCGTTAAAATACGAGGTGAGGAAATTGCCCGTAATCAAAAATTGAAATCAAAATGGCCGACTTCCTGTTGGGGTTGGACCATGACGTCAAGAAAATTTTTTGTGCGTACCAAATTTTGTTGGTCACCGACAAATTAACCCCAATCAGGAGGGCTTTTTGAAATTTTCTTGAGGGCGCCATTTTGCCCTGCCTTTTTGCAATGACTTTAAAATATGTCAATTTTCACCAGACCTGACAAGTGTGCAATATTTGGTGAGTTTTTGAGCATGTTAAGGCCTCCAAACATTCGAAAATACTATGATGTGTCCTAAGCTATTTCCTTGACTCCTTTTCATTAAAAAGACAATATGCATCTGACACATTTGCCTCAAGTTTCAGAAAAACATACAAACTTTTCCAATAGTTTTCAATACAGCTTTTTTTTGCAACAGTAATAATAATTATTAAAGCTGCAAGTAGCTGTGATCGGGCCCTCGCTCTCCCGTGGGACTGCGGGGGGCCTGCGCCACACGAGTGCCGCGGCGTGAAGCAAGAAGAGAGAAAAAAACAGGAAGGAGCGAAGAAAGGCAATGTTTCATTCATCCACTAGGTGGCGCTATGAGCGTAACCACATGTGAGCAGGTGCGTTCATGGGGGAACCTCATCACACGTCAAGTTTCGAGCCAATTGGACAATGCGTGAAGGATTTAAAACGAGTGGATGTTCCGTGGCGAAGGATCGAAAGTCGCCACAGCCGCCATGCAACATGACAGGACATGTGTGACACTGTGAAGATTCATCAACTTGATCGTCACGTGGTCACAAAATGTAGTTGATCAGGTCAGGAGTTTGGGGTTAGTGTTTGTCAATGTAAAATATGGCATTTCCTGTTTCCACAAGGGGGCGCCATGAGCGAGATTGCCTATGAGCATATGGAGGCATTCAGGGCTGGGCTCTTGTCATGTACAGAAGTTTTGAAGCAGTTAGGATTAAGTATGTGGGAGAGAGAGCTTCTCGATTATGCATGGCAAATCATCAAAAATGGCGGTGCCATACTGGCCAGGCCCATTAACGTAGAGAAAAGCTTTTGATAACTTTTAATCACAAAGGTCTTGAGATGATGTTCATCAAATCTGAAGTTGATTGGACAAACTCTGTAGGAGTTTGTTAAAATACAGGATGTAGAATCGCGGCCATAATCGAAAATGAAAATCAAAATGGCCGACTTCCTGTTTGGTGTAGACAATGGCTGCCAGTGACTTTTTGGTGCGTCAGGACGACTTCTACATTCGTACCAATTTTCATGTAGCAACTCCGAAAAAAGCACTATGGGGTTTTAAAAAATTTCCAGGGGGCGCTTTAAAGTCATTTTGCCCCTACCCATGGGCAACACCCCTATCATATTTAAGTACTCGCTATTTTTGACGTGCGTATCAATTTTCATGAGGCTATGACTTTGTTAAAGCCATGAAAAAGCCAAACCTAATTTGATGGCGAGGGATCGATAGTCGCCACGCCGGCAGACGGACACCATTGCTCATAGCTTCCCAGCGTTCATAATGTAGCTTCAGCAACTTGTTCTGCATGTCTAAGAAGTGGAATAAAGTTGGTGGGGTCAACTATGTTGGATCAGTACATGGTAGAGTGAAAAAAGGTCACTTCCTGTTACCGGGGGGGGCGCTATGAGTAAGACGGGATATTAATATATGGGGGCGTTCACGGCGGAGCCATCATTATGTCCATGATATTTAAAGCTGTTAGGATAAAGTATGTGGGTATGAGAGCCATTGGAAAATGGACGGCGAAATCACAAAAAGTCGTCAAAGTTTGTCACACCCTAGCAGCCATGCCGTTTGGCCTACAGACATTCTTTACACAACTTTTGATCCGCATGGTCTCTAGATGATCTGTACCAAATGGGAAGTCGTTTGAGTGAAATCCCTAGGAGTAGTTCGTAATAATACGAGGTAAGGAAATTGCTGGTAATCAAAAATTGAAATCAAAATGGCCGACTTCCTGTTGGGGTTGGACCATGACATCAAGAAAATTTTTTGTGCGTACCAAATTTCGTTGGCCTACGACAAATTAACCCCAATCAGGAGAGCTTTTTGAAATTTTCTAGGGGGCGTCATTTTGCCCAGCCTTTTAGCAATGACTTTAAAATATGTCAATTTTCACCAGACCTGACAAGTGTGCAAAATTTGGTGAGTTTTTTAGCATGTTAAGGCCTCCAAACATTCGAAAATGCTTAGTTAAAAATAATAAGAAAAAAAAGGAAAATTCTAACAATTACAATAGGTCCTCTCACCGTTTGTGCTCGGGCCCTAAATATAGCTGTCAGCGATGCCGGGCTTCAAGCTTACTTAGCAAATCTTACAAATTCATCGTCAGTGGTATGTTTACCTTTGCTTTATAGGTTGGTTGTGTCTTCTAAACTTAGATTATAGCCCAATATCAAATACTGTTGTGCTGAGCTAAAAATAACACCCAAAATTGGCGTGAATCGTTAATCACCTCTCCGATGGATATCACACCTCACAGGTTTACGCTTATGGAAAGAGGGAAAATTGAAAGTTTATTTCAAAATTAGAGCATTTATCATTTGAAATTTGGCTTTGTTCCTTTGCCACAATGTGGATCTCGATGTGAACTTGAGACTGAACAAATAAATCAAAAATGGTGAATTTTTAGGATCAGGGCTCCACTAAGTTGCATATCGAGGGTTTGGAGTACAATGGTTCTATGCCCAAAATTTGTGGTTTTGAGATTTTTACCCCCTGTCACAGCTTTCTATCAGCTAATCCTTGGAGCACAATAACTATATGTCCATCCGCATTCATTTTTAATCAGAATTCACAATTTCATTTTGTGATGTCCAACAAAATCTGCTTAATTAATTAAACATTGACATTTTGATGAATAAACTTGAATTTTACTACAGAATAGTCTGTCTTCCATTGCAAACGAACTTACCTTCAACCAATCACCATTGTATTATGTCACATCATGTGCTAGAATTGTTGGAGCACTGAGGTGACATGTCCATGATGTTGCGGTTACACTCTTATGAAAACTTAGGTGTTTAATATGCTTCTGAACCATGCAGCAAAACAGTGACTGGTAAAAAAAAAAGATACATAATACCTAATTTAATAGAACACTTGGAAACCTAAACATAAATTTTTCTCAGAACCTCTAAAATGGACATATAACCATTGTGTTCCAAACCCTCGATATTGATTAGGCAATGGCATATAGCCGACATGTCCCTTTGTTGGACTTAAAAATTTTTGCAACAAAAACTCCAGTTTACCATATGCAGAGAGAAAACTACTCAGCCCATGGTGCTGCAATTTTAGTATGTTGTTCAGCCTTCAATTCTACATTCATTTTTGCCGACTGTGCAAGTCCAAATTTTATCACCTAGTAATGGTTCGATTGCACATGTCCGACTTCAGGTCACTCCAGATTTGATGTTTGTGAAATCAGGGCTCTACTAAGTCGCCTATTGATTAAGCAATGACATATAGCCGTCACCTGCCAATGTTGGACACTACAAGGCAGCGGTGACGTGCGACAATATTTCTGCAATATTTATGTATTCATAACTTCTGAAATATTGGTTGGATCTTAACAATTTTCTGAGGGTTCATAGGGATGAGCTCTCACTATAAATGTACCAAATTTCAGCTCAATATCTTAATTGGTTCTGAAGAAGTAGGCTGTTAATGTAATGGCCGAAGGAATTGGGAGGCTAAATGCATCGACTAGGAGAAAACAAGACCAGTAAGGACTTAAAATACTCACAGGGAGAAAAATAGACGAAGAAACAGAACAGCTCTCGCGCTCCAAAAATGAACGCCCAAAAATACGAACCAGGAAGCAGAGCGAGAGAGAAACAAACAAATAGGGAAAGAAAAAGGAAACTTCCCTGAAGAGAGGAACCACAAATATACTGCGAAGACATTCGCTAAGAATCCCTGACTAGAGATATCTTCTCACTGTAGTGATAACTAAATCAGACACTCCAGCAAAGGAGGCGTGGCGGACATCCGGCTTATATAGCCTTACGAGAAGGCGCTGCCCACGCCTGACGAAACAGCTGGGAAGAATCCAATAGTTAAAGAAACAGACGTGGTCCAAATACGAGCCACAAAGAAAGTCAAAAACCACACACACAGCCAGAACCATGACAGTTAAGTGTAAAGCTAATTATTCAAAATGGCGGCCATACTCGTCATCCAATTAAAACCTAGCTCATGTCGGTCATAAGGGAATACTGTATATTAGGCTTTAAAACCGTGCAATTATTACGCTTCTAACTTTAAAAGAAATGGAGTTATTATCGCACAAAATCTGAAAATTCAGTATGGCCGCCAGGTCACATGACTAGGCGCAAGCACATGAAACTTGGTCAGTTTGTTGTACAGCCTAAGTACAATACACACACAAATTTTGATGACTTTACATGTAGCTGTTTTGAAGTTATATGTTTGAAGTCCTCCACTGAAGAGCCGCCACCACGCACTGCTGCGGCAGGATGGTTGAGGGCTCTTTGCAGTGGGGGCTGGCAACAGGGAAGCACCTGGAGAGGGCATCAGGCTTGCCATTCTTGGCTCCGAGTCTGTAAAACAGTGTAAACTTAAATCGATCAAAGAACAGAGCCCACCTGGCCTGTCAGGAGTTAAGGCGCTTGACGGTCTTCAAACACTCCAGGTTACGATGATCCGTCCACACCATGAATGGCTCCTTGACCCCCTCCAGCCAGCGATGCTACTCCTCCAGGGCAAGTTTGACGGCCAGCAGTTCCCGGTTGCGGACGTCGTCATTCCTCTCAGGGGGTGAGAGGCGGCGCGACATGTAAGCACGTGGGTGCAGCTTGTTGTCCCCAGGGTCCCGCTGAGAGAGGGCCCCCCTGGAGTGGCCCCCACTCCAACTTCAGAGGTGTCCAGCTCCACCACAAACTGACGCTCCGGGTCAGGCTGACGCAATATGGGTGCAGTGGTGAAGCTTTTCTTGAGAGCCAGGAACACCTTCTGGGCCTCTGGAGACCACCATAAGGTCGTCTTGGTGGAGGCAAGGGCCATCAGCAGTGTTGCCGGCGAGCTGAACGTCTCTAGACGGCCGGATAGAATGTCTGTAGAAGTTGGCTAATCCCAGGAAGCACTGTAGGCCATGGACCAGTGATGGGTTCCATGCACCCCCCGACAATTCAATGAAAACAGGTTTTTGGATGCCTCTGGATATGGTAAACATGAATTTGAATGTTAGCATTGATAATATAGGGATGCGATTCATGTTTTGACTACTAAATACAAGGTACCCTAAAATTGTACGTTGCCGGGTCTAGTAGCGTCTAGCGTCTAGCGCAGTCTAAAATCTGATATTTTGCCATGCAATATACCAAATAAAAGCTCATTATTACCTCTATAAGAAAAATAAAGTTTTATGGTGCTATCGTTAAAATTGAGGATTTTATGTTTCCGTTTACATGCCTACCCTACATTCATACATTCCAGGAAGAGAAATAAGTTTTATTTTAAGTTTTCTTTAATTCTGAGCACACTGTCTTTCCCTTATCCCTTCTGTAGAAACACTACATGATGTTTCAGAGTCTCGCCTTCATTTTGCTACTAATATTATGGAGATACCAAATTTAGAAGAGGAAATATAACATTTCAAAGGTCATCTCTAGTTTAACAGAAACTGTTATTTTCACATCCATATTGAAAGTTGGTGTAATGAAAATATTAAATCTAATGTGAATCCCTTATAGATTCTATTATGTAAGACCTTGATATTATATAATATACCTAATGGTTTTATGACAAGAAATGATGTATTTTGTATTGCAGCAGATTACAACACATCTGCAACTTGTGCTCTCTGGCGGCTGTGGGCAGGGATATGGTTTGGCCCAAACAGCAACATTGGAAGTGTAACGGATGCAAAACCAAATGTAATCGACATTCAGGTGCTTATATTTATTGTAATTAATCTCCGAAAGTTTTATTGTAAATAGTCTCATATGCATCCTACGTAATATATAGTGTTACCACTGGCCGCTTTGAACATTCAAAGGAACTGTTGTTTTACAGTGCAATATATTGCTTGCAGATGAACATCATGTCCATGTACACATGAAAATTCAGGTTTCTTTGTTTAATCTGAGTCATTTTCAGAATAGTGCACAGTGTGATGTGACCCTACAGATATTATATCATCCATATCTGATTCATTGTCATCAATCTGTGAATCCAATGATTGTTCACTAAATGTCAACCAGTTGTTGTGGAAGCACATCTCCATTATACCACAGTGATTCCAGCTTTCCATCAACCGGAGTCTATCCATGTCCATCACTTTCCAGGGGAATATCAGGCTCTGCAACATGAGCTTGCTTCCATATTCCAACTTGGTAGTTTACACATCTTATATGGCGCTCCAGGCTTTTGCGACAAGGAGGAAACGTGGCCATATCAACATTTTGTGTTGGATTAGTTGATTGACAAGTCATTTTCTTTGTTGCACAGCTCAGTCATTTTTTGAAAGCGCAAATCATCAACTCTGAGTGTACGTGGCCTTCCATACAAGGTGCATGTAAACTCGTCCAGGTCATCTATGAGCTGTGCTGGTATTTGCCAGGATTCTCCAAGTTTCGCAAGAACAGGTACGTATATATATACTACTCAAAATTTGATAGGGATCATAGGAATTTTTTTATGAAATGACATGCAAATTTGGTAACTGCCACTGATGAACAATATATTGGATAAATGACATGCAGTCAGACACAAAACACATTTGCACGTGCATTTCATGACATTAAATGAGCGTGCAGCCTCACATTTTGGCTTTGACTAACACTTCACCATTTCAACTCAGACGTGTGTGTTGCTTGTTGGTGAAAATTTGGAAGTTCCCAAATTTTTTGCATTACATTTAGCAATAACAATGTCTCCTCAACGTCTTAGACGTCGATTGACTTCAGAGCAATTGGGAAGATGCATCGGAATGCTTGACTCTGGCTTCTCACAACGTCACGTTGCTAATGCACTTAACGTCAGCCAAAGCGTTGTGAACAGAGCGTGGAACCGGCATCAAACGTTTGGTACAGCAGCACACCATCATGGGGGTGGTCGTCAGAGATCGACTACACAACGACAAGACCGCTTTCTCACACTTCAGGCACGACGTCATCCTTTCTGGACAGCCACCACCCTACGAAATGACCTTCATAACGCCTCGGGGGTCAGGGTATCCACTCAGACGATACGGAATCGTCTTCATACTGCCGGCCTCAACTCAAGAAGGCCATGTGTTCGAATCCCACTGACCGTGCGTCATAGGCGTGACCGTTTGGATTGGGCTCACGATCATGTCACATGGACACACAACGATTGGGCTCCAGTTCTTTTACTGATGAGTCCCGATATTGCTTGGACTTTACTGACAGGAGGCTACGGGTGTGGCGAAGACAACGTGAGCGATTTAATGATGCCGACATCAACGAACACGACCGTTATGGTGGCGGATCAATTATGGTCTGGGGAGGAATAAGCAGGAACGGCAGAACGGACCTGCATGTCACGGGAGAGGGACGATGACAGGGGTACGGTACAGGGATGAGATCCTCAATGTGTACGTAAGACCATACGCTGGTGCTGTTGGTCCTGATTTCATCTTGATGGATGATAACGCCCGTCCCCATCGTGCTAGGGTGGTGAATCGATTCCTAGAGCAGGAGACAATTGTCTGCATGGACTGGCCCGCGCGTTCGCCGGACCTAAACCCTATCGAGCATGTGTGGAACATGCTGCAGGTCTCCATTTTCGGTCGTAGGGCACAACCCACAACTCTAGAAGAGCTCGGAAATGCCCTTGTTGAAGAATGGAACAACATTCCAATTGCAAGCATCCGGGTTCTGATTGACAGTATGACCCGACGTTGTCAAGCCGTCATTCAAGCTAGGGAGGCCATACCGTTATTGACATTAACTGTGGTAATGAAACATCAAACGAACACTGTCTGTTTTCACTTTACATGTCAGAGGTGAAACCATGAAGTGTTCATGAAAGCCAAAAGTGTGAGGCTGCACGCTCATTTAATGTCATTAAATGCACTTGCAAATGTGTTTTGTGTCTGACTGCATGTCATTTATCCAATATATTGTTCATCAGTGGCAGTTACCAAATTTGCATGTCATTTCACGAAAAAATTCCTATGATCCCTATCAAATTTTGAGTATATATATTTTGGCATTCAAAGGAATGGGGAAGATAAAACCATTCAAAAAACTTCAGCAGATGCCAAAATATTTTTTATTTTTCTTATAGAGATAATACTGAGCTTTTATTTGGTATATTGCTAGGCAAAAAATCATATTCTAAACTGTACTAGGCGCTATCAAACAAAATATCAAAATTCATGTTTCACCCGGAGCGGCGACGTTCAATTTTAGGGTGCCTTGCGTTTAGTAGTCAAAACATGGATTGCATCCCGACATTATCAATGTTAACATTCAAACTCTTTGGAGCCACATGGGTTGAATGAGACACTGGATATGAATTCATTTTTGTAATTCATAAGACTAACTTGATTATTCTTTTGTACTTGCAGGTGACTTCTTTTGTAGAAAAATACTCAGCCACTGAAACCTTTCCCGACACAGCCCCTTTCTGCCCCCCCCATGTAGAAAGGTGGATTGTAAATGTGTTTTTTTTCCCTATCTTGTGATGACAGTCTTATTTATGGTATCAGCATATCCTCCGCATTTTTAAAGATGAAATTTCCAGTATGTAGTGTGTCTCTTCACATTGAGTATCAACTCATCCTCTGTGTATGAGAATTCTATTTATCATTATTTATTGATAAAACATTTTGATTTTATATTTTGGATCTAGTCTCTAGAGGAGATAGCCTTTGGCTCTTTGTATGTTTTTTGAGTATCTTATTAGTGTCTTTGCAGTGTTGTATTTTTGTATATTTGTGCATTCTGATATTGAGTCTGTTTCCGTTTCAGTCAACACCTGATGGTTTTAAAAAGACACACCTGCTGTTTATCAGCGTAGAGTGAATTTGATGAAGCTGATGCGAAACGCGTTATTCGCTCCCCTTTTTTATATGTAATTTTAAATAAAAGTGCTGCCAAGAGTGTCCTGGTGTGCGCTGGTATTTTGTCTTATTGTTTATGAATTTGTCCTGCAACAGCCGGCACCCAGGACACATTGCTGTGCACAGGGTTATCCACAGTTTGTGATTCAAATTCATGTTTACCATATCCAGAGGCATCCAAAAAACCTGTTTTCATTGAATTGTCGGGGGGGGGCAGAGCTCTCTCTCTGAAGAATAGCAACACCTCCTGGAGAGATCACATATCCAAGGAAGGGGGTCTTACGCCTAGATTCCACCAGGCGCATATCTGTAGCATAACGTGGGCGACACTATTTTACTCCGTCTTGCAGGCGACTTTATGTTCCACTGAGCGTGAAACGTCAGCGCAGCGTCCTGCCAGCTGATACAATCAACCTGCTCAGTTTTCGTATATTTCATTATTTTCACCAGGATATTAGTGCAACGAACTTAAATTCTTTCTGTTGTTTTTCTGCTTTAATTGCATTTAATGTCATTTCCGACTTTGTTGTATAGCCTACTACAGTCCAGCTGTGAATGCCATAGATTAAAATAAAAAGTTGTGCCCTTGTTTTAGTTAAAACAAAATCACAGACAAGTAGTTGAAAAGTAAGTTATAAACAAATTTTATATGAAAGATTTGTGGCTAGTTTCTTTTAGTTAAAACCATATTGTCCTTGATAGTTACTTCATGTCTGACACAATCTGGTGTGCGATTCCCATTAGCACAAATACTAACGTAGTTGGATCCAATGACTGTATATTGTCGAACTATGAGAAAAGTATCCCTGCTATATTCAGATCAGCGCGACTGCGGCCCACCAGCGCCAGAAATCGGCACGTATTCGTGGCGGAGCAGCGCAGAGAGCCGCTTCTACTATGCTGCTGAAACGTGTCGTGGCGTGGCTGGTGGAATCACAACCACTGTCTAGAATGGCCGCGATCAACTCTGGCAACCGTGTTGTGGCAGTAACGCGGCTAAGATGCTCCCGGTGGAATCTAGGGGTTAGATGAATGAAAGTCACACTTTTCAGCCTTGAAGAAGAGCTGGTTCTCCAGGAGACATTTCAGGACCGCGCGAACATGCTGTTTGTGCTCCTTCAGGGTGCGGTAAAAGACCAGGATGTCGTCGAGCTAGACGCAGACGAAGACGTTGATCATGTCACAGAGAACATCGTTGCCCAGGTTCTGGAAGACGGCCAGGGCGTTGGACAGGCCAAACAGCTTGACGAGGAACTCGTAGTCGCCCCGCGGGGTGTTGAACGCCGTCTTCCATTCGTCACCCACACAGATCCTGACCAGGTGGTAAGCGTTCCAAAGGTCCAGCTTCGTGAAGACAGTTGCACCCTGAAGGAGTTCAAAAGCAGAGGCCATCAGAGGGAGCGGGTATCGGTTCTTTACCGTAATGGTGTTGAGACTTCGGTATTCGATGCAGGGGCGCTGTCCACCATCCTTCTTCTTGACAAAGAAAAAGCCAGCACCCGCCAGAGAGGAGGACGTACGGATGATGCCGGCAGCCAGACAATCTTCAATGTAGGCCTCCATGGCTTCCTGTTCTGGGCGGGAAAGGGAATAGAGGCAGCCCTTCGGTGGTGTGGAACCAGGCAGGAGGTCGATGGGGCAGTCATAAGGCCAGTGCGGGGGCGGGGAGAGAGCTCTGGACTTGTAGAAGACCTGTTCCATGTCGTGGTACTCCTTGGGGACCCCGGTCAGGTCCATCGGATCCTCCACTGAACCCCGAGCTGCCGCTGTCGTAGGCATTCTCCATTAGCAGTTGTTCTGACAGAAAGGGCTCCAAGCCAGAACTCTCCTGGTGGACCACTCCAGGTGGGGGTTGTGCAGCTCCAGCCAAGGGAGACCCAAAACTTCTGGTATGTGAGGGGACGACTGAACAATGAAATTAACAAACTCGAGATCATTGCCAGGAACACAAAGAGCAATGGGGGAAGTGTTTTGGGTGACTTTACTGAAGGCGGAGTATGCCAGCCTGTGCACATTAAAGTAGACTGATAGGTTGTGTATGGGAACTCTTAGCCTGCTAGCCAACTCCCAGTCAATGAAATTTGTGTCCGACCCCGAATCGACCAGAGCAGAGACCTCAAGTCGATCGGGACCGAAGCGCAAAGTGACCGGGAGCAGACAGCATGGCTGTGGGAAGCGAGTCGAAACCATGCCCAGCCGTATCTCTCCAATGACGACTGGACGTTTGGCTTTTACTGGACTCTCCAGGTTGGCCTCATTTTAGAGATGGCAATTTCGACACCAAAGTTCGTACGGTATCAAAACGTTTTAACACTTCCGGTTTCGACACAATGTTTGAGAGATGTTTCGAAACGTCAAGTGATCGCTATCAGTCCACCGCGAAAGGTTTTAAAAAGCCACAGGAAAATACAGGTGTTGGAGGTGTTTTGTTGCGTTGAGTTGTGTTGAGAGATTTTGTGAGGATTTTACTACAGTTGTTCAAAATACAATGTAGATAGATAGATAGATTGATTGGTTGATTGATTTTCTATTGCTTGCCAGGCACTCTTTCCAATGTGTCAATAAGTTGAAGCATGTTTGGTTTTTTTTGTTTAAATAAACTTGTAATTTGATTTCAGATGGTAGAGAAGCAGAGAAGCCAGCTGAATCAATGTGCAGCAAATATTATCCCTGAATAAAAATCTTTGAGAAAAATGTTTCTGAATCTAAATCTTTATACCACATTTTATTGATGTGTATAATCACAATGAGGTGCAATACCAACTAGGTAGAATCAAAAATTATAATTGTTAAGTCCATTTATATGTAAAAGGCTGACCTGACACCATCATTTTCAATGAATAAGAACATTTAACGGCAAAATAAACAAACAGTGCCATGCAATAAGAAATAGTCATATTGTACAAAAAATTGCCTAAATAATTGACTGATTGTGCCAGTGTCAAAACTATTAATATTTTTGAATTTGTGAAAAGGGGGGCTTCAGCACATCAACACCAAAAATAATTAAAGCTGCAAGCAGTGTTGAAAGGGCCCGCGTGCACGCTGGGGGTGGTGGCGAGATGCTGACAGGTGCAGGTGTGCATTCACAACCATTGGACAGTGATAGACTGCGTACAATGTTTTTTCCTGAGTGGAGTGCAAACATTATTCCTGAAATCAACTGCTGGAGTACGTTAAAGTATGACGCCTGTTAATGAAAAAAAGTTGAAATTTCAATTCAAAATAACGGACTTCCTGTTGGGTTCGGGTCATGGCACTATGAAACTTTTTTTCAAGTCTTGTCATGTTAGTTGGGTCGTCTAGAGCACTTCCGTGACCGTGGCGAGCGGAGGTTCGTTTCTCAACAAATTTGTTTTCTTTCGAGGTTAAATAAGAAAATTAGCTAAGGTGACCCTCTCAAAAGTGTGGGCTAACTCCGTGGGGGACCCAAAATCCAAGATGGCTGCCATCAGCCACCTTGAAAAGTGGTTTTTCACTAATTTGGACGATTGTGTATTCCAATACATCATTTCTGGTGTTTTAGGGGTTGAGGAATTCATATTTTGAATCTTTCCTATGATTTGATATAGTTCTGACCTTTATTTTCATTATGGTTGACAATGGTTCATGATGTTGCATGCTCTTATCTTGTGTTTCTCCATTTATAGGTCTCCAAAGTGTGTTCCTTTTGATTTCCAACGCGAGTAAATGGGGATACTTTCACATATCATGTAATGGTATTTACACTTATTTTCTTTCTTTCAGGTCTCTATGGCCATGTTCCATTGCCATAACCTCGAGTGAGGCGCTAGAGCAGATACAGCAGTGATTTGAAACAGAGAATCTGGAAGTCTGCAATCCATCTGTTCAGTATGTTTTATGAATTTTTTATGTGTACTAAAGTGTGGCAAGGTGTGCTCATCGTCAGACACCATTTCCCAAAGTAAATGGGAGAGTTTAAGAACAAAAGCCGAGAACTGGTGTGGGTTGGACAAATATGGGGACGTTTTTGAAAGCACTCCATGGGAAAATGGGTCAGATGGGTATTACATGCATAATTCGTATTATATTACAATTTCGTGATCAGCCCATCTGAAGAAAGCCCAACAACGCAAATGAAAAGAAAGTAACCTTAGTAAATGTTCAAGTCACATATCAAGTTCAAGTTTGTGTGATGAGCAGGCAGAGGCACCTCCTCCGCCAAAGTGTCTTCGTTCATCAGTGGGTGGACCGCTCCATGACAAAGGTAAATGTGTTTGGTGTATGCAAGGTGAAGATGCAAAACTTCCAGACTGAGCTTGTAGTAGACTCTTTAGAATCAACACAGAGTCAGCATGGCGCACCTTCATACGCCATCCGATTCTCATAGAGGACCGTCAGCAAAGAGATCGTCTTACATGACTTATTGAATCAACTTTAGCTCTGTCAGATCCCTTTGCAAATGACATCATGTACCACCATGCATGTTGGCGAAAATATGTCAACCACACGAAGTTGAAGTACGATGAGGCAATGCACTTTCAGAGAGTCACTCTGTCTGAAGCAAGAGGTTTGTTCTTCAGACACGTAGATGCTGTCATTTTTGATGAGCATGAAATTCATTCATTGCAGTCACTCTTTACAGACTATAAACGCATCGTTAGTGACTATGGCTATGCAGTGGGTGATGTGAAATCATCTTATCTGAAAGAACTGCTCATAGCTGAGTACAAAGATTCAATCGGTTTCAGAGAGAGATGCGAGAAGAACAAGAGTGAGTGGGTCTATGATGTTCGCGGTGGAGGTGACTACATTGAGGCAATGATGTCATCTCTCAGTATCAGCGATGAACAGCTCATCCACAATGTCGCCGAAAGGCTGTCTAAGAGGGTGAAAAAAACCAATACTGTTCCCTGGCTGCCTCGTGTGGACAACCTTGAGGATAGCGAAGAGGTGTGCGAATTGCTGATGCAGCTGTTGACCTGGCTAAGACAGCCCACCAGAAAAACTATTGATCTCAGTCCCGCCACTTTAAGCTTGGCCTCCATGATGACATACTACATCACAGGGCGTAGAACAAGGACTGTTATCAACATGGGAGTCAATGTCCATGGCATGACCAGAAGTAAAGATCTGATAGAAACTTTGCACAAGAGTGGTATGTGCATCAGTTACGTGGACACTCTTCTACTCTATGACCACTGGGCTTTAATGGATCTTAATGCATCAGCAACCTGCCCTCATGAAATAGCCGATTGCAAGCCAGCCATTGTGATTGTCGACAATGATGACTTTAAGGTCGATACACTGACAGGTACTGCAAAAGGCACGCATCGAACAGATGTCATGTTCCCTCAGCCAAAGGGCTATAAGAAGAAATCTGATGAATCGCCACCAGCGAAGCTCGTCAAGAAGGAACTCTGTACCCTGCTGAAGCAGAAGTGTACTGAGCTGACACAGGTCCAGCAATATCGATGTCCCCCACATCGCAAGAGTGAGCCACTAGCCCATTCGAAGGTGCATCATCCACCTGTTGATGCCAAGGCTCCCCAACGTATTCGCTCTGTGATACACACTCTATCTTGTGCGGACAATAATGGAACAAGACAATAGGCTGATGACCGTGGGGTTCCAGCCTACAGTGGTGCCCAATCATGTCACCATCCACCACTCGAAAAGAGCAAGCTATACTATCATTATACCTATGATGAACCTCCAAGTAAATCAGTGATGCATGACATCATGGCGAAACTGGTGGAGACAATGCGTCAGAAGACTATGCCATTCTCGTTTCTTGTTGGTGATATGCCGACTTACAAGACGATTGTGCAGTTAAAAGCAGAAAATCCGGATCTGTTCAAGAACATTATACCGATTCTTGGTGCCTTCCACCAGCAGATGTCCTACATCTACGCTTTCTTGGAAGAGATTCCAAGGTTCGGGCATGGCAGACACTCTTGTTGCAGCTGGGGTAATAGCGGAAGGATCTGTTGACCAGACACTTCGTGGAAAACATTACAGACGTGGCGTGCACTGCATCATGCTCTGGAGAGAGGCTCTTATCCATGCGTGTCTCAGTCAAATTCTTGAACACACATAGCTATCAGAAACCGTGAAAGCAAACCTTGACTATCTGCGTAATGCTCTGACTGAGACACAAGAGACTCAACGTGGCATACAGAAATCTCCACAAGGACGATAATCTGAAGGAGATCATTAGTTAAGTTTATGAGAAACCTGGCATGGACATGGAAGACTTCTGGATCTCTATCATGGAAATGACTGATCGTCTGGTCCAAAATATCCATGCTTGCCATGCACACAATGGTCCCGAGTACCCTTCCTCAACATATGACATGTTGCCTGGACTGTTGGCATATGACAACCTTGACTACGGGGATGGTTGCCAGATTATTATTATTATTATTATTATTATTACATTCGTAGGACATAATGGGCAGATGGATTGCAGATTTCTATATTCTCTGTTTCAAATCACTGCTGTATCTGCTCTAGTGCCTCACTCGAGGTTATGGCAATGGAACATGGCCATAGAGACCTGAAAGAAAGAAAATAAATGTAAATACCATTACATGATATGTGAAAGTATTCCCATTTACTCAGGTTGGAAATCAACAGGAACACACTTCGGAGACCTAGAAATGGAGAAACACAAGATAAGAGCATGCAACATCATGAACCATTGTCAACCATAATGAAAATAAAGGTCAGAACTATATCAAATCATAGGAAAGATTCAAAATATGAATTCCTCAACCCCTAAAACACCAGAAATGATGTATTGGAATACACAATCGTCCAAATCAGTGAAAAACCACTTTTCAAGGTGGCTGATGGCAGCCATCTTGGATTTTGGGTCCCCCACGGAGTTAGCCCACACTTTTGAGAGGGTCACCCTTGATAATTTTCTTATTTAACCTCGAAAGAAGACAAATCCGTTGAGAAATGAACCTCCGCTCGCCACGGTCACGGAAGTGCTCTAGATGACCCAACTATGTTTCATGTCTCCACCAAATTTTGTTCATGTAGGTGAACTAAACCATGAGCAGTGTTTTGCTGAAATTTCCTGGGGGGCGCTATGGTGCCATTTTGACACGCCTGTGTGTAAACCTATACCATAGTAATCGTAATACCGAGCTCCATAGTGTGTTGATTTTTTTAAGTTTTCAAGCATGTTGAGACCCTCAAAAGTGCAATTCTTTTGAAAAAATGATTAGGGGGTGCTGTAGAGCCATTGTGCCACATTAAGTGCCAATTGGTATATTAAATTGAAGACCATGAGACACTTACAATTTGTTCAACTTTTTGCAAGTTTAGGAATATCCGAAGGGCTTTAAACGTGTGCTCCTAAAATTTGGAAAAATGGCTCATAGCTCACTTGGTGTTTGGCCAAAAAACATCAAAAAATTACCATAATCCTGCATGACAAATTCAATGATCACATCAAATTTCATGAACATTCAAGCACTTTTATCTTAACGTGGTCATGGCTACAGGGTGCTGTGGAGACACCTGGCCACACCCGATCTAAAACCAGCATATATTTATACTTAGGACAAGACTTATAAAGGAATTGAATTGATAATTGGATAAACTGATAAACCTCCAAGGACTTGAATTCCGTGCGAGAATCTGTTACATATGTGTTGAGTGAATAATTGCTGACTACAGCAGGGGAACGTAAATATACCACTAAAACTCACGCGGAATGCGTGAGAGTTGACAGGTGTGCGTTATTAATGAAAACTGACCACACCTGATAATGTTAAGAGTTTTTGGAGCTTTTGTAATGGTAATTTAAATGAATGATTGAAAACAGGTCATGACCAATCATGCACAGTGGAGTGACTGTGTCATGATCCATATAAATGAAAAAATCCAAGAGATATGGAACTTGGAGTAAGTTTTGGGTGGAAGTTATTGCCATCCTTGCAGTGTCACATCAGTTATATCAACATTGCCAATAGGCAATAGTTTTGTTATTTGCATCTCTAAATTATTACTCTCCACTTGAGAAATCAACTAATTAAAAAAAAAAAAATTGTTTTTCCCCATCAGACATCTTCCAACCTATAAGCAGGCAGCTGATAGTGAACAAGTGGCACCTTTCAAAAGCGACACCTAAAAGGAAGGAAGGGGACAGAGACAATAGCAACACCAACAACTGTGAGATATATACTGCTGTGAAAAAGTATTTGCCCCTTCCCGATTTCTTATTATTTTGCATATTTGTTGCAGTTAAATGTTTCAGATTATCAAACAAATTTCAATATTTGACAAAGATAACCCAAGTAAATACAAAATGCAGTTTGAGATGATTTCATTTATTGAGGGAAAATGCTATCCAAACCCAACGTGAAAAAGTAATTGCCCCCTAAACCTAATAACTTGTTGTGCTACCCTCAGCAACAACTACTGCAATCAAGCGTATGTGATAACTGGCAAAGAGTCTTTCACATCGCTGTGGAGGAATTTTGGCCCACTCTTCTTTGCAGAATTGTTTTAATTCAGACACATTGGAGGGTTTTCGAGCATGAACGGCCTGTTTAAAGTCATGCCACAGCGTCTCAATCGGATTTACAGTAAGTCTGGACTTTGACTAGACCACACCAAAACCTTCATTTTTTTTTTTTTTAAGCCATTCAGCGATGGACTTCCTGATGTGTTTCGGATCATTGTCCTGCTGCATAACCCAAGTGCGCTTGAGCTCGAGGTCACAAACTGATGATTGGACATTCCCCTTCTGGATATTCTGCTAGAGAGCAGAATTCATGGTTCCATCAATGATGGCAAGTTGTCCAGGTCCAGAGGCAGCAAAGCAGCCCCAGACCATTACACTACCACCTCCATGTTTGACTCTTGGTATGATGGTCTTTTTAAGAAACCGTAAAATGAGTAGGTTGCTGTAAAGGGGGAGGAGAAAATTATGGATACACGAGAGTTGTGACATCCTCCATATTTGCCTGACAGCTTTGCTTAAAAACAATAAAAACAGGATCAC
Organism: Gymnothorax javanicus; assembly: GCA_029692085.1. NCBI lineage: Eukaryota > Metazoa > Chordata > Actinopteri > Anguilliformes > Muraenidae > Gymnothorax > Gymnothorax javanicus. The sequence continues at coordinate 123,084,743 of CM056193.1, read as the reverse complement.
TCTTACGCTTAGATAACAGCACTTACCTTTGGACCAATATCTGTGTGATGGTAAAAATATTGCACAGAAGTCAGTTATTTACAAAAACACTCATATACACTGCCCGTCCAAAAGAAAGCCGTCGTTTGGATTTAAATAATACTCCTGAGCCTACGATATAATCATTAGTACAGTGATGAATATGTTGCAGCTAGTACTAATTCTTTTAATCCTGACTGATTCAGTGCGTAACTTCTCATTTCTTAAAAAAAAAAAAAAAACATGTTGGAGAACAGATGTTACTGTGTTTCAAGAGGGGCGTATTATTGGCTAAGGAGAAAATAGCAAAGGAGATTGCGGAAATTACCGGAATTGGGTCAGGAACTGTCCAACAATTTATAACCTAGAAGGATTGTGGTGAACTGTCAACTTTGCAGAAGAAATAGGTTTGACAAAAATCATGACTGATCCTGATTGGGGATTGCTAAAATGCTCAGTGGAGTCTCATATTCGAAAAACTCAACAGGAGAACTCATGTCTGTGTTTAGTTATGAAAGTAAGAGCATTTCTGAATGCAAGATGCAACAAGAACTTGAAGGATTGGGACTAAACAGCTGCGTGGCCACAAGAAAGCTGCTCGTTAGTGACGCTTAAACGGCTTAAGTTTGAAAGGGAGCATAAAGATTGAGCTGAGGAGCAATAAAAAAATATCATGTAAGTCCAGATTTACCCCAGTGCAGAGTTATGGGCATGTCAGGGTAAGAACAAATTATTGTAGTTTGCGACTTCTGGGCGGGCAGGGTATGTATTTACCAAATGAATATAGACAGTAATAAATTTGCCATTTAGTGCCATGTTAGTTGAACTTAGAACCCTTTTACACAAAACATTCACTCATTCTTCCCAATGTAGTTCCTCTACTTTTCATATTTCAGTTTCTTAAACTGTGAGTCGGGACCTAAAAAGGGTCATTGGATTGATGAGGTGGGTCTGAGTCTGTTGGTCACTAGGCTATGTTGATTGATATGTTTGATGGGGTCCCAGAAATGGACAAATTTTCTCATTTGGGTCCTGATTCTACCAATGTTATAAGACATTCTGAATTTTTAATTAGTTTAGTTTTTTTTATTCTTGGATTTGTCACACAAATGTCAAACTTTTTCTACTGATACCAACTCGTGACAAAGTAAAAAAACACCAAAAAACAAAAAAACAACAACATTGTTAAGTCTTGGATTACCAAAAGCCACCAGAACAGTTTCAATGCGTCATTCAAGTCTCTGAAACTCAACTTATGGGATGGATCACCATTCTTCCAAAGACTGTCGCTCATTTGCTGTTTTTATGATGGTGGTGGACAGCACTGTCCATTATGTCAGTCCAAGATCTCACATTTGTGTTTCACAGGATTGAGATCTGACCTAAGTCCTCAAAGTACTCAGTTGCCCCCATTTCCAGTGCATGGGGGCTTTGAAATTCTAAAAAGATGAGCAGCCTTGGTGACTTATCCAATGCCACTGACCTGGCATTCTCAAAAATCAAATGTGTTTCAGAGTCAGTTAACTCTGTACCTCTGGCCATCTTAATTCAAAATTAAGTTGACCAGCACTTTTTTTTTTTTTTGTTGTTGTTTTTTTTTTAATCTCGAGATTTAAAGGATATTAATTGCTTAATTATGTTTTTCGCAATACCTGTATTGAAGCATATGCATTTTTGTTTGTTTAATCACTCACTAATTTGGGTCTTTCCGGAATAATGTGTCGACTGTCTGGAGGTGTGATTTAGACCTATTTACAGTGAAGCAGAAAAACAGTATGATTTTTGGGGTGAAAAAAAAACATCATCACTATAAAAAAAAGGACTTTGAGAATGTTGTTTCGTGCATCAGCATATCATACCATAACATCAAAGTTGCAACAATGTTTCACACCCTTGCCATCAGCCCTCCTTATGGCACCTGGCCTCATTTCATACTGTTCTTCACAGAAGAATCTCCCTGCCATGATTTCTGCTGATCAACCAAAACCATGATGGTCAGATAAGCAGTAGTTCATTCTTATTATCTGGTGAATATCGCTTTGGGTTTTCTGTCATCAAGATCAATCAGATAAACTGATGACACCAAGATTTATAAGAGCCAGAGTGTCAGAGCATCGATCAGAAGGCAAAAAAGAAGAAAAATAGAACGTAAAGATGATTCTCTTGGGAAATGTCCATATGGTATGTAAAGGCCTTTATATTTCTATATCCAATACACAATAACCAATTTGAGTCATTCATATTGATTACAAAGAATACATTAGCTTCCTAACAGTGAGTAATTTACGTACTATAGGGAGGAAAAAATGTTTGGGATTGTATTGTGGTGTTGCTTGGGAGGAAAGGATAAACCTATTTGATCCTTATTGAATAATCACATAGAAAAAAGAGATTTTTGTTATTGTGAATGAATGTTCCATGTGAAGGACAAAAGAGCTAACTAAAAGACCTGCAGTTGCTTCATTCAAAAGAGTACTTTTATTCCCTGGCCAATATTATTTCTCATCTGAAAGAGTCCCTGTAAATCTAAAAATTCAAAACCTTTGAATCAATCAGAGGAGTCAGTCCCTTGTAATTTAGCTGAAGCACTCCGGTGAAATTGACAGATTGGTGGCAACTTTTGCAGCTGATGATCACTTGTTGTCTGACCTTTTCTGACTTTCGCATTTGGTCAGTTATTCTTAAACTATGGGTAAGGAACTGCTAATGGCTAAGTCTTATTGAATTGTGTTTCAAGCATAAATATTTCTAGCATAATAGTTTGCAAATGTCCATATTCAACTAAAATGTGCAAAAAATCCATTAGGAAGAGTTTGTCACCCTCTGCCCTTAAATCCTCAGAGGGCATGCTGCCTGGCCATTCTCATAATGACAACCCAAGCAATACAAGAGGACAGACGTGCCTGCAACTCCAAGCTGAAGATTACACATAATTACCAGGCAGTGACCCCTGGTGTTGAAGTTGAGAACAGCGACATTCACAGCAGGTCCCTGTCGGCCTGGACATGGAGGTGAGCCATGCTGTTCTTTCACCAACCTGAATATGAAAATAGGCCTCCGAAAGAACTGTCTGCATTTTGTGCATTAGGGCTTTAGGAAAGAAGATTGTAAGAGAAGTTAAACTATCAAATTCTTGTTTTGTCTTAGCCATCCATATCATTGTTACCTGAGCTGGGCAGTAATCTGTTTTAGTTCTGTCACAGTATTTGGTCTGATGGGATAAAAGGTTTTAAACGCTCTAGGCCTCACAGTAAAGTAACTGCTTATTTTAAGTTGTTTTTTTATATAAAAATTATCACTAAATAAGCAGCGTACAATCTTAATGGATTGTACAGGACCCTGCGATGTGGCCAGCACAATTTGCCATCAGCTGTAATCAGGTTGATAGATACAGAGCTTCATGAAAAATGGGCTGCTCATTGCCAAGGTTTATATTTAGCTCTGGAGCTTGCTAGCTGGCTAGACATCAAATAAAGGTATACACAAGAGACATTAGTGCACTACACTTGAACGGAGTCAGAAACGCAAAACAAACATTGCAAGCATAACCACTGGTTAAACTGAGCCTTTTTCAGGCTTTGACTGAATCGCTAATATTTTTATTTACATGCTAGCTAGCTTGGTTAGCAAGCTAACTGATAGAAGCAATGTGCAGTCCTAATGGATTGTACAGGGCCGTGCAATGTGTTGCATTTTTACTCTGCCCCACCCGAAGGGTGAGGGCAAGGGGTATTGTTTTTGGTTCGGTTTGTTTCTGTGTTTGTTTGTTAACACTCTAGCGGCAAAACTAATGGGCACATTCACCCCAAATTCGGTTTAGGGATTGCCACTGACCCAGAATAGATCCCTATTGAATTTCGTACAAGTAGGTGAAAGAATGTGCGAGGGGCGGGGTTTGTTGTGCTTGGCACCACTTGTTGCATATTAATTTGGCATGATGCAACTTCACAGATTCAACCAAATTTTAATCCACTCATCTGCTACATTATATCTGTTAATGTGCAAAGTTAGTAGGTTATTTCTTGAGCCAGTCCTGAGATAATGAGTATGAAAGGATCGTGACTCACTCATTCATTCACTTACTCACCCACTTCCATTATAGCTGTACTATCCTGCTGCTGCAGGGAATATGTGGTAAAAATGATTGACAAATACAATTTAAGAGATGTGTTGCAACAAAGAAATATAGACTGTAAACAAAAATATCACTTGAGAGGTAGATACACTGATGCAGCATTAGACTACCATATTTTACAAAAACATCATGGTATGATTTCTGTCCAGAAAGTAACCCAAGTAAAATAAGACTGTTCACAATCTCTCCCAGGATAAACTTCGAGGAAAATAGGATCCCAAAGGCTATCTCAGAGGCAGTCTGCAGCTCCAGCAATTGCAAAGTGCCCAGGAGTGGCCCACGCTGGACTCGGCATGAAATGAATCTCAACTCCGTGCCTGTAGCACAAAACCTACTAGTTCTGCGTTTTAACAATACTCTTGACTGCTACCAGGTTTCCTTCATATCAGTCACTGTGGGGTGCACCTGTGTCCAGGCCCGAATGGAATAAATAACGATCGCATAGAGAATATTACTGATGTCTGCACACCTGATTTATTTTTTATGCATTTGTACCATATTTTCTCACTTTTTTGCCTTTAAAGAGTAAGCAATTAATGGTAGGACCTTGCCTCAAATCTGTGATGGTTCTTCATTAAAAGAGATAACTGAACATTTCTCAGTGCAAAATTAAGAGAATGGTTTCACTAATAATCAAAAAAAAAATCCTCCTTAGCCTCAAAAGAATAATAAGTGTTGTTGGTAAATTGATGATTTAAATATGAATACTAAAATATATGCAGCTTTGACTTTACTACTGTATTTAAACACTTTTGTTTAAAAAAAAAAAAACTTAATTTCAATAGTGCTTGGACAGCAAACAACATAAAGTGCTTCCTTTTCGTTAACATGAATCGAATAATAATGTGAAATGTGGATGAGATGAAAAATGACTAATTGACATGAAAAATTACTATTAATATGTCATTGAAAGGAATGGCCAACCAGGTAAAGGATCAAAGAAGTGTTCTATCTCTTATTTCCTCTTTTTTTGGAATTATAAATAAAACCTTGCTGCAGATCTATCATCTTGCACAGGTGTCTGTATCTATTTATTCATTTTAACAATTAAATTAAGCATTGCTTATCTCAAAGTCATAGTCGGGATTACAGAGACATGGCTTTGTGAAGAGGATGGGGACGAATATAATATGGAAGGCTATAAGCTCTTAAAGAAGGATAGATGTAATAGGCGAGGAGGGGGTGTGGGACTCTAAGTGAACGAGAACATTAATGTGCAGGAAATTCCTGAAATTGAACATTTCTTGCCCTGTGAAGATATCTGGGTCAGGCTAACTGGCAAACACGAGACAGGTTTAAACATAGGAGTATGCTACCGACTGCCAGCTTTGGACAGTATTGTCCATGAAATGCTCTTTAAGAGGATTAGACAAGCTTGTAGAGGAGGAGGGACTAATATTATGGGAGACTTCAATTATCCTGGTATTGATTGGGAAATGGTGAAAGGACAGGGTAAAGGGGAGGAGGAATTTCTAGATGTTATAAATGACAATTTTTTGGTGCAGTATGTAAATAAACCTACAAGAGAGAAGGCCATTTTAGATTTAGTGCTCTGTAATGACCCAGATAGAATTAGCAATGTGAGGTACTGGAGCCACTTGGGACTAGCGATCATTCTACTGTTAATTTTGATGTTTCATGGCAAGTTAAAAAGGTGTCTTCAAAAACCAAAATTTTCAATTTTAGGCGAGCAAACTTTGACAGGATGCGCTCATATCTAAGCAAAATAAATGGGAGACACTCCTGGACTGTAAGTCTGTAAATGAGATGCGGGAAAGATTTAAGGGGATTTTACTTGATTCACAATGCAAATTCATTCCAAAGGTGTCCAACAGTCATTTGAAAAACAGAATCCTCAGTGGATGACCACAGCTATTTGTAGGAGTTTGAGGGAAAAGAGAAGTCTTTATAAGACGTACAGATGATGATATCTTTATTAAACGTGTCATGCACACATAGGTGCTCAACTCTCACGGATTTATATGACACGCATTAAATTCAATAGTTACAGTGGTCGCAGTCGCATTTACATTTTTTTTTTTTTTAATGATATATCACATACAAAATTCTAATATCTTGATTATACATGCATAGAAATGTCATAAACAAATAATTTTTGTATCACAAATGCCAAAACATCTGACTTTGGCAAGGCAAGCATTTTACTTTAACTAGGTAAAGCAGATCCGAACAAAACACTCTGTCATATATCCCAGGCCTTGCAGATAAAATTTACTATGAAGAAGGTTGCTTTTCTAGAACACATTTCCCATTTTTCATGGTCGTCCTTTTCAAAGAAATCAGCATAGACTGAGACCATTGTCCTGAAAAATATATCTCTAATTTCTTCATACCCTGGACAGTAAAACAAAAAGTGAACCTCATCGTCAACGTCATCTATATTACAAGCCAAACAAATCCTTTCCTCCTCTGGGGTGGCATTAAACCTACCTGTTTCAATTGCTAGTGGTAGGGTTCCTGAACGTAATTGAGCACACAGAGATCTTTGTTTCCAAGTTAAATTATATTTCACTTATGATTCTACGTAGTAGCCATTCCTAATAAGGCAATAAGTTCTCAATTTTGGTTTATGCCAGATATCAACTGACCATTTCTCTTTAAATACTAGAAACAAAATACTTGTGATTTCTTCGATATTACAGACTAATCTGCTCTGAAAAATATAAAATAATTCATTCCTAAAATATAAAGATTTCAGATCATGAGCCCAAGGGTGGCCATGCAAAACATCCCAATTAAAGGTCTTTTTAGTGATTGTCTGATCAGACATCCTGACCAGTCTATTCCACAGTTATAACATTTACCTTGTATGTCTGATATCTGGAGGTTCCCACCTCATATCCCCACTGATGGCTAAAATGGAGGTAAACTTATAAACTCCCAAAAAGGAATGAATAGCTCTATGATGTAAAGTATTGCAGTTGGCATATTCATGGAAACCCCAAACACCGGAAGCATAGTCAGACACAGGACACACGCATGCATTATAAAAGTTGAGTATAGGTATGGTATCCCATATTACCACAATATTTAACCTTATTCAGTACAGATCCCAGGGCTCTGCCTGCTGACTGAGCCAGAACACTGACAGCATCTTTAAATGTCATGTGCTCGTCCAGAGTCAGACCTATATATCTTTACTGATCGGTGTATAACAACACCTCTGAGCCAAAGTTAAACAAATGAACTCCTTTTCTTTAATTTTGGTCTGAAGTGTATAATTTGTGTCTTGTCCTGATTTACCACCAATCTCCATTTCCAGCACCATTCTGCAACAATATCCACCATAATCTGCAAATCTGTGTGAGGTTACGCTCAGGAACCAGACGCGAGAATCAAGTAATCCAAAAAGCTTTTGATTTATTAGGAAAGGGGGCGAACCCCCGCAGAGCAGGAGGCAACAGTACAAAGTCCACAATCCAAAAATCAGACTCCAAGGGACGTAATCCAAGTCGTAATCAGGGCAGCAAACACAAAACTCGTGGTCAGGCAAAAAAGGTTCGATACAGATGCAAACAAATCCAAGACAAAGCCAAAATCGTAATGAGGGACGGGCCAGTCAGAAGTGAATCACAGAGAGTACAAGGTATAAACAGTCGCAGCACAGGAGAAACGTTCTGACAAAGAGCTGGCTGTGAAATGACTGCTTAAATATACAAATGGGAAGTCACATGCTATGATAGGGAACAGGTGAGCTGGATCAGACTAATTAACAAAGAGCTGAACATGAGGAAGTTCCTAACTACATAAAATTGGCAAAAGCCAAAACGCGGACAGGGATCACGAAGACAGCCTACAGACAGACATACGACTCCGGTTAGGGAGTTCTGTCATGCACAGAAAAGGAGAGAGAACAGAGTTTAACAAGCACGGAGGTTCCGCTGAAACTGCAGCAAAGTAGATTGAGTAAAGATAAGAGGCGGAGACTAGAATAGGGCGAATGCTGAGAGGTCGTTAATCAATTAGTAAAGTGCAGCTATACAATCCCTAGTGCTTGTTAGTAAGTTAGTACTATAAACAGTGTTAGTTTGGGTTAGTATCTTTAACTAAAATAATAAACTGTTAGTATTGTTAGTAATATAGAAAAGCAAGGTGAAGGAAGTAAACGAGATTGGAAGGAATGATTGAAATCCCAGAAACCATTAAATCACCCGAAAGAGTGGCACGCAATACTGGGGCTGTGAGCAATCACAAGACATGAGACCAGACAGGGGGAGACAAAGTGCAATGCATGGTGAAAAACAAAACATGGACCGGAATAAAACTGCAAAGATGAAATATGGAAGACATACACAGACAAAGCAAAAACAAAACATGGCAAGGCATCTAAATCACAATACGAAATACAGAGCATGGTCAGACAAGGCAGAATTCAAAATAAACATGGCAAACAGGGCAGAATCACAACAATCTGCTTCCTGTTCGGCCAGTAATGCCACCCTGACACTTGCACGATTTTTGTCCCCGCAATGCTGCGCAATGCGTCATGGCAAGGCGTGCCATTTCAGTGGTACGCAGCGGAGCCTTGTTTGCGCCCTGTTCGCGCACTGTACACGCATAAGTTACGCAGTGTCTACGCAATGTCCGGCCAAGAATTTGAACTATGCGCAAACAATGCGTGAACACTTCATGAGTAGTTCCTGCCATGCGCGAATGGTTCGTGACGTACGCGAACTCTGCGTGAGCTGGGCGTGTCCCGATCACGTGAACAACTCGTGACAACACCCTAACACGGCACGCATTGACAAGCACCGTCGGCAGTGTTCGCGTCGAGTTCGCGTAGTGTTCACGCATGGTTCACGCAAGTGGCACACACATGGCACGAACACTGCGTGCTGAATGCGTGCAGAATTTTTGAACATTTCAAAATTTTCTTTATGACATGGCATGCACCCCCGCACCCTTCACACACTCCTCACGCTCGTTCCCGAAGACTTTTTTTTTTTTTTTTGGGAATTTTTACTTTATTTGACAGTTATACAGTGTAGAGAGACAGGAAGGTTGGGGAGAAGAATGGGGGAAGACATGCAGCAAAAGACCTGAGCCGGAATCGAACCCAGGTGGCTGCGGGAAGGACACAGCCTTTATGGTACGCGCGCTTAGATCGATGAGCCATCGGGGAACCCTGTTCCCAAAAACTTTAATCATTGCTATGATGCATTGCGTGGCACTGCGGGAACAAAAATCGTGCAAGTGTCAGGGTGACGTAACACTATGTCATCAGAATATAATAATATGTCCACAATCTGGTCATCAATTTGAACTCCCAAGCTGGCAGATTTAATTTGAAGGGCTAAATCATTGATGAAAATAAGAAACAGTTGGAGACAAAACATCCCCTTGTTTTACCGCAAATATTTTGGGGAACCCGCCAGTTAAATAGTTGTTTCCCAGAACACTAACAACAGGTGCTTTGTAGAGAGACTTTAAGGCATAATAAAATTTTCCACTGACACCAGACTTTCACAACCTACGTATATTGAAGCAGATCTCTATTTACCCAGTCAAACGCCTTCTTGAAATCAACAAAACAAACAAAAGTACACTTCTTTTCTATAATTCTTGTCCGAACAATAGAGGTGACTGCATAAATATGATCAATACATGCTCTGGATTTCTGAAATCCATTCTGCTCATCAACAAGCAAACCTGTCCTCTCAAGATGATCAACCAGTCTACAATTTAAGACAGAGGAGTATCATTTATAAATACAACTAATACGGCTAATGCCCCTTTAACTGAGTGGAAGCTTGGGATCATTTTTTGAAGATTTAGGAATTGGTTTGATGATGCTCTTATCCCACTGAGACGGAGCAATGCCACCATCAAAACAAGACTGAAGTAACTCAAATAAAACATTAAATAACTTAGGCTCCTTTATCACCTCATTAGGTATTTCATCAAATCCATAGGCTTTTTTGAGTTTACATTTGTCTATTGCTTTTCTAACTTCATCTATAGAGAGATTAGCATTCAAAAACACATTACAATTATCAACGTCAGTATTAATTTCCAATTCCGTTACCTCTTACAAATGAATTATTTCCCGCAGGAATACATCATCAAAAGAGCTGTTACAGCCAGCAAACAAATTAGCAAAATCGTTTTCCCACTTCTGTAATACAACCTCAACAGAGCTGCATTCACCATTCTCCAATCTCACGTCCATGGGTATTTCTTTAGATTTCCCGGGACCTAGTCTATTAATCTCATTCCAAAACACTTGAGGATTATGAGTTTGTAATTTTTCAATATGCAGTAAAAGACCTCTGTTAAATGTACGTTTTGCAGTATGCAGTCTCCTGTCAAATTTACTTTTATTTTTCTTAGATTCTAATCTGTACCCTTCCTTTAAATTTTTGTCCTTGCATCTTAAATGCTGTTTTTCTCATGTCCTTAAATTTTTCCATAAGGCCTGAAGATCTTGATCCCAGTAAGGTTTGTATAAATTCCTAGGTCCCTTATGTTAGGTACGGTTCTGGAACCAGACGCGAGAGTCGAGCAGTGCAGGAAAAATGGGATTTTATTGGAAAGGGGGGCGAACCCCCGCAGAGCAGGAGGCAACAGTACAAAGTCCACAATCTAAAATCAAAATCCAAAGGGCGAAATCCAAATCGTAACCAGGGCAGCAAACACAATAATCGTGGTCAGGCAAAATGGGTTTGGTACACAGATGCAGGCAGAATATCCAAATCAGAGGCAAAAAACAGAAAAAAGGGGCGGTCCAGTCAGAAGAGAATCTCAAGAGAGTACAAGGCGAAAAACAAGCGTGGCACAAGGGAAATGTTCTGACGGGGAACTGCTGTGAAAAGACTGCTTAAATACACACAAGGGAAGTCACATGCTATGATTAGGGACAGGTGAATTAGATCAGACTAATTACGAAGGAGCAAACACGAGGGAGAACCTAACCACATGAAATTGGCAAAAGCCAAAACGCGGACAGGGATCACGAGACAGCCTATGACAAACAGAGCAGGCATGGCAGAATCATAACAGTACCCCCCCCCTAAGAAACTCCTCCTGGCGTTTCAACTTGATGGTTTGGGGTGCGTAGCATGAAAGTCCGTGATCAAACTTTTGTCGAGGATGTAGCGGGAGGGAACCCAACTGCGGTGCTCAGGACCGTAGCCCTCCCAATCGACGAGGTATTGCACACCTCGTCCACGATGGCGACAGTCCAACAAGGAGCGGACGGTGTAGGCCTCGCCTCCGTCGATCATGCGGGAGGGAGGTGGGGGATCAGGACCAGAAGACAGGGGGTGGGTTACAGCAGGCTTAATCTGGGAAACATGAAATGAGGGGTGAATGTAGCGCATGGAAAGGGGCAGACGGAGGCGGACAGCAGTGGGACTTAGCACTTTCTCAATAGTGAACGGCCCCAGGAACTTAGGGAAGAGTTTACCCCCATTTCCCCTTAAGGGGATATCCTTAGCAGACAGCCACACGCGCTGCCCAGGTCGGTAGGATGGGGCGGCGATGCGTCTCTTGTCCGCCCGAGCCTTCCTACGCACTACCGACCTGAGCAGCGCCTCCCGTGTGGTCTTCCAGGTGCGCCAGCACCGACGCACAAACTCCCGGGCGGAAGGAACGGCAACCTCCTCTTCCTGGCAGGGAAACACAGGTGGTTGGTTACCCAGGCATGCCTTAAATGGGGAGAGACCAGAGGCAGCGGAGGTGTGACTGTTAATAGCGTATTCAGCCCAGGGAAGTTGGTGGCTCCAGGAGGAGGGGTTCTTTAAATATAGGCATCTTAGAACAGTCTCAATACATTGGTTGGCCCGCTCGGTCTGGCCGTTGGTCTGGGGGTGAAAACTGGATGACAAACTAACTGATGTGCCAATAGATTTACAGAATGATTTCCAAAACTTGGCTGTGAATTGGGGTCCGCGATCTGATGTGATGTCTGTGGGGATACCGTGAAATCTGATAACGTGCTGAATGATTAGAGTGGCAGTCTCTTGGGCAGAAGGGAGTTTGGTGAGGGGCACGAAATGGACAGCTTTGGAGAATCTATCTACTATGGCGAGGATGGTGGTGAAATGGTTGGATGGGGGAAGACCAGTGATGAAGTCAAGTGCAATGTGTGACCAAGGACAGTGAGGAGTGGGTAGTGGTTGTAACAGTCCGTGAGGGGGTTGGTGTGATACCTTAGCTTGGGCACAGACCGAGCAGGCAGCAAAATAATTCTGGACATCCTGGTTGATTCCCGGCCACCAGAAACGACGAGATGTGAAGTCCAGGGTGCGGCGAACTCCTGGGTGACATGAAAGGTTAGAGGCGTGCCCCCAGTCCAGGACTCGGGGGTGCAGGTTAGCAGGCACAAACAGGCAGTGATCAGGGCAGGCACTGGGAGCGGCAGAATCAGCTTGGGCATTTCTCACCTCAGCTTCAATGTCCATATCGATGGCATTAATGAATGTTTCTTTGGGTAGAATGGTTTCTGGACTGGGCAGATCCTCGTCCGTCTCGAAACATCGGGATAGGGCATTTGGCTTAACATTCTTGCTGCCGGGGCGATAGGCAAGGTGGAAATTAAAACGTGAGAAAAATAATGCCCACCTGGCTTGGCGCGGGTTGAGCCTCTTGGCGGTCTGGAGATACTCCAAATTCTTGTGGTCCGTCCAGACGAGAAACGGTTGTTCAGCTCCCTCCAGCCACTGCCTCCACTCTTCCAAAGCCAGTTTGATGGCTAATAACTCCCGGTTGCCGATGTCGTAATTCCGTTCCGAAGGGCTGAGGCGACGGGAGAAGAAAGCGCACGGGTGGATCTTGCCATCCTTGGGGAACCTCTGAGAAAGGACAGCCCCGACTCCCACATTGGAGGCGTCAACCTCCACCACAAACTGGAGCTTAGGATCGGGAATGGTTAGTATGGGGGCAGATGTAAATCGCGACTTGAGATCATGGAACGCTTTCTCAGCTTTCTCGAACCACTGGAATCTGACTTTATTAGAGGTTAGGGCAGTTAGCGGTGCGGCAACAGAGCTGTAATTGCGAATGAATCGCCTGTAGAAATTGGCAAATCCCAGAAAGCGTTGGAGTGACTTACGGTCGGAGGGTTTGGGCCAGTCAGTGACCGCCTCAATCTTGGCCGGGTCCATGCGGATGGTGCCGGGTGCGATAATGTAACCCAGAAAGGAGGTGGTCTGGACTGAGAACTCACTTTTCTGCTTTGACAGATAGTCGATTCTCCAACAGGTGCTTAAGGACTTGTCGAACATGGCGAACGTGCTCCTCCTGTGATTTAGAAAAAATGAGAACATCATCCAAGTAAACAAACACAAATCTATTAATCATATCCCTGAGTACATCATTGACAAGGTTCTGGAACACAGCTGGGGCATTAGTAAGGCCGAACGAAAGAACCAAATACTCCCAGTGTCCGGTGAGTGTATTAAACGCGACCTTCCATTCATCACCTTTACGTACCCGGATCAGGTGATAAGCATTGCGCAAGTCTAGTTTGGTGTAAATCTTGGCCCCTTGCAGCAGGTCGAAAGCGGTATTCATAAGTGGCAGAGGGTACCTGTTCTTTATAGTGATTTCATTGAGGCCCCTGTAGTCTATACATGGCCTTAACGACCCGTCTTTCTTACTCATAAAGAAAAAACCTGCCCCAGCAGGGGACGAAGAGGGGCGAATGATGCCTGCCGCAAGGGACTCACTAACATATTTCTCCATGGCGAGAGTCTCAGGGCGTGACAGGGAGAATAGACGACCTCTGGGCGGCAGGGTACCAGGTTTGAGATCAATGGCGCAGTCGTAGGGCCTATGCGGGGGCAGGCTGGTGGCACGAGTTTTCGAGAACACCTCTTTTAGATCATGGAACTCTGGGGGAACCTTCTCCAGGTTGGGGATTTCCTCCATGTGAGGAACAGGAACATGATCCAGAGCATCATTAAGGCAGGTCTGCGCACAATTGGGGCTCCAGCCCTTAATCTCATGCTTTCCCCAATCGACCTCAGGCAGGTGTTTGGCCATCCAGGGGTGCCCGAGGACGACTGGGGCATGTGGAGCCTGGAAAATGTAGAGCTGAATTGTTTCTTGGTGATTTCCAGAGATCCGTAATTTAATCGGGACAGTGACGTGGGTGATGTGACCGATCTTCTGGCCATTGAGGGAGTTCGCCACACGATCCGGGAAGACCTTCGACAGGAATACCCCATTTCAGGGCTACTTCTTAGTCGATGAAGTTCTCTTCGGCTCCCGAATCGATCAAGGCGGTGGTCTTCCTTCCTCCCCCAGCCCACTCAAGGGAGATAGGAAAGTAGGTGCGGTTTCTTGAGGAGTGATCCACAGGAATAACGCCCACTAACGCTCCTCTCCTCGTTAGTGGGCACTGCCTTTTACTGGGCACCGGGAGATGTAGTGACCGGTTTTGCCACAGTAAAAGCAGGCCCGCTCCCTTCGCCTACGGTCCCTCTCCTCACCAGTAATCTTGGTGCGGCCCAGCTGCATGGGTTCAGAATCAAGGGGAGGTTTGGTCTTGTCAGATTGAGGAAGGGGTGGCATCACCTCCGGAGACTTGGACACACTGGATCTGTAGGTGGACCGTCTTCGCTCCTCCAGGCGTGAGTCTATGCGGATGGCCATCTCAATGATCCGATCCAGACTTTTGGGCAGGTCACGGGGTAGCAGCCCGTCTTTAATTCACTCGGATAGCCCATTGATGAAGGTGTCGTAAAGGGCTCTCTCCTGCCATCTGCTGTTAGTCGCCAAGGTCTCAAACTCGATGGCATAATCTGACACTGAGCGATTCCCCTGGCAGATGCGGAGGATCTCCCTCGCAGCCTCATGCCCGTGTCTGGAGCGGTCAAATACTCGCTTCATTTCTTCCTCCAACAGGTCGGATGACTGGACGCACGGTAATCCTGCCTCCCAAGCCGAAGTAGCCCACTGCTTAGCTCTCCCGGTTAGTTGCATGATGATGTATGCCACGTGGGATTGCTCAGTGGGGAAGGTGGTAGGCTGTAGGCTGAAGATTAGCTTGCACTGGGTCAGAAAGGCACGGCAGGATCCTGGATCGCCATTATACTTCTCTGGTGGTGGCAGACGTGGTTTGTGAACCGGAGCCGGTGGGGCAGAGGCGGGTACCAGCGTGGGAACAGGAGTGGTGGCGGCGGGTCTTAAGGAGCGCGTGAGGTCAGCCATCTGATGGGACATGGACTGAAGGTGCTGCATCATGGCCCGGAGCTGCTGCTGTTGGAACTCCAACTGCTCGCCCTGTTCCTTCACTGCAGCCTGCAGAGGCTTGATGCTCGTTGGCTCCATGATGGTCAGAACGTACTGTTAGGTACGGTTCTGGAACCAGACGCGAGAGTCGAGCAGTGCAGGAAAAAATGGATCAGACTAATTACGAAGGAGCAAACACGAGGGAGAACCTAACCACATGAAATTGGCAAAAGCCAAAACGCGGACAGGGATCACGAGACAGCCTATGACAAAACATACAGCTCCAGTTAGGGAGTTCTAATGTGCACAGATAATGAGAGGCAGGACAGAGTTGAGCAGGTGTGGAGGATCCGCTGAATTTGCAGCAAAGACTAAGTGAAGGCAAGAGGCGGAGACTAGAACAGGGCGAGTGCTGAGAGCTTGTTAATCAATTAGTAAGTGCAGCTATACAATCCCTGGTGCTCGTTAGTAAGTTAGTATTATATACAATGTTAGCCTTGGTTAGTATCTTAACAAAAATAACAAACTGTTAGTATGGGTTAGTAAAATAGAAAAGCAAGGCGAAGGAAGCAAACGAGATTAGAAGGAATGTTTGAAACCCAGAAACCATGAAATCACCTAAACATGTGACACGCAGGACTTGGGGAGAAGCTGTAGCTTCACAGACCAGACAGGGGAGACAAAGTGCAATGCAGGCATGAACAAAGACATGGACCGGAATATAACAGCAATGTGGATCTGGCAGGGAATACAAAGCATGGCAAAAACGAAAACATGGCAATGAACTAAAACTAAACAGAACATGGCAAAAACAGAACAGACAAGGCAGAAACAGAACAGGCATGGCAGAATCATAACACCTTATGCCTATTACTTTTCTTAGTTGCACACTCATTTATAGCCATATGCACAAAATTACACAACCTATCATACCAAGCATCTAAAAGACTGACTAGTCTTAAGAGAGCTTACTTGTTCAATAAGGCCTAATATTATTGCGGTAAACTGTCTAGAGGACAAAATACTAAAAATATTAAGGCTGAATACTGTATAATGCGAGCTGTGGTCAAAAAAGAGCTGAGGAATGCTAGAAGACCGTATGAAAGGCAAATTGCAGAAGGGGCAAAAACTAATCCTAAGCGCTTCTTTCAGTACTGTAGTAGAAAAAGGAAAGTCAAAGAGGAGGTTAAGTGCATAAAGAATAAAGATGGATTGCTGCTATATGATAATAAGGATATTGCTGAAACCTTACTTTGTTGAGAATTTTACCTCGGAGCGGATTTTTATTGGGCCAGAGGGCATGTCCGATGCTCAAGATTATTTAGCGGAAATTGCGGTTAGGGATAATGAAGTATTTTTTTTTATTATTAACCTTTATTTAACCAGGTAATTAGCTCATTGAGATCTAGGACCTCTTTCACAAGGGAGACCTGGCCAAGAAAGGCAGCAACACACATCTATAACACAAAATTAAAAGCAATACACACAACATTGAGAAGCAAAAATGGAGCAAAGTACAGAGCAGATATACAAATAATAAATAGTGATCATATAAAATGCAAATTTTTGATGACACTGATGATATTTAAGTACAGCAACACTGTCCAATGGATTTACGTTCAAGGTCCTTTAAAATCATAGCGAAGACATCATAAGTAATTAATTCTGGCAGTTTTAAATCTTTTTGAAGGGTGTTCCATGTAAAAGGGGCAGCATATTTGAATGCTCTTTTTCCCAACTCCGTGCGGACACGCGGAACAGTCAATTGCACAGTATCCTTTGAGCGAAGGCCATATAGGCTTTGGCTTCTCAGGATATATGTATATAAATACGAAGGGACCAGCCCAAGGAGAGTTTTATAAATAAAACCCAACCAATGCATACGTCTGCGTACATACAAAGAAGGCCAATCAGATTCTGCATACAAGATACTGTGGTGGGTGAGACGTTTACATCCAATGACAAATCTTACAGCGCAATGATACACAGAATCCAGTGATCGCAAACATTAGGCTGAAGCATCCATGTATAACGCATCCCCGTAATCTATCAAAGGCAAGAAGGTTGATGATACAAGATATTTTCTGACTCTAAATGAAAAGCAGGATTTGTTTTGAAAATAGAAGCCTAATTTTACTATTAGCTAAGAAACCAGATTGGCAATGTGAGACTTAAAAGATAACTGCCGATCAATGACAAAGCCCAAGTACTTATAACGATACCAGTTCAATTACTTCTCCTTGAGCGGTCAGAATGTTTGGGAGATTTGGCGGTAATTCAGCAGAGTTCGAAAATATCATAAGTTTTGTTTTGTCTGCATTTAAAACAAATTTTAGTTTCTGTAAGCGAAGCTGAACAACATCGAATGCAGATTGTAATAATTCAAAGGCATGTACAACAGTTGACGAACAACAGTAAATAATAGTCGGGCGCCCTGGTGGGTCATCGGTCTAAGCACGCGCACCATAAAGGCTGTGTCCTCCCCGCAGCGACCCGGGTTCGACTCCGGCTCAGGTCATTTGCTGCATGTCTTCCCCCATTCTTCTCCCCACCCTTCCTGTCTCTCTACACTGTATAACTGTCTAATAAAGGAAAAATTCCCAAAAAATAGTCTTTAAACAGTAAATAATAGTGTCGGCATAAAAATGGTACATAACATTTGATAGGTTTTCACATAAATTGTGAACATAGATGGAGAACAATATTGGCCCCAGAACTGAACCTTGTGGTACACCCTTTGAAACTATAAGAAAAGAGAAAGTAGATCCTGCCATCTGAACACATTGCATTCTATCAGACAAATAGTTGGCGAACCAAGATGCTGCATGCTTAGATATGCCAGTGCGATGAAGGATAGTGATCAATATACTGTGGTCAACAGTATCAAATGCTTTTGATAAATCAATAAATAGTGCCAAGCAAATTTTTTTGCAGTCTATTGCCCCAATGATGTCATTAATTACTTTGAGAGTAGCAGTGACAGTGCTATGTTGTTTCCTAAAACCAGATTGATATTTGGATAAAATGTCATTTGCAAAAATTTCTTGAGTTGAGCACTAACAAGTTTTTCAAATACCTTTGCCAAAATACATAATTTGGAAATAGGTCTGTAATTATTTACAATAGAGGGATTCCCCCCTTTAAGTAGAGGAAGAAAGAAGGCAGTTTTCCAAACTTTTGGAATCTGATTGCTAAAAAGACTGAAGTTAAAAATAGATGATAAAAGTTCAGAAATGAAATCTGCAGCCAGCTTAAGAAAGTAAGGATCAAGCTTATCAGGACCAGCAAATTTCTTGATGTCTAACTTTTTTAACTCTGAATCGACGTCCAGGGCAGAAACAGGCGTAAAGTAAAATACACGGTCAGTAGATCCATCATCTCCACAAGACAAGTATTAGACAAGTTGCATAAACTAAAGGCAGATAAGGCGGCGGGTCCTGATGGTTTATATCATAGAGTGCTCAGGGAAGTTAGTGAGATCATCTTTAAACCGCTCACAGCTATCTTCAGATGGTCATTAGAAACTTGAGAAATACCAAATGATTGGAAGCAGGGCAATATAATACCAATATATAAGAAAGGGGACCGTACTGAGCCAGGAAATTACAGGCCAGTCAGTTTAACTTGCATTGCATGCAAAATACTGGAATCTATCATGAAAGAGGAGCTGGAATTATTTCTTGAACGTAATAATATCTTGAGAGATAGCCAACATGGTTTCTGTGAGGGAAGGTCATGTCTGACAAACCGACTGAAATTCTTTGAAGAGGCCGCCAAGACTTATGACCAAAGCAGGGCTTATGACATCATATATCTGGATTTTCAGAAAGCATTTGATACAGTACCGCATAAGACATTCATTTTTAAAATGAGCTCCATTGGAGTTACAGGAGGTATTGGGCGATTCCGCAGATTTGGGCAGAATTCAGGGACTAAGTGACAGTAAAATCAAACTTCATACAGAAAGTTTTTCTCTGCAGCAGTACAGTCTTGAAGAAGCACTAAATCCAGCTGTGCAAAGATGATGGTGAGTTAAGTGATGGCTGACCGGAAAAAATTGGCTGAAGTTGAGCTCAGCTGAAATTAACGTATGTAACATGGACAGAAAATTGGGTGTAAATATAACATAACATAACATAACATAACATGAGTGGCGAGAACAGGCCGTTCAGCCCAACTAGGCTCGCCAGTTTTTTTTAACTATTGTGAATATATCATTTCAGATACTCAATGTCTCAATGGTATCTAGCTTTAAGTCAAGCCTGCTCTTGAAAATTGCCAAGGTTTCTGCCTCAACAATATGGTCAGGCAAGCTGTTCCACATCGAAATTACTCTTTGGGTGAAAAAATATTTCCTAATATCAGTGCTAAATTTACCCTTGGTCAACTTCCATTTATGACCCCGAGTTCTACTAACAGAACTTGGCCGAAGGAATCCTACATAATTCACTTTGTTAATCCCTTTAACATATTTAAAGACCTCAATCAGATCACCTCTGAGTCTCCTTTTCCTAAGACTAAAGAGATTAAGGATCTTCAGCCTGTTCTCATAGCTTTCATCTTTTATACCTGGAATCAGCTTAGTTGCTCTTCTCTGAACTTTTTCAAGAGCCTCTATATCTTTCTTAAAGTATGGTCCTCAGAACTGTACACAATACTCCAGATGTGGTCTGACAAATGTGTTGTACAAGAGAAGTATCACCTCCTTGGATTTGTACTCAATACTTTTGGCAATGCATCCCAGCATCCAATTGGCTTTTTTAACTGCTACGGCACAATGACCTGTGAGGGTTTGGTCAACAATCACTCCTAGATCTTTTTCATGTGGAGCACATTCCAGTTTTAGACCTCCCATGAAGTAATCCTGTCTAATGTTTTTATTACCTACATGTACAACTTTACATTTTGCTAAATTAAATTTCATTTGCCACATTTCTGCCCAACTCTAGATACTATCCAAATCCTCCTGAATCACTTTAGTAGAGTCTAGACTACTTGCCAAACCTCCCAATTTAGTATCATCTGCAAATTTAACTAATTTGCTGTCAATATTTCTATCAAGGTCCTTAATGTAGATGAGGAACAGCAGGGGTCCCAACACTGATCCCTGAGGGACGCCACTCCCCATCATACCTAGCTGAGATGAGATTCCACTGACCACCACTCTTTGTGTTCTGTCTTGTAACCAGTTTTGAATCCACTCCAGAATACCTCCTGTAACTCCAGTGGAGCTCATTTTAAAAATTAGTCTCTTATGCGGTACTTTATCAAATGCTTTCTGAAAATCCAAGTATATGATGTCATAAGCCCTACTCTGATCATAAGTCTTGGTGGCCTCTTCAAAAAATTCCAGGAGATTTGTCAGGCATGACCTTCCCTTACAGAAACCATGTTGGCTATCCCTCAAGATACTGTTCCGTTCAAGAAATAAGTCCAGCTCCTCTTTTATGATAGATTCCAGTATTTTGCATGTAATGCAAGTTAAACTGACTGGCCTGTAATTTCCTGGCTCAGTACGGTCCCCTTTCTTATATATTGGTATTATATTGCCCTGCCTCCAATCATTTGGTATTTCTCCAGTTTCTAAAGACTGTCTGAAGATAGCGGAGAGCGGTTTAAAGATGATCTCACTAACTTCCCTGAGTACTCTAGGATATAAGCCATCAGGACCCACCGCCTTATCTGCCTTTAGTTTATGCAACTTGTCTAATACTTCATTATCCCTAAGCTCAATTACCGCAAAGTAATCTTAAGCATTGGACATGCCCTCTGGCCGAATAAAAACCCGCTCCGAGGTAAAATTCTCAATGAAAAAACTGTTTAAGGTATCCGCAATATCCTTGTTATCATATAGCAGCGATCCATATTTATTCTTTATGCACTTAACCTCCTCTTTGACTTTTCTTTTTCTGCTACAGTACTGAAAGAAGCGCTTAGGATTAGTTTTTGCCCCTTCTGCAATTTGCCTTTCATGCAGTCTTCTAGCATTCCTCAGCTCTTTTTTGACCACAACTCGCATTTTACAGTATTCAGCCTTAGTATTCTCATTGTTATGCTTTATGTACATCTTATGAAGATTCCTCTTATTCCTCAGACTCCTACGAATAGCTGTGGTCATCCATGGAGGATTCTGCTTTTTCAGCTTACTTTTGGACTCCTTTGGAATGAATTTACATTGTGAATCAAGTAAAACCCCCTTAAATCTTTCCCACATCTCATTTACAGACTCACAGTCCAGAAGTGTCTCCCATTTTATTTCGCTTAGATATGAGCGCATCCCATCAAAGTTTGCTCGCCTAAAATTAAAAATTTTGGTTTTCGAATACACCTTTTTAACTTCCCATGAAACGTCAAAATTAACAGTAGAGTGATCACTAGTCCCAAGTGGCTCCAGTACCTCAACATTGCTAAGTCTATCAGAGTCATTACAAAGCACCAAATCTAAAATTGCCTTCTCTCTTGTAGGTTTATTAATATACTGCACCAAAAAATTGTCATTTATAACATCCAGAAATTCTTCCTCCCCTTTACCCTGTCCTTTCACCATTTTCCAATCGATACCAGGATAATTGAAGTCTCCCATAATGATAGTCCCTCCTCCTCTACAAGCTTGCCTAATCTTCTTAAAGAGCAATTCATTTACAATATTGTCCAAAGCTGGCGGTCAATAGCATACTCCTATGTTTAAACCTGTCTCGTATTTGCTAATGAGCCTGACCCAGATACCTTCCCAGAGCAAGGAATGTTCAATTTTGGGAATTTCCTGTACATTTATGTTTTCGTTCACATAGAGTGCTACGCCCCCTCCCCGCCGATAACATCTATCCTTCCTAAAGAGCTCATAACCTTCTATATTATATTTATCTCCATCCTCTTCACTAAGCCATGTCTCCGTAATCCCAACTATGTCATAGCCCTCACTAATCATAACAGCCTCAAGTTCTGGAAATCTATTTTTTATGCTTCTTGCATTTAAATAAAAACATTTCAGGTTATTACTAATGCTATATTATTATTAGGTTATTACTAATGCTAATATGTGCAGAAGGTGTCCTGAACCTGATTGTATTGAATAAAATCTTGTTAATTCTCAACTCATACTTTGTCTTGTTTATTATTAACAAGTTCTCCGTATTCTAGAATGCTGAATGAAGCAGTGGTGGAAAAAATCATCCAAATCATTCCCTGAAACTGCATAAGAACTAGGCGAATTCATTTCAGAATTTTCATTTATCAGACAAAATTTTGTTGCGGCTTATTTCATTTTTCACTTGAGTTACCGGACTGCCCTAATTTTAGTGCCCAAAAACATTGTGGCCTGGGGCTCGCCATATCTTGATCCACCCCACTGCGGGTGCTCTCGCCAAACATGCCCAAAATTGGAGAACACTGCCAGTACTTCCTTTCCATGGACTTTTTGATTGGATAAAATTTGAATATTTTCCCCCTTTAAATATGAGAGACTGCGCCGCATAACCTCAGAAGTTTGTGATTTCTGTCAGGAAGGATTACTGACCGATAGATTATTCTACGTGAATTCGCAAATGAAGATTTACTCTACGAGAATTCCCTGCTGACAGATCATCTTGTGCGGATACAAAGGACCTGCTGTTCAAGGAAGGGATACGCAAGGAGTGGATTACCCTACGTGAAGAATAAGTAAGGATTCAAAAAAGGATTTTGTGAATTTGAGATTTCTGGTTTCGGAAGCTGCGAGAACTTCTTGCAGTGTTTGTATTGGCGGTGGCGTCGCCCCAATGTTACGAATTCGGTCGAAGGGCTATGCTCGAAGATGTGTACAACACCATCGTGAAATGCGTGCGAGGAGAGTTTGACGTCCCTGTTGCTGAATGGATAAGATCACAGAGGACTGCCCTGGTAAGATATTAGCGCAATAAGGACAAATTTTCTGTGGACGAAAATGGTGTATTATATATACAGGACAGGCGGGTCATGAAAAAATCTCAGATTTCAAGTGTAGTCAGGCAGTGCATTGATGAAAGCAAAGGATCAGGCGCAAGAAAAATTTTTCATAGACTCGGGGTTACGTTTTCGGGCATCAGTGAGGCCAGTGTAATGAAAGTCTTGGACAAATCCAAGATCTACCAGAAATTAAAGGCTACATTCGCAAATAGACCCGTCCTGAAGCCGATTGTGGCAAGTGACATGCAAATCGGGCACCAGATCGACATACTGGACATGAATCCATACAAGATCAGTTTCCAAGGGACCGAGTATAGATACATACTGTCAGTCATGGATGTATTTAGTCGGTATGTCTGGCTTCGTCCTCTAGCCCGGAAAAAGAGCGTTGAAATTGCTTGTCAACTGAGAGACATATACTTTGAACATGGTCCGCCAAAGATTCTCCAGCATGACAATGGTAAAGAATTTAAAGGCACTGTTTGCAAACTGATGAAAAGAATGAAAGTTAAGATAATATCTAGTTCCCCTTTCCATCCACAAAGCCAAGGGAAGGTGAAGCGCTGTCATCAAGCGATCAAAAGGAAGGTAATTTACGACATGGTCAAAATGGGCAAGAAAGGAGTCAACAGGGTGGAGAAACTGCAGGATTATGCTGGTATTCTAAACAATGACGCAAACGAAGAACTGAATTACAAGTCCCCTTTTGAAATTTACTTTGGAAGAACGAATAACGTGTTGAAGAATGGACTTGATAGAGATCCAGGCAATGTGAGAATTGAGACGTTTATTCAGGATGCTGAAGAGCTGACAATCACCCAAATTCAAAAAGTCCATGACTCCCACACCAACAGTCGTCAGTTGGCCAGAAGAGCCACGGGTCGCTGCAACAGGAGAATGGCGAAGAGACGTATCAAAGAAAATCCCCCTTCTGTGTATCAAGTCAACGAACAAGTGCTCATTCGTTTGAAGGACGGTAAATTTTGTCTCTCACAGCGTCACTGTTGCATCGAAGGAATAATACTGAAGAGAAATCTAAAGTGTGCCCGGTATCAAGTTCGCTATGCCTCTCCTGTCACCAATGTTGAGGTAACCGAGTGGAAAAGCGTTAGTGACATCATCAGCGCAACAAGACATCGCGAAAAGAATCGCCGCAGCACTAACCAGCGCCACGGAGATTTGTACCTCATCACTCTCGATCCAGAGAACCCGCTTGAACGTGTAGAACGTGTTCTCGAGCAGTTCAATTTCTGAGTTAGGTACAATCCCGCTCCTGATGGGAGCTGTTAATTCGAGGCCATGGCCGATCAGTTGAGGCGAGTTGGTGTCCTGCGATCTGGCCACGCTTTACGCCAGGAGATAGCCAGGGACATCGAAGAGAGGCTATATCTCCAAGATGGTTCCCCAATTTCTGATTACCTAGTAGCTGAACCTCCGGCATTGGACAGGCCCCAGGAAACTCCCTTAATGGATTACATTCGCAGGATCTCGAGAAGTGCTACGCATGGTGATCATATCACCTTGCAGAGATGTGCGGAGATTTTCAATGTGCAGTTCGTGGTTTTCTCATCCTTGGGTGTACAAGCCGCTCAGCTTGTTTCTTCTCGGGATGTGTTTGACGAAAGAATTCCAACTACGTACCTGGCCCACCTGGAGGAAGGAAGGGGGGAGCACTATCTCAGCCTCAATGGAACTGAATGGGGCAGGGATTTGGAACATTCGGTCTTTGCTTCAAAATTCCGAGTGGAAGGAACTGATGGTGATGGAGAGAACACTTCGGCCTGCAGTTCTTTAACGTACACTTGCGACATAGCTGGATCGGACACTTGCAACATGGGATTGGACACTCTCAACGTGGATGGATCGGACACTTGCGACGTAGGATCGGACACTCGCTACTTGGATAGATTGGACACTGGCGATGTGGGTGGATTGGACACTCCCGATGTTGATGGATCGGCAACCCGCGATGTTGCACCACAAACTCAGCACTGCGATCGTCGCCAAACATGTGACCCTGCATTGGATAGAAGTGAGCTATATTGTTTGCCTATTTTACCCCCAGAAATACTGTCAAAAATCATAGATTTGGTATTGGCATCTGACATCACCATGCTTGGTACTCTGAATCGAGTGTCGGAAACATTCCAGTATCTGGCATCTCAATATTTACAAGACCATCTCCGATCTCAGACCCAACTACATATCAGCCCTTTACTTGCTGACGCTTTGGACATAAACCCTCAAAGCCGAAGTGAGTGGATGATTAGTGTAAGGAAGCTGATGCGTAGAGCGCGCCATGGAAATGGTTTGGCTTTGAGGATAAGAGAATTACTTTCAGGAAATAAGAACTGGTATAATGCTTAGCTGGTTTTAAGGCCCTTACCATTTGACTGGTACAAGATAGTAGACATATTTTGGAAGGAGAAGGCGAGCGCAAGCAGGAGGGATTGAAAAGGTTTAGGTAGTGATTGTGTGTTGTTTGTTCCCAGGAACTAGGAAATATGGAGTTTCCATGTAATTCAAGGGCTGTCGCCGTCCATATGGGCCTAGGTCCATAACTGTGTTTAGTTTTTATGTTGGTATAGTTTCATGTTGGCGTAGAGCGCAATCTCAAACCTCAAAAGGACTGCCATAGTGAATTCCACACTGTACAGTTCCAGAGTACCTCATTCAGAATGAATATTAAACTGAACAATGTGGAATTACCTACTATGAAGTTGTACAATGCAGAATTACTAATTCGACACTGTACAGTTTCATTGTAGGTTGTTCCACATTGTTGTTTCATAGTCATTACACATTGTTCAGTGTCTAGTAATTGTTCAGTTTTGATAGGCATTACACATTGTTCAGTTTCATGGTAATAGTTCAGTTTCATAGTCATTACACATTGTTCAGTTTCATAGTAATTGTTCAGTTTTGATAGGCATTACACATTGTTCAGTTTCATGGTAATTATTCAGTTTCAGTAATTTTACACTGTGTAGTTTTTATAGTCATTACAGTCATTAAAATGGCCAGTTTGTGGACCAATGTTTCACCAAAAAACAAGCTACCTCCTTGGTGCTATTGTAATGATCATTAGAGTGATGTAAGAGGTGTCGAGAAAACTAGTCAATTTTTTTGCATGTGCTATGCAGTCATTGAAATTAAAACTCAGAAATTTTGTATTAGTAAAAGTACATTTGAAATCATGTTGCAGATTGCATTTTTTTTTTATTACACTTTGCTGATTATTCACACGACTGAACATTTTCTTTCCCACTGGCCTCACACTTCAAATAGGTGTGCTGATCCCCCGATTCGGACAAGACGTTAACATTTTGATAAACAGCTTGGCCATGAACTACAGGCTGCGAGGAACCACCCTCGGAAAGGAAGTTTACATGAATCCACCCAATGCCTCCCACATTAGATTACCCAATTACCCGCCAAGAGGCGCGCCCGAAATTTTAAATAAGTTGGCCCGACTTTCCCAAGAATAAAATGGCCTTTACAGACTGGCCCGAATCCAACTGTTCCAACTGAAACCGTTTGTTTGAATCCAGACCGTCACCGTGTTTTCCGATACCGACTCTGTCCACTCCATCCTGTTCGACCTCTGACTCCGAAGTACCTGCCAAATACACCCTGATTCTTAAAAGGGCATGTGAGGGTATCGCATGACCTAAGTCAATTGTGATGTCAACAGCTCATCAGCTGTTGCCTGAGCAATGACGGGCAAACTGTTGACGTCAAAGTCACTAGGAGTTGAATCACTTGCACAAACATAGAATAATAGCTTGGCACACTCACCAGCAACCCTGGTCGCTGCCATCTCACGCCCTGTTGCACCATTACTCTTATTGCTGGCCATATTCTATTGCCAGATGGCTATGGATAGATGGATTTTCGAAAGACACATCTGGCAACACTCCGCCCACTCACTCCTGGATAAACTTGGCCCGACACCTCTGGCAACACTGCCGCATCCTCACACTCGAATGAATTAGGCTCGATAATCTGGCAACACTGTCATCCACTCATGGCCACATGAATTTGGCTCGATGATCTGGCAACACTGCCACCCACTCACGCCCACATGAATTGAAGTTATTACATTATTGGTTGAGTGTTATTACATTATCGGGCAGACACTTTTTATTACATTATCGGTCAAAATGTTGTTACATTATCGGGCAGGCAGTTATTACATTATCAGTTGAAGTTATTACATTATCGGGCAGTTATTACATTATTGGTTAATTTTATTACATTATCGGGCAGTTATTACATTATTGGTCCGTTATTACATTATCAGTTGTAACAGGGCCCCTGTGAATTCCGGATGACACATCAAATTTTTCTGATCTGAGGCTAATGACAGTATGTTTCTCCAAACATGCTCATTAACTGATAGGAAGCACAGCTAGCAACACAACCACAGGTTATACTTCATTTAATTTATTCACAAACTTTAAAATTAGAGCAACATCAATGGGTGTAACAAGGTGTAATGTATGTAACATGGACGGAAAAAATGTAATGAGCTTCAAAAATCCCACTGGGGTCATTCCATATTAAATCAACAAATTCTGAGAAAAGTTCCCGCACGACCTCTTCCAAATCAGCTGAAATTTTTAGCACAGTAACTACAACATATTTAATGAACCCATGCCAAATTTTTCTTGGATCATGCAAAAAATTTTCGAGTTACTGACTTTTGAAGTACACCGGTGCAAGTCGAAATTTGGGAGCTTCATTTTTTCTGTCATTTTTGAGTCCTTTTTTGTGATTGCGACTTGTGATTGCGATTTTCTTGGCAGCCAACTTCAGACATTTATATCTTTGGAAATATGTAAGTTTGATAACTGAGCTGTGATCAGATTTATGGCTAGGATAAGCATGATTTGCGTGCATTAGGATTTGTTTTACAATTACAGGAAGATCTGAAAACTTGAAAAACCTAATTTTGGTCAATCTTTGACCACACATAATGCCATGTGGGATAGCTCATTAGTCATTGAAAGCTAGGTCATTTGAAAGCACTCATTTTCATCTTCATTTTGATAATAAAGTAAACTTCTAGCCATGAATCCTTCGTCACAAAAACTTTCCAAAATTGCCATAATTGTGTGTAAATCCATTCATTCAGGTTGAACATGGCAAATATGATGATAGTTTTTTCTCCAAGCTCATGCTGACATCATCAGAATCATGCCCAAAGTGAATTGAAAGTTGGAAACACCATGGACAGAATGATAATCAGCTAATTTTGTAAAGTTTTTGTGAGCATACTATTTAGGAAGCCTTGATTTTGGCAATTTTCGAACAGTTGTCATTTTTAAACTGGATGTGATTCTTATTGGACGAGACCATGAATTGAAGATCTAGGGAGGAGCGAAGGGTGCATCTAAGGGTGGATTTGACCGTATCTGACAAGGACCAGAGGATAGCCACACCCCCAAAAGCACATCTGGCTCTATCCTTTTTTCTAGTCTATTTGGGACCATAATTTACAAAAATGAACATGATATATCGAAGAGGACTTGAAACTTGCGATAGATATCATAAAATGATGTGGAAAATCATAATTGAAATATAAATCAGGTGGGTAAGTAGGGTCATTTTCTCATAGACTTCCATAGCATTGAACTTCTTTCTGCAACCACTGACATCGCCAGCTGCTGGCCATTAAATGGAATGCAATTCTAAGATTTCCGCATTGGACTCATTTTTTCAGACCCGTGCGCTGCCTCCATCTTTTTATACAGTCCATGTCTGGGCAGGGAAAGGCTTCAATTAGTTTTTACTGACAAAACGATAATACAACATTCAGAGGACAGACCAAATATTTCCATCAAAATTACGAACGGGATGTTCAGGATCTGTCAAAATGCACAGAACAAGTATGCATGAACTGCAATGCAAGCAAACTCACTCGTGATTTTGGTCTTAGACGCCAATTATGTGCAGAGCACATCCTCACAATGTCCAGAGTACCTAGTTACAACATTAGATGTTCCTGAGCATGTTTTCGCAACATTCAGAGTACATTGTTACAATATAACATTAAGAAAATATGCCAGAAAGCACATTTTCAAAAATTCAGACATTTTATTCCTTTTTACCATTTTATTTCACATAAGATAATAATCAGTTCTGTAATTGTACTGTAGTCCTTTTTGTCCATATTCATTCAAGGGGTGGAACTCTATTCTTCGTCACTTGATTCTATATTGTCTTCTGTGACTGGGCTCTGGTTGTTTCTGAAATGGAAGATAAGGACACATTTAATTTTTTCCACAGTAACAGGTTATTTCCCACCTCCAGAACTAAAACTGGTCAGTTTTAATTGATTTGGGGGAAAAAAAAAAAAAATTTTGATCAAAAACTAATTTCTTGAAAAAAGGTGAAACCCTAGGCAATTTTGAGTTTTGTATGGACTAGCCTATAATTTCTCATTTTAACTTTTCTGGCACTGAATAGCCCTTGTGAGCTGATGTGCCATTAAGTATTCATTCATTTATTAGACTAGCCTGCAGAAACCTGATTTTGAATATCTCATCCTTACCTTCACACTATTTGCTCCCGCCTTTCTTGTTTGGAGCATGCTTCATGAATTCTGACAGTGCACTCTATTAGCCTCGTCACCAGGCTCTTCATACAGGGGAGAAGAGCCTGGTTTCCGTTCACTCTGAATTTTGTCTGGATTCTGGTTCCGGTCTAGAGAGCGGCTCCGGAATTCACCAAATTCACTAAAGTAAGTGTTCACCAAAATAAAACTTTAAGTTCTGGCGCAACATCAATTTCCGTCGCCAGTTTTGAAACATTTTATTCATTTAAACATGGATGTACAAAAGTCTGTTTTAGAAGAGGTTCTTCAAGAAACATGTTGGGTACATAAAATAGCCTCTTTAAAGCCGCAGAAGCTTTGTCTTACGAACTTAATCAATGAAAGAGACATCCTTGCATGTCTACCGACCGGCTATGGCAAAAGTTTGGTGTTTCTAAGATGGCCAACGGCATGCAGTTTGCTCGCTAACAACTCTATATTCTTTAAAGTTTCACCGCATTTTTATTAGCTTGGTGCTTTCATTTTGATGGAAAGGTGCATCCATCAAATTGCGGATCCTGTCCCTCTCGCCCTGGTTCCGGTTGCTTACCAAAATAGCCACTAAACGGCCCCAGACTAACTCTAAGTCAGATGCCTTTGTCTGTTGGTGGGACTTGATGCAGGCGGCTGAAAATGAATTATACAATTTCATGTTAAATTATACATGCATTAAGTATATATGATGGCTAACACTAGTTTGAAGATGGTATATCAACCATTTACTATATTCAAAGGTAAATTAATGTACTATTAAGATTATAAAACTTCAACACAATGTACTAAGTAAATAAGGAATTGGCAATGATACCTTACTTTAAATATCTTCCCCTTTCATTATTTAAAGATTTGTGGAAACAACGGAGAACATTTGGATGATACGTACCCATAAGGACAGCGTGCACACACACACACACACACACACACACACACACACACACACACTTCTGAGGTCCCGCAGACTCTTTATTTTGGCTCCTTTCAAACTGTATTCAGACCACAGCCTGTTGGTTCCAATTTTGTTCAGAATCCTCCGCGCTGTTTCTCCGGGATTCCGTCCACCCTCCATTGTCAGAACCTTGACCTTAAAATGAACATAATTTCAGTGAACAATGCTTTATTTTATCTAATGAAAGTAAAACTGACAAATGATCTTATTTAACTCAGGTTGTTAAGAGGTCAGGGGAATACCAGATGCAGGATCCAGAAGTGTTTATTGAACACCAAACACAAGAGAAAATGGGCACACAGGCCAGAAACAAAACACCGTGCACATGCACTGAACAAATGGGAAAAAAAAAACAAAAAAAAAGTAAGGTACACTACCCAAGGCAGGGGGAAACAAATACACACTCCAAGAGTGGATAAACTAGAAAAACAAAAACTGGACCTAACTAGACTGACGGACACACTGGGAGACTTAGAAAAAGGTCAGAAAAGAACGTGGGCGCAGCAAAACACAAGGCTCGGAAATCATACAAAGGGAAGGCACAAGAGCGGCAATTTCACAATGCAGAGCAAAGCCAGTACAAAGTTCCGTCTGATATCGCTTCTCACTTTGCCATAGATATAGCCACGAGAGGAGGCGGGGACTCGGAATGCAATCTCGAAAGGAAACAGAAACACATGGGATTAATAAAACAATTACACGAGAACCGGGTTAACAATAATGACTCAAGACAAGACTCTAAGACAATTAATCAAGCTAGACAGTTTAGATTAAGGCAATCTAAACGTGACGAGTAAAAAACACCACGAGAGAAGCAAAGGAAAGCACAGCTTTAAACGCAGTTAATCAGGGAAAGCTTAGGCAGGAATCACAAAAGCTAGAAACACTTGCACTCGCTAATGAGTTAATAAAGGTTAATACTACGTGACGAAATATTTACAATCACCCTCAAATAAGTGCTGGTTAGTACGGGTTAGTAATTAACCTATCAGAGAACGCATTCACTCAGAGTTTAGCAAGACCCAGAATCAAGCATAGGTGGAAGTAATGAATGAAATACCGCAGCCGATTCCGAAGGAGGAAACGTGATTAGACAGTAGCTATGTTTCCATCCACTTTTCAATCGAACTATCTGAAGTTCGCCAAAAATATTCATGCGAAAAAAGCAGGTGAAATTGCGTTTCCATCTAACGGCATTAAAGCGAATAAGAAGTTGTGCGTAATGACGTCACATGCTGTTACGCGATCAAATGTGTCTATCGAATGGATTTCTGACATTTTAAGCTGTTTCCATTCATTTTCGCATTGAATCGCAGAACCTTCAAGTGAACAAAAGTAACGCGTAGCCGACTAATTTAGCAAGTCATCCAAAATGGATCACGTCTACCAACAAATGGTGATAATTGCACAAGTTGTACGTGCTTATGTGCCAGCTATTAGCAACATAGCAAACCATTATCCGAAGGCAACGATGGCATCAAAACACCGTCACGACGCAGCAGCAGATTTATTCGGCAAATAACGTTTCCATCAGCATTTATCGCATAAGTCCTTTACCGATCAGAGAAAATCCGATCAGATCAACCATATAAACTTTGTGTCGATATTCCTGAAATCAAGTCGAATTTCACCGTTTCCATTAGGCATTTTTAATTCGATATGACTTAATTCGCATAAGAACTTGTGGATGGAAACATGGCTAATGAGACGCTGGCATGCTGAAGGCTGTCACAGGACATCACTGGAGTTTGGGCAAAGTGAGAATCGAACATCAGACGGTGGGAATGAAAGCTGAAAAATAAAACGAAAGTAAAGCACAAATAAGCACAAAGACAACACACATGAGGCAGAACCATAACACAGGTGAATTAATTCAGATGCCTTTTTTGCAGAAACTTGCAGCCAAATTGATAAAATCAATTTTTTGACTCAGTACCATTTTTGTGTTGCTGACTGGAAAAATAAAAAAAATACCATTTTTCTCTTAAATAACTTGACTTTTAATTTTTTGTCAAGATCCTTCAGTTCTTTTGGAGTGTTCAAGGGCTCTTCTATCATGCCTTCAACCACTGTCCCCTGCTCTTTTCCTTGAACCACATAGCTACTTAAGAGTTTCATCATTTCCTCCTGATTTTTCAGGATGATTTCCTGGTAGCACAGGAGTGTTGTTGTTGAGACTGGAATACACAGTTGTTTGCAAAGAGTCAATTCAATGCAAGTTGTTTTCTTAAGACCTTTTCTCACTAGCAAAAAAATTGCTTAACCCCGGCAATTGGTGGGGCTTAGGCCCCCCTTTAGCCCCACCAATTTCCCGGAGTTAAGCTTAGCACCACTTCTGTTCTCACTGGGTTTTTGGAAAGTGGGCTAGCCCCACCGATAGTACAGGACTATCTAGTACCGCAAATTGGTAGGGTTAGCACCGCAATTGCGGTGCTAAGCACCAAATTGCGGTGCTAAGAAGGCCAGTGAGAACAGAGGCAGAAATAGTCCGGGGTTAAGGAAGCCGATGAAATCAGGTTGCGCTGCAACCAATCCGAGGCAAGACGGTCATGAAAATTCAATTCCACAA
Organism: Gymnothorax javanicus; assembly: GCA_029692085.1. Lineage (NCBI taxonomy): Eukaryota > Metazoa > Chordata > Actinopteri > Anguilliformes > Muraenidae > Gymnothorax > Gymnothorax javanicus. The sequence continues at coordinate 123,051,358 of CM056193.1, read as the reverse complement.
CGTGAGCGCGATGATGTCAAGCAGTATCTTAAACAAACCCGCTCTGGTGTGTGGTCGTTGCGAGCCGAAGTAGCAGACTTCTTCGATGGCAATAAATATTTATTGAATTGATATCTATGCCAACTCTCACGCATTAGGCTTGAGTCCCTCCTCTTACCCCTGGATTCCACCGAACGCGTATTTGCAGCGTGACGTGAGCGACGCTATTTTGCTGCGTCTTGTAGGCGACTTCATGTTCCACTGAACGCAGAACGTCAGCGCAACGTCCTGCCAGCTGATACAATCGACCTGCTCAGATTTCGCATATTTCGTCATTTTTACCGACATATTTGTGCAACGACCTTAAATGCTCTCTGTTATTTTTACTACTTTAATTACATTTAATGTCATTTCCGTCTTTGTTGTGCTAGTCCAGCCGTGAACACCATAGATTTAAAAAAAAACTGTACCCGTGTTTTAGTTAAAACAAAATCACAACTTTGAAAAGTAAGTTCTAAACGAATTTTATATCAAAGATTTGTGGCTGGGTTTCTTTTAAAAGCGTATTCCCCTTGATAGTTACTTCCTGTCTGGCACGATCTGGTGTGCGTTTCCCAATAGCACAAATACTAACGTAGTTGGATCCAATGAATGTATATGGTCGAACTATGCGAAACGTATCCCTACTATATTCAGATCAGCGCGACTGCGGCTCGCCAGCGGCCGAAACAGACTCGGCGCGTATTTTCAGCGGAGCAGCGCGGAGAGCCGCTTCTGGGACGCTGCCCAGACGTGCCGTGGCGCGGCTGGTGGAATCACAACTAAGCCAAAAGTGCCATAATTCGCCACTAATTCCACGCGTCTTATCTTAAAACGCCGTAAAAAACGCGCGTTTCTAGGTAAAAGCGCCGCTTTTTACGCCGCTTTTGCAGGAAGCTATAAAACGCCGCTTTTTACGCGACAAAAGTGCCCTAATAGACGCCCGTTTTTTAGGGCGTTTTAAGAGGCACTCGAACGCCGCTTTTTACGCCGTCATAAGCGTCCATAAAACGCCGCTATTTACGGCGTTTTTCCTGATGATAATGAGCCCTGCCCTCTGTTTAACACAGCCAGTAAGTTCGATGTTTCTGAAACCAATCAGCGGAGAGCACAGCGAGACCTAAACAATGGATCCATGAGACTTGCCTGCTGTGTTGCTCTTCCCTGTTGCTAGAGGAAATTACTAAAATTCAGAGGATTAAATATCGATCTGCATGAAAGTACAATCACCGTGGCTGGATACGCTGTGCTCAAAATATACCGGTATATAAAATAAATAAACAAAACCTTGATCATCATATTATACACTTAACCGTGAGCCAAACAGGGGCGCGTTTCCCAAAATCGTTGCTAACTGAGCAACTTATGTTGTCCGGCCATTCACAGTCAATGGGCCCAACCATGTAAGTTAGCATCTGTGATTTTGGGAAACGCACCCCTGAGCCAGTGGCGGGCGGTGGACTTAGAACAAGGAGGGCGATGAACATGTCTTTAAACTGCTTATTAGTCTTGATCTGTTTTCAGTCAAATTCCCTGGTAAAAGACAATTGAATTCTCCCCTCTCAGGTGTAGCTAATTGTCTTCATTAATACGAGAAATAAAACGCAGCAGTTGAGCGCAAACGAGAGCGCATTTCAATCTTTTTCAATTAAACAATCATTACGCGCAGGTGTGACGACTTGCTTAGGATGTGACAAAATTTAACGCGGAAAATCCACCGTGGTTGTTTCGTTAAGAGTGGCCTATTAAAGGCATGTGAATGAAACATTTCGTAGAATTTATTATTCGCTCGCCTAATCATTTCATTATAAGGGAAACTAACATGCTGACCCAGAACAATGATTGAAATCGGGTCACTAATCTCATCCGTTTCAAGGGATGTTTTCCATACACGTCCGCTACTGACCAGAGCCCTCGAGAGACATGGGCTTGCTCAATAGATAACTGTCTATCACTATCTTAATTTTTTCCCCCCTTTGCAGCACTTTTAAACGTGGTTTGCCTCTAGCTCTGTGTCAAATAATGCCTACAATCATTTTAAAAATGTATGAAGTCCAAACATATTATACATATGCCATACAATTATTAGTTTTGCTTTTTGTTGTTGTTTTTTTTTTGTGTCTTAATTATCTGTAATCTCTTGCTAAAAAAATTATTTTGAGATGCTACTCGTTACACTTACTCCCATGTTCACCTGTAATCAGTAGTAGTAGCAGTAATCAATCTTGAGTGCAGCACAAAATAAAATAAAGTATATGATCATTTAGTAGCCCTGGCGTTTATTTCGCAAAATCGACTTGGACCCCAGGCGTTTATAAGAACCAGGCGGGTATTTGCAGCAGGCCTTTATTTATTTTTGCACCGACTTGCATCAGGCCAGATCGGCTTTCCTACATAGTTATAAACTGACTGAATTTAACAGTTAAATTAACGCATTGTCTCTTGTCATTTTAACCGTTAAGTGGAATCCTGCGCGCATTTAACCGCGGTTTATACCGAACATGCACTGAACTCCGTGGTAAACTTATTGTAAAATTAGTTAAAATAACTGGCTAAAAGGTGCCAGTTAAATTACCTGGCAAAAAAGGCTTCAGTTTATTCGTTTATTATGAGCAGTGTATTCGCGGAAACTGAAACTGGCGCGGTTCCATTTACATACTTTAGTTTTGAGACTTCTACATTGATCCCAGTATGGGCAACACGCAATATCATCCTGTTATCCATCGAGTCAGGGCAAAGACGGACTAAATGAAGACAAGTAGGTAGGAACACTTCAGGATGAAGTTGTCCCGATCTTAGTACACAAAGCATACATATAAATTCATATATGCATAGCTATAACGACTAGTTTCTTTCAGGTATAGACCTGAGTCAGACTCGCAGGCACAGTTGAACGCGAACGCTTTTTCAATGAACGAAACGAAAACGTAGGTAACTGAGCGATTATATAAAGCGTAAGGCAATCGTAGAGCTTATTCTTTAGCTTTGCCAAATAATAGAACATAAATATTGTTGAATTACAATTCCTTATTCGTGTCCTTTTTTAAGCACGAAAAGATAAAAAAGAACATGGAAAACAAGTCCCCCACCCAAAAAAAAAACTTGCAATTTATTACTTCAGAAATTGTGCTACTGATTAGCTACAGGTGAACATGGGAGTAAGTGTAACGAGTAGCATCTCAAAAAAAAATTTTTAGCAAGGGATTACAGATAATTAAGACACAAAAAAACAACAAAAAGCAAAACTAATAATTGTATGGCGTATGTATAAAATATTTGGACTTCATACATTTTTAAAATGATTGTAGGCATTATTTGACACAGAGCTAGAGGCAAACCACGTTTAAAAGTGCTGCAAAGGGGGAAAAAAATTAAGATAGTGATAGACAGTTATCTATTGAGCAAGCCCATGTCTCTCGAGGGCTCTGGTCAGTAGCGGACGGTGGGCGGAAAACATCCCTTGAAACGGATGAGATTAGTGACCCGATTTCAATCATTGTTCTGGGTCAGCATGTTAGTTTCCCTTATAATGAAATGATTAGGCGAGCGAATAATAAATTCTACGAAATGTTTCATTCACATGCCTTTAATAGGCCACTCTTAACGAAACAACCACGGTGGATTTTCCGCGTTAAATTTTGTCACATCCTGAGCAAGTCGTCACACCTGCGCGTAATGATTGTTTAATTGAAAAAGATTGAAATGCGCTCTCGTTTGCGCTCAACTGGTGCGTTTTATTTCTCGTCTTAATGAAGACAATTAGCTACATCTGAGAGGGGAGAATTCAATTGTCTTTTACCAGGGAATTTGACTGAAAACAGATCAAGACTAATAAGCAGTTTAAAGACATGTTTATCGCCCTCCTTGTTCTAAGTCCACCGCCCGCCACTGGCTCAGGGGTGCGTTTCCCAAAATCACAGATGCTAACTTACATGGTTGGGCCCATTGACTGTGAATGGACGAACAACATAAGTTGCTATCTTAATTAGCAACTACGCTTTTGGGAAACACGCCCCTGGTTGGCTCACGGTTAAGTGTACAATATGATGATCAAGGTTTTGTTTATTTATTTTATGTACCGATATATTTTGAGCACAGCGTATCCAGCCACGGTGATTATACTTTCATGCAGATCGATGCTTAATCCTCTGAATTTTAGTAATTTCCTCTAGCAACAGGGAAGAGCAACACAGCAGGCAAGTCTCATGGATCCATTGTTTAGGTCTCGCTGTGCGCTCTGCTGATTGGTTTCAGAAACATTGAACTTACTGGCTGTGTTAAACAGAGGGCAGGGCTCATTATCATCAGGAAAAACGCCGTGAATAGCGGCGTTTTATGGACGCTTATGACGGCGTAAAAAGCGGCGTTCGAGTGCCTCTCTAAAACGCCTAAAAAACGGGCGTCTATTACAGCACTTTTGTCGCGTAAAAAGCGGGCGTTTTATAGCTTCCTTAAAAGCGGGCGAAAAAGCGGCGCTTTATACAAGTAAAACGCCGTTTTTTACGCCGCTTTTACCTAGAAACGCGCGTTTTTTACGGCGTTTTAAGATGAGAGGCGTGGAATTAGTGGCGAATTATGGCACTTTCGGCTTTCCATACACAACCATTGTCTAGAATGGCCGCGGATCAACTCCGGCAACCGCATCGCGGCAGTAACGTGTCCAAGACGCTCCTGGTGGAATCAAGCCTTTAGTGGCATTCGCGTTTCTGTGCCGTGGTCAGCAATTACTCAATCAACGCGCACTGAAGAAATTCACTCGCTGAATTTGAGTCATTATGCATCAAGTTAATAAGTTTCACGTGCATTACGGTGGATTTCCCCACTGGTGACACGGAAATGGATTATGACTCGGGAATTCTGAGGCTTGTCTTTACTGAGGGATTGAAAGCAATGGAATTGCGTTTCAAATGGTCTTATTTCATTAAAACAATTTAACCGATCATGAAACATATGCATTGTTTCCAATCCCTGAGTAAAGAGAAGCACGGGAAGTCCGGAGTCATAATCGCTTTACTTGTGAGGACCACCTTTACGCAAGTGAAACTGAAACTTCAATGCACAAGGATTTTAATACTGCATGAGAATCTCATTAAGTGTTCAATGAATAATTGCGGACTACGGTGAATAAGCCTAAAAAATGCGTGAGACCTACGCCGAATGCGTGAGACTTGGCATCTCTGTGATATTAAGCCTTGAATTATTGGTCGATGGCTGAAAAGACCTTTGTAATATTTGTTTTTATTCTGTGATTGAGTTTGAAAGAGTGATAGAACAGATACGCAATGAAATAAGATCACAATGCATGACGTTATGCGTCGATGTTGAGACGGTGCTGTGATTGAGGGCTTTCTTGGACACACGTGTTTTGTATGCCTGACAAAAAGACACGTTGTTACATTGACCGTAGGTGTGCACCTACCCACGTGTACGGCGGGTTATTTGTATCGAACACACCACACAAGAGCATGCAATACGTAGCTAGCTACCTGTACTTCGTTTGGACTGTCATCATTCTCATTTGTATAAAATTTGACAATGGCCGGCAAAAGGAGCAATTGGGAAGACTGTGAAATTAGATTCACGAAGTCTCGATAGTCCAGAGTTAACGATAGCAAGTGAGAACAGGAACGATTTTTCTTAGCCCTCGTTTCGTCGATAGTACGGTGCTAAAAATGCAAGTGAGAAAAGGGGCTAAGGATAGTCCGGGGTTAAGGATAGTATGGGGCTAAGGATAATACGGGGCTAAAGAAAACCAAGTGAGAAAAGGCCTTTAGAGTAGTGCTACGACAAGGATGAACAATTCTATTTATCGTTTCATATGACAATATGCAAAATTACCATTAATCTAATCTACCTGCCTGTCTGTTGCTTCTAAAGTAACTTGAATAAGCCTTACCATGGTTTTTATCATTAGCCACTCTCTTAGGAGACTGTGGAGAGAGTGGTGCTCCAAGTGATGATGGTGGTGTCCTGTATGATGATGGTAGAGTCAGTAGCGAAGATGATGGTGAGCTAAATGATGGTGGAGTTCTGAAGGAAGAGGACTCTTTTAATGGTGGTGATGATGGCATCTGGTTTCTGTCCTCATCTGAATCAAATAATATAAAAATACTCAATGATGAACAAAATTTTTGAAAAAATTTTAATATAGAAACAGAGCTTGAACAAAGTTTGAAATGGCTAAATTCGACCCAAATGAGTTTTTCATTTGGATAATAAATATTTACCTATTTTTTTAGCAGTGCTCATAGCAGTCAGTTCTTGTGGAATGGATTGCAACCTTTTGGGGGTGTTATTCATCTCTGGTGGCTTTGGTAGTGACATGCCAGAACCTTCAGGCAGCTGGGTCTTCTTTCGGGACATCTTTTTCTTTTTTCTTGGAATGTGGCTTTCATCCTCACTGCTTGCATCTAAAAGTATGCTCAATGCTTTTAATAACTTATAAACTCTATGGGCTCTAAATTCGTAGACCAGGCGCAGGCGCGGCGCAGGTGTGGCAAATGGGGGGTGCGCCGCGCCAACGGGGTGTGTCCAGGCGTATGTTGCAATTTTGTGCCCGGCGTAGCCTGGCGCAAGTACTCCTCTGGTCCCGCCTCGGTCCCTCCTGCTGGCGCAAGTGGCAAAGAGGGAGGAGAGAAGGCTTGTTTGGGTATAACACCGCCGAGTCAGATCTTCACCAATCAAATGAGCTCCTCTCCTCACCTTTAACATGTTGGAATAAAGAAGCCTCTGTCCTCTATCTGCATGATGCGTTAATGTTGCATTTTACTTTGCTGCTTCAGGCATGTTTTCTGCACCGCTTACGTCTATATTAAGCAGTACGAAAATGAGTTAGCTGGCTAGCTAGGGCATTCACGAATTATTACCATTAGCGAACTTGAATGGAATTTCAAAACGAAACTACGTTAGATCATTTAAACTTATGAAGTTGGAATGAAATACGACGGTTGCTCATTTATTTCTTCTGCCTGCATCATTGGGAAGAGAAACGATGGATAGCATGTTCCTATTACTACACCCTGTTGCTGCTTAAAATTTTGGGATTAACATGCATGGACAACAATGCAAGATAGGGGAGAGCCGGTGCGAAAGTAACGTGGGACGAAAGTAATACGGCGATTTACTCACAGCCATCCGCACTTCGATGCGTCATGTTAGGTCAGCATGTGCCGCTCGCGACACTCTCCAGACCCGGGAAAAATCTTTAGGTTTCGACGCTTCCCCGCGGATCGAGACCGGGAAGACCGTTTTCCACAGTGGTGAGTAAATTCAGACAAATGGTGAACTTTTTTGACTTAAAGATTGTCTTTATCGCTCCATGTGTCATATTTATGATGAAGTGATAGGTCATTTAGTTTTGTAACATATCCTGAAGTTTGAAATGTCAGACTTTTTCCACTTTAGAAGCAATCCTGGTTCAAATGTCTGGAGTCACTGTCGGGCGGAAGTAGCAACTTGTTACGTTCGTCCCCTCTCTGCTAATGCGGCCGAATTTTCTATTTTAAAGCTCATTTAAAAAATGTGTGTGTTATATTTTATCGACAGAAAATGCCAAGAGTTAGGGTCAGAACTACCCGGAGAGGAAAGGTTGACCAGCAGGTTTACGGAAGGGCCTTTTTTGATGTCCGAAGAGGCGAGAGTATAAGGAGGGCAGCAGAGGTGCATGGCGTTTGTCATGTCACCCTGTTCAGGTACTGCAAGAGGAAGGCAGAGGCAGGAGGGCAGCAAGCCAGAGCCCCAGGGTACAGGGCTCACAACAAAGTCTTCACAGAAGAACAGGAGAAGAGACTGCAGGCATATATAAAGAGAGCAGCTGATATATATATTTTGGCCTGAGTCCTAAAGAGGTTGGAGTAACACTGTAGACAGAGCTACACCACTATCGCCATTTGCCTAAGATAGCAAGCACCTCAGCTTCGGATCTGCCCCGGCTCTGAGGTGCTTGCTATCTGGGAATTAACCTCTTTTTTCATGCTGTTTTCGGTGCGAAAGTTTGCATATGAGCTGGCCAAAAATATTGGCCTCAAAACTCCATGTTCATGGGAGAAAAACCAGATGGCAGGGAAGGACTGGCTCACCTCCTTCCTCGAGCGCAACAAAACCCTGTCCATCAGTCGACCTCAAGCCACCAGCATGTCCCGTTCCACCAGCTTCAACAAAACCAACGTGACAGCGTTTTTTAAAAACCTAAAGACTGTCCTCACCCGCTATAATTTTGAAGCAAAGGACATCTGGAACATGGATGAAACAGGTAAAAATTTATGTTTAGATAAATTAAACAGCAACAGTGATTTGCAACAGCAATAATTCATTTCATTTATTATTTCAGGTACCACAACGGTTCAAGTGCCAGACAAAATCACTGCCACCAAGGGGCAGCGCCAGGTCGGTGCTGTGACCTCTGGGGAAAGAGGGACATTGGTGACTGTTGCCTTCTGCTGCCAACGCACAAGGCAACTTTGTTCCCCCTTACTTTATCTTCCCAAGGAAGAAGTTCCAGGACCACTTCATCCGGGATGGCTCCCTTGGCTGCACTGCTTCTGCCAATGGATCGGGGTGGATGCAGGAGGCCAATTTCTTGGCATTTTTACAACATTTTGCAAGGCACACCCGCGTGACCCCAGAGTCAAAGTTGCTGCTACTCTTAGACAATCATCCATCACACCTCTCTGTGGTAGCTATTGACTTTTGCAAGTCACATGGCATTGTACTCCTGTCTTTCCCCCCCCCCACTGCTCCCACCATCTTCAGCTGCTAGACTGAAGCGTTTTTGGTCCTCTGAAGCACTACATTAACAGTGCAGCAGACAATTGGATGCGAATGAACCCTGGAAGAACTTTGACTATCTACAACATCCCGAGTCTTGTGGCTAAAGCTCTGCCTCAAGCTACGACAGCAAGCAGCATTTCATCTGGGTTCGAGTGTACCGGTATCTGGCCCTTGAATCCAGATATTTTCAGTGAGACAGACTTTGCTCCAGCTTTTGTGACCAACTGTCCTGCACCTGCACCAGCACCAGCTCCATCCCCAATGCCAGCGCCAGCTCCATCAACAGCGCCCTCTTCATCACCAATGTCCGCTCCATCACCAGCGCCCGCTCCCGTAAGACACCAGCAACCTAGCCAGAGCCCATTTGAGCTGCATCCCCATGAGTCTGCCATTCCTCTAGATGGTGAGAGTTTGTGTCTGTGTGTGTTTTTAAATGTGCATGTTGAGCCTTGCCAAGCATTTATTATTTTTTTGAAATATTATCTACCCAGGTATGCTTGTGGTTCCAGGAACATCTAGTGGCACGCCAATACAGAGGTTCAGCCCAGAAAAGGTTCGCCCATATCCAAAGGCTGGCTCGAGGAAAGAAAATAAAAGGAGAGGCAGAAAGAGGTGAGCAGAGTGTTGTTTTTAACTTGTCTTGATTTTCTTGCTTGTATAAAAACAAGCTGATTCTGACTACCATCTCATTGAATGTTGCAGGTCAACAGCAATACTGACCGACACCCCAGTAAAAGCTGCCTTGGAGGAGGAGACTCAGCAGAGGGGCCAGAAGAAACAGTCCTCTTCAAAACGCCCAAAGAAGACGTTAAGCGGATACACTGCAACCACAGTTTCTCAGGGCAATGAGGAGGTATGTCTTGTTTGTGGGGAGACATTTGCCTCATCTTTGCCTGGAGAAGTGTGGGTGCAGTGCATCTTTTGTCTGCTGTGGTCACATGAGGCATGCACTGAGGGTGCAGCTCATTATATCTGTCACAACTGTGATGAAAATGTTTAAAACAAATGTGTGATTGTTTTCGTTTCTGTTTTAATGTCATTTTTGTGATTGAATTGAATAAATGACTGCATTGTATATTTACAATTGCATGTTAGCAAAGACATTGTTTGATTTTTTCAAATGAAAAACGACAGTAATTCAAAAGATTCCAGTTAATTTGATCGGGTTACTTCTGTCCCGCCCGTGCGCTACTTTCATCTCGACTGGAGGGGGCGAAAGTAGCAATGCACAACTTCCATTGGACGGCAAACTATGCCAAAGTCAATATATATTGGGATGATTTTGCACCTGATATTGACAGAGCACACACAACAGTAGTTAATCGCTCCAAATTTTTTTTTCTGTCTGTAATGTTATCTTTTAAAATGACGTTTATGTGAAAAATGTTACTTTTGTACCAGCTCTCCCCTACGTTACACATTTATTTTCAATATGTGATCTTAACTCAGTACGAGATCATAGCAATCAGGCTGTATTCCTTTCCCCCACTAAAAACGATAAAACCTAAGTGACAGTAGCCTAGTATTAAGCCGCTTGCACACTGGACTTGAAACTTAATTTTTTCAGACGACAGATTGCGTTGAACGCAGTGTCTACGTGTCCGAAAGTCTGACAGGGTTTTAATATATCTCCGTGTCCGACAGTCGATTATTGTTTTTAATTTCTTCAAATCTACAGAATGTTTTAGATATTAAACGTGAATGTTTTGATAAGAGGGCTCAGTTCTTCGAGATGAGTACCGAGAATTTCAATCAATGTTTCTGTTTAAGCTCTGCTCATTAGAGTGAGTCGACATTGGCGCGGGACAATGTACAATGCCTGTCGGATATTAAATGCAAAATACTCCCTCTCTGACAGCCAAAAAAAAAAAAAAAAGAGGACGATTAGAGCAAATTGATAACGAAATAAAGAATAAAAAGAAACATTTTAACAACAAACAGAACATCCAATGAACACTGAGATTTATTTATTTGCGGGCCATCTTTTTTGGATGCTCTGTTTGTTGGTGATATATTTTTATTCTTTATCTCGTTATAAATCTGTTCTCATACCAATACTTTTACTTTTTGCTGGCTGCCGGACATGGAGTATTTCGCCTCGGACAGTCTTGATCATGCATGCAATAATTTATTCACACTGTCAATGGTCATGGAATTGATTTGCTCACTGACTACAAGCACTATTTTATCTCTGGTGTGGAAATAAAGCGTGAATCTGTTCGATCCATCTGACTAATTTTCAAAAGAGAGACCGAATAAAGACTGTGTCTATCTTCTACGGAAGAAAACACGAATAAAAAGACCAAGAAAAGTCGATAGCTATCAATTTGCATTTTGTGAAGGTCGAACACAAACATGGCCAAGTTTGCATGTCTAATAATTACTGGAATACTCGAAAAATTTGAACTTTTATGACTTTTGGACACGGAGATATATTAAAACCCTGTCCGCCTTTCGCGTCTTTGCATTGACTTTGACTGTAATCAGTCGTGCGAAAAATTCGTTTCGCGTCCAGTGTGCAAGTGGCTTTACTGAGCATAGAACGCAAGCATTATATATAGGCAGTTTGTGGTTGGCTGAGAAAGATGTGAAGTCGTTAGTTTGCATCACAGATTCAGCTGCGTTGATTAAGCCAGGTGGAGTTTCCATTACGCGTGCCAACCGCCTTTAATCTGACATCAGGACAATCGATATAGATACTATAATTTATGTCCTGATTCAGATAGTTACATTAAATAGTGGTTGCTGTAATTATTTATTGCATTGAAATGTGCCTGACATTCTGGAAACCTGCCTGTGAGGTTTCGGTGACGAAGCGCACTGTGCGCCGGTCAGCCAAATTACCACTGCACAGAAAGTAAACCAGGTTGGAGCTGGCGAGCTTTCTGCGCAACTTCAGCTTAAGACTTTTTCTCTGAAATTGTCACTGCGTCTTGATGAATATGTGACACCTCCCCTACTACGCCGCCACACCCATCTCGGCCCACGTCCATCTACCAAATTGCCAAAGTGGCTGCACACGGTGTTGCACCGCACGAAATTACCACTGCGCGGGCTGCAGCGGACGAAATTACCACTGCGTGGGCTGCGCCACCCTGCGCTGCGCCAAGAAATTAGAGCCCAGTGTCTTGCATATTCTGACCTTTTTTACTTACCAGTTGCTTACCATTCATGCAGCAGAATATTTAACTTGAAAAAATTCTAAACTTACTTGAGTTAACCGCAATCATTAAAGCAGACAAGTTGAACATCTTTTCAAATGATCAGTGTATTTTCTTTTTCAATTAAAACAGTACAGCATTATCCATGTAAGCAATCTCTATTCAATTTCCTGATCAGAGGTCTAAAAACCTTACACAGTTAAAGTTATAAACAGTACAAATGGCAGTTTATGTAACATTTGGGCCAAGACAGCCATATAGGATCACATGGTTAAAATACTGCTCAGGCAGACAAATGAACAGCCTTAAGATCACACACAACTGTCTGTGGAAAGAATGTCCAGTACATTAAAAACTTGAGTCCACAGTATCAAGGAGAGTGGGTCTGCTTCAGTGCCCATTTTCTAAAAACAAATGCTTGAGAGCATTGGCTGTGGTCTATAAGGCCAAGGAAGAAAGGGAAGGGAAATCAACATTATAAAGAACCACAATATTGAACATTAGATAAATAAATCTGAACAAATAAAAAAAATCTAAACACAGGGTGTAAACTGCTTCTGAAGATTTCAGCCACATCTTGCGACATTCCTCAGTGGATGAAGTAGCTCAGTTCTTAAGGAGACAGTTTTGTTATCATGAGATTAAGTTGTCTCATGTGAAAACAGTTTGTTGTATACAAGGTAGATGGTAGCCCCCCATCTCTGTTCAAAGATGGTCTGATGTTGGATGTAAATGTCCTTGAACTTTCTTTGACCGTCCATGAAATCGTGGATGATGACCTCTGACCACTTTCCAGTGGATGGAGTGGTAGGGTATGGTCTGGTATTCTGACACCTGATGTGTTTTCACAGCCCTGTGTGTTTCTTCAGCAAAGCTGTTGAAAAAGAGGAATAATAATCAAGCAATAGCTCAACTTACTCTATGTCTCAATGGGCAGGTTACAGAGGCAGAAGGAGATACACTGCTTTGTTTAGAATAGCTCGTGAATTGTGAATCACAATACGCCACCGAGTTAGGGCCAGGGTTTGGTGTTATTACAAAAAATAAGATGAAAATGTGTTTAATTACCTCCAAAAATATTGGGTCCATTTTGTTGAATGCTGAGTATGCTCCAAAGATTGTTCCCAAAGTATGTCCAAAGACACTGTTCACTCCTAAGTACTTATACACATTCGGCTGACTCATCAGTCAATTTGCATAAATTAGACCAATCGGTCTCACTCCTCTAAAAGTTGAGAGAACTACTCGGTCTACCGCCTGCCATTCTCGTTTCCTTCTGCATTCCCTATCCCACTGATTAATGTCATGTGTGTATAAGTCGTAAGTCGGGGTAAATTGTTGCTAGATTTTTTTGTCTGATTGAAGTTTCCTAGCCAGCTCTTTATCTTGAGTCCTAGTGCTCTCCGTCCTCAGTTATCTAGGTAGAAGTACAACCCCAATTCCGAAATATTTGGGACAAAGTGTAAAATGTGAATAAAATCAAAATGCAATGACTTTCAAATCACACCAGCCAGTATTTTATTCACAGTAGAACAGAGATAATGTAGCAAATATTGAAACTGAGAAATTTTACATTTTTTTCCACAAAATGAGCTCATTTCAAATTTGATGGCTGTTACAGGTCTCAAAAAAGTTGGGACAGGGGCCTGTTTACCATGGTGTAGCATCCCCTCTTCTTTCTACCACAGAGTGGAGGCGTCTGGGCATTGAGGAGACAAGTTTCTTGAGTTTAGCCATAGGAATTTGATCCCACTCTTGTTTAATACAGGCTTCTAGCTGCTTGAGTGTTTTGGGTCTCCTTTGACGGACTTTTCGTTTAATTATGCGCCAAATGTTCTCAATTGGTGAAAGATCAGGACTGCAGGCAGGCCAGTTCAGCACATGGACTCTTCTACTACGAAGCCATGCTGTTGTAATAGCTGCAGTATGTGATTTTGCATTGTCCTGCTGAAATACACAAGGCCTTCCCTGGAATAGTTGTCATCTGGAGGGGAGCATATGTTGCTCTAAAACCTTTATATACCTTTCAGCATGGCATGCTTTTTAAAACATGCACGTGTCCCACACCATATGCACTAATGCGTCCCCATACCATCAGAGATGCTGGCTTTTGAACTGAACGCTGATAACAGGAGGGGTGGTCTTTCTCCTCTTTAGCCCAGAGGACACGACGCCCATGATTTCCAACAAGAATGTCAAATTTGGACTCGTCTGACCATAGGACACTTTGCCACTTTGCTACAGTCCATTTTAAATGAGCCTTGGCCCACAGAACACGGTACTTCTGGATCATGCTCAACAATGGCTTCCTTTTTGCATGATAGAGTTTTAGGTGGCATCTGTGGATGGCATGGCGGACTGTGTTTACAGACAGTGGTTTCTTGAAGTATTCCTGGGCCCATTTAGTAATGTCAATGACAGAATCATGCCGGTGAGTGATGCAGTGGCATCTGAGGGCCCGAAGATCACGGGCATCAAGTAAAGGTCTTCAGTCTTGTCCCTAATGCACAGAGATTTTTCCAGCTTCTCTGAATCTTTTGATGATGTTATGCACTGTCGATGATGAGACCTTCAAAGCCTTTGTAATTTGACGTTGAGGAACATTGTTTTTAAAGTTTTACACAATTTTTTTTACACAAGCCTTCACGGGTTGGAGAGCCTCTGGCCATCTTTACTTCTGAGAGACTCAGCCTCTCCAAGACATCCCTTTTATAGTCAATCATGTTACACACCTGATTCCAGTTAATGTAATTTCTTGCTAAATGTTCTTTCAGCTGCTTCTTTTATATATTAATTGCTCTTTCAGCCCTTTCTTGCCTGTGTCCCAACTTTTTTGAGACCTGTTGCAGCCAGAAAATTTAAAATGAGCTCATTTTGTGGATAGAAATGTTAAATGTCTCAGTTTCAACATTTGAAATGTTGTCCATGTTCTATTGTAAATAACATATTGGCTCGTGATCTGAAAGTCATTGCATTTTGATTTTATTCACAATTTACACTTCGTCCCAACTATTTCGGAATTGGGGTTGTAGAATAACTGATGCAACTAGTGCAATTTAATAGGTACAGCCTCTCCCTGTTCTCTAGATGCTTTCAGAGCAGAGACAGACCCCACTCCCACAAAGGCAACAGTGGAGGCCTTATTCTGCAGGTGTTGCAAATCATCTTGACCACCCAACATCTGACCCTGAACTGTTGATGAACGCGGTGTAGAATCACCGTTTCTGACGTTATTTGCCGATAGCCTGAACTGGACTTTCTGACCACTGTTCCAGTCTGTGCACCTGTTACAAGTTGTCCTTGGTGTTTTCAGCTCATTGTTAAAAGTCCTGCAAGCATTTTCTGCTGATCTGCGCTTGGTTCCTTCAGTGCAATCTGTAACAACTACTCTATACTGACTCGCTCATTATCAAGCTTTGAATTATTTTATGGCTATGCATTTAGTGAAGATAAAGTGAACTGAATCTAAATTTAACATAAGTTTGAAAGTAATCACTTGGAAATAATAGTCTGAGATCATGCATGGCGACTGAGACAGCAGTTGCGACTTTATGGTTAGGAAACTGGTGTGCAGCATTGCAGGCTGTACTTACATGCTTTAAGTCAGTGAAAGATTTCTTGTTTTCTTCAAAGCTTGGG
This sequence comes from Gymnothorax javanicus, assembly GCA_029692085.1. Lineage (NCBI taxonomy): Eukaryota > Metazoa > Chordata > Actinopteri > Anguilliformes > Muraenidae > Gymnothorax > Gymnothorax javanicus. Next base: position 123,035,771 of record CM056193.1, on the reverse strand, counting down.
TCACATGTGTCTTCCAATTTCTGTTCTCAAGGGATGACAGCATCACAGTCAGGAGTCTTCAGGGGAGGGACCTTCAACATCTGCATGGAAACATTTTTGTATCATTTAATGACATACTAACTTCTTGTTCGTCCATATCTAGTTTTTTTTTTTAATTTGACATCTCCAATCCCACCCGAATTTGGAATGCCCAATCTGAGAACTATGTACAAGGCTTGCTCGTATGCTACCCCCTATTGCCAGCTCAGGAGAGAGCAACAGATTGCGGCTCTCCTCCGAAGCACACGCCTGTCAGCCCCTGCATCTTTACACTCATTGGTCAAAACTATTGCAAGTTCAGAAAGAGGGCGGAGGATACCCGAACATGAGCAAGTTTTTTAGAATCTCACTGACGAGCGCCCAGCTGGCCAACAGGAGGTGCTTGAGCAACAAACAAGGCAATCAACCCTTCCCAGCAGTCCATTCCCAATTTGCATCCCTACAGCGCTTAAGCCAATCGTGCGCTGTTCTGAAAAAGGTGCCGACCACTGCTGGTTGGTACGACCGGGGATCAAACCCACGCCATAGTAATCACTACTGCACCGCAATTGCAGCACCTTAACCGAGTGAGCCAAACCGGCAGCTAGCATCTAGTTTTTTTAAGAAATTTCATGCAGTTGCTCATTTTGCAGTTCATTATATATCATTCTATGTTTCAGTTACTCTTGTTTAAATTAAAAATAAATTAGATCTGAAGAATAATGGTAACATAAGTAATTTACAACATTTCTGCTTGGCAATGTTGCATTACTCTGTCATGAAAGTTGCACAATATGTGCAATAATTTGACTGTAAACCACTGGAAGAAATGAAGTCATAAGTCATGAAATCATGACCATTACCCTGTATCTAATGTGTATTTTTTATCAACGTGTTAGAGGTGATCAGTAATACTTGCTAGCCCAACATTCTTCAAAAAAAAAAAAAAATCTGTGGTCCTGCCTTCACAGCACATAGGTCATGTCCGATGTGGTGTTGGGATTCTTCACGTAAAATAGTTTAAGAATGTTGAGTGAATAGGTGGTTGTGGTGTTTGAACCTGGCACCAGAGACCTGGCACCTGCCATTTTTCTGGAGGTTGGATCTTAGAATGGAGGAGATTACTTCCAGAAATCAAGGTTCCAGGGATCACAGTATGGTGAAGAACTCAAGTCTATTGGAAATTGTAAGTAGGCAGGCAGGGAGGGACACTTTGGCATTTAAAATTTGTTCATTTATTTGACAGGTAGCTGCGTTTTTGGCGTTTCAAGAATTAATCTAGTATGCATCCTTAAAAAAGTCATAGTGCCATGGTATCTGTGATGAGTAGGAGGCAGTCTACAGCCGTGGCAATGCACATCAAGATCTTTCCAAAAATAAAGGTTTCATTAAAATTAAAGGATACCCACATTCTGAAAAAGGGGCTGAAAAAGGGTCACCCCTCCCACAGGGTGGTAAAATAAGGATCAATATTACAAAGCACTATAAAAGCTACAGGATGTTAATTGGTGGCTATAGAAAGCTCTTGACCATTACTAACAGCTGATATTACCACAAATCCACATAAGCCATCAGAAGGGTGTGAAAACGGTACCCTTAAATGTGTATGTTTTGATACCGGATTATAAAAGTAGCATTTATGAGAGCCTATAAAACCACAAGAAAAGGGGTAAAATGACTTTGATTGGCTACAAAGGGTAGTACAGTGCCCAGAGAACAAGCTCTGAAAAAATCATGGGGTGACCTTTTAATAGGTCCAGAGTCACGGCCTGTTAAATATAGTAGCAAAGCCACTGCGTCCACTTGGCCAAACGTGCCCAAAATGGAACGCCCCCTATTGGCCAAAGTATCAGTCCATTTGGAGTCAAAATCGAACCTGGTCTAGGCCTTATGACGCTATATACATATATGAAATATGAAAAGGATCAATGAAAAACTGAAGACGCTAGAGCGCAGACCAGCCAAAAGTTTACACACGTATGCATGGACGCACGACAGACCACCACTAAAGACCCCGTGCACAGCATAAGCCCCTTGGGCCTTTTGGCCAAGCGGGCAAAAAATTTGAGCATCTTAGCTAGTAGAATAAGGGAGCTAGAGCTGTTTGAAGTTTTGCAGAAAAAGCCGCCTGGTGGCCAAACCAAGAGTCGCAGCATGACGAAAATCAAACTCGAGCTAGATCTTGGGCCCATATACATGCATAAAAAATAGGAAAAGGATCCGTTGAGAGCTGAGGGTGCTATGGCGCTGAAACAAAATCAGCACATTTTATGACCTTTGACCTATATAACCTTAAAAATTAGGTCAAACCAAAAACCCACTATTTATATGATGAACCCTTGGCAGAACAACCTACAGTAAAAATTTGAGCATCTTAGCTCATAGAATAGGGGAGCTAGAGCTGTTTGAAGTTTTGCAGAAAAAGCCCCCTGGTGGCCAAACCAAGAATCGCGGCATGCCAAAAATGGAACTTGGGCTTGATCTTGGGCCAATATACATGCTTATAAAATATGAAAAGGATCCGTTGAAAACTGAAGGCACTATTGCACTGAAAGAAAATCTGTGCATTTTACAACCTTTGACCTACATAACCTTGAAATTTAAGTCAAATCGAAAACCCATTACAGATATGATGAACCCTTGGCAGAACAACCTAAAGTAAAAATTTGAGCATCTTAGCTCGTAGAATAAGGGAGCTAGAGCTGTTTGAAGTTTTGCAGAAAAAGCTGCCTGCTGGCCAAACCAAGAATTACAGCATGCCAAAAATCGAACTCGGGCTAGATCTTGGGCCCATATACATGCATATAAAATAGAAAAAGGATCCGTTGAGAATTGAGGGTGCTATGGCGCTGAAACGAAATAGGCACATTTTATGACCTTTGACCTATATAACCTTTAAAATTAGGTCAAATCATAAACTCATTACATATATGATGAGCCCTTGGTAGCACAACCTACAGTAAAAATTTGTGCGTCTTAGCTTGTAAATTAAGGGAGTTAGACCTGTTTGAAGTTTTGCATAAAAAGCCACCTGGTGGCCATACCAAGTAACACAGCAAGCCCAAAATCAAACGCGGGCTAGATCTTGGGCCCATATACATGCATATAAAATACGAAAGGGTTCCGTTGAGAACTGAGGGCGCTATGGCACTGAAACGAAATCGGCACATTTTATGACCTTTGACCTATATACAGTATCTCACAAAAGTGAGTACACCCCTCGCACTTTGACAATTAATTTATTATATCTTTTTTTTTTTTTTAGATTTTTTTTGGGGAATTTTCCCTTTATTCGATAGTTATACAGTGTAGAGACAGGAAAGCCGGGGAGAAGAATGGGGGAAGACATGCAGCAAATGACCCCAGCCGGATTCGAACCCAGGTCGCTGCGGGAAGGACACAGCCTTTATGGTACGCGCACTTAGACCGATGAGCCACCGGGGCGCCCAATTTATTATATCTTTTCAAGGGACAATGTTACAAAAATGAAACCTGAATATTTTCTAGAATAGTCATTGTACAATATGTGTAGCAGTGTAAATTTACTGCACTGTTGAAATAACTGAACAAACAGTCACTATTTCCAAAATGGGTGGCAACAAAAGTGAGTACACCTCACCGTCAACATGCCAAATTGTGTCCATAGTGTCAATAGTTAGTGTGACCACCATTGTTGTCCAGCACTGCCTTGATTCTCCTAGGCATGGAATTCACCAGAGCTGCACAGGTTGTTGCTGGGATCCTCCTCCACTCCTCCATGACAACATCACGGAGCTGGTGGATGTTGGACACCTGCTGCTCCTCCACCTTCCTCTTGAGGATGCCCCACAGGTGCTCAATGGGATTCAGGTCTGGAGACATACTTGACCACGCCATCACCTTCACCTTCAGCTTCTTCAGAAAGGCAGTTGTCATCTTGGAGGTCGTTATCATGTTGGAAAACTGCCGTGTCCGAAGGGAGAACATCATGTTCTGCTTCAGAATGTCACAGTGCATGTTGGAATCCATTATTCCATCAATGAAGCGAAGCTCCCCAGGACCAGAAGCACTCATGCAGCCCCAGACCATGATGATGTCACCACCATATTTGACTGTAGGCAGTACACACTTGTCTTGGTACTCCTCACCAGGGTGCTGCCACACATACTGGACACCATCTGAGCAAATTTATCTTGGTCTCGTCAGACCACAGAACATGGTTCCAGTAGTTCATGTTCTTGGACTGGTTGTCTTCAACAAACTGTTTTCGGGCTTTCTTGTGAGCTAGCTTCAGAAGAGGCTTCTGTCTTGGCCAACAGCTATGCAGACCAACTTGGTGCAGTGCACGGCGTATGGTCTGAGCACTGACAGGCTGTTCTCCCACTGCTGCAACCTCGTTAGCAATGCTGCCAGCACTCCTATGTCTGCTTTCTGAAGCCAACTTGTGTACCTGACGCAGAGCACGAGGACTCAACCTCTTCAGTCGACCCTGGTAAGACCTGTTCCAAGCAGAACCCGTCTTGGAAAACCGCTGGATAGCTTTGGCCACTGTGCTGTAGCTCAGTTTCATGGTTTCACAGATCTTCTTGTAGCTTAGACCATCTTTGTGGAGAGCAACAATTCTCTTTTTCAGATCCTCAGAGAGTTCTTTCCCATGAGGTGCCATGTTGACCATCCAGTGACCAGAATGAGAGCACTGCACCCAAAGCACCACAATTTAAACCTTCAACACATGTTACACAATCTCATATAACCCAGTCGAACAGACAAAAGCATGAACATGAATAAGACACGTTTTATTGCTTGGTTGACCATTACCAATTGGAGTGTGTACTCACTTTTGTTGCCACCCATTTTGGAGATAGTGACTGTTTGTTCAGTTATTTCGACAGTGCAGTAAATCTACACAGCTACACATATTGTACAATGACTACTCTAGAGTATATTCAAATTTCATTTCTGTAACATTGTCCCTTCAAAAGATATTATAAATTAATTGTCGAAATTTGAGGGGTGTACTCACTTTTGTGAGATACTGTAACCTTTAAAATGAGGTCAAATCAAAAATCCATTATATATGATGAACCCTTGGCAGAACAACCTAAAGTAAAAATTTGAGCATCTTAGCTCATAGAATAAGGGAGCTAGAGCTGTTTGAAGTTTTGCAGAAAAAGCTGCCTGGTGACCAAACCAAGAATCGCAGCAAGACCAAAATCGAACTTGCGCTAGATCCAGGGCCCATATACATGCATATAAAATATGAAAAGGATCCGTGGAAAACTGAAAGCTGTATCGCGCTGAAACAACAATTGTGGACGCACGCACGCACGCACGCACGCCAGACCACCACTAATGACCCTAAGCACAGCATAACCCCGATTGGGCCTGTCGGCCAAGCTAGAGCCTGTGAGGGTTTGGTCAACAATAGCCTGGAATCCATACTGATAAAGTGCTGGTCGTTCCCAACAGTCACTGACTTATCAGTCTGGCCTCCGTCGTATAGCTAGCGTTTAGCCCTTACGTCACTAATGAAGTGAATATATGAATATTCATGTTTTCTGCTCTTGGCGAGAACCACCAATCGAATATGAGTTGGCTGGCCAGCAACGGCATTCGTGAATGTTGTTTGACATGAGCTTAAAAATTAGATTGTGGCTTGCTTGCGTTTACTCTTGGAGTGGTTGTTAGGTTTTGAACAGGATAATGTTTGGCCAAATCTGCATTTTGTTTATTTCAGTGGGGTTCCCCGGTATAATAAAGGCTAAATTAAATAATACTCAAATTACATAACGTTTTTCACTGTAATTGGCATTAGCTATTCGAAGGGCATGATTGCATCAGCTAGATCAAAGTGATACTCCACCCAAAAACTATAATTTGTATATCAATTACTCACCATTAGATGTCTTGAACGGACAAAGTTGTTCATCACCTGGCGCAACTTTATGGCCACTGGAGAGTTTTGAAAAATTATCCAAATTCCTTTTTTGCTGGAAGCAAATGGGGTCACCTATTAGCAAAGGGAAAACTCCACAAAACGTCCGTTGACAAACTTTAAAATCATCATCCAACGCATCGTCCAGTATAATCCAAGTCTACTTTGTCCACTCGTATCCTCAGAACTCTAGAAACGCGTTTATTTTTCGCTAAAAATAATAAAATACCACATTATGCTTCAAGTAAGCTCGCGCATTCAACGGAAGTCCCGCCTTCCGGCTCGTTCATTGCCCAGAGACTCTGCTACTACTCAGATGAATAGGCCTACTCATATAAACACGAGCCGGGAGGCGGGACTTCCGTTGAATGCAGACCTGTGGTATTTTTATTTATTTTTAAGGCTGCATCCAAATGTCCGCACTTCACCGCACTCGCAGACTCGCGGACTTTCCGAGTGCATTCACGGGAAGTCTGGGAGTGCTGAGGGCTGTCCAAATCCACAATTGATCCAGTCCACAAGGGGCCTCAAGCGGACTTTCCGCGGACTTCCAGAGAGTCCGCTAGGGGTGCAGACTTCAGCAGACTTCACTAGCGTAATTACCCACAATTCATTGCAATACGGACGTGACGCTTTAATTTTTCCAAATTGCTGACAGAAAAAAGCACATTCACATGCACAAAACCACATAAACTTATAAATTTATAATATTAAAACGTTACTTGAATATCGTAGTGTCATGGATTTGCCCTGCCGGCTGGAGACAACAAGCCGACAGGCACAGGGACCATGGGCCCAAAAGCAGGTAAAGGGACCCAAACGCACAGGCTGAGTAAAAATATTAAAATCTTTAATTTAACAAGTAAAATCAAACATGAGGGGAGCAGCAGCACAAACACAACAGGACTTCAAAACCAGAATGCTGCTGCACTCAACTGAGGCACAGCCAACCCTTAAATAAACAGACATTCACCTCCGCCTCAAAGAGCCACACCTGTTGCCCGTTAAGGTGGAGGTGAAGAATGCAGCTGGGGGAGGGACTGCAAGGACAAACCCTACACACGAGGCCAGATATAAAATTCAACATCATGATACAGAAATACAGGCTACAGAGGTAATCAATATGCATTTGCACGGAAATGAGTGAAACAGACTCGAAGCCTGTCCATCAGCTTTTTTTATAATGCTGCAGACTCCCGCTCTTGCAGACTTTACGTGATGACGGTGAAAATGTCACATTACATACGCCTGAAGTCCGTGAGGGCTCAGTCTGCAAGTCCAGAGGGCGGAGATTTAGATTCAGCCTAAGTCTTTCTAAAGGGGGGAGGGGGGCACCCTTGCGACTGTGAGCCAATCACAGGTCTCGCATGGAATCTGTGCGAATTTGTGGAAGTGAAACGCTGGTCTACCGACTGAGGCCAGACGTACAAGCAAGTAACCGTTGGGAGTGACTAAAGCTTGTTACGGATGGATTCCAGGCTAGGTCAACAATCACTCCCAGATCTTTCTCGTGTGGAGCACATTCCAGTTTTAAACCTCCCATGAAGTAATCCCGTCTAATGTTTTTATTACCTACATGTACAACTTTACATTTCACTACATTAAATTTCATTTGCCACATTTCTGCCCAATTCTGGATTCTATCCAAATCATCCTGGATCACTTTAGTGGACTCTAAACTATTTGCCAAACCCCCCAATTTAGTATCATCTGCAAATTTAACTAATCTGCTCTCAATATTCCTATCAAGGTCATTAATGTAGATGAGGAACAGAAGGGGTCCCAACACCGATTAAAAATTAGTCTCTTATGCGGTACTGTATCAAATGCTTTCTGAAAATCCAAGTATATGATGTCATAAGCCCTGCTCTGGTCATAAGTCTTGGTGGCCTCTTCAAAAAATTCCAGAGGGTTTGTCAGGCATGACCTTCCCTTACAGAAACCATGTTGGCTATCCCTCAAGATACTGTTCCGTTCAAGAAATAAGTCCAGCTCATCTTTTATGATAGATTCCAATATTTTGCACGCAATGCAAGTTAAACTGACTGGCCTGTATTTTCCAGGCTCAGTATGGTCCCCTTTCTTATATATTGGTATTATATTGCCCTGTTTCCAATCATTTGGTATTTCTCCAGTTTCTAAAGACCGTCTGAAGACGGTGGATAGTGGCTTAAAGATGATCTCACCAACTTCCCTGAGCACTCTAGGATATAAGCCATCAGGACCCGCCGCCTTATCTGCCTTTAGTTTATGCAACCTGTCTAATACTTCGTTATCCCTAACCTCAATTTCCGCTAAATAATCTTGAGCATTTAACATGCCCTCTGGCCGAATAAAGACCCACTCTGAGGTAAAATTCTCAACAAAGTAACTGTTTAAGGCATCCGCAATATCCTTGTTATCATATAGCAGCGATCCATTTTTATTCGTTATGCACTTAACCTGCTCTTTGACTTTCCTTTTTCTGCTACAGTACTGAAAGAAGCGCTTAGGGTTAGTTTTTGCCCTCTCTGCAATTTGTCTTTCATACAGTCTTCTAGCATTCCTCAGCTCTTTTTTGACCACAGCCCGCATTTTACAGTATTCAGCCTTAGTGTTCTCATTGTTATCCTTTATGTACATCTTATAAAGATTCCTCTTTTCCCTCAAAATCCTACGAATACTTTTGGTCATCCACTGAGGATTCTGCTTTTTCAGCTTACTTTTGGACACCTTTGGAATGAATTTGCATTGTGAATCAAGTAAAACCCCCTTAAATCTTTCCCACATCTCATTTACAGACTCACAGTCCAGGAGTGTCTCCCATTTTATTTCACTTAGATATGAGCGCATCCTGTCAAAGTTTGCTCGCCTAAAATTGAAAATTTTGGTTTTTGAATACACCTTTTTAACTTCCCATGAAACATCAAAATTAACAGCAGAGTGATCACTTGTCCCAAGTGGCTCCAGTACCTCAACATTGCTAATTCAATCTGGGTCATTACAGAGCACTAAGTCTAAAATTGCCTTCTCTCTTGTAGGTTTATTAACATACTGCACCAAAAAATGATCATTTATAACATCTAGAAATTCTTCCTCCCCCCTACCCTGTCCTTTCACCATTTCCCAATCGATACCAGGATAATTTAAGTCTCCCATAATAATAGTCCCTCCACCTCTACAAGCTTGCATAATCCTCTCTGAAAAAGCATTTCATTGACTGTGCTGTCCAAGCTGGTGGTTGATAGCATGCTCCTATGTTTAAACCTGTCTCGTGTTTGCCAATGAGCCTGACCCAGATATCTTCACAATGAATGGCATGAAGTAACTGAATAGTTGACATTACCTGAAAGCTGAGATGACAACTTCTCAAATTCTATATGAATCAGCCTTTTCGTTCTTGTTTCGCAGTCACACTTTCATTACCAGTATCGTGAAAAGATGCACACACACGCACACACACATATACTGTATATAGATATTTTTTTAACAGTACCAAAAGTCTTTGAAAAAAACTCCACTGATCGCAGTTGATCGAGTAAGTTCTGATGCTCGATTGATCAATGCTAGTACCAGGGAGGCTGGATTTTTTTGTCATAACCAAGCTAGGGTAAAATTCCAGTTACAAACAATTTGATTGTCTTACAATTCCAGTAAGGTACAATCTAATTGGCTGAAGTGTGGCTCTGAATGGAAGCGGTTCTACAACTTGATTAGAAAAATAAGCAGCAAAAATATGAAAAACTAACGTGTAACACCTCCTCTCATGCCTACATTATATCCCTCTGAAATATGCATGCAACTTTGCGTTTTAATCATAGCGTAAGGTTTTCCCTAATCAACAGTTATTACTGATGAAGGCATTGGCATAATTGCTCCTATCGATGGAGCCTTGACACATAGGGCTCTAAATTCGTTGACCAGGTGCAGGCGCGGCGAATGGGAGAAGCGCCGCGCCAAGGGGGTGTATCCAGGTGTATTTTGCAATTTTGTGTCCGGCGCAAGTGCTCCTCTGTCCCGCCTCTGTCCCTCCTGCTGGCGCAAGTGGCAAAGAGGGAGGAGAGAAGGCCTGAGTGGGTTTAACACAGCCGAGTCAAATCTTCACCAATCAAATGAGCTCCTCCCCTGACCTTTAAAATGTTGGAATAAAGAAGCCTCTAAATCTGCATGATGCGTTAATGTTGCATTTTACTTTGCTGCTTCATGCATGTTTTCTGCACCGCTTACGTCTATATTAAGCATTACAAATATGAGTTAGCTGGCCAGCTAGGGCATTCGCGAATTATTACCATTAGCGAACTTGAATGGAATTTCAAACGAAACTACGTCAGATCATTCAAACTTACGAAGTTGGAATGAAATACGACAGTTGTTCATTTATTTCTTCTGCCTGCATCATTGAGAAGAGAAACGATGCATAGCGTGTTCCTATTATTACACCCTGTTGCTGCTTAAAATTTTGGGATTTACATGCATGGACAACAATGCAAGATATGTTACACATTTATTTTCAATATGTGATCTTAACTCAGTACGAGATCATAGCAATCAGGCTGTTTTCCTTTCCCCCACTAAAAACGATAAAACCTAGGTGACAATAATAGTAGTATTAAGCCGCTTGCACACTGGACGCGAAACGAATTTTTCACACGACAGATTACATTCACAGTCAATGCAAAGACGCGAGTACACGCGTGAATTCACGTCTTTGCATTGACTTTGAATGTAATCAGTCGTGCGAAAAATTTGTTTCGTGTCCAGTGTGCAAGCGGCTTTACTGAGCACAGAACGCAAGTATTATTTATATTGCCTGACGCCAAGGCAGTTTGTGGCTGGCTGAGAAAAATGTGAAGTCGTTAGTTTGCATCACAGATTCAGCTGCGTTGATTAAGCCAGGTCGAGTTTCCATTACGCGTGCCTACCGCCTTTGATCTGACATCAGGACAATCGATATAGATACTATACTTTATGTCCTGATTCAGATAGTTACATTAAATAATGGTTGCTGTAATTATTTATTGCATTGAAATGTGCCTGACATTCTGGAAACCTGCCTGTGAGGTTTCGTGACGGTGCGACCGTGCGGCGCCGGTCAGCCAAATTACCACTGCACAGAAAGTAAACCAGGTTGGAGCTGGTGAGCTCTCTGCGCACTTTTGGCGGAGACTTTATCCACGAAATTGTCACTGCGTCATGATGAATATGTGACACCTCCCCCTACTACACCGCCACACCCAACTCGGCGCGCGTCCGTCTACCAAATCGCCAAAGAGGCTGCGCACGGTGTTGCACCGCACAAAATTACCACTGCACGGGCTGCACCGGACGAAATTACCACTGCGTGGGCTGCACCACGCTGCGCCACCCTGCGCTGCGCCAAGAAATCAGAGCCCATAATGTTAAATAAAAAATCTGGAGCTTGGCAGCATTTAGTTTTTAGTCACAGACTATCCAGAGAACTGGAATGAATTTGCAAGCAATGTTTGGCTTGGCCAGCTCAACAAAGAACATGATATTGGATACATTTGAAAACGGTAAATCAGCAAACCTACTTAATGTTCTTTCTGTGCATTAACGTGTTTTGTGTGCTTGATAGGTAAACATAAAGATTGAGTTGCTATCATACACTGTATAAAAAGATGGACGAAGCAACCATGACGTCACCCATTGGTCTCAGCACACCATTTAGGAAGCCTTGATTTTGGCAATTTGAACAGCGCCATTTTGTCATTTTGAAACCGGATGTGATTTCTATTGGACAAGAGCGTGAATTTAAGATCCAGGGAGGAGCGAGGGGTGGATCTATGGGTGGATCTGACCGTATCTGACAAGGACCAGAGGACAGCCACGCCCCCAAAGCATATCTGGCCTTATCCTTCATTCTAGTTTATTTGGCCCTCTGCACGGCTGGCCTGATCTGTGTGCTCAGTCCAAAAGTGGAGTTTTTCCTAGACCAAGTGTTTCTTTCAGTTGCTCACCAATAAAGTTCTTGGTGTAGGGACCCTCTTTCCCTTCTGGTATGACTAAAATCCGCACGTTGTTTCTGCGTGAAAGGCTTTCAAGGGATTCGCATCTGTCTTCAAGCGTTTTCACAAGAAAGTTGTTTGACCTCTTTCTGAAGGTCTGTCGTTAGGTCCGACATTGAGTTGCTCTATTCTCGAGTTCGGTCAGGGTGCTGTGTGCTCCTGTGGTAGTCTGAAGCTGGTTGATGGCTGACTCTGTTAGTGAAGCAAATTCTGCTCTGAGTGTGGTTGTTACCTCCATAATCCGCGAATCTATGGTGGCGCATATTTCTTGTTTAGTGGAGGTAATATCCATCTTCAAGGATGCGATGGCATCTAGGACCATTTTGTTATCTGTTGGGGAGGTGGAATATGGCGACGTGGCTTCTTGCTCCTGGTCCTTTGTTCCAACTTTCTTGTGGGACATTTTGGCACTAATTTTTATTCTTCCTTGGTCAAATTACTGTCCCTGATTATTTAGTGTTACTTTAGGACGAAAAAAAAACTGAACCTAAATGGTTATTAATATGAAATAGAAGTTAAGTGTGCGGGAGCTCTTGAGAATGGTGACCTACTCCTTCATCACGCCACAGCGCCCATTCTTGTCTATTTGGGACCATAATTTACAAAAATCAACATCATAGTATATCGAAGGAGACTTGAAACTTGCGATAGATACCATACAATAATGTGAAAAATCATTATTGAAATAATAAATCAGGTGGGAAATTAGGGTCATTTTCTCATAGACTTCTATAGTATTGAACTTCTTTCTGCAATCACCGACGTCGCCATCTGCTGGCCATTAAATAGAATGCAATTTTAAGAGATTTCCGCATTGGCTTCAGTTTTCAGACCTGGGTGCTGCGTCCATCTTTTCATTCAGTCTATGGCTGCTATATCAATGAACGACAAATCAATTTTTTGACTGGTTGTCCACGGACAAGCTCTTCAATGAAAATCAGTTGCCCGTCTAGAATGGTGGTTTTCCGGAATGGCTCTGCGGTATATTCCTATCAAAACCAATCACCAACCAATAGAATGCCAGGTTCCATGTTGACCAATGAAATTATCGCTGCCTCGCTGCAGGCCCCATAGATATATAAAAAAAACTAGATCTCTCGTTGGCTCATCCCAGATACGTCTTTACCGCCGCCATATTGGGGAGGTCAAAACAACATGACGCGAGGAAGGCTGTGGAACAACCAGTCGGCATAAACTAATTGAAAATGTCTCATCATTGTGCTGCCTATGATTGTAAAAACCGGCGAACGGTTAATTGAGTCCAGACAACAAGGAATCACATTTCACAAATAAGTTGCCTTGTTTGTGAAAAATAAGGCGGCTATATAGCGTGATTTATTGGGGGTTCAATTCATAGTTTTCAGTCACGCGGTTTCTGCGTACTCCTGGAGGGCAAAACACTGTTTCATTATTGCTGGTAATATTTGACATTCCACAGAGGAGCCTCACAATTCTGTCATTTTCTATTTTATTTGTTTCAACCCCCAGATATATACACTGTCTCAATATGTTGAGGAACATCATGTTATAGGCACTTGTAATCCATCTGCAGCGCCTGCCACAGTAAGCCTATTTAAAAAGTTAAACAAGATCCTAACGCTACCCTGGCTCCACTTTAGCAATTTTCGCATTTTATATAGCTAGCTGTCTAGTGGAGAGTCTTTCCCGTTAAACTGATGCCAGGTTTAATGCATACTAAAGTGCAGACACAGTAAAACTAGCATATTACGGATTCAATTGGACCAGCTCATTTTGTCCATTATGAGCGAAATCCGCTATATGCATAAAACGGACAAAATCCGTTATAGCCTACTCACAAAACAGATTATATCTGCTATATGCGTGTAACAGATTATATCCGTTATACAAATTTATGAATTTGTATGTAGCCTATGCTTTGTGTATAAAGATCAGAACAACTTCATTCTGAGGTGCGCGTACCGGTAGGCCTACCTACTTGTTGTCAGTTTCAGTTTCCGCGAATACACTGTTATAAACTTGCACCTTTTTGTCAGTAATTTTATCCGTAATTTAACAATAAGTTTACAACAGAATTCCATCCATGTTAAGTGTAACACATGGTTAAATGCGTGCAGGACTCTACTTACAGTTAAAATAACAAGGAGACAATGCGTTAATTTAACTGTTAAATTATGTCAGCTAATAACCGTGTTGGAAAGCCGAACTTCATTTCGTTGCTCTGTTGCAAATGCGTATGTGCATGGTGCAAACCACTGACATAATAATACAAATTGCTACGAGCCGCATTCCAGGCATAGCTTGGGAAAAACGGCAAACATTACAGGAAACTGCAAGCCAATAATGGTGAAAGATCTACACCTTCTGCTGAGAGTCGATGGATTTAAAAACCACTCTGTCACACTAACGTTAACTGTGGAAAATCATATTTAAGCGATATGATTTGATTTAGCCATGACTTTACTATCTTAGCTAGCTTCCGTGCATCCAAGCTGCATTTTCACATTTTTGGGACGTTGGCTAGCCAGCAAGCTAGCTCAAAAGCAATCACTGGGACTGCAAACTAGCTAGTGAAGTTAGGGCAAAAACAAATGACACCGCTTAATTATGAAGATTATTTACAAAGATTCTCCACAGTTAATGTTAGTAAGCTAGCTAGATGGCTACATAATCTACAGAGTTACAGTTAAATAAGCAGTCGCGCATTCGGAGCATAGTCACAGATTCTATGGTATCTTCGGATTGGGTTCGTGTAAACGTCACCGCCCCCACGGTACACTATATGAAGTTAAACGAATGGGCCTGCAGCGAGGCAGCGATAATTTCATTGGTCAATACGGAATCTGGCATTCTATTGGTTGGCGATTTTTGATAGGAATGTATCGCAGAAAAAAAGTGGTTGTCCGACGGGCAACTGATTTTTCGTTTTTTACTTGTCCACGTGAAAAACTGATTGTCCCGGGCATCTGGGCAACCAATTTGTCGTTCACTGTATATGTTAGCTATAGTAATGCGAATCGAGTTATTTATAGGCTACTTCATTTGAAACTGTATTCATAGGTGCATCTCCATTATATCGCCAGCAGTTCAAATGCAAGTTCAAGTTTACAACCATTATAAAAATGACCACTGCCTTAACGAAAACTTGGGAGCTGAAACCTGCCCGTACCTCGAAAGATGCCTGTCTTTGAAGCCAGTCTGACTAGCCGAATCCATTGGCGGAATTTAAAGCCAACTAATAAAACTTGTATCTTTGGCATGTAGCTATCATTTATTTGTATAATGCGATTCCACCATTTAAAACTTCACGTAGCGGAACATTCACCCAGCATGTATGGCATTTTTAGCACAATTTAATTGTTTATCAATGTGACGGCGCTTTAAAATGGTAGGTGGTTGCGTACATTTTTACGATAGAGAGCCATTTATGTTCACTCAGGTTTGCAATTAAGTTGCGATTTGAGGCAATATGTGTGAATTAGCTTTATCCTATTTATTTTTTTAGAAATTTCTTTGTATTTAATCATATATTGGATCATTCCATGCATAATCAACAATTGCCCCCCACCGAACCCCCTCGGAATCAGCTGATTTTTTCCAGTGCAACAACTTTAGTATATTTAATGAATCCTTGCCAAATTTTTCTTCGATCTTGTGAATATTTTTTGAGTTGGTTGGAATTTCGTGCTTTCCAACATTTTCTATAGCATATTTGAGCCCTCATAAATTAATGTGTATTAGAGACAGCTGAATTAAAATTTCACAGCTGAAAGAAATATTGGAGCACTGTTAAAAACTGCAATTAAATCAATCGTACGCCCATTCTAGGAGTCACAATCTTAAGCCAGAATCTGGATTTTCGCCAACGAGATTTGTTCTGTTACCAACTTGAAGCTTCAATATCATGAGATCTATGGAAGTTTCAATAGCAACACTGCACCAATTTAATGACTATGATATATAGTAGTAAAAACAAGTATCAGGATCATGGATGTGTTGTGGGTTTTCCTGTAATTCACCAGAGAAAACTTGAAAAAGTGCGCGTTAGGAGAACTTCAAGGGGTCATATCACCACGTGGGATAGGCTGATGATAAAATCAAGCTATGGAATATGAAAGATCTCATTTTGATCTATATTTTGGTACCAGGCTCATCTTCCGACCATGATTCCTTCTGTGTCAAACAATTTTTGTTCTCGTTAATGTAGAGCTACCGCCAGTGCAGCTACAAGATGGTAGAGAGCTGTTTGGGTGAAGTCAAATACCATCAACTAAGAGCTACTTGCCAGCGCATCATTAGACTAATGCCACAGTCATTAGTTTTACTGAACAATTGAAACCGAAATGGTCGATTTCCCTCTTTTGCATTTGAGTACGTAATCTTATCTTTTGTGTTCAGTAATGATTTATTTTGTGTAGCTCCCTCCAGTAGTAGATACGAGGCAAGAGGTCATGGTTAAAAACGGGGTTTATTCAAAGACAGACCAACCTGTGAGAACTGGGTTAAAAGAGAAAATTAAATAAATAAAATACAGGTGCTACATATCCTTGCATGAGATGATGAACAGTCACACAATACAGCCTGCAGCTTAACCCTTTTCAGTTATGCAACTATGCACATAACTTTGCACACTCACATAACATACAAATTATGCACTTCATTATACAATCACAGTAAGATGTAGTCGTGACATTATGCTCATGTTATATATCACCGTAAAATATAATTGCGATACTATGTTCATGTAATTAGCACATTTCCTCATGATCTGATAATAAACTTAAATGAAAACATACCTCGTTGGCTGCTTACTACTAAAGAGGGGCTAAATCTTGGCTGCTGCTTCTTTATTTTTGTCTTATTTTTTCTTCTTTATGTTTACACCTTTAATATTTGTACTTAGGCAGATCGCTCATGTCATGTTTTCTTCCTATTTGCACTATGCTGGCAGGGTGCGTTAATGAATTCTAACATGCATAGCACTAGGTCGGCAGTAATTAGTTCCGCCGCGGGAATACTAATACCGGTAAGAAATAAAAAATAACGAGAGTATAAACAAATCAAAAACTGACTGTGGGAGGCAGTTACACTCCCACCAAATCACAAGTGATTTGTCAGAACACCTAAAGAGACATACATACCGCCTAATAAGCATTAATTTAAAACACAAACTATGAACTATGTACTGGCAGAGATTGTGTACCAGATGCTAAAGTCTTCAGTCTGCCTCCAGCTATTTAACTGTTTTGTGAATAGGTCTCTCCAGGAGTACAGGTTTGGAGGTGCGCTTTCCTTTCTCATCCAGGTTGGAGTCGCTGATAAGCAACTTGAGTCTCCTCACGCTTCCATCTTTCCCTGGGTAGACTTCGATAACCTTTGCCAACTTCCACTGGTTCCTCGGCATAGCATCATCCTTCAGCAGAACAACTTCATTGATTTTTGCATTTCTGCAGGTTTTGATCCACTTCTGTCTGTGCTGGAAATTTAGGAGGTACTCCTTCTTCCAACGTGACCAGAGATTGTTAGCTAGGAATTGGACTCGTCGCCATCTCTTGCGGAGGTAAAGATCTTCCTTAATGAACTTCCCAGGGGGAGGGGAAATGATCGTAGACTTCATGGTCAGGATGTGGTTTGCTGTCGAAGGTCTGCCATCCTTTGTTGTTCTGTGCCTCTTCTGAGCTTCTTGCATTTAGTACACTTGTAAATATGGGATGATACCACATTGCTGCATCCAAGGATCCAAATGCCATTGGAGCGGAGCTCATTCATAGTCACTCCCCGGCCTTGATGGTGCACCCTCTCATGATAGTGCTTGACCAGTAATGCAGACAAGTGACTGTCTCTTGGGAGGATTGCAGGATGTTTCAAATGTGGATGGAAGGCAGCATGAGTTAGGTGACCGCCCACTCTGATGATTCCTTAGTGATCCAGGAATGGATTCAACTTGTGTAACTTATTGGATCTAAGTCGTGTCTCCTTCTGATGTCTGAGGTATTGAATTTCTTGAGAGAAGGTTGCCTCTTGAATCATCTTGATTATGGTCAGCTCAACTTCTCTCCTTTCTTCCAAACTGGTAGCTTCACAGGAGTTTCTTGCAGGCAGTATACTTCCAGCTCTTTCTTGAGCAGGTCTGGCGACAGCTACTATCACTGCTTGACCAGTCAGAGAATCTTGGTATGGTTGTGACCTTATCTCCTTTGCCTGGGTATCATGAACCTGGGCCCCAAGACTAAAGAACAGTGGACTTCCCATCTGATTCCACTTGATGGCTCTGAGGGCCTGTAGAGCCACTCTCCATAACCTGACACAGGCATGGTATCAGAGAAACGCACAGACTCTGTGCTTTGTTTGATAGTACAAATACATGAAATCTTCTGGCTTCATTATTGATGTAGCTTTTGAATCAGTCCAGAAGATTGACTTCCAGCTCTTTTTGCAGGTATGTAGCTGCTGACATCTCTGAATCTTTCACAAGACTAAAGAACAGGACTTCATCTTTTCTGATGGTCTTAAGAGCACTCTCCATAACCTGACACACTGGTATCAGAGAAACGGTGGGCTCATAGGTGAGCCTTGAAGCTTTGTGGTATGTAGCATCTCTGAATCTTCACACCAGCCATCCCAACTCAGGGCTCGAAGGTCACGACGTCATCCCATCTGCTGCAGGACCTGCTTTCCCACTAGGATAAAGGGCGCTACAAATCCGAGTGGATCATATACTGAGGCGACAGTGGACAACACTCCTCTTCTAGTCGGTGGATTTTCTTTGATGACCACTCTGAACTGAAACTCCTCAGAGGACACGCACCACTGTATGCCAAGCGCTCTCTCCATGTGTAGTTCCCCCAATGCCATGTCCAGGTCTTTGGCAGCTTCGATACATTCCTCATTTGGAATTGTGGCAAGAACTGCTTTGCTGTTGGAGGTGAACTTGTGCAGCCGGAGTTTGCCTGTGGCACAGAGCTCTCTTGCCTCCCTCACCAGCTGGATTGCTTGCCTTTCGTATGCTACACTGAGCAAACTGTCATCAACATAGAAATTCCTTTAGCTGAACTGGATGGTGTCCTTGCTGGAGCGTCCTTGTCCTTCAGCAGCGAGGTGCTTAAGTCCAAAGTTGGCACAGCCAGGAGAGGAAGCTGCCCCAAAAAAGTGGACTTTCATCCGATAGATGGAAGGTCAAACTTCAAGATTCCCGTCCTCCCACCACAGGAAACGTAGGTAATCCTGGTCTTCTGCCTTAACATGGAACTGGTGAAACATGCGCTCTATGTCACGCATGATCGCCACGGGACCTCTTCGAAAACGACAAAGGACTCCCACTAAGGTGTTCGTCAACTCTGGACCTGTCAGGAGATGGTTGTTCAAGGAAGGCTCTTGAAACCTTGCGGAGCAGTCAAAAACAACGCAAATTTTTCCAGGCTTTCGTGGATGATACACCCCATGATGGGGGATGTACTAAGCTGGCGTTTTACTGACGTCTTCTTCTGAAACCTTTTCTGCATCTCTGAGGGCTATGATTTCATCCATGAAGGTTTTGTAGCCTTTATATTACTGCTTGTTTCTTTTCAGCTTCCTTTCTAGGCATTTGAGACGGTGAATGGCACATACCTTATTACCTGATAAGTTGGGTCTCTCATTCTTGAACGGCACCGGCATCTCATAGTGACCATCATCCTTGAGCCTGATGCCCCCTTCCATCTTTGACAGGAATTTGAGATCCTCCTGTGAGATGTTGCCGTCTTCTGAATTTCTTTCCACGAAGTCAGCCTCCAACAGCTTGATGACTTCTTCAGGTGAGACTACTTCCTTTATTTGTGTTCTACAGACATAGTGGACTTCACTTGCGCCAACACCTCTGCTTCTTGGAACCTTGATCTTCTCACTTTCACTTAGTCTTAGAGCATGGAGTGAGGTTATTGGGTTGCAAGCAATTTTGGCTTCACGTGTGAGGAACTCAATGAGCTGGCTGAAGCTTGGGAACTTGTGGGTCTGTTCCTCCACTTCTATGATCTTCCTATTCCATCTTGAGGTCAGCCAGTCTGGAAGTTTGGCGAGCATTTTCTGATTTTCGTTGCAGTCATTGAGTATTTCAAGACCTTTGATCTGATATGGCGGCTTCACAGCTGCGAAGGAAATCAGCAAATTCCTGAAGCTCAACACTGCCTTTGGAACTTATCTTAGGCTAAGCATCTAGTTTGTCCCTGAAGGCCTTTGCAATGAGAAATGGGTTGCCATACCTCTCTTCTAGGATGGTCCATGCTGCAAGATATGCTGACTCGGTGCCGAGCAGGAAGTAGCTCTCTATAGCCTTCATAGTTCCTCCCACATACTTTCGCAGAAAATATATCTTTTCTTCAGCTGTTATGCTTTTCCTGTCAATGAGTGCTTGGAAGGAAGCTTTCCAGTCATTGAATCTGAGTGGATTGCCGTTGAACATTGTTGATTCAGGTATAGGAAGACGGCTCGCACTGACGGACTCTGCAAAAGCTCTAACAAGAGCTTTTGTGCTATCTTCTTGTTTTGGATGCGTCAAAGCTTGTGGTGGGGAGTGGTGTGACAACAGGCTACCTTCATGCTTGATTTCCCCTTTGTCCTTCAATTGGGCATGCTGATGGAGCAGCTCATCTATTTCGTCATCTGAGCATTCAATCTGTTCATACACTTGCTGTCGTGCCTTGGCAGCCTTTAGCTTCTTAATTGTCTCCAGTCATTCTAGTTGTCTGTGCTTAGCTTCAAGCACCCTTTTTCTTTCAGCATTTTCGGCCTCCTGTTTGGCTCGTAGATGGGCAGCTTTGGCTTCAAGCCTTTCCTCAATATGGCGTTCTTGCTCAAGCAGTACTTCTAAAGTGGCTTCATTGGTGGCAACTTCAGCAGCAGCAGCTTGTCTGTAGGCAGAAGAGTGGCTTGAACATCTGGATGAGATTTTTGAGCTGCTTCAAGAATGAACAGAAGCCTTGGTGTGGTGAGACTTTATGCTTATCTTATCTGAGGCAACAGACCTGAGGACTGACTCCGTTTCTTTCACACCTTGTTCTTCATCCCTTTGACCTTCATCCATTCTTGAATTAAGAAGACCTCTTGCAGCCTCAATAACTGTCTTTGTTACTGCTTCACAGGTGTCTACTCTCCGACGTGTGTCATGGTCTGGAATGTCGATGTGTCTCCACTCTTCAAAAACAGCGTTCAGATTCTTTGAGGCGTTGCACACCTTTGTGATGTGTTCATGCAGTAGGTTGTTTGAGCATTGTCCACCAAGCGCTTGATTAGCATATTTAATGACAGCCTTGCACCTCACGCTGAAGCGATGTGCAACCTTTCTTACTTGCTCATCGTGCAGGTCTTGGCCCTTTTCCGTCAACTTGCGGACTCTTTGGCCTCTTTGTGGCTCTTCTGAGGAATCGTGGTTATCAGCTCCTGCACCTTTGGTCGCTTGTGGTTGCATGTCTGTGCTGTGCTGCTGCGTGTTATCACCTTCTCTATAATTCTCAGGGGAAAACTCACATTCTGACATTTTACTTGGTTTACCTTTGTTTGGGTTGAATATGAAATTAACCTTAGCTGAGTAATCACCTTATCAATGCAGGTTAGCCTAACGTAACTTGTTTATGCGCAGATATTATGAGGCTATAACCTTTAGCTGAACAATGTTTTGACTTATTTCTTACAGTCTAATTAACTTAAATTGCAAGGAGCGATAATTAACCGAACAAAAGTATTAACTCTTACACGAGTAAGTTACACATGCATTAAACACTTGTTAAGCAACAGCAATTCACAAAAAATCTATTCTCCCTTACTGTTAGTACTAATTGCTTTAACAAATCCTTTACAGTGTAACCACTGATGAACACAATCCTAATATCAACACAGTGTCAATATCACTGAACTTCAATCCACTTTAATATGAAAAAGTAAGTAAACAACATTCACTTCTTATTTGAAAATACAAAAATGTTTCAGTCTCTTGAGAAAATCAATATGGTCTCTTAGCTGTAACAACTTTACACTAAGAGCACCAAGACCTTCTTGCGGGCTCCTTCTTGTTGAGCCGCTGTGTACAGGGGGGTAGAAGACACACGCTACGATGTTGAGATGTCCCATCCCTTCTCTGGATTGCTGCTCTGGCGACGTCTTCCTCGGCTACTCATATGGAGCAGACGAGTTCTCACTGTAGCTCCCTCCAGTAGTAGATACAAGGCACGAGGTCATGGTTAAAAACGGGGATTATTCAAAGACAGACCAACCCGTGAGAACTCGGTTAAAAGAGAAAATTAAATAAATAAAATACAATAAACAGAATGCACATGTATGTGTCCCTGCAGCTACACAACAGGTGTACACTACATATCCTTGCATGAGATAATGAACAGTCACACAATACAGCCTGCAGCTTAACCCTTTTCAGTTATATAACTTTGCACACTCACATAACATACAAATTATGCACTTCATTATACAATCACAGTAAGATGTAGTCGTGACATTATGTTCATGTTATATATCACCGTAAAATATAATTGCGATACTATGTTCATGTATTTAGCACATTTTCTCACGATCTAATAATAAACTTAAATGAAAACATACCTTGTTGGCTGCTTATTACTAAAGAGGGGCTAAATCTTGGCTGCTGCTTCTTTATTTTCGTCTTATTTTTTCTTCTTTATGTTTACATCTTTAATATTTCAAGGGCTGACTGCAATAAACAGTTATGTCCAATGTAATACATCTGGACATAACTGTTTATTGCAGTCAGCCCTCGATTTGTACTTAGGCAGATCGCTCATGTAATGTTTTCTTCCTATTTGCGCTATGCTGGCCGAGTGCGTTAATGAATTCTAACGTGCATAGCACTAAGTCGGCAGTAATTAGTTCCGCCGCGGGAATAGTAATACCGGTAAGAAACAAAAAATAAAAAATAACGGGAGTATAAACAAATCGAAACTGACTATGGGAGGCAGTTACATTTTGTTTTTAGCAATATCGTAATGCTAAATATTCAAAGCAAAATGGATGTATTAGTATGTTTTTAGAATTAAACATAGAAAACAAAATGTATGTAGATGAATGTATATGTTACTATACATTTTGAATTAATGTCTGCTATGGTTCAAATTGTTGGCACATGAAATTTAGGTAATGCCCCATATATTTTGACAATGGCCTATTGATTTACCAAGACACAGGGCATTGGTGCATGGGCTTTGCTGTCCTTCCCAACCCCTGTATACTGTATATAAATTATGCTACAACAGCAAGAAGGAATCATAAACAATGGGACTGATTTCTGATTTCAAGCCAATAGTATATATTTTATCATCAAAATGACAAGAAACACCTGTTTTACAGAGTAAAATACAATATATGATTTCACAAAAGCAGCCCTGTGGTGTTTATTTTTCCTGTGTTACAAAAATCAAAATGCATTCACAAACATAGCATGATGCATTAATAGAAATGATAAGATTTTTTTTCCTTTTTCTTTTTTTACTTTTTAGGTTGAGAAGTCCTATGATTATAGCTGTGAACAAGAGCAACGCGGAGCGTGGCATATGCCCCTGCCCATATGTTTAATTGGGTTTAAGATTGAATAGGTTGCTAGTTTAGCATAGTGAATAGTGAGAGTGAACAAGGGACGACGTGCAACTTTTTAGACAATCAAAATTTCGCCCTGCTTTCATTGTTTAAGGTAACGTTTTGACACATTGTCAAGCCCCTCACCTCTGCAGACTGTTTTGCCTACTACTGATAGAATTATCACATTAATGTGATATTTTTGCTATTTACTAACACGCCATGTACAGACTATGGTATAAAATCAAACTTGGAAGCAGTATTTTGTTGAAATTTAAAAAGGATATTGAATATAGAAGAATACTTACTGCGCTGTGGGCACCAAGAAATGACATCAATCATATCCCATTCTTCACTTAAGTGGTACAAATAAGGCAGCCATATTGGATATCGCACAGCGCTGGTTTCGGAAATGAACCTTACCCACCCCCCAAATACCGTCAAGAAATGAGATTGATCGGACGAGACATTCTTTAGTCATTGTGTGGAAACTGAAATCAAGATGGCTGCCATAGTGGCCATATTGGATATCGCACGGTGCTGGTTTTTGAAAGGAACCTTCCTCTACCCACCCCCCATACACCACCTAGAAATGAGACGGATCGGACGAGGCGTTCTTTAGTTATTGCGTGGAAACGAGAAGTTTACGGCCGGACGCCCGGACGGACGCCCAGAGGGACAGACGGAAGAGGCGTCGACATAATGCCCCCCTGCTCATTCGAGGCGGGGGCATAAAAACTACACTTCAGGGGCTGAATGGACACTGTAAGAAAATAATTTCAATAATATCAAAAAGACAATGAGAAAACAGAAGAAGCTTCAAAGAAAGAAATAATTGTAAAACTGAGCCCATTACTTCTGACCTCCCAGCGAGCTTGTGACTCATGACATGGGATAGGGAGGAATGGGACAGGTCAAAGGAAGAGCATTTTAACAGTTGGGTACCTTCCTTACAATGCAGCAACTTTTGGACAGACACAGAAATCCCAGTAAGTTCCCATGCATTTATAAGTTTTTGTTCATTGCTTCTGCAATGCAGGGAAACAGTGTTTAATCAGTGGACTCAATGAGTTGGCACTCAAGAAACCCATTTACCTTGCCGCTAAAATTGGCCAACACCGGGAAAGAAAAAAAATTTATGAAACTTTTATACAATTTTTTGACTAAGCACGTTGTGAAATATTTGATTCCATGTTCAAATAATTTTTTTTAACCTCTATTATCGTTACTGGTTTATCCTCTAGTGGACAAAAGTCCCACTACAAGTACTTGTTTTGATAGTCACAACTAAAAGGTCACAAACTTGAGAAGAATTCTGCAAGCGATAATTCAAGTTAAATGTAAGCTCCATGACTGATAAATGGAAAACATTTTACTTCAGTAACAATGTTTACATCTTAAAAACACTCACAATTTTTCATGGTTAAAAATATACTGCCAAAACACAATGCAAATAACAGGGGCTACAAATTGCTAACAAAGTACGTATTTTTTTTCTCAGTACCAAATGGTAAAAATTCCACATCTGAAGGTAGAAATGTACAGCACCTCACTCATACTGAGTGGTCAATACAGAGAAATTTCACAAATGGCACGATGGGTGAAGCCACCATTTACGGTCAATAAATGACTGAGAATAAACAAATCAAGCAGCTTTGTTGCCCATAAGAGCACTAGTTTGTTCAATTCAAAGAATCAAAGGGACAGATGGTTCTATTCATTTAGGGATACTGTAGCCTCCTTCAGACACCCTAAGGGGGTGGGTAACGGGTAACCTCAAGATCACTTGGTATGTTCTCTCTCAATGCAAGTCCAGTACTTTCCATTTTATGATCCCATACCTATCCAACCCCAGTAATGAAGAGTTTTCCCAACTGATGGCCAGCTGCCAAGAATCCAAAAGCTTTGCTTCGTGCTTATCAACAGCATTGTTTAGAGACACCTCACAGCATTCAGAGGTCATTAATGAGTGTACAGGGGTGGGCTGTGAGGCCAATAATGTACAATGTTCCGAGTACAGCTGCACCTGCTACCAGCTGCAACCCCTGCTGGGCATGACCAACCACATGGATGCAGGTGATGAGACCTGAGTGTGGCCAGCATAGTTAAAGTTAACTATGCCACTCTTCCTCCTGGAGGCAGGAAGACTGTGGTATGTTTAAGAGCCAAAGAGGGGAGGTAACTGTGGACTTGTACCAAAACTATGTCCCAATCTCCCTTCCGCTTGTTCAATTAAAAAAAAAAAAAATCTCTTTTCCACCAAGGCCGTGCTGGTGCCGGTGCTGGTGTTGAATGAGCCCAAGTGCGGTGCCTTTCAGCACCGGCCTGTGTTTCCACAGCTTGCGGCACCAAATGAGTGCTAGAATGTTTAGCATGTTACTATAGTTACAATGTAAATTGTTCACGAGCAACCTTAATCATGCAAATAACAATGGCTGGCATAAAGAAGTTACTTCTTAGCGTACTCTTAATTGGTACATTACAAGTTTTTTTTTTTTTTTAATCTTTATTAATGAAAATGGCATTTTACAGAAAAAGAAACAGACACACACATAAACGTTTGCACAGGGGTTCAGTGAGTTACACAGGCATTGCAAGGATTTATAGGCAGGGAGAGGAAAAAGAAAAAAGTCATAAGTTTTTTTGTTTTTTTTTTTTTACACAAAAGAGTCGTTCTTTTGGCTTTAGAATTGTTAAAATATTGTACTGCCTCAAGGTAATTCTGGAGTTCAATTAGGAATGCTGGGAAGTAGGGTTTAGTTGATTTCACTTCAGTTTGAAGGCTGGCATCCTGTAATGAACATTAACAGCATACAGAACATGAGAGATTAGGCTCCAGACGAAGGGTGTGTATGTGAAGACAGTCAACGATAGGCAAATGTCA
The DNA here is from genome assembly GCA_029692085.1 of Gymnothorax javanicus. Lineage (NCBI taxonomy): Eukaryota > Metazoa > Chordata > Actinopteri > Anguilliformes > Muraenidae > Gymnothorax > Gymnothorax javanicus. The sequence goes on along the minus strand of CM056193.1, from coordinate 123,009,397 downwards.
GTTAACGATAGGATAATGTCAGCATTGCGTTAGCTGTCTCTGGTTACACAATACAATCTTTATTTACATCGTGGCTGCCCACTGAACGTTTTTAAAAGCCGACTGGAAGCATCAGTAGCATCAATACTGACGGATGACAACAGGACCGAGAAGCAAGCGATGGGTGTGACTCTCAAAATATTCAACTAGACAACATTCAATTTTGAAAAGACCCATCGCTAAGCGTATTTTAAGTGATGGCAAAGTGCGACGTTCAGGTTACTGTGCAATATACGTTATCTATAGGCATAATTTCCCTCCTAAATTTAGCCGTTTAGTAAATTAAGATTATGATTCACATCACTTCACCCAGCAGCGAATTAGCTGGCTAGATAACTTAGCTGTGTTAAGTTCTTACGAGTGTACCGTGAGTTAGGCACTGTCTAAATGGAGATCGCTTGAAAACGTAAATGCCCACAAAATAACGGATTTCCTTTCAAAACTGCGACTTGGTTAGAAAGCAGTTATATCAGTTTCGACAACTGCATGTCATGTTGCCGCTAAATGTGTGCCACTAACCATGACAAGGCGAAATAGTTAAATCATTTAAAAGACAAACGCGTTTTTATTGTGTTGACGCTTAAGAAATTGAGCAGTGGCGAAAAAAAAAAAAAAATCTGACACCGCCAGTGGGCGTTGCTCCATTGAAATTAATGGAACCTATTTTTTGACTCGGCTGTCTAAAAAAAATGTCGGCCAAAACGTCTGTTGTTGATGATGTAGCCCCGCCCATACCCTTTATGACGCAGCGGTGCCCGGCTCTGGGCCCAGCAACTTCAGGGAGCCGGCTCGGTGCCTGTTTTGTGCCGACTTTTGGGCACCAGCACCAACAGAGCTCCTGTGGAAAAGCGCAGCACTTGTTCAAGTTCAGACACCGGCCGGCACCGGCACCGGCACCATGTCAGCCGAAAAGGCCTATAGGAGAACTGACCACAAAACATGAATCACCTGGAAAACAGGTTAGAAAAGTTACAAAAAAATTGTGTCCAGAAAGTTGTACCAAGATCAAGTCTTTATACAGGAGAGGGGCTTCTTTTCCTCAGTCTTTCTCTCCTGCTATGAATACTTCAGTCCAAAAAGCGCTGGCAGGCTTTCTTCCAGCGACAGGCTGTGCACCACTGGTCCCGGTGTTCGATGCCGTACACCTTCCGGCATTTCTTTGCCTCCCCTCTGGCCCTCCTAATGAAGGTAGTAAAGAGCAAAAGTCAGCTGTTACTCCCTTCAGAACTTAAGTGAGCACAGTTTGGTTCACAATGAATCATCAGGGAGTAAGTCGCACCCTGTTTGACCACGTGGTAGCTTTACATATTTTCTCGTGATTCAAATGTGTATTTTAGATGCATTCACTGGCACATTTCTTTACAAAGGATCACAAAATTGCAATCTTTAGAAACGACTGAACAGTCAAGGAAAATATAGGACATTTACACTTCATTGTTAATCACATTTAAAGATGTAGCTAGTAAATTAATTGTCTACACCAAACAGCACCATTTAACTGAACCAGAGATCCGTGAACAGACCTTGGCACCCACGATTGTACATTGCCGACTTTTCTTAACAATGCAGAGAAGCAACAGCATTAGGTTCTTTAGGATTATAAAATATTTAAAAAACCGTACAAACAATATATGTATTACACATTTTTTGTTGCTTTTAGTGCAGTTTACACACAGCAGTGGGTAAATGTACAGATTATGAATATTTGTGCTTGCATTGCTATGTCAATTTTTGTTTATTGGTGGCCTAAAAATCTCACAAGTTGAAATAAGCAGTGTGAAATTCTGTGAACAAAGCGTACATTCAGAGTTAAATCAGAATTCGTATTTGCTGCTCGACAGCCATTCTGAAGATGCAAATGAGGTCAAAAATCACACGGCGCAAAACTGCACTCATGAAAATATTGTAGAAAAATTCCTTGCAACTAAATAGTTAAAATTCAAGATGGAAACATGACGGCCACTTTGAATTTTCAAACGAGGCAAATTGGGAACAACTGCAGTCTACGTCAAACCTGTAAATCAAATTTAGCAAGGATTCCTACACGAGTTTCACAGGAATAGGCCAAACAATGTAATTCAACATGGCAAACCTGCAGCCATTTTGAACATGCGCATGAGGTTATAAACACATGGTGCACATTTACACCTTGCAGGGAACCTGCATGCGATCTTTGACAAAGATAGATCAAGCAGTAACACAGGAATAAACTTCACTGTCGAAAAATAAGTAACCATTGTGAATATGCAAATGAGGCAAAAAATTGCATAATGCACAAATAGGCGGTCGGGAGAACATATGTGCTATAATTGGTGACGATCCACTTGGTAGTTCAGTTGGAATATCAAAAGCAAATTCACGTAACATGACAATCTGGCAGCCGTTTTGAAAAGGCAGATGAGGTCAGAAACCACGTTGTGCAATTACACCATGGGGACACCTGTACAAAAAAAGTACGAAAGATACATCAAGCAGTTTCATAGAAATAGCAATAACAAACTTCAGTGTGAAAATTCAGGATGGAGGCAAGGTGGGCATTTTGAATAGGAAAATGAAGCAAAAATTATGGGAGTACGACTTCACCATAGGAGGGACTTAATTGCAGAATTTGTTGAAGATTGACTTAGTAGTTTCCTTGGAATAGTGATAAAAAATTCATTCAACATGGCGACCTGGCAGCCATTTTGAATGCGTAGAGGAGGTTGAAAACTGCATGGTGCACAATTGCACCTCAGGGGGAACCTGTTTACAGAATTTGAGACAGATCCATTCAGCAGTTTTACAGGAATAGCAAAAATAAACTTAAGCAAAAATTAAAAATTGAGGCCAGGAGGTCATTTGAATATGTACAGTAAATGAGGCGAAAATTATACAGTGCTCAGCTAGACAGTAAGGAGAATCAGTGTGCAGGACTTGGTAAAGATTCACTGGGCAGGTTTCCTGGAATAGCGATAACAAATTAACTAAGTCACCTTGCAGCCATTTTCAATATGCAAATGAATAATGCACAATTAACCAATGGGGATAATTGAATATAGGTCGAAAAGGATTTGCAAATCATTGTATTCTGTTTTTATTCACGTTTTACACAACGTCCCAACTTCTTTGGAATTGGGGTTTGTACATTAAGCAGTTTCATGGAAATAGTGATAAAATCTAGAGTGAAAATTCAAGACAGAAGCAAATTGAGCAGAGGCAAATGAGGCAAAACTACATGGGAGCACAGGAAGACCATGGGGGGACCTGCATTCAGAATTTGTTGAAGATTCACGGGGTTGTTTTCTTGGAATATCAATAACAACTTAAAGGGACATTATCATGGTACAGCAAGTCACGCTCTATAGCTGCATAAATATGCAAAATCAATCATGTGTTGGAAATTTTTCATGTGGGGTCATCCTTTCGAATTGTTTACATGTTTTTGATAAGTGTATGGAACACGCCATGACACTTCTAGCAGACGGTATTTTTGAGGAAATACCGCAAGGGGCGCAATAAATAGAGACGTCATCCTGGCTCACAATGGGTATCATTTTCATCTGTATTGCATTCACGCATTATGCATTGTGATGATAATACTTGAACATTACACGTCTTTTGTGTGATATCTGGCTATTAAAATGAATTGCCTGCCGCAAAAGAAAGCAGGTAAGTTAGATTTCCTACACCTCGACCTCGACTATGTCTACATGACTGACATACAAAGATACATGACAAATGACACAAACTCACTGTGCGGTACGGTAGCCTACCCCAAGGATATACATGATATAGAGGATCTTATGAGTAGGGATGCATCGATCCGCCTTTTTCACTTCCGATACCGATACCGATCTGATACCGATACAGAAAAACAGCGCTGAATTACCTAACAAACAGTATGTCTCATTGCGTGGAAAAGACTGGGATCATTCTTTTGTGCAAGGCAACATCAGACTTGACTTAAACATTTCTTTAATTTTTTTTTAAACAAATAACCAGATATAAATGTACTGAATTACTTATTTATTTAATAACTGTACTCCAGTACAGCAATCTTAAATAAACCAATAGCTTCACTAGCTTGGTCGAACATGTAAAAAATATTACAAAACCTCTCCTGGTTCAGTCAGTGCAATTAGGAGTATAACACCCCATGTACAACCCCAATTCCGAAATAGTTGGGACAAAGTGTAAATTGTGAATAAAATCAAAACGCAATGACTTTCAAATCACACCAGCCAGTATTTTTTCACAGTAGAACAGAGATAACATAGCAAATGTTGAAACTGAGAAATTTTACAATTTTATCCACAAAATGAGCTCATTTAAAATTTGATGGCTGCTACAGGTCTCAAAGAAGTTGGGACAGGGGCCTATTTACCATGATGTAGCATCCCCTCTTCTTTTTAACACAGAGTCGAGGCATCTGGGCATTGAGGAGACAAGTTTCCTATTGTAATCCAAGGAATTATTATTATTATTAGTGGGCTGGAAGCTTGCACACTCATGTTCTTCCCATTCTTTATTTCTTTCTTTCTTTCTTTATTCTCCAGTTTTTGTGCTGACTCACTACTCCAACATACTTTAACCAAGAAACTTCATTCAAACTTCAAAAATTCAGCTTGTTCTGAATTATGTTGCTCGTATTTATCTTCTTGATATCTCTCACACTTTATGAGTCATTAATTTTTATTACTCCCATTGGAAACAATGAAATAGATTTTTTTTCAAAATGTAGCTATTTTCAGCTATTTCTTTACTCATACTTCTAGCTAGAAACATCATTCAAATGGGAAAATGTTAAGCTAAGCTTGGCTAATTTCTTTACCATTCAACTTTTTTGTAACTTCTATAATTTTTTAATTATAATTAAAAAAAATTTTTTTTTTACAATAAATTCTGGGAACTTAGAGTGTGGTGACATCATGCTTAGAGTGGTGAACAGCTGCAAAACCGTCAAGAAGTCTTCTCTTAAACTTGCTCTAACTCCCACCGTTTTCACTCCACATAAATATTTTTATATCCAAGTTGTAGCAAAAGTTGTGCTGGTCACAAAAATGTAACTATGGAAGCAACTGGACAAACGGTTTTGGCTGTATGAGCCGAAAAGCGACGGGACCGCTCACCGAAACTCCATTAACTCCATTGTTAAATGAGACAAGAAAATTCAGGTTGCGAAGGCTGAAGGCACAGTTTTCTAACTTGCTCGTGTTCCCATATGTTTGGCACTACAAACACAACTGTGACATATTTTACTCAGCAGACTCTCCTTTTTCGTAGGGTACCTCTATATCATAGATTGGACTTACCATCTTTGAGTTAGAAGTCGCAATATTTAAGAAACACCTTTGCTAAAATCTCCATTGGATGAAATGATTCAGCCATTTACTCAAATGGCTCAGTATGAATATAGCAAAATTACCACAGCGGTAGGGTGCACGACTTAGATATGGATCATTTGCGGTTCGATTCTGCCCTCTGCTGGCCTTTTTCCAGGCCTCAACATTATCATTGTTCAGAGACAAAGATTGAAATGACTGTAAAAGAATAATTCTGCGTCAAACCCAGTGAAAGAATTTCCAGTATCGTAGTTGGTACAGTACCTCAAACCAGCTCCAAGACAGAACATTGAGCACCGTTAAGAACGGTCTTTTTTTGCTGGGTGCGTCCAAGAGAACACATTACAGTAAAAATGGCAAAGCAGAAAAAAATTGCTCAAGATCCTATTCCAGCATATAGCTACCAGCAACTGTTTGTATTAGCTAAATATATTTATGATCGTATCTAAAATAGGCGGAATACTGGTATCAAAACAGAGCTAGTTAAGTACAAAGAAATGAAAGTGATGTGCCCAGTCGCTATTTGTTCATCGCTTGATATGACTTTTTCCTGAGTCTGAAAATAGCAGGGTTTAAGGCTGGAATAAGCAAACTGTTATAAACCCTCAGCTTTTTTCCCAGCTATTTTAACAGGCACATTTTTTCCCCCCAGTTATTTTAACTGTAATTTTACAATCAGTTCATAACAGAGGTCCTGTGAATGTTAACTGTAAACCACAGTTACGCGCGCAGGACTCTGCTTACAGTTAAAATAGCAAGGAGACAGTGCGTTAATTTAACTGATAAACGTAATCCATTGATAACAGCGCAGTAGCGCCTAGTAGTTTGCCTTGCCATAAATGGATCAATGCCGCCAGCTAATGTTACTTGCTAAATTATTATTATTATTATTATTATTATTATTAGGCCTACTTTTTACATTATCGCTTGACTCTTGCTGGAACACGAGACCAATCACTTTATGGAAGTTTCTACTGATAAATAATGACACTCTAATTTACAGTGCTGCTCGTTGTTCTGGACATCTTGCCAACCTAAGCTATTACGTTACCTAAAATAAATTGATTTAATAATTTATATTTTAATACAGTATCTCACAAAAGTGAGTACACCCCTCGCACTTCGACAATTAATTTATTATATCTCTTCAAGGGACAATGTTACAGAAATGAAACTTGAATATAATCTAGAGTAGTCATCGTACAATATGTGTAGCAGTGTAGATTTACTGCTCTGTCCAAATAACTGAATAAACAGTCACTATTTCCAAAATGGGTGGCATTTCATTTCAGTTTCATGAAACAGTTTCATGAAAAGTTTCATTTCTGTAACACTGTCCCTTGAAAAGATATAATAAATTGTTGAAATGTGAGGGGTGTACTCACTTTTGTGAGATACTGTACTAGATATGCCAGTTAATGACATTGGTCAAAATATTCATTGGGCGTGATGATTCTGTAGCTATAAACCTTTCTTCAATTTAAAATATGCTTTTGATTTTAAAAGTTCTGCTTCTTCTTGAATGGAAAATTAATGAACTCATTGGAAAAGCTGAACAACGTGCAGCCTTTTATTTAGCCGGTTTTTTTTTTTTTTCTTTAGGAAGAGGCTATCCACCCTGCAGCGCTTCCGCCGAAACTTCAAAGAGTGGGCGGATTACAAAATTAAATCTCTTATTGGCCCAGCTGTTGGGCAAAAAGAAGAACTGCTTCTCTTATCGGCCCGCCGATGTCTTTCCCTCAATTCACCCCACAGTGGGGTGAATAGCCACTCCCTTTTTTATGTCGTGCCCAAATAATTCCAATAATCTTCAGCATTATGTGTACGTATAATTTTGACGCAATTTTGCGATAAATAATTTACTTCGTTCTCATACAATATTTTTCTTATAGAGCCCGTGTATTTTTATGGCAATGTTCAAAGCCTCTGGAAACTTGTCTTGACATAATGAGAATTCACGTATAATATCAAAGTTGGGTGTCTGATAAAGCATCTACAAAAAACTGAGTGAAAATTAACATTCATAACTATTAGAAAACTTAGTTCAAAAATGTCTCATTTTGCTATTCAATCCATTTCTCAAGACAGTGTGGGCGTGGCGCATCGGGGTGTGACTGGCCACTCCCTCGATTTGAGTGATATCAAACTGGCTCCGTGAGCGTTAGTCACAGCAATGGCGCGAGGGTCGGTCCAGCCTTACATGTTTGAGCCGTCTGACTCAAGCCGCTTGCATACTGGACGTTAAACGAATTTTTCGCACGACAGATTACATTCAAAGTCAATTCGAAGGCTTGAATACACGCGTGTATTCGCATCTTCGCATTATAGACTTTGAACGTAATCTGTCGTGCAAAAAATTTGTTTCGCGTCCAGCGTGCAAGCAGCTTCAGAATCAGACGAAGCAGCTCCTCTGCTGTCTGGAAACACTGTCCAGCCAGTTACGGAATGGTATTTTATAAAATCCTTTGCGGTTTTTATTATTACTGAGTTAGCGCATCTCCGCTAAAATTCAACGTTAGTAGGGATGCACCCAACGGCGGCCTGATGGTACAGTAATGTTAGCTAGTACTGTGCAATATTACTGCATCGTAATTTGCTCGCCAGTCAACTGGTTCCTCTCAGTGAAAATAATTTCCATTCAGTAATGTTTTACCCTCAAGTATTCATGTTGTGAAATCAACGCTCACTGACCAATAGAACTACATTGTGCTTGCAGGTGTTCCTGTGGAGAATGCCAGATGATGCCATCAGTGGAAGAAAATATATGCTGTCAGGCACTTACACCGGTGTGTAGTATTAGTCCACTGTATACTCAGCTCCATTAAAAACACACCAGTGAGACATGTACTGTACTTACTGCAAATTGAAGAATCAATTTTTATTGCTTTGTCCAGTGAGATACGAGTGGGATTATAGAAACCGTGAAAGCGCCGAGCACTTCAGTAATGACGAACATTTGCTTTTTTCTGACGTGTACAATGATGCTGGATTTGTTCTTTGAGTGTGTTCAATAGCCGACATAAAGCCAACCAAGAAATAAAAAATGCTACGGCATCAGCGAAATAGCATGGCTAACGACACGAAAGGGGGAAAAAAAGCATCATTTGCACTGTCACTGGTCAACAATTGGCTGTCTGTCCGATAATGGAAAACAGGCCCTGTTGTTCACCGACCCCGCTTGCAGCAGCCGCGAATGACAACTGTACCTCAAGGTCGCGATATCCGGTCACAGCATGCACGGGACAGATCCTAGACAGCAAACCAAACTCGTTGTGAATGTGAGATAAGGGTGTTATGCTGCGTTTATATCGCTATGTTGAATATGGTGAAATTACCACTTACCGGTTGCGAAAAATACACACATGGAGAGCGTTAATTTGCTGCCAGTCTGTCACGGGCGACATCATGGGCAATAATAAAGGTATCAAAATATTAAGTTAACTTCCCAATGACAAAACGACAGAAACATTGTGAAATGGAAATACAACAAACTCTGGGACATAAAGGTAATAATAAGTTACTCCTTTTAATATTTGATAAAACAAACATGAAAATAAACATACTTTTCTGTTTAGCTCACAATGTGTTGGTCTGGCCTCATTTTGCTCACGAGTGGTGAAGATTGATCCGCTGAATTAATCACCAGTTCACTGCTTGTGATCACAGGTTGTAATGTGATTTGAACGCAAGTCACCGCTTGTGTTCTGAGAAACACCATTTTCACAAGCTAGTTAGAACGAAGCATAAGACATTCAAGCCAGAGCGGAAGTACCATTCCACGCTATGTGAGAAATGCATACGAGCACACGTCCCGTTCAGAAAATCATTTACTGGTGCGTTTTGAATGGAGCTAATACAAACATACATGATAGGGGAAATAGCGAGAGACAGACCAATACGCGGACAGACGGATGGACAGATAGATAAATGGAACCAAATGTAGTTGGGTAATCAATCGCAAGACAGGCTACTTCGGGACGATGTTTCTCGGGCTCAAAAGAAGCTAACCTTGGCCGAGCAGAGAGCATTTATAATTTCAGTTAGGGGTGGGACAAATGACAGTTTTTTTTCATTGGTTTGGCTTATTACGTAATAACCCACTAAGAAAACCACGCCTAGTTGAACCGCAGTAAGAGGATAGGTGCTAAAAATTAAATGACAAAATCTCGGATTTGAATTGGACATAATTTCTAATATTTTAGTATGTTTTCAATTATGCACATACAACCCCAAATAACGTAGTTCAAAGGTTTTTGTGAAATTGGGTTTTCAGAGGCTTTAAGTAGGCAATGTCATCAATTTATGTCAGATAAATATATGAAGTAGGTTTGATGTGTGGTTATGTTGCATCTTGGGGATGTCTTCCTAAAAAAGTGCTTTCATACAACTTCATGTCAAAAAATCCGAACTATCCCTTTAAACGATACAATATTCCACTGTCACAAATAATTTTAATTTTACAAAGCTTTAAACTCATTTCCAGCAGCTTTAACCTCACATTGTCAGCAATCCGAACTTCAAATTATCGCCAGCTTCCAGCTTGCCCACGCAGTTTCCCATGACACTGCACTTTTCTAGTTATTATTAGGGCCCGAGCACTAACGGTGCGAGCACCCTATTGTAATTGCTAGAAATTTTTTTTTTTTTTTTTTTTAAAGGTGACCTAATATGCTATTTTTCCAAGTTTATATTTTGGTCTTTGACTCCCCTAGAGTACTCCTGATCGCGCAAAGTAAAAAAAGGGTACTTATTTCGCTCATACTGCCATCCTCAAAAAACCCCATTTGTCGTCCATAGTAGTCTCGGCCTGAAACGCCTCATTGGGGTGGCTCTTCCGCAATGGCCCCCACTCCCCGTGTGCCCACTTTCTTCTGACTGGCCAGCTCTGTGGAGGACGGATCTAGGCGGGACGAGGCAGCTGAACGCAGTTTTCCTGGTCCGGCTCCTCAGTGAAACTGACGCGTCTCCCGAAGGAATCGACGGGCATATTCTGCAATCTAACGCAGTACATGTGTATAGATCTAATAAAATTAACTTGTTCTAATAAACGCAATGGCGAAAGTGGAGGACGCAGTGCGAAAGTCTGGCAGCTGAAGCACGAATTTGCTATCGGCTACCGTTTGCTACGGCAACAGTGGTGAGTACAGCGGTTTTTCTACTCTGTAGCTAGGATGCAGGGAAAGCTAGAATCTACCCCATATAGACACATTTGTAGAACGGGTCAACATGCCCAAGTGTAGACCGGAGACCGTAGAAATCCGGTGGGTCTGAGTTTAGAGGGAAACATGGACAGTGAGGAGCAGCTCAAAGTGGACCAACAGCTTATGGACTGCTTCGGTGTGTATTAGGACCTGCTGGTTCGTGTGCATTGCTGTGGTGTGTTGTTAGCGTGAAGAAACGAACAGCTTCCGCGCTGGTATATGACGGAGGGGCGAAAGCTCCAAGCTAAACGGACTTTTCGGAATTTGCCCGTGGTAATGGTTTACTTATTGCTTCGGAATGACCAGCTTCTCCTCGCGGAAAATGGGCGCATTATGTATAGCGTGCGAGAGCTAGACAGAGCTCCGGTTATGTCATGAACATAATACAGGTTTTACAGACCGTAAGTTCCGTCTGCGTGAACCGTTGCTTATGTGGAGCTAGCGAATCGATCACTTTTACAGGAAAGAATTTAATATTCAATCGATGGGAATGCAGAGAAATCGTTTGTTATACCGGACACATTATAGGCTGTGCGCTTCCCTATTGCTTTCACCGGTAGTATCAGAGAGCTTGCCCAGACATTGGAGATGTATCAGGCTGACCCCGGTCATGGATAAGTAAAGCGATCGTTTCATAAGCACCCAAAAACACACCCCAAGCTCTGCAAAATCTACGTCTGATCTAACTGCAGCCCAACTCGGCAGACACATACAGCACCTCTCCGGTTAGCTTCAACTGTAGTGGCTACAATCAGGCAACGTTATGATGAAACTGCCACATTGATGCTTACCGAAGTAACACAAGCATACCGATCATAATTGCTGCATATAAGTTAACCAGGAGCATTTTTAATTAGCAGAGCACGCAAACTAACATGCAGTAGCTGATAAGCGGTCATGACTTTGAATGTAATCTGTGCGCGAAAGATTCGTTTCGCGTCCGGTGTGAAAGCTGCTTAATGCGTCCATAACGCCTGTATTCGCGTCTTTGCATTGAATTTGAATGTAGCTAATCTGTCGCGCAAAAAATTCGCCTCGTGTCTGATGTGAAAGCAGCTTTATGGATAGTACGCGACAGCTAGAGAGAGCTCGGTTATGTTATGAACATAATACAGGTTTTGCAGACCGCAAGTTCCGTTAGCGCAGACAAGTTGCTTATGTGGAGCTAGCGAATTGATCACTTCTACAGGAAAGAATTACCTATTTAATCGCCGCCTTTTTCGACTTTTTATTAGCCACAACAATTTCTAAAGGGGGATGAAATTATGTCAAGGTAGTGCAGAGAAATCATTTGTAAACCGGTAGAGCTTCTGCGTTTCGCATTGCCTTCACGGTAGCACCAGAGAGCTTGCTCAGACATTTATGAAGCATCCAGCTGATCCCAGTCATGGATAAGTGAAGCGATCACTAACTGTAGTGGCTACAATCGGGCAACGTTATGATGAAACTGCCACATTGATGCTTACCGACGTAACACAAGCATACCGATCAGAATTACTGCATATAAGTTAACCAGGAGCATTTTTAATTAGCAGAGCACACGAACTAACATGCAGTAGCTGGTAACCGAGCGATCATAACCACAGAGACAAACCCTTGCAATACAGGTTTTAAAGACAGCAAGTTCTGTTACTGTGAACAGTTGTACCAAGCATCCAAATTACAAACAAGTATTAAAAGTTCGCTTCAAATGTGGTTTATGTTCACACACCTTCTGTAGAATTTCCCCTGATATCACTCTTGCATATTTAGGACGCAAACATTAGCAACAGTAACTTGGCTACGTTAGCCGCTGTGCTACAGCCACAATCAACTGGCTATCACGTCAGGCTGGCTTATGCAGTAAAAGCAACTTACAGCTTCTGTGTCTGTGAGTCAAGGACAGTCGCGACCGATACAGGCTTTATCTTCAGATATTTTAGAAAGCCTGCGCTTGAGGCCAGTTGTTAGTGCTAACTATCGCTAGCAGTCCTGCTAGCCACCCCGTAACACGTTAGCTTCACTTACATTATTTGCTGTTATATGGTTACTTACAGCTTGTGGCTCCGAGCGCTTGATCGATGCAACTGCTTCAGGTTTGAGAAGCAGCTGAAACACTTATCCTGTGTCAAATTATCCTTTACTGACAAAGCTGTCTTTGGTGAAATGCTGAGCACAAGCAGCTAACGTTCCCTTTGGCCATGGCTGTTTGCTGCCACCAAACAAAAAAAGCTACCCACTGATTTCTGGTGGCATCGTCTTTTGGAAGAGAAATATTTGTTTTTCTTCGCATCCAAAAGTAATCGGACAAGTAGCTTTGGGAGAGATACTGACAAAATTGCAGCTCAAATGATCTGCGGTTCTTCTTTTGTATTTCCAAAAGTGTAGATGCTACTAAGGCATGGTATGATCTGCTGTTGTTAGTGCCTGCTAGAATAGTTTCCGGTGTGGGCAGGTCCAGTGCAGTGGTTGGCTCTGGCTAGGTCTGTACTAATTGGACGGCACAACCTGACGTCAGGTTTTGCCCAGATCTCGTGAAGATCTCGGGAGGAGCTGTTCAGAGAGGAAATCACGCTCACGAAATCATGTTCTTGGATTACGGCAAAATCCCTGTATCTTATGTTTAGGAACTTTTCAGAGGTTGAGCATGGACAACCAACATTATAACTTTACTAATATGTATTAAAAGAAGGATCAGCATGTTGGGTCCCCTTTAATCAATATACAATGTATTCTCCTTTAAATACGCGCTTTTACATCCAAACAAAAAGCGGGCGCTTATTTTCAGTCTTCTTTCATAATTCGATTAACAAAATGTTTAAACGATACACAGAATTACCGAGAGCCGAGAATTTTTCCTAATTGATTATTCAGATTTCCATCCTTGCAGTCGAATTGAAGCGTATAAGTGAATTTCTGTGACCGGTGGGCTTAAAACGCCTGGCGCTGGTTTATTCCTTGGTATATTTTACTGAAACTTCACAAATAGGGTCACAGGATATTCTGTCAACAAACTATGTAGGGTAAAGTAAAAAATACGCTCACCTTTCTTGCTATTGTTGAGAAGAAATCACGGCGAACTCGTGATTTAACTTCACCAACTTCTGTCAAACTTATTTCACATCCCCTGGAGGTCTAGCCTGGACGAACAGACTCGTAATTTCTCAAATTAGATGGCTGTAAGCAAATCAGGGCCGTAGCTGGGATAAGACGTCGACGCGGGCTGTTTGAAATCTACCTCCTAAATGGTTATTTTTGCCACACCGCGTGCCCTTGAAAATTTGTAAACACGGCGCCAAATTGAGGTCACGATTCATCCCACGGGCGAACAATAGCTCTGTTCAAATCGCGTTTTTGGCCGTAATACGCAGAGTTCATGTATGAAATGCGGGTATCCTATTGAAAAGGTTGCTTTTAATCAAACCATGGTGTTCTTTTTGTATGAAAATGGTATTTACGTCATTTTTTATTTATTTTTTTTTAAAGTTTTCTGAGGCTTGTTTACCACTCCAGTTCAGCGGTTACGCATTCCATTAGAGTTTATGCAGAGCGTTGCCCATGCCTACATTATAATTTCGATTGTATATGTAATTTTGGGTCCATTCAAGTCCAACCTCTAATCATGGGGACCCTGTGGACCATAAAAGCTGAATTACAACCTCTTGAGCATTTAGCATGGAATTTATTCAAAAGACTGGCAATAGAAATCCCTTTAAACCCTTAATTTCTTTATTTTTTTCCTTAACAATTTTATCAATGCAGCCATTTTTGGCATCCAAAATTAAAAAGGGACACACCCTTTAAGGGCAATAGAGAGGCCTGACAAAAATGCTAAATTGGACTTGGGGTGAGCTCAAAATTTTGTGCTGTTGGAATCAGAATTAGTGGAATTATCAAATGTTTATTTAAAATGTTTAACTTTTAAGATTTCCATTAACTGATTCCAAATTGAACTTCAGGTGTTTTGTGCACAATTTATTGGAATCCTGAATGTAAATCTCAAATGTTTAGGGTTTCAAATGTTAAACATCTCAGATAATCACTAATTCTGATGCCAGCAACAAACAAGTGTTGATCAGTGTTGGGACCCCTGCTGTTCCTCATCTACATTAATGACCTTGATAGAAATATTGAGAGCAAATTAGTTAAATTTGCGGATGATACTAAATTGGGAGGTTTGGCAAATAGTTTAGACTCTACTAAAGTGATTCAGGAGGATTTGGATAGAATCCAGAGTTGGGCAGAAATGTGGCAAATGAAATTTAATTTAGCAAAATGTAAAGTTGTACATGTAGGTAATAAAAACATTAGACAGGACTACTTCATGGGAGGTTTAAAACTGGAATGTGCTCCGCATGAAGAAGATCTAGGAGTGATTGTTGACCAAACCCTCACAGGTTCTAGTCATTGTGCCGTAGCAGTTAAAAAAGCCAATCGGATGCTGGGATACATTGCCAAAAGTATTGAGTACAAATCCAAGGAGGTGATACTTCTCTTGTACAAAACATTTGTCAGACCACATCTGGAGTACTGTGCACAGTTCTGGGGACCATACTTTAAGAAAGATATAGAGGCTCTAGAAAAAGTTCAGAGAAGAGCAACTAAGCTGATCCCGGGTATAAAAGATGAAAGCTATGAGAATAGGCTGAAGATCCTTAATCTCTTTGGTCTTAGGAAAAGGAGACTCAGGGGTGATCTGATTGAGGTCTTTAAATATGTTAAAGGGATTAACCAAGTGAATTATGTAGGATTCCTTCGGCCAATTTCTGTTAGTAGAACTCGGGGTCATAAATGGAAGTTGACCAAGGGTAAATTTAGCACCGATATTAGGAAATATTTTTTCACCCAAAGAGTAATTTCGATGTGGAACAGCTTGCCTGACCATATTGTTGAGGCAGAAACCTTGGCAATTTTCAAGAGCAGGCTTGACTTAAAGCTAGATACCACTGAGACATTGAGTATCTGAAGTGATATATTCACAATAGTTAAAAGAAACTGGCGAGCCTAGTTGGGCTGAACGGTCTGTTCTCACCACTCATGTTATGTTATGTTATATTAAGTCTCAGTACTGGCACTCTCATCCACTTCTCTCTTGGGTGTGCTTAGTGGTTACTGTACTGTCCGAAACCACCATGTGATGCTAAGCTGGTAAACCCAAAAACCCCCAGCGGTAGCAAGCGCCATGGGATTTACATAATTCAGTCATAATTACAACACCACGCCCAGCAGATTAGCACGTATTGTTATTGGTCAAAAGCTTGGCGTCCATTTGGTCATAAGGTGTAGTCTATTTTTACAAACAAATTGCTGCTACTTGCACTGAGTTTTTGAAAATCATTGAATGCATAGCCATTTCAGTCATAATAGAGTTTAAAAGAGTGAAACGCCCCTCTAACATTATCAGCCACTCTTTAAGAAAAATAATTGCTTGGAGCTCGTTAAAATTCTGCGATAGCAATTCCAGTTGGAGCAAAAACCATCATACACAGCGTTCACCCCAGGACCGAGTTTGATAACTGTTGAGTTAGGCTTCAGCAAACTACCTTTCTGGCAAACTATTGCACTGGCCTGAACATATTTTAACAGCGATGAGTTCACAGACAACCAACCCAGCCGTGTAGGAACGGTTTGTTGTCAATACGAAGTTTTGATCATAATTGATGATGAATCAGATATTGTGTAGCACTGTCTTGTGCCTTTAAAGCTTACTTGGAAGTACAATGTTTTGTGTCACGTTAGCTTAGAAATCGCCAGTCATACTGTGGTAGAAAACATGGCAACAAATGACATGATTGTACACATCAAGCGATTGTTAAGTCGACAACTAATCAAATTAATATATGCCGTGTAAAGATGCGCTCATATCAATCACGTTTACGTAACTAGGGTCTCATATAGAAATTTACACACCTTGTTTTCCTACTTCATTATGAGGGGATGACAGCTTCCACCGTTTTACAGGTAAAACTAAAATCTGTGAATGTGCACTCCGTTACATGACTGACTGCCCGGTAACATCATCGGGCTTTTCAACTCCACGTAGACCCATCAGCCAATAAAGACAGCATTTGGACATATTTTCCCGTAGAACCCCTCTCTGACTGGTCTTTCTTGGCTCTGTTCATTCAAGATAAAACAATACGAAAGTGTTGTCCTGTTTTACGGACATTCAGTAACGTAGTAAACTACCCAAAGTGAAGAACAATTTCTTTATTTTATTTATTTATGCATTCATATAAACTGTATGGGGCTAAAGAAAACATCTTTGGGCTACAGCCTCGAATGCTCTGGGCATACGAAGCCACTATTTGCCATTGAATTTTCATTTGTCATTAAACAAATACATTCGCCACTGTGATGACCGCTTATAATTTTCTCCTCGTCATCGATGATTTATTTTCGTCAATGATGAAAATGACGAGCGGCAGCGGGAACCCTGAACCCTATCTGGATCAGGGCCCCTGCATGATATTGTAGCTATTGCATACCAGAATAAGCCAGACCCTCAAATACCGGACAGCCTTGACAAAACGGACCATCAGCAAAGGGGAGCACAGCAAAGTTCAAGGAAACGTTCCTTTGATGCACCACAGTATGAAGTGGAACCTGCAGAAAGAAACCTTGAACTTCTGCCTTTGAGTTCAGCATCAGGTCACCCACGGATCTGCCTAATCTCACACAGTTGCAGAACAGAGACTTGATGTGGGCTATATTATCCACCATATAAAACGCGCCATCAGTGTGGGCTGCATGGAATAGTTTGATAACTGAAGACAAACTGCCACAGCAGACTATTGAATACCTACAAAGTATCAGACTTCCTCCCACTCGCTTAGATGTTGTGGCGGTGTTGTGGCCACCCTCTGCAACTGGATCCTGGACTTCCTGGTAGGTAGACCGCAGGTAGTCAGGATAGGAAACAAGACCTCCAACACCACCATGCTGAACACAGGAGCCCCCCAAGGCTCGTCCTCAGCCCTCTGCTGTTCACTTTTCTAACCCATGACTGTGCAGCTACACACAGGTCAAACCACATCATCAAATTCGCTGATGATACAACTGTGGTGGGTCTGATAAGCAATGACAATGAGACCCAGTACAGAGAGGAGGTGACTCAGCTCAGCAACTGGTGCACTCACAACAACCTGCTTCTCAACGTGGACAAAAACAAAGAAACTGATCATTGACTTCAGACGACTTCCAAGAAAGCATACTCCACTGACCATAAACAACTTTCCAGTCGAGATTGCTCAGAACACAAAGTTTCTGGGCGTCCACATCACAGACAACCTCACATGGACTCAGAACACCACAAACATCACAAAGAAAGCCCAGCAACGTCTCTACTTTCTGCGGAAGCTGTGGAAAGCCCACCTCCCCTCCCCCATCCTGATAACCTTCTACAGAGGGACTACTGAGAGTATCCTCAGCAGTGCCATCACAGCGTGGTTTGATAACTGCACTGCTGCAGAACGAAAGGCCCTGCACAGGATTTTGAGGACGGCTGAGAAGATCACTGGGGCCTCTCTTCCCTCCCTCTCTGACATCTACACACTCACTGTCTGCGCAAAGTCACAAGCATTATTAAGGACACAACACACCCATCCCATGCACTCTTCTCCCTACTGCCATCAGGCAGAAGGTACCGCAGTATAACTGCCCGCACCTCCAGACTGGGGAAGAGCTTCTTCCCCCAAGCAGTCAGACTGTTGAACAAAGAAACATGACGCAAATTCTCCCATACTGAACTGGAATGCACTCCTGCACTTTTTCTTTCTCTGCTGCTAAATTTAAAATTTACATTCTACCTCCACTTCACTGTGAATTTAACTTATAGCAGTCAGTGCTCTGTTACAAGTCTACTTATGCCACTGTGAACTTAACTTACTATAGTCACTTTAACTTATTATAGCCACTTCTCTGTTACAAGTTTACTCATGCCCTGTCTTTTTGTTGTCTGTCCTGTCCCCTGTCCCTTGTCTGTTTTAAATGCTTAAATGCTCTACCTTATGTAGTCACTGCACTTTATGTTTACCTTTAAGGTGTGTGCACTATGTTTACCTTATGTGTGTGCACTATATAGGTAACCTGTTTTAAATGTCTTTTGTTATATAGTTTTTAAATGTAACACCACTTTGATTCTTGGTGAAACGTTATTTCATCTCACTATGTACAGTGTATATGGTTGAAATGACAATAAAACCGACTTGACTTGACTTGAAACCATGCATGTGGCACAAAAGGTTGCCTCTGAGTGCAATGAGCGGTACGCAGTGGTGACATATGACTTGGCAATTGCAAAACCAGCATCACAGATTCAGTCCACAGAATCGCCTCGCTTTGACAATGTGTTCATTATGTTTGGCGCATTTCATATCATGATGGCATACTTCAGTTGCTTGGGATATTACATCGACGGAAGTGGAGCGGACACAGTCCTAGTTGATAGTGAAGTTCTTGCAGCAGGTTCATTAAATGGATTTGTAACGGACAAGCACTACAACTGTTGCAAATGGTTACATCCGATACTAGCTGCAGCGTTTCAGAAACTCCATTTCAGGTACTTCCTCGAGGTAAATGGGCCAATGCCAGATTCAGTAAGACAGAAACTCGATGACTTTTTTACCAGTCCGACACCAAAAAAGATGGAGGAAATCGAGCAATGCCAAGACATTGTCAATTTTCTAGAAAAGTATAACACTTTCACGCAGAATACTCGCAATGGTGAACATGGAGCCACAGCAGGATTTTGTATTACCTATGTAGATTTGGTTGAGATGTATAAGCTGCTAAGTCGTGCCTGTCGGACAAATGATGTACATTTGTTCATTTCTGCTCTGAATTTGATGTGTCCCATATTCTTCGCTGTGAACAAACATAATTACTTCAGGTGGATGGTTCAGTATATGCTGAACTTGCTGAACATGGATGAGTCTCATCAAGGGATTCGTGAGGTACTGGAGAAAGGAGCGCTATCACTTTGTAGGTCTGAGAACAACTTTGCAAGAAAATCAGTTGACATGACCCTTCAACAATCCATCAATGCAGATGCTGCATCCTGGCTAACTGGCATCACTGCTTTCCAGCAATCTATAGCAGCAAAAAATAGGTGGACAATTACCAGATCTGCTACAAGTGCTCTAATTGGTGAACTGCTCAACAAGGTGGGAATTCAGCGCACTGAGGAAGAATTCCACAAAGAGTTGAGAGCCAGCAGAGTTGAGAGGGACGATTCAGACCTGGCTACCCTGAAGGATAGTATTACATCTTGCAGTAATCCATTTCAGGAGGACTCACCAGCTGATTTGCATAACATTGCAACTGGAAAAGCAGCATCTGAGAAAGTAAAGCAAGAATTGATGAACTTCCAAAACATAGGGCATGTGACTTATGTGAAAAATTCAAGGAGAGTGTTTCCAAGACCCCACTCGCTTTGAAAGAAGTATTCAACGAAGGAAACTGAATAACTTTGCAAGCGAGTCAGTGAAGATGACAGTCAAATCAAAGGACTTAAAAGTTATTGAAGTGACAACAACACGTGACCTTTTTGGTCAACCCCTGTTCCTTGCCACGGAGATGAAATTAGATATGAGGACAGTGCTGTCATACCCTCTGATTCCTGTCCCCCTCTCTCTGGCACATATTGATGGTACAAAACATACAACAGTTAAGTCAAAGTTGGCAAAGGAACTTGCTTCAAAGGTCACATCCACATCCCCCTAGAACTTTGACGTGTATGTTGTAGATGCCATGTACATGATACGGGCTTTGGATACGAAATCTCTACCATCAACATATGGAGGTATTGCTAAACTCATTCTCAGCAAGATCTGCATTGCTCAGAGTGTGCATTTTGTTTGTGACATGTACATAACTCCGTCAATCAAGACTGTTGAACAAGAGAGGAGGGGAATCAGTGAGATGAACATTGCAATAACTGAACCAAACCAGAAACGAACAAAGGATTTCAGGGCAGCCCTGCATTCAACAAAGTTCAAATCAGTGTTGCTTTCCTTCCTAGCATGAGAGTGGAGTGATGACAGATACAGTGAAGACTTAGGACAATCTCTGTACGTCAGTTGTGGTAGTCAGTGCTACAGATATGCATCTGAAAGGGGAAGAGTGACCAGCAATCTAGTAGTAGCAATGGAGAACACTCACAAAGAGGCTGACACACGAATTGTTCTGCATTTGAAATATGTGAATGACCTCTCACTAGGATCGGTTGCAGTCGTTCATTGCAAGGACACTGATGTTCTATGTATTTTGCTGCACCATACGAAGCGGATCAGTCTGTTAGTGTACATGGATACTGGGTTCGACAATGACAACACCAGATATCACATTGATGTCACTTCCCTAAGCAAGACAATTGGATCAGGAATGTGTGAGGTACTGCCAGCAGTACACGCTTTCTCTGGATGTGACCACACTTATTCCTTTATGCAAAAAGGAAAGGTCAAGTTCTGCAGGCAGGTCAAATCATCAATGAGTTATCAAGACATATTTGGAAAGCTTGGGGAAAGATCAGATATCACAGATGATGTACTTCTTGGCATTGAGAAATTTGTGTGTGTTATCTACAGCAAAGCCAACATGTCTCAAGTGTGTAATTCTGGGTATGCCTTATTCTGACAAAAGTATGCCCCATCAAACGCTTTCCAGCCTTTGGCTAAGATAAAAGGAGCAGACGCTAGTATGATGCCACCATCAAAGCCAGTTCTAGAACAGAAGGTAAAGAGGACAAACTATGTAGCAATGATT
This sequence comes from Gymnothorax javanicus, assembly GCA_029692085.1. Taxonomy (NCBI): domain Eukaryota; kingdom Metazoa; phylum Chordata; class Actinopteri; order Anguilliformes; family Muraenidae; genus Gymnothorax; species Gymnothorax javanicus. Next base: position 122,988,093 of record CM056193.1, on the reverse strand, counting down.
TGGAAGAATGCCCACCTCCAAGATCCAACATCTCACCAAGCCATGGACCCAACTGAATCAGGTTGGAAACTCAAAGATGGAAAGTTTGAGATAGTGTGGTTCACTGGTCCACAAATGCCATAGAACATAGCGCATAATGTTGCAGCAGCTGCAGCTACCACAGGTACTTCGAATGACAATGAAGAAGACAGATGCTATGACTCAGTTGAGTCAGACTATGAAACTGAAGAGGAAATGTAGGCCTAAATTTGTGAAATTATCTAAAACTAAGCACCTTTCACTAGCAATATCTGCTGGCATCAATCTGGATTTGGGAAGAACTAGCCTTTAGTCAAGTTTATACATTAATCAATGGAACTCAGTGTACTTTCACAGAGTATTCCCTTAGAAGTATTTTGAGGGGTTGTTTAGTGCTCTCGAGTGAATATGAGGAAAGTTGTGAACATTAAGTTTCACATACCCGATGAATGGGAAATTGTCAGACGTAACAACGTAGACCTTGTAACAGATTGTTTTTTCCACTGTGTATTTTGTTTTAAACCACTGAAACCAATTTAAATATGTAAACTAACCTTTTTCCCCATTAAATTCAGGTAGAAAAATAAATCTGGCAGGCATTTCCTATGTTTGGTAAATTTTCATTTTCACCATGTGCAGATTTTGGGCATTGATCAATTTTCGTCACCTTTTGACCTCCTGTGACTTCATTAATGCATATATAAATCCAATTAATTCCATTAGTTAGAGAATCTCAAGACAGACATTTGGAGGGGTCATGCTACCCTATGCAACAAGTAATAAGAAAGTTATGAGCGTTTGAATTTTCTTCTACCCCAAAATTTTAGGCCTGAATTTGAACTCGAATATCTGCAAAAACAGGCTTACAGCATGAAAACATACTATATCCAGCTTGTAAGACAACCAGATTATGATTCTCCGGGTCGTTTTACCCTAGAAAACACCTTCAAACCTTGGGCCCCCTTCCACATGAATAAAGTGGGGTCAGCTCCTGGACTACATCTACAGACATGTAGCACCAAACAATGCTCAAAGTTTGAGTTTTCGTCAAACTGTGTGACCGTGGCGTGGCGTCAAATTTACATTTCGCCACCAAACAGGAAGTAGTTCATAACTCAGGCAGACATTGTCCAAACTGCCCCAAACTTCACATGATAACTCAGAGTGGCGTCCTGATGAGATCTATATGCCAAAAATTGCTTTTCTTTATAGCGCCCCCTACTGGCAACAGGAAATGTCGTGTTTTATATGTTGATGTGCAGCTCCTAAAAGGTTGAGCCAAAATTTGAGCCAAAAAGTCTTAAGTTCTTGATGATGCTCTGTAGTGAAAACTGTGACTCTTCGTAAAAGACTGTGGCCATGGCGCCACGGCGAATTTCGATGATTTGACATGAAAAAATAAAGTGTTGCAACTTGACACCACATAGTCAGATCTTTTCAAAATTTCACATATTTGATGAGAGTCCAGGCCTGAAGACATGTACAGACCGATTATGAATCATGAATATAGCGCCACCTAGTGGTAACAGGAAATCACTATTGTTATATTTTGACGTCCTCCTCTTAGCAGATTCACTAGATCCACCTCACATTTGCCTAGAATAGTCCTAAGACCTTGGTGATGCTCAGAATTAAAGCTTGTGAGTTTTTATCAAACGGCATTGCCGTGGCGACGAATCCTTTGCCATGAAACAGGAAGTAATTTTTGAAGGGCTAAGGTTGTATGAAATGTCTAAAAACTTTGCACACATGTCTGGAGTTCTTAAATGTGTTATTTGACGTGATTTTTTTGCTTTGATGTCCCAAGGGGGCTCAGTAGCGCCCCCTAGACATTTTCAAAAAATCAGCCCCCGCGGTCCATTTACCTAGAGATATGAAAATAAGAGGCAGGTGTAACACCTCAAGACCCACAAAAAAGCCCCTTGGAGCCATACCCTAAACCCAACAGGATGTTGGCAATTTTAATTTGAAAGTGCAAATTTGGTGCCTTTTCGCCATTTCCAGGGGTCGTACTTTAACGAAGTCCTTCTACAGAATTGATCCGATTGACTTCAAATTTTGTCTGTACCATCTATAGACATTTGAAATGAAATTATGCTCAAAGTTTTTTATTTCATTGAAAGCTGTGGCTGTGGCGGTGCGGCGAATTTTTACACATTTTACACATTTTTGAAGAGCTGCATTTGGAAGGCGAGCATTTATTCATAAGCCACGCCCACCATTGTCAATCATCGTGAAGCTGACCTATGACATCTGATTCAGCTCCAGCCACTGAAAGCCAGGATATACCATTTTTTCATATGTGATGTCTGTTTGGAAGTTACATGCAAAAACGCATTGACCTTTATTATAGGCTACTGGCAGGTCGATGTGTGTCATTTTTTGCACCTGAGGTATGAGTTGGGGCCTGTACTTGCCCTGCAAATTCGGAAGATGTCAACTTACCGGTCTAAGCTTGCACACGGACAGTGTGCTTCAGAGCGCCTCCAAACACAAGGTCATGTCTGAGTAAATGTGTTTGCTCTCCACTCAAGAAGATATCTTTTACACAGTCCACCACTGTCCAATGGTCGTGAGTGCACACCTGCACCCGTCAGGATCTACCCACCACCCCCACCATGCGCAAGGGTGCGAGGGGCCGTTCAACACTGCTTGCAGCTTTAATTTGTATTGTATTTGAATGAATTTATTAAACTTGTGAGAGACAAATGCCGCCCCGATGGCTTCCTTCAGTGGCTGCATTGTTTACTCTTCATGGATGATACTGTGCTTTTATCCACTACAAGAGAGCGTGCCTTTATCCACTACAAGAGAGCGGTGTGAATACAAGCTGAGTCTAATGGTGAAGTTTTGTACCGAGTATGGTATGGTAATTAACCCGAAGAAATCAAAATTTATGGTGATTAATGGTTGTGAGCAGGACAGAATGGATGTCAGCGTGAACGGTGTATCTGTTAGCTACTGCAATTTTTACAGTTACCTTGGATCTGTTTTTACTGATGATGAAAAATTTGCCTCTATTATGATGTGACATTCAAGTCACAAGTACTGTAATTTGCTGAAGTTATTCACATTTGTTCGACGCCAGAGGAACTTACCATTCTTTTTGAAACGCAAGGTTTTGGATGCATGTCTGCTATCATCACTCCTGTACGGAAGTGAGAGTTGGTTTGGAACAGTATTTAATATGTTGAATTCCATCTACATGGCCGCAGTAAAGTCTGTCATTGGGGTTAAAACAATCACCCCGAACGACCTATGTTTGCTGGAGATTGGCCAGCCGTCTCTCGCAGCCCTAGTAAAGAGTCGGCAATATACATTCTTTTGTAATATGTTGGAAAGACGAGGGCTTGCAGATGACCAACTGATGTTTGCGCTGAATCTAAGTCGAGTTGCCGACACTTCAGCTTGGAAGCATGTGGATAGTGTCCTGAGGGAGGGTCAAGCGTGTCTGGATGCTGATATGGCTGCACGTAAGCAAGCGAGTTTTACAGTTGAACACCTCTAAGTTCCAGATGTATCTGTTGATAAACCATGATCTCTCTGTACACAGGGTCTATAATGCAGGTATTGTGGGCAGTGTGTCAGAGTACCAGAGAATGGTTTTTAGTCAGTTTCGGTTCTCCTCCCATAGACTGCGTGCAGAAATCGGCAGGTGGCAGCGGTTACCTCGGAAGGAGCATACATGCGACTGTCCTGCGGGAGTAATACAGGATGAGCTCCACGTGTTGGCAGTATGCAGATACACTAGTTCAGTCCGTGATCATTTCCCAGATATTGCAATTCAGGATCTGGACAGCCTAATGAGTTGTGAGGATGTGTGCATGTATGTTTATGAATGTATGAGGAATTACACCAACGTTCAACAGTTTTAGGACACACGTTTTTAATTGAAAATTATGCAGTTCCAGTCCAACGAATAGCTTGAAATGGTACAAAAGTAAGTGGTGAACTGTCAGATGTTTTAAACAAAATAGGCCATCAGCTGAAAGCCATAGGATGCCTAGAAAATGTGTTTCGTTCCCACATCAGGGGCACTACTTTTTCTCTGCGGATTATTGTAGGCAAGGACCACCTGGATCTTGTGTTAAAAGTTCTCCACGAGATATCCTGCAGTATTTTGTCACGAGGCTCACAAACCCGCCAAAGTTGGGCAAAAAGTGCCATTTTTAGCTCTGAAGCAATATTGGGAGGTCTGATGCTACAAAACTGTGCAAAATAATGCATTAAGGCGTCTTCTCCTCCTAGATGTTGGTTCTTACTACGAGTTTTGAAAGAGCTGTGCATTTCTGATGGGTAACCCCTGGGTAATCAATACTGTAAAAAATTTTTTGTAAAATTGCTGTGGGATGGTCTTTTGAAGGGGATTTTCTCAGGCTTGCCATTGTCTAAGGAAGTTATAAATCAAGGTTCTTATACTTCTAGGAACTCTAGCTGGGGTTCTTGATTGAGAAGTATTTATCTCAAGCCATTCATGATTTAGAACGCTTTAAAAATTCACTTTTTGGCAATTTGTGACGAAAATCCGTGCACGCATTGTCTCGAAAGGGGTTTTTACCCCTCGGCCAAATTTTGGCCGGAGGGTATTGTCATCACCCGCGTGTCTGTCTGTCTGTCTGTCTGTCATCTGTCGTCTTTCCATGACTTTGTCCGGTTCAGTACTCAGCAACTAATGATCGCAGATTCACCAAATTTGGTATGGTAACTCGCTATGACCCATAGATGTGCAACATCAGGTTTTTTGCTGGATTTGACCTTTGACCTCAGCACTGTGACCTTCATCTTGGAAATCTTGTCCTGCCAAGTACAAAGTAACAATTGGCCGTAGCTTCGTCAAATTTGGTATGGTAACTTGCTGTGACCAATAGATGTGCGACGTCAGGTTTTTGGCTGGATTTGACCTTTGACCTTGGCGCTGTGACCTTGATGCAGGAAATATTGTCCAGACCAGCACTCAGTAACTATTGATCATAGCTTCACCAAATTTGGTATGGTAACTCACTGTGACCGATAGATGTGCAATGCCAGGGTTTTGCCTGGATTTGACCTCTGACCTTAGCGCTGTGACCTTCACCGTGGAAATCTTGTTCGGCCCAGTACTCAGTAACTATTGATGGCAGCTTCGTCAATTTTGGTATGGTAGCTCTCTGTGACCCATAGATGCGCACAGGCCAAGGGGTATTCAGCAACGCTTTGGATGTTTGGAGCTTCATAGCACCATAACCAGACAACCTAGAAACTGGACATTAACAAGATCTTCAGACAGTGGAACTTTTAACAGGTGTAAAGATTTGCACAGACGTGACTCTTCTGGTTTGTCTGAATGAAACCTTTAAAAACGGAAATTTCTTTGTTAACCTGGTTACCCCATTACTTGCTAATGTTGATATGTCGCAGAAATTTCAGAAGTCCAGCAGTCTTCTAGTTCTAGAATATCAAAGGAAAGGGGCTTCCACACACACAAGGTGATTTCCAAGCACCTGGCTTCAGTCTTCATCTAAAATTTAACCCCTTAAAATCCAAACCAGATTAGAGTTATAGGTCTCCAGTCTTGGACAACTGAAGTCTGTGTAGTGGCACCTTCTCCTTACAACCTACCTTTCCTTGATATGGCGTCGGTACTGTGGGATATTTTAACTCCCAATAAAAAGCTCTTTTTTATTTCATTTATTCTCTTTTTTAACCCTTTACAGATCCCGAGTGGTGTGTCATTGGCACCAAAGGCACGAGTTAAATATCTGAAAAATTGAGAAAATCAGCAAAAACCTAGCTTGTGGGTATTTATTGGTAAGCTCTTGGTGTGAGGTCTCCAATGAATACCCACAAGCTAAGTTTTGGGTGTTATTCCAGGTTGTAGACATTGGATGTGACTCTGGATTTGAGCAGGAAATTGGCTGCTTAAGTAGAGATAATGTTGAACCTTACCAATCCACAAAATGAACAAATTGCTAATTATTGTTTTAGGCACAACGTAGACTATCTCGTGTCAACAGTGTCAAACATAGAGCCACTAATATATTTTTCACAGATAAATTATAGTTGATCAGAGAAGTGAAGTTCAATCCCTACTTTCTTCCTCCTCCAAATACACATCTCCAATGGGCAGTCCAACCATGATTAAAATTAGGTTTGAAGATGACAAAGAAGCTACTGCTTTTTCCTCCATGTCTGACAGCATATCCATCCGGCACCTCTGGACTTTCAACAGAGGTGCAGATAAATAAGTTAAAACTTCCATTTTGCAAAAAATGAAAATATAAATTTCTTTTGTGGAAAATGTCAAGATATAATATATAAAAATATAAAATACATATTAAAGGGACCCTGTCACGGATTCAAAAACATTAAGTTTTTGAGATGGTGGGAAAATAACTTTTGAATTTATTCATGTGGGACCAGGTGTATCAAATTGCCACCAATATGAATGAAATTAGTTTTTCCTAGCAAAACCTCTTGTGATACAGAAATGGAAGGGTGCCCACTAAAACAGGATTTTCAGATCACCAAATTTTCTCGCCAGTTGTCGGGAAAAATTCCCTTAAACCCTTTTTACCCTTTAGGCCCAGAGGCCTTTTTGGTGAAAACTTTAAAAAATTGCCTAAATCCTTGAAAATCACCCCAAAACTAGCTTGTTGGTATTCACTAGAAAGCTGTCACTGAGGGCTTTCCAATGAATACCTACAAGCTAAGTTTTGGGTGATTTTCTCAATTTTCAGAAATTTAAAACTCATGCCTCTGGTGAACAAGAAGCATCACCAGGGCTCTAACGGTTAAACCCTAAGGCCTTTTGATAAACGCATGAAAAATTGTCTGAATTCTAGAAAACTCTCCAAACCTACCTTGTGGATATTCAGTGAAAGCTCTCTCTGATAAATTTCCAGTGAATACCCACAAGCTAGGATTCAGGTTGATTTTCATCAATTTAAAACTCTTGCCTCACCAAGGTGCACTGCCAGGGCTCTAAGGGCTAAAACATTTATGTGTGGAAACTTTTCCCTTTTCAAAGCACAGAGTAGTCAGGAGTCCACCGCAAACATTGCAAACTCAACCCAGACATGATCTGAGAGCTCTCCACCACACACATTCAAAGACAAGGATGGATAGAATGAAAAGAATAATTCCTAATTCTGTCTGTTTTATATTGTGAATCCTTAACCCTTTGCACCCTGAGCCTTTTTTTGCCCAAACTCAAGTGAAATTTGCTAAATCCATGAAAATCACCCAAACCATAGAATATGGGTATTGGATGCATTGGAAGTTCCTGCTGAGAGCTTTCCAATGAATACCCACATGCTATGTATCTTTTGAGGGATTTCCTGAGGTCTTTGTAAAATTGAAACTCAGATTTCTGCCACTGCAGATGAAGGGTTGATTTATTTAAAGCTTGGTAAGAAAAATGCTTGTCAAAACTGTTTCAGGATAAAATTTTAAAGTGATGAGCCACTTTTTATCAAAAAATTATTTTATGCCATTTAGACACTGACAAATATTTCCAAGAATTTTGTCAACCTTTCACGTAGAGTGATAAAACAAAAAGTAATTTTTTCCATAGTTGGTAATTTTGTTTGGAGATGAGAACAAAGATAAACTGATACAAAAGTCTTGCCTTAGTTGTCCAATACATAATGGGGTCCAATACAAAATGGTGAAATTGAATACTCGTATATTACAACTGGATGCCATCTATTCAGTGAACATCACATCAAAAAATTTGAGGGTCAAAAATAAAAATAAAAAATAGTTGTTTTTTGGCATGATCAAAGACGCCGTCCCCTTCCATGAGGGCTGCCATCTTGGTCTCATTAGCGTCTTCTTTAGGGGAGAGCTATGGGAGAGCGACCAATACTGCTCGCTCATTGGTTGAATAATTAAGATTTTTATGCGCAACGATCGTAGGCCGTGGTAAATAGTGTTCGGTGTTGTGATGCAGTTCACAACATAGATACATTTTTGGATGCAAATGAAAAAAATACTGCATGGTTTCGCGTGGAGAACTTTTAGTTTTAGCGAGAAATCGTACCCAAAGAACATTGCTCTGGTAACGGAAATGAGTGCCCTGACAGTGGGAACGAAACTGAACGCTACGATTTTCAGCTGATGGCCTACAAGGTAAGGTTACCCAGGTTTTTTGTACGCCGTCAAGAAAGGATGGTTCCTCAGTGTGTGACATCAACTGTCAAACATGGAGGAGGAAGCGTGATGGTCTGGGGCTGTTTTGCTGGATCCAGGGTCAGTGACTTACAGAGTGAAAAGCACCCTGAACCAAAATGACTACCACAGCATTCTGCAGCGCCATGCGGTACCCTCTGGTATGCACCTAGTTGGACAGGGGTTCATCCTACAGCAAGATAATGACCCAAAACATAAGTCCAAGCTCTGCCAGAACTACCTTAGTAAAAAAAGAACAAGATGGTAAGCTTGAAAACATGGAGTGGCCAGCACAGTCTCCAGACCTAAACCCCATTGAGATGGTTTGGGATGAACTGGACAGAAGAGTGAAAGCAAAGCAACCTATAAGTGCCAAATATTTATGGGAACTTCCGCAACAGAGTTGGGAAGAACTTTCTGAAGAATATTTGATTACCATTGTAGGTAACTGTTAAATCTGCCAAAGGTGGCTACTTTGAGTCAAAAGTTTAAAATACATTTTGGTTTATAAATTGATTCCATGATTTCTTTTTTAACTTCGATTGTTAATTTGTTCTATCAGGTCTATGCTTTCATTCCAGAGTACAATGAGACATTAAACTGCATAATTTTCCATGAATAAACTGGAAAAATTGGGGTGTCCTAAAACTTTTGACCGGTAGTGTATGTTTAATAAGTTTTAATGTGTTTATATATTATGCTGAATATATATTACGCTTTTAAATGAAAATAAAAAAGAGCAACACTGCTACCTTCACAAAACGCACCAACTTCGTTCAGAGAGTTCCTAACAGACACACAGACGCAGTATATCGAGTGAGCTTGCGCAGGTTCCATACCAACTGTATTATGTATAAAACGGTTGTACAAACATAATGTAGCCTATAAAACTGATAAAACGACAGTATAAAAAGTTGAATTTGGGCTTTGATATGAACATGCTTTTTTTTTCCTTTATTTTACCCGTTTTGTAAATATCAAAGAATTTTCCTTTGGAATACTTCGACAGGATCTTGTAATTTTTTGTAAAACCTGTCCTCATTCAACCATCTCAGGACGTCTTCCCGGTAAAGGTCTAGATCTTGTACCACGATCTCTCCACCTTTGTCAGCAGGATTAATAACCATAATTGTATCATAGGAAGATTCGTTCAGAGCTTTACTATACTGTACTATTTTATATTCTAACTTGAAGATCTGTGAAATATATTTTCTCTGCCACTGAGCTTAATTAATTATGAATTGAATTGTAATAATCGTCAAATTGCTCATAACCCTTGTCGTTAAATACATCACACAATTTATATGGAACTTGTCCGGGCTCACTCTATATATAGCGTCTTCAGTATGTCTGTTAGTAACTTTGATGAAAATTGACTGACCAAAAAGTCAGTTCTGATTCTGAATAGTTGGTGCGCTTTTGTAAAGTTAGTGTAGCGCTTTTTTTTTTTCATTTGAACTTCACTTTTCTTTGGATTGCAGCACCTGCAAAGAACTACACAAGGTGTGCAGATACCCCCTTTTTTTAACAAGGCAACGTGCAACCTGGTATATGGCTGGGCCGCCAAGTGCTGTACGAGAATGTGGGCCCAAGAAAAGGGTACTAAATGAGGCAAAGCTCACGCAATTATATGAAGTGCAAGTTTAGTCATGAGCTGGAGCCGATAAATAGCGGGTGGGGAGAGTGGGAGAGTGTGAGAGTGAAAGTGTGAAAGAGTGTGAGTGAGTGTGAGAGTGAGAGTGTGAGTGAGGGAGTGGGAGTGGGAGGTGGGGGGGGGGTCTTGAGTAAGGAAAACATCAAAAGCAAGCTATACATTTGAATAGACAAAGAGCTAGAATAAGGGTAGCAGTTATTGATTTTGTGAATGTCAATTTGAGAGAGCAGCAGCAGATGTAGATAGCATTTAAAGTATTTATGAATGTATGCCCATGAATTGTAATGAAACAATAAAGTTATCGTTACAGTTATGTTAATCGGGGACTTGACGTCACTTTCGTGAACACGTGGCGGTTCCTATATAGTGAGGGTGTAAGAACTAACTTCGAGGTTTCCTTCCCCCATGTTTCGTCTTTGAGCATGTTATGTAAGGGATAATCAACTTGCAGGTGTGCATTACACGGTTTTAAGGCAAGACCCGGAGGCAAATAACCTGGTTGCCTCCGCGAAGTGCCTTTAAACCGTGTAATGCACACCAACGAGTTGATTATCCCGCTTATACCATGGTCATTTGCCAGCAATATAAAATCACAGCATTCAGAAATTTTTGTGAAAGTTTTGCGCGTAAAAAAATGAGCTGGTAATCATTAAACAGGCGCCGCACCTTCTCATACCCAATACTATAGGCCGAGCTAAATTGAACCAGCTATCTTAGTTCATCTTACGTTCATGGAGAAAGAATTTTTTTCGCACGCTTACATCCGTTTACTAGTTGATGATTTGGTAACGGATTCCCGCTGAAACGGAGATTATGCATAACACAACATTATGCGCGATTATGCAGACTGTAGCTAACTTGCTGCCCGCAATTACAATGAATTTATGACGGCTTCCGTAGAGCCAGCGAGCTGAAATCAGTCTGTTGGCATAGTATGTAGCTAGTGAACTGTCAGCAGCTGCAGATACACGAAGTGAACACGTTAGCTTCCTTTGTAACCGTACACAATTACTATTGTTTAATGAAAAAAGCCTGATTACTTCGCTGCTATAAAATTTACGGTCATTATCACTGAAGTACTTATTGTTAACCGCCCCGCAGGATGCAACTTATATGACACCGCCAAATTTACTGGACATGAATGAGCAGCTAGGTTTCTGTTATACCCAGCCAAATGCCAGTGCTCTAACATTGCTGAGGATACAGGTTGGCTAGTGGATGAAATTCGAACGGTGAAACTACCGTAGCCGAACTACCTGTGCGGTTCCGGTTTTAATCCATACCTGCCAGCCAAAAAGAAAAGAGTATTCACCCCGACCATGGTATAAGGACAAAGAATCCACAGTTTTGAGTAACACCGCTTAATAAATATGTTCGAGTGAAGGAGTTGCCATGTGTTTACATAAAGCGTTAGACGATATTGGTGATGGTTGAACATGGTTAACTATGTGACAAAAAAATTGAAATGCAATGAATTTTAATGAAGTTATGACCAATTGAAAGCTCTCGAAAAAGGCCTTTTAGTTGACACCAAGATCATGAGAATTGGCCGAGAAAGAATAAAGTTTTGGAATTTTATAGTACCCCCAAATAGCGAATTGTTTGGTATTTATATCAGTCGCTGCGGATAAAAAAAAAGTGTGTTGCAAAGTGAGCAATTTATGTCAATTTTACCTCAAATATGGTAGACAGTCAAAAAAATGATATAAACAATGTTTTAAAAAATGAAATAAAATACAAGAATTCAGGAAAGAAAAGATGAACTATTTTCCTAAGCAACAGCTACAGCTTGACCGGGTATTGCACTTAGTCACATAGCTAATATGATAATGTAACCCAAGTCCATTCATTGTACCTGTTTTCTCTCGTATCGGTAGCAAGATTCAATTGGAAGATTAAGGAAATAATCCTGGTACCGGGTGCGAAATACTGTCCTCCATGCTTGTTAACTGTCGTATCGGTTACGAGATTGAATAGGGAAATTAAAAACACATTCCGACCGTTGTTATGATTCTTTCAAGCTAGACTGGTATGATGTGTTACATTCCTCTATCTCTATGGAATCTCGCAGCCAGAACCAGAGAAAACACACACGGAGGACTGAAACAAACCGAACCAATCCAGTGCGAAAGAAGATTGGCCTAATAATGGTTGGATTGTGCTTGTAATGCAACAAAATCGAATGGAACTTCTTAAAAGACCGGGATGCTAGCTAGGGCAAGCGCAGCATATGCATCCGCTATATTAATACTTATTCCACCTTTTGCTGTTCATTAGAAGAAAATACGCATTAATTTTTGTAAAATGGCGACCAATATTGCCAAGAAACATTCACTGGCGTCAAAAATTGGACACTGTGAACGTTCTATATGTACAAAAATGTGTTTTAATTTCCCAGTACATTAATGCCTGATTATTGCAGTCCATTGCTAGACTGGATTCAAATGCTGGGCGTGTTGCAGTGGCGTAGTGGGTACAACAACGTAGTGGAGAAGACAGAAGTAGCTACCTCAATGGGGTGTCGAATCCAGCTTGGCGCGATCTTTTAAACGTAATATTTTCTTAAATTTGTTGTTTTCATTGGTGTCGGTTAAAGTCGCTCTCATAGATACAATCAAAGCGGACACCACAACTGCTTCCATTCAAGCGAACCAACTCATGAACATGCAAGGGAATAAGTTAATTTGGAAACCAGTCGGGGCATCATACCGGTATTCTTGAAAATACTGAAACATAATAGTGCCGGCGCCACTTCCACCATGTACGTAAATAGTCCAGCTATAGTCATAGTAACAGTAGCCTATTTATCAATTTTTCCTAACATCGTGTAAGTTCCTACGTTGGACTGAAGGATGTTTAACGTAGCGTTACCAACCGATCTGAAAGACAAAACAAGAAAGGACGGGATAATCACACGCATAAATGAGCGTGGTGCGTTCAATTCCACATTTTAATTTCTGTTTCTGCCTTAATCTCTCAAATCCAAGATCCAACAACAGCAAAGTAGGCAATTCAGTTTCTGTTGCAATGTCTCAAAGCCGAAATTCCGAGCCCCATGTATTTATAACGCAAATACACAGACCAGTAAATACGAGTGAAGTCAATGCCCGGCCAGCCAGCCAGCCAGCCAATCGTTGGCCAACCAATAGTTGAAGTTCTTCCCCGCCGGCCGACCAATCGCTGAACAGCCAGCCAGCCAGTCGTCCGCCAACCAATCATTGAAGTTCTTCCCCGCCGGCCAGCCAATCGTTGAACTTGATCACTCAGGCAGCCAGTCAGTCAGTCAGATACTCACTCAGCCACATTCGCGTTTATAGGGGTCTGGCCGCTGCTCGGCCCAGCCCAAAAATGAATACTTCTCCACCAATGGACTAGAAATAGGTGCCACGCTTCTAATGGACAATTACATCACCAAAGTTCATTTTTCACAGGTATATTCATGAACGTTAAGCAAGATTGTCTGTATTCAATGTAACCCATTCTGTTCCTTAGTACTGTACCTTGTACTTAAAATAAACTTGAATGAATTTTTATCATCCTAATCCTAAGCATTTTGATTGCACTTTCAATTAAAATTTATCTTGCCTAATGAGCCTACTATGCTTGCCAAGCGAAGATGGGGAATGGGACATTTTTATCAAGGATTTAAAAGTCACATCAGTTTTGGTGTCCACACAATGACTACCACAGCATCTCTTTAAATCTGTGCTACTTCTGTAAGTGATCAGTGCTTTATCAACATGAAGACAAAATTGGGGTTGATGGATGCTGTTGACAGTTAGCAGATTCATTCATAATAGAAAGGAGTTTTAAAAGTCACATCAGTACGATTTTATGGGGAAGGGTAATGTGCGTTGCGTTGTCCGCTCTCTCAAGATGACAGTAACCAGGATTTTATTGTGCAGCATATGTTTGTGTTCAGTAGGCCATTATGCATCCAAGAAAATATATCAGAAATATTGCAAGTTATGAAGATGCAGGGCTCAAGTGGACACCAAGGTGATGGCTACTACTTTATGCACATGCTGTATTCTGATGCCATTTTCTCATACTTGCTGTGGAGGGACTATCTTCTTGCTGTTATATGCCAGTCTTATACCAGTGAAGAATCAAATAAAGTTGGTTTTCTGTTCCTTGAATGATTTTGAAATTTTCATGTTTGTGTCACACTTTTGTCACCCAGTACTGTGAAAAGACATGTATGCAAATGAGGTTGAAAGCTGCATTGTGCAAGATGATATGAGCCCCTCAGAACAATAGTGGTCTAACTCCATTTTTTATCATTTTGAGAAAACAGCTTAAAAAGTTTTGACATTGTCAAATTCAGCATGCCAGTAAGTATTTAGATCTGTCTTGAAGTGACATCCTTTGAATCTTTACTTTCATGGTCAGAAAGTATTTTGTTGTCAACGTTGACGATTTTTGTTATTTTTGCATTTTTCGCTTAAAAACTAAGAATTTTGGAGTTAGACCACTCTTGCACAACCATCTATATTTCAGAGGTGGAACTAACAATCTTCTGGCCCATTATTGCATGAATAGATTTTACCTTTAGCATGAAAAATATGGGTCTAACTCGGAAAATTAGAAAATCGGAGTTAGACCACTATTGTTCCAAAGGGCTCATATCTCTGGGAGTACCTGTTTACAAATTTGAGAAAGATCTATCCAGCAATTTTACCAGAATAGCAAAAGAAAACTGTAGATTCAAAATTCAAAATGGAGGCCTAGTGGCCATTTTGAATATGCAAATGAGGCTAGAATTACATGGTGTGCAGCTAGACTATAAGGGAAAACTGAGTGCAGAAGCTGGTGAAGTTTCCGTAGTTTCATTGGAATAGCAATGAATTCATTCAGCACATTCACCAGACAGCCATTTTAACATGTAAATGAGGCAGAAATGTCAAAATGCACAACTAGCCAGTGGGGGAAACCTGTATGCCAGATTTGTTGAAGACTCAGTAGTTTTCTTGGAATAGTGATAACAAATTAATTCAACATGATGACCTGGCAGCCATTTTGAACAATCAAACAAGGTTAAAAACCACATGGCGCACAATTACATCTCAAGGCAAACCTGATACAATTTGAGAAAGATCCACCCAGCAGTTTTATGTGAATAGTGATACAGTTTTGAGTCAAAATTCAATATCAAAGGCCTGATGGCCATTTTGAATATGGAAACAAGATGAAAATTACATGTTGCATTGCTAGACAGTAAGCAGAGGCTGCGTGCAGGATTTGTTACAGGTCCACTAGGTAGTACTTTTCTTGGAGAAGCAAAAAACACATCCATTTAACATAGTCACCGACAACCATTCTGAATATGCTAATGAGGCAAAAATTACATGACGCACAACTAGAAAGTAGGGGGACCCTGTATGCAGGATTGGTTGATGATGCCACCCAGTAGTTTTTTTTTCTTTTTTTGGATAGTAATAACACATCAATTCAACATTACAACCCGGCAGCCATTTTGAATATGAAAATGAGGTTGAAAACCACAAGGTGCCCAAATACACCTCAGGGCAAACCATTATATAAAATATGAGAAAGATCTACCTAGCAGTTTTATAAGAGTAGCAATTACAAACTTCAGAGTCAAAATTCCAGATGGAGACCTGGGCGGCACATTGAGCGGACAAATCAGGAAATGAGAAAATTTGTATCCATGGGACACAGATGCCCCCGCATTCGGGAAACCCAACAAAAATGTACCCAAGTTCAAAAACTAATAGTCAAAGTTTTGAAAAATTTAGAAAAAAAAAAGTATGAGATGCACACCTTTTGGGTCCCTATAAAGCACATGTATAAGCTCAAATAATTCTGTTGACCGATTTTTGAGAAGTGGATAGACTATACACCTTATTAAAGCAAAGGGACAGGGAAACTTGACAAAATTTAAGTAAGTTCAAACACATGAAAAATCATCAAAATTTTTAAAATTCAGAAACAAGGTATGAGACGCACACCTTTGATGCACCAACAAAGCAAGTTCAATGAATTCTGTAGACCGCTTTTTGAGAAGAAGTGGATCAACGATACCCCCATCAACATGATCAGTGTTGTACAGATGTGCATACATACGTTTGTTACTATGGGCAAGTGTAGCACTACACTGTATGCAGACTGCGACAAGATCCCTGCACAAACGCCTGAGACATGTTGATTCCGGTGTCGGGCAGGTCGATTTTCATTGTACACGGTTTTCGGACAGGTGGCGTGCTTATTTTTCCAAACCAAGTTGTAGTTAGCCACACTTAAGCCACACTTCAGCCGATCAGATTGTATCTGAATGGAAATGTAAGCCAATCAGATTGTAAGTAACTGCAATTTTTCCCCAACTTGGTTATGAAAAATAATCCGGCAAATGGGCAGATATTTGCACTCACTCGTGTCTGTCGTTTCCTATTTGTGGTGTAAAGAGGCGATATATGAAATGCAAGCCAGAGGAACTTGTATGGCACGTAAAAGCAAGATTAAAACATCGCATTTACACCTCTTTTTCAATGTTGGATTACATGAAAGCTTTAATCTGTTTTGTATCGTTTTTTTAGCTGATGCCTCAAAGGTGATAACTGAATCTGCATTAACAGAGGTTGCCAACTTACTATGGACACGATATGCACTTGATGGATTCGGTTGAGCTCATTGACATGCTCTAGCAAACGGATGAAAAGAGGACTATTTAAAATAGGCCACTATTAAAAATAACAGTTTCAATAAACCTTTTTTTTTTTTTTCTGCTAACAGGAAAAAAAAAGTTTCAGTGAAAATACCGCAAATTTTGCAGAACTGGGACCTGAGGCCAAAGACTATATTTCATATTTCTGTATTTGTTGGTGATTAGTATGCTGAACTTAGGCCTACCTATATTTTTACTTACACTAGAGATGTGAAAAGTGGAGATGATTTTTGTTGAACTGAGAGATGCATGTTCCATGTGAACAGTTGAGATTAAAGTACTGATGAAAGGTATAATTCAACAGATTTATTATTAAGCAATATAGATAACATATGGAATCTAGGATGTCATACAGATGTGAGCCACTGTAAATTTTCAGAATGAAGGGGTTTCGAAAAGACTGGGCAGGTGAAATTTTAAAGTGGGAAGATAGATCTCAAATCTACCCGCCCAGGAACAGGTTGATAATTTGGATCTTGTCGCACCGTGTGCAGGCCCCCAGCCATGTGTGTCGGGGTCATAAAAGTGAAATGGTGCACTACTAGACCAAAGAAGTGAACTGTATGCTTAATTTTTTGAAGATCCATTCAACAGTTTTTTTGGAAAAGCAATAACAAATTAATTCAACATGATGACCTGACAGCAATTGTGAATTTGTAAATGACCTTAAAAACAATATACGACACCTCAGTAAGAACCTGTATACAAAATTTGAGAAAGATCCATCCAGCTGTTAAAATCAAAATTCAAGATGGAGGCACACTGACAATTTTGAATATGTAAATGAGACAAAAATTACATGTTGCTCAACTAGATAACCAGGGGAACCCATGTGGAGGCTTTTGTAAAGAGCCATCCATAGTTTTCTCAGAATAGCAAAAATAATGTTCATTCAACAAGGCAACCTTGAAACTATTCTGAATATGCAAATTGGGCAAAAAATTTCATGGTACATAAACAGACGCTTGGGGAAAAAGTGTACACATGGTGGTATTTCATCAAGCAGCATTACAGAATTGGCTTGAAGACTATACTGAGTAAAGCCCAGAAAAACAAACTTCACTCAAAACCTATGTTCCAGTCTGATGACGATTGAAAATTTGCATAGCACACTTATCCAGAGTAACTCAGCAACCCTACAAACCCATTTCCAATGCAGCTATAGAGCGTGACTTGCTGTACCATGATAATGTCCCTTTAAGTTGTTATTGATATTCCAAGAAAACTACCATGTGAATCTTCAACAAATTCTGCATGCAGGTCCCCTGTATGGTCTAACTGTGCTCCCATGTAGTTTTGAATTTTTCACTCTAGATTTTATCACTATTTCCATGGAACTGCTTGATGCACAAACCCCAATTCCAATGAATTTGGGATGTTGTGTAATGCCGAGATCAGACTACACGATTTTGGCCCGATTTTAGCCCGATCTAGAAGCCGTAGGCGTCAGGTGGGATCGGAAATGATAAATGGTCGTCGTGGGTAAAGATTGATCATTTTCTGCAGTGTAGTGTGCCATAGTGGACAATAACTGACGTAGCATCTGCAAGGCCCCACGACGTCCCGACAGGAAGTCTAGCATGTTTAACTTTTTTCTTTGTGTCCCACGACGGATTACGTCTCTTCTGTGATGTTGACCAATAGAAGTATAGCTGACAGCGCTCTGCAGGAAGCGATGAAGCTGCAGCGCGCACATTTTTAAACATAGCCTAGAGAAAGAAGAGTGATACTGTTATAGCATGGTGGAGCAGTGAAACGGAGGAAAGGTTCACCATCATATGGCAACTACATCCGTGCATACTTGATATTTTTAAGAGACTACATCATGACTGAGGGAATAAAGCAGATTTCTGGCGAGTAATACCCAAGACACTTCACCGAACCAGCGAGTACTGCCAGTAGCATTAAGCTGGCAACTCAGTGATAACGTTTTGTTTCGTGTCCTCAATATTTCGGTTTCTGACAGGGGAATTGAAGGACTCCGGTAATGCTGTGACTCATGTTACCAACATTAACCGATTGAGCCCTTTTTTCAGGCTATGAGAAACTGTAATAAGACAGCTGGGTTGCGCCAATAAGAACAGGAATATTTCACCATGTTTATACCTTAACCCCGTTACTACTGTCTATCCACCTTATTCATGAGGGCGCTACTGTAGATATGATTATAGGTGCAACTTCTGGCGGAAATAGTTGTTAGTGAGTCGCTAGTGAAGAACAGTGGCATTTCTTTCAAAAATAATTCAGTTAACTTAGCGATTACAGCTTGTTTTTTAACAAATTAACTTGCTTTTCTTAAAATGTCCCTTCAGAGCTCTGGCACCTGTTGTGCTATTCAAGGCTGAACTAACAACCAGAGGAAGCTAAATTCATGGTTTAATCAACAGTGTTTTGAACATGCACCTAAAACATAGGGGCTTGTCCTTGTGTTCAGCGATAAGGTTTCCATCGCCTACCTAGAGAAGAGGAAGCCAGAATTTGGCTGAAAAACCTGAATTTGAAAAGACCCCCGAAAACATTAGGTGCTCATTTCATTATGTTGACAAACAACGATTCCTACTTTATGGCTAGGCTCAGACAGACCACCGCAGAGGAGACGCCGGGTCCTCAAAAGCATTTTGACAGCAGTGCCAGGAGAGCACCAGGTATGATTTCATGTGTAGGGAGGACAGAAAATTGTTGTATTCGTCCAGTAATGCCAGTCAGTGTAACTAATGTTTCACCCTGTACAGTTTAAGATGAGGCTGTAAAAGTAGCAACGGTCTACTACAATTTGAAAATAGCCTACTCTGTTCCAAACAATAGCCTTGCACTCCAAACCTCAATTTACTAAAATTAAAAGTATGGGAAAAATGGACTCTGTGTTTTACATGTTATAGTATTGGATTAGCTAGCAATTTTATACTGTATAATGTAGTTGGCTGGATTAGAGCTAATTTGACTCTTACTGACGGATGGCTTAATTTACTCTGTATAACAATCCATTACGTTTCATATGTAGAGCAATATTTACCGCTGAAATGTAGTGTTTCCCTCTTAAATATTCTAAGAAAGTAGTTGTACATCTTTTTTAAGGTACATAAGGTCGTACACTACCTCCTTTAACAAAACGCGGCTGACCTTGTTGCTGTGGAAGTACTGCATATGCTTCGAAGCTTTGTAGATTGTTAATAGCTTCGCAGTCTGTGGCAACGGAGTCGTTAATGTAGCTAAACGCGCTAGAGTTCGTTATCTGTGGCCACTGCTTCAGGTTGTTCTCCCATTCTTCGATAGTAGAAGGCAGCGGTACCGTAACTTTATCCCGTCTGAGGGCTAAAAGGTGATGTTCCCTCATATATTATTTTCCAATTGCTTAAAAAAAAGAGGCTTAGCGTTAGCCGCTACCATGGTAAACTGTTCAGTGACAGGAAGCAGTGGAAGTTGCGCCCATAATTCACACAAGGGATCATGGGACGTGGGTATAAGTGGATACACGCTCTGAAAATGCTTAGTTTTAAAGGTATTATGGGAAAGGTTACATGTCATTCCTTGAAAAATACAGTGCACGTTGTGACAGACTGCAAATGACGATTGGTCGTGGAGCCTCGTGTAGTATGCCACATCTCTCGGCCACGTCGCAGAAAGAATTTATAACTCTATAATTGCTTAATAAGACATAGCGATCTTTAGAACAAAAAAAAACATTGTGTTGTCTGATCTCGCCCTTAAACGTGAAGAAAAACAGAATACAACTATTTGCAAATTATTTGCAATATTGAGTACACTCAATTATTTAATGTTCAAACTGATAAACTTTATTGTTTTTTTGGAAATATTCACTCATATTTTGATGCCTGCAACACATTCCAAAAAAGCTGGGACAGGGGCAACAAAAGACTGGGAAAGTTGAACAGGTGAAAGGCTCAGTCGTCACAAGCAAGAACGGGGCAAGGTTCACCATTTTGTGAACTACTGCGTGAGCAAATGGTCCAACAGTTTAAGAACAACGTTTCTCAATGTGCAATTGCAAAGAATTTAGGGATTTCATCATTTACAGTCCATAATATCATCAAAAGATTCAGAGAATCCGGAGAAATTCTGACATGGAAGCGGCAAGGCCGAAAACCAACATTGAATGCCTGTGACTGTCGGTCCCTCAGGCGGCACTGCATTGTGGGCTTAGGAACACTTTGGAAAACCATTGTCTGTTAACACAGTTCGTCGCTACATCTACAAGTGCAAGTTAAAGCAAGTTAAAACCACGCAAAGCAAAAACCATATTTCAACAACACCCAGAAACGCCGCCGGCTTCTCTGGGCCCGAGCTCATCTGAGATGGACTGAAGCAGTGAAAAAGTGTGCTGTGGTCTGACGAGTCCACATTTCAAATTGTTTTTGGAAATCATGGACGTGGTGTCCTACGGGCTAAAGAGGAAAAGGACCATCCAGATTGTTATCAGCGCAAAGTTCAAAATCCAGCATCTGTGATGGTTTGGTGATGTGTTAGTGCCCATGGAATGGGTAACTTGAGCATCTGTGAAGGCATCATTAATGCTGAAAGGTACATACAGGTCTTAGAGCAAGATATGCTGCCATCCAAGTGACGTCTTTTTCAGGGACGTCCCTGCTTATTTCAGTACAATAGCATGGCTTCGTAGTAAAGAAGTACGGGTAATAGACTGGCCTGCCAGGAGTCCAGACCTGTCTCCCACTGAAAATGTGTGGCGCATTATGAAGCGCAAAATACGACAACAGAGACCCCAGACTGTTGAGCAACTGAAGTCGTACATCAAGCAAGAATGGGAAAGAATTCCACCTACAAAGCTTCTATGACTAGAGCTGGACTTACGAGAGCCCATACCTCCGCCAGCATAGCTGGATTTGAACTTTGGCCTATACCTCAGCTGTACCTTGGCCTAGATATGCCAACATTTAATCGCATGTTCCTCTTGTTTTACGTTAACATCCTGCAAAGTTTGGTTAGAATCTATGCAACCTTTTTTGAGATATCCTGCTTACAGACAGGAAAACAAATAAATAAATAAACAAATGGAAGCAAAAACATAACCTCCTTGGCTTTACCACACAGTGCTGAACATGCCCCTGTCCCAGCTTTTTTGGAACCTGTGCAGGCATCAAATTCAAACTGAGTGAATATTTCCAAAAAAAAAAAAAAGTTTATCAGTTTGAACATTAAATATCTTCTCTTTGTGGCGTACTTAATTAAATATAGGTCGAAAAGGATTTGCAAATCATTGTATTCTGTTTTTATTCACGGGTTACACAACGTCCCAACTTCACTGGAATTGGGGTTTGTACTTTGAGAATGAGGGCCCTGATCCAATTCGACAAATGAGCACAGGACATTAACCTCTTCCACCCGGGACTTAACCTCTTCCACCCGGGACTTACCTTTGGAGGGATATTATTCCTGCTCTCACCTCGAATTAAAGCGCATAACTTCTCAAAACTCATTCGCATTTACATTTCCTTATCAGCAACTAAGTATGAATTCCTTCAGTCGCAAGGATGAATTACTGATCAATTACTGTCCATTTCCCCTCAGCTTGCATTATTGTTTAATGCAAAAATTTTCAAGCATTTTCCAATTCACATTAATGGTAACATAAAATGTCAATTACCCCTTTTCCACCAAAGAGAACCTAGTGCTAGTGCCATGCTGTTGCCGGTGCTTATTTGGTTCAACCCGCGCACCTCCTACGAACCGGTTTGCTTTTCCATCGCCGAGGAGCCAAATCAGAGGCACACGATTACGTCACTGTATAACGCCAGTACGTCACTGTATACTAGTGGGCTCGCCAAGCTCGCTATGGCCTGATTTGTTTAGCAACGCAAGTGCGAGCAGCTGGAATCATTTTCTGTTGCTGTTCGGGTATAGGCCCGGATCTGACACGTTATTTAGATGGGAAATGGACATCTTATTCGTACGTGACTACATAAACTTTTGGTTTGACTGATTTCTACTGAGTGCCATACTTACAGTCCTAAAAAGCAAAAACACCGCAGCACTTTCAAAATCACATTTTGGGGCTTGCCATGGGGCATCGGATGAGCAGAGTTCGAATACTTTTATTACTCATTGCTCACGTTTGTCTCGGATGTAACCTTTGAAGCCGCGTCGACTTGTGTATTTGTTTAATGTCTCATCGATTGAAATGTTTCAGTGGGGAACAAAAACATTCTTGCAATTCTGCAGCATAGAATCCAGTTTCGGCTTTATTTTCAGTATGCAGTATAGGCTAAATGAAAACTCGCTACATCTGACCGCACAGCAGGTTCTTCCCATGGCTGTGGCTTCTCGGCGTGCAACAACAAGAAGTGGCCTCACAGTATGGCGATCTCTCCCATCAACCCCTGTGGCGCTGCAGCCGTGACGTCACGCCCCCATCCCCTATACTATCGTACCATCCCTGACGAAATCGGTGCTTAGCTCTAGACTAGCAAGAAGTTGGTGCTTGCTATGGCATCAGTTTTGAGAGCCAGGAGCTGGTGCTTAGGCTGTGGAAAAGCAAAGAACCGGTGCTAAGTCAGGCTCTGGCTCCGAACTAGCACTGGAACCAGCTTGGTGGAAAAGGGGTAAATGTCTTTTGAAGCGTCTGAATTTCCGGAGCTCACAAAACAATATTTTTTTCTGTGTCCGTGTCTGATTGGCTTGATACGCCTCACAAGAAAACAATGTGGTTTTGCTGACTCAGATCCGTGCGTTAGGTTTGCTTTTGTAAAATTAAAACTCTGTCTACAACCAGTGGCATTACCATAATGCAGGTTAACTCTACCTGTTTCCGATTAAAAATCGGACAATGAATTGAAGTAATTTATTAAGCAAATAGGCTAACAATAAGCTGTGTTGCCATTAATGATTGAAACATACAACTTTGCGTCAAAGAGGCAGGTTACAAAAGGCCTGTTTCACTCTAACCTGGGGTAACAACATGATAAATCAGTAACGACATAAAAAAATTTAATGTATTAGTATTAGGTACCTAATTCTAAACCTTTGAATGGCATGCATTGGCCCAGGCAAGTTCAGAAAATTTTGTCAAGCTATCTTCAAAAGCCATGATTTTATAGTGAAATGAAATTACTGAGAACGGTGAAATCACTGGTGTATTTTCTGACAAAGAGTATACCTATTGTTTTAATTTATGCTCACTAGTAGAAAATAAACATTTGAAAGCCCCACTTATGTTATTTGTGATTGGTTGCACCCCACAAATGTCTTCAACTTCCATTAACATGTCTGTGATAACATTCTAATTCATTTCAGTCAAAAGATGGCATTGAGTGATTTGTAATTTTGGCGTGTCCCATCAGACCATGTCATAGAAGTCCTGTGCAAACCAGAAGATTCATCTATATTCCATCAAATGTGTTGTAACTCTATGGCGCCATGTACAAGTAGATGCAGAAATACTCTAAATGAAATATGTTGGTGCATTAACATGCTAATATAGTTTGCCAAACATAAAATCAAAATCCATGTCCCGTTTTGGGATGTAAGTAATGGTACTCAATGTGCCTCGTATTCTGCTTAATAAGGATATGCCAAAGTTGAATCTAATGCATACTTGTTCTTACCTTCGTACTGTTTTGGTACATGCCTCTTTACAAATCTGTGCTGATTTTTTTCTCCTTGAAACTATATGTATCTAAATGTGTCCTGTCCCGTAAGTAATGATTCTTGTGATAACATAGATTATAGCTTAATGAACATATTGCAAGAGTCAATATAGTCTGTATCAACAGTGACCAACTCAATATATTTATATAGTTTGATATTTATTGGAGCCAGTTCAGTGTTAGAAATACGGAAAAAATTAGGCTGTCCACCGGACAAACTAAGAAACAAATCAGGTTGTCCGTGAGTATTTTTAGTTGTCCCGTGCACTGTCATTCGCATTAAAAAAAAATATCACACACATCGGGGGACAGGGCGGCGCTGATTTGGGATTGAAAGGTCCCGAGTACAAGTCCTCGCCATGGCCCTCGCAGTGTGTTCTTGGGCAAGAACACTTTTCTCCCACAGTGCCCCTCCCCTCCCAGGTGTACAACAGGGTGAAACAGTTGTGGAAACTTGAATAAGAGCTGGGGGGTAACCAGAATGAAACAGCATCCTACCAAGCTGGGGTTAGTAATATATATACCGTTGTGTTCAAAAGTTTGCATACCCTAGCTGAATTTGTGAAATATTCCCATTTATTTTGAAAATATGACTCATCATGCAAAAAACTGTTGTGGCAGTTTAGTTGTGCTGTAGTTAAGAAACACGCATTGAAAATAATCAATAACTTGTCACTTTCACTGTCAAATGTAGGTTAACCATGGATCAGTAGGACATGTATCTTGTAAGTAATGGAATATGGTACAGAGCTGACGGATGATATTTTCAACATGCCTGTTGTATATATTTTCTGACTGAATTTTATACATTTGTTTTTATATGGTAAGCAAACAAGCTTTCCTAATTTAATTCCGTTACATTGTTCAAATTCTGAAATTGGAACAACATTTTCATTGACATGATTTCATTATCGCACATTCAAAAAGTTTATGACTAGACAATTTGAAATTATTCTAATATAGTTTAAAAATGGCACTTTACAATGCTTATGTAAGTTTTGTGATATAATACTATTTGATAGAGTGCATAGTTTGAAAATTTAAGCAAGTAATTTGTGGTTAGGACAAATGTCCCTTATGCACTGAACATAACATAACATAACATGAATGGCGAGAACAGGCCGTTCAGCCCAACTAGGCTCGCCAGTTTCTTTGTACCATCGTGAATATATCACTTCAGATACTCAATGACTCAATGGTATCTAGCTTTAAGTCAAGTCTGCTCTTGAAAACTCCCAAGGTCTCTGCCTCAACAATATGGTCAGGCAAGCTGTTCCACACCGAAATTACTCTTTGGGTGAAGAAATATTTCCGAATATCAGTGCTAAATTTACCTTTAGTCAGCTTCCATTTGTGACCCCGAGTTCTGCTAACAACACTTGGTTGAAGGAATCCTACATAATTCACTTTGTTAATCCCTTTAACATATTTAAAGACCTCAATCAAATCACCCCTTAGTCTCCTTTTCCTAAGACTAAAGAGATTAAGGATCTTCAGCCTTTTCTCATAGCTTTCATCTTTAATACCCGGAATTAGCCGTGGCTCTTCTCTGAACTTTCTCTAAAGCCTCTATGTCTTTCTTAAAGTATGGTCCCCAGAACTGTACACAATACTCTAGATGTGGTCTGACGAATGTGTTGTACAAAAGAAGCATCACCTCCTTGGATTTGAACTCAATACTTTTGGCAATGTATCCCAGCATCCGATTGGCTTTTTTTAACAGCTACGGCACAATGGCTAGAGCCTGTGAGGGTTTGGTCAACAATCACTCCCAGATCTTTCTCTTGTGGAGCACATTCCAGTTTAAAACCTCCCATGAAGTAATCCCGTCTAATGTTTTTATTACCTACATGTACTACTTTACATTTCGCTACATTAAATTTCATTTGCCACATTTCTGCCCAATTCTGAATTCTATCCAAATCATCCTGAATCACTTTAGTGGACTCTAAACTATTTGCCAAGCCCCCCAATTTAGTATCATCTGCAAATTTCACTAATCTGCTCTCAATATTCCTATCAAGGTCATTAATGTAGATGAGGAACAGCAGGGGTCCCAACACTGATCCCTGGGGACGCCACTCCCCACCCTACCTAGCTCAGATGATATACCACTGACCACCACTCTTTGTGTTCTGTCCTGCAACCAGTTATGAATCCACTTCAGAATACCACCTGTAACTCCAATGGAGCTCATTTTAAAAATTAGTCTCTTATGCGGTACTGTGTCAAATGCTTTCTGAAAATCCAAATATATGATGTCATAAGCCCTGCTCTGGTCATAAGTCTTGGTGGCCTCTTCAAAAAATTCCAGAAGGTTTGTCAGGCATGACCTTCCTTACTTAAAAACCATGTTGGCTATCCTCAAGATATTGTTACGTTCAAGAAATAAGTCCAGCTCATCTTTTATGATAGATTCCAATATTTTGCACGCAATGCAAGTTAAACTGACTGGCCTGTAATTACCTGGCTCAGTACGGTCCCCTTTTTTATATATTGGTATTATATTGCCCTGTTTCCAATCATTTGGTATTTCTCCAGTTTCTAAAGACCGTCTAAAGATGGCAGATAGCGGCTTAAAGATGATCTCACTAACTTCCCTGAGCACTCTAGGATATAAGCCATCAGGACCCGCCATTTTATCTGCCTTTAGTTGATGCAACTTGTCTAATACGACGTTATCCCTAACCTCAATTTCCGCTAAATAATCTTGAGCATTGGACAAGCCCTCTGGCCGAATAAAGATCCGCTCTAAGGTAAAATTCTCAACAAAGTAACCGTTTAAGGTGTCCGCAATATCCTTATTATCATATAGCAGCGATCCATTTTATTCTTTATGCACTTAACCTGCTTTTTGACTTTCCTTTTTCTGCTACAGTACTGAAAGAAGCGCTTAGGGTTAGTTTTTGCCCCATCTGCAATTTGTCTTTCATACAGTCTTCTAGCATTCCTCAGCTCTTTTTTGACCACAGCCCGCATTTTACAGAATTCGGCCTTAGTAATCTCATTGTTATCCTCTATGTACATCTTATAAAGATTCCTCTTTTCCCTCAAACTCCTACGAATAGCTGCTGTCATCCACTGAGGATTCTGCTTTTTCAGCTTACTTTTGGACACCTTTGGAATGAATTTACATTGTGAATCAAGTAAAACCCCCTTAAATCTTTTCCCACATCTCATTTACAGACTCACAGTCCAGGAGTGTCTCCCATTTTGTTTCACTTAGATATGACCGCATCCTGTCAAAGTTTGCTCGCCTAAAATTAAAAATTTTTGTTTTTGGAGACACCTTTTAACTTCCCATGAAACCTCAAAATTAATAGTAGAGTGATCACTTGTCCCAAGTGGCTCCAGTACCTCAACATTGCTAATTCTATCTGGGTCATTACAGAGCAGCAAATCTAAAATTGCCTTCTCTCTTGTAGGTTTATTAACATACTGCACCAAAAAATTATCATTTATGACATCTAGAAATTCTTCCTCCCCCTACCCTGTCCTTTCACCATTTCCCAATCAATACCAGGATAATTTAAGTCTCCCATAATAATAGTCCCTCCTCCTCTACAAGCTTGCGTAAACCCTCTTAAGGAGCATTTCATTGACTGTACTGTCCAAAGCTGGTGGTCGATAGCATACACCTATGTTTAAACCAGTCTCGTGTTTGCCAGTGAGCCTGACCCAGATATCTTCACAAGGCACGGAATATTCAATTTCAGGAATTTCCTGCACATTTATGTTTTCGTTCACATAGAGTGCTACACCCCCTCCTCGCCTATTACATCTATCCTTCCTAAAGAGCTTATAACCTTCTACATTATATTCATCTCCATCCTCTTCACTAAGCCATGTCTCTGTAATCCCAACTATGTCATAGCCTTCACTAATCATAACGGCCTCAAGTTCTTGAAATTTATTTTTAATGCTTCTTGCATTTAGATAAAAACATTTCAGGTTATCATGAACGCTCTTCCCTTCGATTTCCCATGCGCCTGCTGCTCAAAGCCCTCACCATGCTTTTTTGCTTTAAAAATATATCATCAATAGTGCATGTAACGCTGTCAGCTTCCATCAGGGCAGTCTGCATTTCCTCTGTGTAACACTCTCTAACCTCCCTGCCCCCAAGTCCCTAGTTTAAATAACTCTTTGCTACCCTCAACATACGCTGACCCAGTGCAAAGGTACCCCTCCGGTTCAGGTGTAGCCCATCCGGCTTGAACAGGTCACCCCTGTCCCAGAAGTAGTTCCAGTGCCCCATAAACCTATACCCCCTTTTCCTACACCAGGTTCAGAGCCACGTGTTAAACCTCCAGATAAAATTCTGCTTCCCTCTGCTTGCACGTGGTACCGTAGAATCCCGGAGAACACTACCGTGGAGGATCTGCTCCTAAGCTTTTCAGCTAATTCAACAAATTTGCTTTGCAGAACCTCAAACCTATTCCTTACCTATGTCATTAGTCCCAACATGGACCATGACAACTGGATCCCTCCCCGCTCTGGCCAGGAGCTTGTCCCGACGCTCCAGGAGGTCTCCTACCTGGGCACCAGGCAGGCAACACACCGCACGAGACTCCTTGTCGCGCGAACAGACTAAACTGTCTATTCCTCTAAGTATTGAGTCCCCCACTATCAATAACTCTCTTTTCTGAGGGGTAGAGGCCAACAGGGTGCCCTGCTGCTCATCAGTCCCCTCACTCTCAGGGTCAGGGGCCAATTCTGAGTTCCTGCAAGGGCCGGAATCGGTTGGACACCTCAACCACTGGAGGAGCTGTCGCTGTATGGTGTGCACGCCCTTTCCTGCGCTTGACGCCCCACCGTCACCCAACTTTCTCTCCCTGCCTGCTCTGGGGTCCCCACACCACCCCTGCTTTGGCGTACAGACCATTTCTCTAAACGACATACTACTTAGTTCCTCTAGGAACTCTACTGATTATGAACTATGTCGTGTCATTAACTGGCCCTGAAGAACAAGGATCTTGCTCTCCAGATGCTCAATTAGCTGGCACCGTGACAGACAAACCCACCCTGGAAATCTCTTTCCAAAAGTGCGATCATCCTGCAACCGTCACATAGTTTTGGCCACATTTTGAACCCCTACCTAATGACCTCGCTCACCCTAGATAACAAAGAAAATTACTAATGCCGAGACAGAAGCTCAGGAACCACAATTTATTAATTAATTAACCTGAGAAGCCCTAAGCAGCAGTCACAATAGAAACCGTGGGGGAAACTATGTGAATGGATAATAAGCCTCTTTTAACAGGGGCTTAGTTTTAGTGAACAGAAATGAAATACCAAATTGAGAAACTCTATCGATAATAAGCACTCCT
This sequence comes from Gymnothorax javanicus, assembly GCA_029692085.1. Classification (NCBI taxonomy): domain Eukaryota; kingdom Metazoa; phylum Chordata; class Actinopteri; order Anguilliformes; family Muraenidae; genus Gymnothorax; species Gymnothorax javanicus. Next base: position 122,958,642 of record CM056193.1, on the reverse strand, counting down.
AATAAGCCAACTTGAATTTATCTAGATCCGGTACTATTAATATACTAACCTAAAAAAATATCACAGGGCTTAGCTGAGAACCCAGATAAAAGACTGGCTATACTACGCCCAGGAGAAACTGGAGGAGGGAGGAGGCGGAGCACTCCGGTAAAAGCTTTCCGCTTAAATTCAAGGGTAACCGAACGGACGACTTAAGTGACTGCTGTCCTATTGACTAAATACTAAATCTCAGATCCCCAGCCAAAAAGCAAACAGTAACTATCTAGCTAGCCAGCCACAAATACAACCAAGAGTAACCGAGATAAGAGTTAAGCCTCGGTTCCCTTTAATTAAAACGGACCGAATAAACAAGTTGTTTACTTGTGAGCTTAACTACACACGGTATCTCCCCAACAAGCTGTCGCTGAGCACTCAAACAAGCAGTTAAACTTTAATCAGCTGATCAAGGCACCGCAACCGGAGGAAAATACAAAGATAACGTAATTTGCAATGTGTTTAATCAGAAGAGCCCTTCGATGATAATAAAATGCGAAAAAGACAAAAACCCCGGTTCGTTAATATTCAAGCTTGGAAATGCGTTTATGCGGTAATGCGGTCAGGATAGAGAACGAAGGGGACTAAAAACCCCGTGAACGCCAATATTTATTGGCTAGAAGACTGTATGAAAGGCAAGCGACCAAGTATGAAACCAAGCCAGATAGTTAGATATCCCGGTAATTTGATATATTCCTGGCGTTGAGAGCTTACAATAGTTCGTTAGCTAAATCAGCTACAGAAAAAGCAGGCGACAGTGTACCTCAGTCCTTGAAAACAACTCTGACTTACTTTGTATATCACACAATTCACTAAGTTAGACAATTACTGGCGTTTAGTTAATTCTTTAAATTTAGCGTTTAAATTTATTTTACTTTTTCCTTACTTTTGCTCCCGGGAGACTGAAACCCCTCAAAAAAAAAAACCCAAAAAACCCCGTCGCCTTTTGTTTGACCAGATTAGCGACTTAATTTGGCTGTTTGCTCACCGAAGTTGTTAAAGGGGGAAAAAGGGGAAAAAAAAGATGATGGAGGAAGATTCTCCCTGCCCCTAATGCGACAAAGGTTATACCTCGGGAGCAAATTGTCTAATCTCTAATACTGTTTGAGCCTGAACACACAAATTAGTTTCAGATAACTCCGTTTAAACAAGAGTAAAACTTCAGATTCGATCCCGCACGTCTTCCTCTGTCTCAACTCAAGCAGAATGAACACCAACGAACAGCGCTACAGCACAGCCAAGAGGTCAGCCTAAAACATAAAACATTCATCGGCTGTTTTGCCCTGTAATTCAGTAATCGTCTATTTCAGTGACATTGGCTTTTTACCTTTTTAAAAAGTAAGGCTATGGCAAATATGTAAGACAAGTTTTGATCATATGTTGTAAGATTTCTCTTAAAAATAGAAAATAAAAACAAATACTCAAATAAAACAAAAATAAATAGACCACTTTCTTTACCTTCCCAAATCTTCAAAATACTAGCAAAAGTTTGTCACACATGTTCATCATGTCTGCCATGTAAATGACTGCATGTTTTGAAACCTTTCGGTGCTTATTAATCACTATAATAAAACATGAGACTCATATTAGTCAGGATTTATTGGCAAAATATATCAATACTATATTGACAAAGGACCTATATGATTCTGGTAAAGATAAAATTCTAGGGTAAATTTTAGTAGCAGGGTGTGTGCTGGCCAAAAACTTCACTTAGCCACAGTGGCTAATCACCCCGAAGTTCACTTAGCCACAGAGAAAACCATTTAGCCACACATTTTGCCTTAAATTTTAGTTAGAAACCTCAGAGAACTTGGATTCAGTCATACAGTGTGCGTACACAGTCACAGAATAAGTGCACAGACATCCAGAGACTAGTAGGTATGCATCATCTTGTCAGCGACACCTGTACTATAGTGTTCTGGCCAGGTTCTCTTCCAATCAGGGTGGTTACTGGTAGTTACAAGAAATTTTCAAATAGAGTGGCAATGAAATTTTTACAGGCTGCAAAATGCATTAAAAATCACATTTTTAAACTGATTAAAATTCAAACATGGACGGAAATCCATTACACATTTTTGAACAGGTAGGGACGACCCTGTTCATATTATGTGGTGAGAGAACACTGCACTAGTATCCTGACCTCTGTTGGTGTTGGCTTTCCTGCAGCCGTAATGTGGTTTGCATGCTACTAGAGATGAAAAGAATAAAACAGAAAGTTGTTCAGAAAATGGAATTGCCGCATATTTTTCACAGAAAAATAGTTACGGAACTTGTATAACTAACACCCACCAAAACTTTACGACAAACTGCACACAGTCACATGGTATAACAATATTGTGGTGACGGAGAGCTGGTTCAAGTGCCAGCTTTGCATGAGTGCTGAGTAAGTATTAAGGACTATTAAGGCCATCTTCCAGTCTAATTATCTGGCTGCTACTTTAGACAAATGGGAACTTGATCGATAGAAGGCCAATATCACTTTGATGACAAATAGTTGAATTACTAACTTGACAGGTCCAGCTTACCGTGCTAAAGATTGTCATTTTGTAATCCCCACTTGTGGTCAAGTGATTATTGCATGTATTACAACATAAACAGATCCAACTTAGGCACGCTGGTTGCTGTGTAATTCAGGGTGTGGAATGGATTAAAAGTTATCCCATACATACAGCCACTATGAATTCACATCTACAGACCTGGATGCAACCTTATTTTGGCTCATACAGTAAAATATGACTTGAATGCCATGAACCCACACTCAATTTAGCACTTATCATCTTCCAATTGGTAATAATAATTGTGAGAATTATTTAAATAAAACTCATAAGAAATGTCAGATTGAAGTAACAAGAAATGTGGATATTTACATTTATGTAAATTCCATTTGCTCAGAGTGCAACATGTTCAGGTTTGAACACGATTGCCATCTAGATATTGAATAACAAACTAGTTGTGGACAAAAATGTGTCATAGGCAAACGTATGCCAATATGAGGGAGATAATGCCATAGGTTTGGCTAAAAATCGGGAGAAATTTTCGGATTCAACTGTATACCGTGATAAAGGTCGATGTTGCATGTAGGCTACTTCTTTGCTTAGTTTTTTGGAGTGATATGTCTGGATGCATCATTCGCATTAAAGCAAAACGAAGATGATTATCATTTTGTCGACAGCACAGTTTGTAGTAGCCAACTCGCGTTATAGTTTTGTTTCTGAAAGCAGTAGCTTATAATGTAGAGCCCAGAGGCTCGATCATGTTTTGGATTTAACTTAAACAATCATACTGATCGTTTGCTTCTGTGTCCTTCTGTCTCAACGTCAGCGGCATGCAGTCGGCTGCTTGGAGTTTGATTTGATTTGATTTGTTTTTATTTCGGCATGATTGTATACTCATTTCATGACAATTTCAATACAACATGTATCATAACCGAAAGGGTCGCGGGAGAAGCGAGATTGCTTGTCAAAGTCCCGCCCCCAACTTCCAGAAAAACAGTTTGATTATGGTTAAGATATCATAGAGATTCATATATCACAACAGAGCTGAGCGCCCATTTACACTACGATTTAAGCGCCACAACATAAGATAATAAAGAGTTGTGAACATCATGAGAATTTTAATCACAATATAGCTGAGTGTCTATGCAAGTTTAGATTTGAGAGTCACTCTTGATTTAATCCATTAGACTTGGTCCAGAGAAACCTGAACTCCTTTCTTCATCAGTTGGTTTGATCCTAGTGATTTGGAATAGGTGGAAGGTGCAATAATACCGGATCTTTGCATGGATCTCTTAGTTAGTCATCATCTCCGTCGACTTGGTTCACCCTTGTCTTGTCGGATTTAATGACCCCTCGCAGTATATTTAGTCCGTCCTTGCCTTCCTTGACGTCAAATCCAATTTTATTGAGCTTTATATCGAGGATAACCATGCTTTTCAAAGTTTTCTTTATCCTATGGTCGATCAAAAACAGACCGAGCCCCAATGATAGCAGGCCCGCTATCATAAATCCAACTAGATATACGTCCTCTACATCCTCGATGTCCAGGACTGCCAAACACAGCGAACGCCACTTGCCCCATGCATCCATGGTGTAACCAGCCGAATGTCCCATCCGGCATTTCGTTCTCCAGAACCTGTCCGCCTCGTGGAAATAATTTTGTCAATTGCATTTAACGACCAGTTTATAAGGTCCATGTTGGTTACAGCTGTCTGTAGTAATGTGCTGTGACGGTTTCTTTTAGACAGGTGGCCTGGTGTGTTCAGCAGATGCAATGGAACAGATTTAACAATAGCAGTCCACATATTTAGTCTAAACAACCCCTATTGTTTTTGCCCGTTATGGTTCCGTTTAGTTTATCCAATGTCATTTTGTTGGATAAGTTTATAGTTGTTCAAACATGCACATTTCAAAAGATACTTAAAGACCTTCAAATTGTCTGCCTTTCTAATACCGTCTTCAAGTATATTCCATGCACTGACTCCAGCCACAGATAAGGAGTGCTCACTCCGAGTCGACTTGACCCTTCTCTTCTGCAACAACATTCTGCCTCTTAGATCATGGGTACATTCACGTTCCAAAAATAGGCATTGTATATTTCTAGGCAATTCTTTGTGGTATCCTAAATATACAATTTGCAAGGAGTTGAATTTTATTATATCCTGTAATTTAAGAAACCTTGCCTTAATAAACAAATCGTTTGTATGAGTTCCATAAGGAACGTAATGAATAATTCTAAGGGCCTTTTTTTGGAGTTTAAACAATGATTCTATTGTATTATTATAAGTGTGTCCCCATACTTCAGCGCAGTAATGTAAGTGGGGTGCTATGAGTGCTGAATAGATTATTTTAAGAGACTTGTGTTTTAATAATTTCTGCATGTTCCAAAGAATAGACACGCTTTTAGCTAACTTTCTTTGAACCAAGTTTACATGAGGTTTCCAGCTCAAGAGATTATCTAACATAACTCCCATGACTTTATATTCGTTTACCCTTTCAATGCTGGTACCATTTACCTTTAAGTCTATGTCATCCTTCAGGCCTTTTTCCCAAACATCATAAATTTGGTCTTTGTAAGATTTAGTGATAATTTGTTTACATTAAACCACGTGTGAAGTTTAGACATTTCGTTATTAGCCAATTTTACCAATTGTTTAAGATCGACACCTGAGCAAAAAATAGTCATGTCATCTGCGAATAAAATTAGTTTTAGGATATCGGACACCTTAACAATGTCATTTATGTAAATTATGAACAACTTAGGACCTATGACTGAGCCCTGAGGAATTCCACAGGTAATGTCCAAGCAATTTGATTTGCTATTGCCCATCTGCACAAATTGCGTCCAACTTGTTAAGTAATTTTTGATCCATTTTAATGTGGTCCCTCTTATTCCATATTTGTAAAGTTTTTCAGTATATCGTGATTTATAGTGTCGAATGCTTTCTTCAGATCAATAAATACGCCTATAGAATATAAGTTTGAATCTAGTGAATCTTTAATCATTTCAATAAATTCCGTTAGGGCTAGTGCTGTCGAATGTTTTTTCCTGAACCCATACTGACTGTCACACAGTATTTTGTGTTTATCAATGTGCTTGTCCAATCTGTCACTGAAGAGCTTTTCTAGGACCTTTGAGCATTGAGGTAAAATCGAGACAGGACGATAGTTTGAGAAATCATATTTATCCCCACTTTTGTAGAGAGGGATAACTTTCGCTATCTTCATTTTATCTGGAAACACTCCATAGGAGAAGGATAGATTGCATATATGCGTAAGTGGAGTTACAACTGCGTTAGTTAGTGCTTTCAGTAATTTCATGTCTAATTGGTTTGCATCAACTGATGTCTTAGCTGTACAATTTTTCAGAATTGATCTGATTTCAGATACGGTAACAGGAGTTAATGTCATTATGTCTTGGATTTCCTCATCCTTATTAAGGTAGTCCCATCTCAGGTGTGAGGATTTAATACCCTTCGCTAGTTCTGGCCCAACATTCACAAAATAACTGTTAAAATTCTCCACGACCAATTCCATGTTCTCCACCTTTTTGCCATTTATGTTAAAGAAGGCAGGGTACTCCCTCTTCATAGTCCTCCCAGAGACGTTCTTGATTATATTCCAGAGATTTCTGGTATAATGTTTATTTTCTAATAAAAGCTTTTCATAATACTCTCTTTTATGCTTCCTTAGTAAATATGTCACTTTGTTTCTGTAATTTTTGTACCTAATTTCTGCTTTCTCAGTTCTTTCCCTCAGAAACTGCTTATATAGTGTATTTTTTTTCTTACACGCATTGGCCAGTGCTTTCGAAACCCAAGGCCTTCTCTCTTTGTTTTGCTTCAGTTTGTTCATTGTTTTGGCTAGACAGTGTTTATCATACAGGGAGTTTACTGTCCATAGAAAAGCCTCATAGGCTTTATTTGGATCTTGTTCTGTTAGTACATTATCCCAACTTTGGTTCAACAGATCTAATTCTAGTTTCTTTAGCCTTTTTTTCGCTTTTTAATTCTGATTTCTGTGTGTTCCAGGGTTTTGGATCTAGCCTGGTCCCTTATATCTAATTTGCAGTTACAAATAGCAAAAACTGGTAGATGATCAGTAATGTCACTTATCATGATGCCACTTAATATTTCAGAATCTAACACATTAGTATACACATTATCTATCAAGGTGGCACTGTGTCTAGTAATCCTGCTTGGTCTTGTGATTAATGGTTGCATACCCATGGCATACATGGTGTTGATATAATCCTCTATTATAGAGCTGTTATTTGGATTTATCAAGTCAATATTAAAGTCCCCACATATAAAAAACATTTTTCTGGTTCATATTGGCGAGTAATTCACCCATACATTTACTAAAAACATCAATTTGCGAATCCGTGCTCTGTACACACAACAAATAACCGTATTTTTACCTTTCAACCTAGGAATCTCAATTGTAAGGCATTCCATTACATTTTCCACAACATTTGATTTGCATTCCAGTACCTGGAAGTTTATGGCCTCATCAATAAATAGTCCAACACCCCCACCAGCTTTATTCAGTCTGCTCTTACACACGAAGTTATAACCTCCATGTAGAAGTCCTTGTCCTTTTCTTCTTTAATCCAAGTTTCCGATATTGCGATGATGTTGAACTAATTAGCAAATGACAGAAGGTATTCCTTTATTTGGTCAAAGTTTGCATATAGACTCCTACTATTAAAGTGAATAATGGACAAACTCCTTCCATTTCAATGCTCTTGTTAAATTTGTCCACAGTAAAGTATCCGCATGCATTTGTTTCTGTTGTAGAAAAACTGGTTATCCGGATCAATTTCCTCAGTAGGGTCTATTCCTGAATGATAATAACTTGTTGTTAAAAAGCCAGCTTCCTGATCTACAGTTTGGTTCATCAGATAACTGCTCATAGAGATTTGTCAAGGATTTTAACCTGCCTCAGTGGTCAAAACTCTCCAGATCCCGCATCATCTTGATCAGCACCGGTCTGGTAGTTTCCGGTGAAGACCCATTTGGTTTGATGAAAATTCTGCAGTTAGCCGACCAAGTGCTGTGTATCTTACCCGCTTTCTTTAGTTGACGAGCTTTCCATGCGATGGTTGCATTGTGCTTGGTGAGGTTTTCATTTATGAAAACATTGGATCCTTTTGAGATTTTTCCCTTGCTTCAACAGAGAGATTTTGTGCTTGTTGCTTGTAAGTCGAAGCAGCACAGCCCGTGCTGCACTCCGGTCTCCTCTTACACCCCTTTTTCGGTAGCAGATAACATGAATCCACATCGCCGGGTTCAGAGAAATACTTTTGGACCGAAGGAATTCCATCACCTGCATTTCCACAGATTTATTGTCCTCCTCGCCTCCATCGTCGTCATCCGCTGTTGCCCTGGCATAACTCCTGGGTTTGATTTTGAGCCCTGTCAAGATTACATCATTACGTTTCTCTTGTTGTTCCAGCTCCTCCAGTTTGATTGATAAAGAATTAATTAGTGTGTCTTTCTTGGCAATCTCTTTTCTGAGATCACAGTTTTCCTTCAAAAGCTGGTCCAACTGCTCCTTCATACCTTCCCTCCACTCCCTCCACTCCCTCATTTCACTTCTCATTTCTTCGAGGGTCTCCATAATTGATGCAAGATCCGGCGGGCTTGGTTTGTCGCTTCTTCCCGTTCTACCCATTTTCTCAGTTCAGAAAAAAAAAAAAAAAAAAAGGTCTCTATTACAGAGTTTGTGAAAAAGTTTATCACTCAACTTTTCTCCTGACTCTGTTGTTTTCCTGTATTGCCTGTATCGCGTGCAGTCGCTGTTCGGAGATGTTGCTCCTTCAGTGACCATGAGAGGATTCGGTTGAGAATGACTCGTGGCCGAGTCGCACGTAACCGACAGGCATTGCGTCATTTTAAAGTCGCGAAAAATGCTATCATTGTTGTATACTTACTAACAGTTAGCAGGGTAGTCGACTGATTGTTTGTCGTGGTTGCACTGAACTCCGTTCTGAAAAGTTGTTCAGTTCTGCCTCGAGTAGACAGTGCATTGGCTCGCTCAAGCTAATAATCTCTCCTATATTACCGACTAATTTTCGAATCTATTTTCCGCTATTTCTGACCTGTGACTGGTTAGTGGCGTTTAGAATACTGGGCCATTCTGACAAACTGCTGGCATACCAACAACAAGTTTGCCATTTATTTAGTTATACGGTTGCTCTAAAGTATGACGATTGCGAGTGGACTGCTTGTGTAAGGCAGCCCATGTGATATAAAATACCAAGGCATATATCAGTGCTGAAAAACAGTAACTTCATGCGTGGCTCAGCATTGTATTTTAAGGGCATCAAAACAAAGCTAAAGAACCCCAAGTGATGTCGCGTGATTTCGCCTAGGTTTCTCTAGAGCTTCTCGCAGTTACGGTAAACACAACCCATTATTTTCAACAAACTCAGAATATTTGTCCACATAGTAGATGATGACTTTATTGTTAAAAATATACAAATAATCATTATCGATCATAAATGAATTTAAGGCCTTTTCCTTTGCACGACAGAACTAAGCTCGAAGTTGCGCAGGTTCAGTGCCGATCTTGTCCCACTGACATTAATGCGCTGCTTTAACGAGTGTTCGTTCAGCAAGAAAAACACCAACGCATGCTTACTTTCGCTTATCTATGGCTGTCCCGCTAGATTCATAATTTAATATTATTGAGGTGGTCAATCTCGAATCACTCGCATTGTTTTAATATGGTGGAGGGGAGTGAGGTTCCTAACCCGGAATTCCCTTTTCCGACACGTGAATTACAACATGGAAAAGTCCCGAATGGAATGATGAATCGTCAGCCAATCAGTGCGATCGGAATGAACGTTGTAAAGATAATTTGTGACTGATGTATGATAATTAAGTATGAACCAATTATGATCGCGAGTGCCGGCGGCGAGTGGGCGATTGGACTCAGGCAGCAGTTGCACAAAACCTGAGGTTATTACTTCGCCACTCTCTCCATTAGGCTTTCGCCAACGTGGCGCTCCGAGGCCAATTTTCGGTCGCCACATGCTACACCACTTCGCCATTGGCGACGTGGCGAGCGGGTAGCGCGCACCCTGTAGTAGATTCATGAAGTACACATGCATGGTGCTCTACAACCATTAAAAAAATGTAAGATAAATACAGTTTATAAATTTTGCACTCATATAACACTTTGTCCCAGGTTAGAGTGAAACAGGCCAATGTGAGATCGCATGGATGGCAATCAACTGAAATTTCTTGAAATTCCATCTTGAAGTGAAAAAGTATGAAATAAATAAAGCTGAAGATGGTATTTAGATAAGGTTTAGACTTAATTTCTAATTAATTAATTAGATAACTGCCGTTCATACAATTTCATACTGTAGCCTTCCTACAACCTTCCCAGGAGCTAGACTACAAAGATCTCATAAATGATTTGCCACCATGAAAGTTTGACGCATAGTATGCATTTTAAATGATTTAAATAAATGTCATGTGTTATACTTTCACGATGCACTAATAACCAGTGTGCAACCGTGCTTCCCAGCAAATGTAGCCAATTCTTTTGAACGCTGAAAACATTTTGATGAAGTGCAATCTTAAATTAGGTCGCACTGCTGAGAAAAAAAACGCTTGAACAGGAGATGGAATTCACGTAAAGTACTGGATTACTTAATTATTTGTTTGTTTTTTTCCCCCATCCCTACAATACCATAGTTAAGCACATTGTCAGTGTAGCCCTTCAGCTATATCTGTCATTTCTTACTACTTCCTTAATTACAGGCTTATGTGTTGGTCTTGATTATTCAGTGAATAAATTGTGTGATTATTAATCTAGTAATCTTAACCTCTTAAGATCTGGCGTCCACATGTGCGGACATCACATTTTGGGTTATATTACCACAGTAGTTAATTCTGCTTAACTGGGGCCTTATGACCACATGTGTAGACACATACACTACCATCTAGTGGTGTCAGAAGAGTACAACACACTACAGAAAAAATTCAAAATGGCGGCGAGCGCAAGTGAAAGTTCGGGTGGCCACTTCAAACCCAAACATCGACAAGGTAAGAAGTCCAATCATATTTCATGGCTTATTCTTGTTTAGATATGCATAAAAGCGGTGTAACTTTGCCATGACATGCATATTTGACAAAAATTAGTAAATGTAAAGATCTAGTATGCTGCTAAACACGATGTACACGTATGTCTACAGAGGGACTTAGCTTTGTTTAAAATGTTAATATGTTAGCATGAAAGCGCCCAATTTTCATACTTAGTTGAGGTTCCAATAAGCCCAAATAGCAAAGGGCAATAAAAAATGCATATCAAACAAGAGCTCGGGTCTTAAGACGTTAAACAGGAACAGCTTGAAAGCAATTATGCATTTAACTGTCAGAGGCTCACAGCACGCCATACCCATCTTGCCCCCAGTACCGCGGGCGTTCAAGTGTAAGAGTTTAAAAAATGGGGTGAGGTCTGAAAATTTTGAAAAGAATAGACACAACTAAAAGAAGAAAAGCAGAGAAAAAGAGTGACAGAGAGAGACAGAGGCTGAAGGAGGTGAAGCACTGACCTGGAAACACAGTGGTTTCGGGGTGGGGATGCACCAGCGGGATGTGGCCTGATGGGAGTGTTCTGCAGCTGGAGCCACTGCTCACCCTCACTGATGGAGTGACTATGGAATGGCGCCACCTGCAGCAGGAGGAGAAGGAAGATGAGAGCAAAGATGAGGATTTGAGGGGATGATCCACATAAGTGTTGAACAGGTAAACAGCCCATCTACAGTAACATACACCACCAGTTAAACAGTTTTATTCAGCCATCAAATCGTTGCCCGATATAACAGGAAAAAGACTGTTCTCTTTTGATCCACCATACCGATGCAAAATCTGGTGCAATATTGCTGCCATGCATCACCCAGATGGGTGCAACATACACCTCCACTAAAACGTTTGGAATCACTTGTTGTTTAAAGTTCCCCTATAATGTCACCAGGTCCACAGCCAATTAGCCAGTACAAGCCATTGGAACATATGATCCTTTTTGACATCACATGGGGAGGTGACCGCCCAAAGGCAAAAAGGACTGGTCTAGTTCAGCCAATCAGTTCCTTAATTACTCTGGAGGTCTCTCCCCCTTGTGATGGCAGAAAGGAAAGTCTTTGATATGGCTTGTAATGGCTAATTGGATGTGCACCTGGCGACATAAAAAGGGACCTTTAAGTAGTTGTTGCAATTTAATTAAAAGATAATGTTTATGTAATACTCATTTATATGAAACAACCACCAAAATGTATTTTAAGATGCTTCATGTAGTATTTCAAGTATTTAGGGGCAATTCAGTTTTGATCAATAATGCAGTTATCTATTTCAGAGATTTCTCAATGAAGTATCCACCGTGAGATTTAATCACTGCATTTGAAATTTTGGGCATTTGGGATATTCATTTCTCTACATTATCATTCTTTGCTATTTCTTTCCGCTAAATGGTCCCCACAACCATCAACTCCATCTGTAATTAAACAAAGCCACTCCTCCATCCCCATCTCACCTCAAGACTCGCAGGGATGGTGCCTTATGTCCTGCATCACAGACTTTGGTTGATGTGCGAACACTTTGGGTCGCATTGGTCTGGTTCATCCCGCTGCATTTTGGATTTAAGCGAGCCAAACCATAACTTAAAAAGTTGTTTATTAATCTTTGTCTTTACCCCAGGATTAAACATTCACGAGACCTCACACCTAATTGTACCTTCAAACTGAAATGATTCTTTTATTTTTTGTGACCTGTGACCATCAATTGATGAAGCTACACTTAGATATTTGTTCCTTAGTTGCAGGTGGCAGCAAGCACAACAACTAGACTTCCCTGCAGATTTTCAAAAGACTTTTATCTGTTTGTCAATAAATTCTCAAATTGACCAACATCATGTTATGCATAAAAATACCGACAACAAAACAGTGCGAAAATATTTTGAAATTTAGATTAAATAAATAAATGTCAAAAGATGGGGGGTGTGTATTCTAATATCAGTGAAGAAGAATCTTGCATCAGTATATGCCATGCCCAAATGTGCTGACATTGCAGACTATGAATTATCATGTAAAGTTAACTCTACATAGTAGTGACACCAAATATTTAAATTATAAGAAAACCAGCTGGTATACTGCCCATCAAAAAATAAAGTTGTCATTTGTATTTAAATAAAAAAAATACTAAAGAGCCTATGATCGAATCATTATAGCAGTGATGAATATGTTTCAGCTGGCAATAATTTTTTTTTTTAATCCTTACTGATTCAGTGCAGAACTCTTCATTTCTTAAAAAACCACATCAGAGGACGTATCTCATGGTCATTGAAAAGATGTTACTGTCTTTCAAGTGGGGCAAATTACTGGCCAGCATCAAGCAAAGAAAACCGTTTGGGAAATTACCAAAATCACTGGAATTGGGTCAGGAACTGTCCAACAGTTTATTAAAACCTGCAAGGATAGTGGTGAACTGTCAACTTCGTGGAAGAAATAGGTTGGAGAGAAATCATGACTGATCCTGATCTGAGATCACTAAAATGCTTGGTGACGTCGCATCTTACAACAATAGTGCCAGGCACTGTAGCTCACCAGAGAACCTGTAACCTTTCTAGTCTGAGAAGCAATTAATTGAAAAAATGAACAGCTTGTTAATTTTGGGATTGTAAGTGAGGTTGGAACGAAAAGCAGCAGACACAGTGCAGTGATGATTCTAGGATTTGCAGGATCCCGCAAGTTTGACAGACTTGGCGCTAAACGAAGATTTCAGTGCGTCAGCAACTACGCATTACATTATGATTTGGCGCAAATCCTTTGTTCTAGTGCGTAGATTGATATGAAAGCATCATCTAGAACAAACTTCCGTGCATTTATTCAACAAATTTATAAACCTCCTGCAAAGATTGTTGTCAAAATGTCGGCAGCAAGAGCCTTCTATATATGCCTGTAAATGACTGTGGCTGGATGCATGTTTCTGTAACCCCCTGTCACGCTCGAGTGCTGCTTTCCAGTTGGTAAAACCACGCGAGGTAAAGACAGCATCCCTCTCACCGGCAGTAGCATATTTCCTGCAGGGAAAGCAAAAGCGTGCATCCCGCTGAACTGAGTACTCCAGCCACGGTCGTGTAAGATACCAGGCTGGATTGAATGATCGCCATAAAGCACCGAATGCACGCTCTGGGTAGCTAGCTAATATTGGCTGGGATGGAGCATCGCCATTCAAGTCGCTAACCGCGTGAGGTAGGGCTGAGGCAGCAGAGAGAGGGAACTGGTTTGGGGCAGTGCTTGTGAAGGGTACTGGAGCCAAAGCCATAGTCATAGCTTCTGGTGTGCAAGCTACGGCATCGCCAAAGATGCCAAGTCTCACGCATTCGGTGTAGGTCTCACGCATTTTTTAGGCTTATTCAACGTAGTCCACAATTATTCAATGAACGTGTATTAGTGAGATTCTCACGCGGAATTAAAATCCTTGTGCATTGAAGTTTCAGTTTCACTTGCGTAAAGGTGGACCTCACCACAAGTAACATGGAAAGCGACTCCGGACTTCTCGTGCTTCTCTTTACTCAGGGACTGGAAACAATAAGGGCCGCATTAAAGAACCATGGGCCCCGGGGCTACCACTTTTTCAAGGCCCCCCCCCGCCCCCGCATCATCGCTGCGCCAAGTACGATCACAATTACACTACTGACCTGTCCCATCTGCGCAACATCAGTCCTGCTTATTGTCTATGCAGTAATGCATCAACAATCACTTGTAACTGCAGTTTCAATTCATGACTATTATAGCACAAAATACTTTTCAGAGAGGCTTACATATATTCAATAAAATTAGACAGAAATTGCATCACCAAAAAGAATTAAGACCGGCTATCAGTAGGACAATATACATCTCTTTGACACATAACTCACACATTTGTGCGCTCATACACGCAAGCAAACACACACTCTACAACAGCTGAGAATAAGCGCCCTGTCAAATAATTCTGAACGGTCACAATAAAAGGGAGCATAAATTTCTGAAAACTCATACACAACACATACAGCTTGCCTGCATCATTTTATCTACTCACAACTATCGCAAAATGCAAAAAACGCCACTTTGGACATTTTTGAACCACCATTGCGAGAAGATAATTTTTGACAAACCGGTTGACGTTCCGAATTCAGCCCTTAGCAACACGCAATATCCCAGTGGTAAGCATGCTTGGACATTAATCAACTTTTCACCAAGCAAGTTTTTCTGCAAACAGCGATATATCCTCGTCGCCAAATCCGCCGATCAGTGATGGAGATGCCCGCACTGCCAACAGGCTCCGACTGTTTAGCGCAGTGGTTCTCAAACTTTTTATGCCCAAGGCACACCAAAGGGCGAGCCAAAATCTCAAGGCACACCTGTATTTATATCAGCGCAAATTAGCCTCTATGACACGTGTTTTCACTCTGATCATTATAATTTTCTTATTTACTAATGGCAAATAAAATTTGCAAACAACCATACTACTCCTCACATATTAGTAAAAAAAATTCAAGGTTTCACTTTCTAAAATTACATCATACAAAATAATTCAAAAAAACTTATTGTCATCTTCCTTCTCAGAGTTGCAGAAGCACCAAGTTCCCTTCTTAGGTAAGGATTTTTCATCGTAACTTAACTGAACCGGGCATGAATATCTCATCCGCCCAACCCACCGCCAAAAAAATTATATCAAAATTATCCACTTGACACCTACATTGACGTGAACATTGCAGGATTTCACAAAGAAAGCATGATCAGCGCGTGAAATTGAACGCTTAGAGTTGGCTTGATTTGTTGTGCACTCGTAATCATGAAAAGATGAAGAAACGAACAGAGTATGCATTGTTTATCGCGCACTTTAATAGAAAAACATGATCGTGAAAAGATGTGAGAAATGAGCATGCATAATAAGTATCAATTTCACGGTACAAGCTCTCAAGATGCTCTCTAAAAAGATTGGAAGCTGAAGACCTTCAAAGAAAAACGACGAAGCATCAGAACGTTCTAGGGGCTTTAGCTGCCCATCTTATAATTCTGTTCAGAACTAAATGACAAACTTATCACTGTGCTGTGATACCACACAACTAGTGAGCAGTCTTTCATACATACATGGAAAATAGTGTTCTGTCGTGCTACCGTTAAACTGTAGCAGATCAAATTTAGCATCACATCGGATTACTCCATCTGACGGTAAATTCCATCACGACGCAACTCGCCGGAGAAGGGCCGTGTAAAAATAACAAACATATTTCCAATTTCAGAAATGATTATTCATATGCACAATAATTGTTTGCACCGTTTATACAACCAAAATTTGAATGATAATACTGAACAGCAAAAGCAGATGAAAATCACTAAATCACAAACTTTGCGGTTTGCGGTGAAACTCTTCAGTTACAGTGGACTGGAACAGGCTTAACTGAAACTAGAGCCTACATTTTCTAATGTCGTCAATGTACTAAAGCCACCTACCAACCAAACGCCTAGCTATAGCTATCTATCCTGTGTCAGCACCAGCTGCATGCAGTTCGTTACCATCTTCAGCAGCCACTGCGCTCAACAACCTTACTGGTGGTGGCTAGTTAGCATTGCCCGGATAGCCATTAACGCTGGAGGGTTTTCTGTCTCGTTGAGGCTCGTAGTTTTGAAATATCCAGTCAGCTTTGTTATTTTTCTTTTCTTAAAAGCTGGGACTCCCGCAGCAATTTCCCAAGTTGATTTGTGCATTTTTGAGCCCTGCTGTCACATTTCTTTCAACGTTTTAGTGTCTTTTGTCTTAAATTTCCACTCCAGGAGCAAGGTAACAGCTGTATTTGTATAGTTCAAATTCAACGACTCGTTCATTGGACAGTAACAATAGGCACGCACGTCATCCATTAACCAATCACAGTGTCTTTTATTTATGCAAAATAATAATGCACCTCGTCCCGTTCCAAGGCAGGCCCAACACAAACAACAATCAGAGCACTGTATAAGCATTATTTTGCGTTTCTGCCGATGATTGCTTTCATCCCGATCCCCGCAATGGGCCCTTTCAAGCGTAAGCCCGTGCATTAATGCGGCCCTGGAAACAATGCATGTGTTTCATGATTGTTTAAATTATTTATGAAATGAGACCACTTAAAACGTCTTGATGCAATTCACTTGCTTTTAATCCCTCAGTAAAGAAAAGCATGAGAATTCCCGAGTCATAATTGATTTCCGTGTCACTAGTGGGGATGAGAAAATCCACCGTAATGCACGTGAAACTGATTAACTTAATGCACAATGACTTAAATTCCGCGAGTGTATTTCTTTAGTGCGCGTTGATTGAATAATTGCTGACTACGGCACAGGTACCTGAATGCCACTAAGAGGCGAGAGACTCACGCCGAGCGCGTGAGACTTGGCATCTCTGCATCGCTTTAGCACAAGGCTTGCTAATAGGTTTTAAAAAACGATACATGGCTCAGAACTTGTTTGAATGAATAAAACGAAATTTAGGTAAAATTGTGAGTCTCTGCGCGCTGCTCAACGTACACCTATGAAGAGAATGGCTTCACTGCCTGGTGAAGTATCCATACTTACAACTTTAGCAGTAGGACTCCGGTTTGGAGGCGGGCTTTAAGCTATGCACCAAGTCAGGCATTAGGAACTATTATTTTATGCGCTATTTTGTCATTTACTTTATAATTGTTATGATTGGCAGAGACTGTGAAGGTTTTCTATTGAAACTTTAAACTCAAACTGTCATTCATGTCTTAGTTTTGTTAATAAGGTGTAAAAACTGAATTGTGTACATATAAATAAGTCAAGGCACTGTTTAAAAGCTTGATATAAATGGCATTTTACCAGGTATACCCAGTTGGCCCACTTTTTCCCCCATTGGCCCACTTTTGAAATTTTCTAGAATCATCACTGCAGTGGGTCCCCGAGTTTGGGTACCCCTCTGCTAATGCATGAAGTGCCATGGGGCGCTTTTAATATTTACCGGCAATTTACTCAAATCATTGGAACGCAGACTTAAAAATCAGTAAAAAAAAAAAAAAAAAAGCCTTGCATTGTACTAATGCACTAAAAGCGCTGATCGAAAAATTGTTCAAAAAAACGCGACAACATCGTCAGCAGTGGCCTGTCACATTTTTTTTTTAGGCCGAGGTTACAAGGTACAGGTACCGGATCGTACTGCAAAGCTGACAGGCTAGCAGTACGAGAGTCCAAGGCGCGTGCGCCCTCCCGTGCTCAGATGACGAGAGGCTATCAATACGGGATTTTTAATAAATTATAACACAAACTCCCATATGACTTAACCCAGTACGAGACTTACTATCCCGTACTCAGAGAATGACAGGCTATCAATACGGGATTTTACAGCAACATAAATCACTGTCTCCCGTACGACTTCACCAAGTATGGGATTTTTAAACATGATACAAGTCTTGTTCAGCTGCTAAAGAAGAGTCCTGCATGACTTATGCTCTGTAAAAATGGACATTCTAAGCACAACATCATTATAAAGAGCCTGCTAGAACAAGCGGACGCACAAATGTATTATGCCTGATCTAGCCTAACCCAATAACTGATCATGTATTGACTGTAAATAAATATTGATTACACAGTTTTACTGAAAATGAAATTATATCACGATTAACCCCTTTGCGCAGATACAGACGCAAATTCCTGAATTTAATTCTGAAATAATTCTGTTATTGAATTTCCAAATCTCTTGCTTCACTGGAATAATTTTCCACAGTCTCTGTGACACAAATGCTAAATAGGCTCATGCATAACAGGAATAAATAAGCATTATTTGTATTCTGCGCAAAGGGGTTGATAAACATATTAATCCTGAAAACCATTTCTAAATATTCCCTATATCATGCTTGTCTCAAAGTGTGCAAGGGCATAGGTTAGAGTCCTGGCATGAGCATTAAATTGACCTTCAGGTAACTAAACACTTGTCTCGGATGGCTGAGAGGGGCATGCTGTGCATGTTTTCATGCTGTGAAGGATTGTGACTTCCACCGTAACCAATGGGTGCATACCTAAGTTACCCCTACGCACCTGGCGAGAATGAGGTCATTAATTTACACTATGCTCCTCATCATTCACACGCCTCACTTAGCCACTATATGAGCCGAAATATGAGGTGTTAAACAGCATTCAACCAACCCAGTACTTTGTGCATTGAACAAGCCTTGAATGGAAGAACATGGAGAGGCTTAACCAAATGCAGTCGTTCATTCTTTGCCACTGATTTATGGATTTGTTAGGACACAGTTGCAAGTTGTACACAGCCATTTCACCGAAAAATGTAAAAATTGTGCATTGATACCATCCAGATTTTATTAAATATAGTTTTATTCAGGGGCGTGTTTAGGGCCTGGCTACTGGCTAAAGCCCCCGGTCTTTTTTCTTTTGCCCAGGGTCTTTTCTTATGGCTACAAAATAAAATGAATATGAACTTTGAGCTCTTACAGCCACTGAGTATTTAGCCAATACTGTAATTTATTCGCGGCATGTGTTAGAAAGTTACTGTAGTTACGGGGACGCTTATGTGTCTGTGTCGTTCTCATAAAAGCCTCCCTCCACCTGGAAGCCTGGAAACTTTATGAGCCAATTTATCGTCTTTGCATCCACAAAGTTCATGACGCCTGAAACGTGATATTTGGGAGCTAGCTAGTAGAGCAGCGCAAAAAAAAAGGATCTGAGGAAAACATAAAACAATAAAGGTAACGTTTACTTATTAGATATACAGCGCCCTCCATAATTATTGGCACCCCTGGTTAAGATGTGTTAAAAGCCTTAAAATAAATTCAATTTTTATTGCAGAAGCATACTCTCACACTGAAAATTGTAGAAAAATGTAACCTTCAACTCAAGTGAATTTTAAGGGGAAAAAAAAATCCCTGACTGAGAAATAATTATTTTTCATAAAATCACCTGTTCTACAATTATTGGCACCCCTTACAATTCCTAAGAAATAAATGTAATTGAAGTATTTCTGTCATTTCTACAGTAGTTTACAAAGTTGATCAGAGTATCTCGGAACATTTAATTAGTAATTCATCACTTCCTGTTTCCCTGGGGTATAAATATGACGTGACACAGAGGCCATTTCTCTTATCCACTCTTCAACATGGGAAAGACAAAGGAACACACCATTCAAGTAAGGCAGATGTGTGTCGACCTTCACAAGTCAGGCAATGGCTACAAGAAAATAGCCACTCGCCTGCACCTGCCCATATCTACTGTCAGAGGAATCATTAAGAAGTTTAAAACAACTGGAACAGTGGTAAACAAGCCTGGACGAGGACGCAAGGTTATTTTGCCACCACGCACAGTGAGGAGGATGGTAAGAGAAATAAAAAGTTCTCCAAAGCTCACTGTTAAAGAATTGCAACAAATGGTAGCATCTTGGGGTCACAAAGTCTCCAAAACAACCATCAGGCGCCATCTACATGCCAACAAGCTGTTTGGGAGGCATGCACGGAAAAAAAACTTTTCTCACTCACAATCATAAACGCATAAACGTCTGGAGTTCGCTAAGCGGTACTGGGACTTCAACTGGGACCGTGTGCTTTGGTCAGATGAGACCAAGATAGAGCTTTTTGGCAACAAACACTCTAAGTGGGTCTGGCGGAACACAAAAGATGAGTATGCAGAAAAGCACCTCATGCCCACTGTGAAGTATGGGGAGGATCGGTGATGCTGTGGGCCTGTTTCTCTTCCAGGGCCCTGGGAACCTTGTTAGGGTGCATGACATCATGAACGCTTTGAAATACCAGGACATTTTAAATCAAAATCTGGTGGCCTCTGCCCGAAAGCTGAAGATGGGTCGTCACTGGGTCTTTCAGCAAGATAATGACCCTAAACATGTGGCCAAATCTACACAGAAATGGTTCACCAGACACAGAATCAAGCTCCTCCCATGGCCATCTCAGTCCCCAGACCTCAACCCCATTGAAAACCTGTGGAGTGAGCTGAAGAGGAGAGTGCAGAGGAGAGGACCCAGGTCCCTGGATGATTTAGAGAGATTGTGCAAAGAGGAATGGTCAAAGATCCCTCTTTCTGTATTCTCCCACCTTGTGAAACATTATAGGAGAAGATTAGGTGCTGTTTTGTCGGCAAAAGGGGGTTGTACAAAGTATTAACATAGGGGTGCAAATAATTGTGGCACACATGATTCAATGTAAAAGAATTATTTCTTAATGTGGGATTTTTTTCCCACTGAATAAATGCACTTGAATTAAAGGTTGGATTTTCCTCTTTTTTTCATTGTGGTCCTATATTATTTAGAAAAAAAACTTAATTTATTAGAAGCTAAAGAACACATCTTAACCAGGGGTGCCAATAATTATGGAGGGCAGTGTAAGCCTTCCATTGTTGATAAAAATTAATAAGTCATGTAATTTGCATCTGGCAAAGTGAACAGTAAAATTCGAAATTTTTCTCGTTGTGGCCAGCTACCGCTACATGAGCTAGCTTGATCAACCACATTGCTGTACTCTAACATTAGAGGGTTTTCTTAGCGTAATGTTGACAAACTGATTTTTAACACTTGGGATATTGCAACGGATTTAACTGATTTTCAGTATTTATGCGTATTTAGCTGTCAATTCTGCTAATATATCTCTTTTGGCAGTATAAAAACGTCAAGTGCGTGGCTTTGACGAATTGTTAGTGTGTGCGATTAAAACATTCAAAATCGGTTTAACCCATTTGTGAAATCTGTCGTTATGTCAGATCTCTACCACATTTTAAAATTCAGTTAAGTGGTAAGAACTCGGTGGCGGGCACGTGGCTTTGATCAGTGATAAATGCTTACAGGGATGGCGAACTTTGCAGTAAATGTCATTTTGATGTTTGCAGTCACAAAATTAGAATACGGGATAAATTTAATTTAATGTCTTATTGAAATGAAGATCCACTTTGGAATCAAATGAGCGAGTATGCTGTAAAACTTTAAAGAGATGCTTTTAAAGAGAACAAAAATGAGACAGACAATTGGCAAAATTAAGTCCCAGAATAGTTTTTCTGCCTCAGCATTACATGCCCTCTAATGCCATTTGCCTTTCAAACACATCACAGACTTGAAATTTTTTCATTGAAATTTTCAACAACGTTGTAGAAAAGGCTATTCTTTCTGAAGAAAATTTGTGCTTGCTTCAGCGAGAAAAGTTGAAGAGGTTGGCTTATAAAATGAAGGTGCTTGAGAGGCAAAGGAAATTGCTGAAGAAATGTTGAAAAACTGCTGAAATGTAAACACAAGACTTTAAAGCTGAAAGTAATAGTTCAAGGAATTCTGACTTTTCAGCTGCATCATGACCAAGTCTACTCCACTTCAACCCAGCTGTAAAAATAAAAATGGTGAATTGGAGTCAATGAGGTTGATGCATCTCTTTCTATGGCTCTGTGCGTATCTAGGTCAACGCAGTGCATGCTGAGAAATTAGTTCTATGGTGGAGCAAACATGGCAGGCCACATTGGCAGACTGCCGCAGCTGTTGTTGTTTATAGCTCATTGTCAGTGTCTCCCCCAGTCCCGAACTGTACAATGCAGACCTTGCCAAGTAGTGAAATGCTACTATTCGCGGCTCTCTGTTCTTTTCTGTGCACTGTGTTTTTGCTAGCTAAATAGCTAATAATAGCAGGCTGCAAGATATCGTTAACACATGTTGTGATATTATTCACAGCTCCCTTTTTATTTCTGTGCTATTATTAGCTAGTTAGCTCGCGAACACACAGTGCACAGAACGTGTTTGAAACGGGTCAAACTTGAGTTTTGAAATTGCCATCACTGCAGATGACATAATCAATTGCTAGCTGATGTTAACTATTTAACTACTCAATGAGTATGGAAAAGTTATATCTGCTGGCTTAGCAAGGATGGCAGTTATGGTCATTTTGATACCAGTATTTCGCCTGTTTTAGATACGATCATAAATATATCTAGGTAGTGCGAACAGTTGCTAGTATATACAGGAATAGGAGCTCGAGCAATTTTTTTCTGCTTTGCAATTTTTTACTATAACGTGTTCTCATGGACCCACCCTGCGAAAAGACCGGTCTTTGCTGCCCTAAATGTGCTCTCTTGGAGCTGGTTTGAGCAACTGTACAATCGATGACACCAAAAATTCTTTCACTGAGTTTGACGCAGAAGAATGAGATTTGTATAACAGTCGTATCAATCTTAATCTGAACGATGATAATGCTGAGGCCAGGAAAAAGTCCAGCAGAGGGCAGAATTGAACCCCAATACCGCTATGCCACAATTTCGCTGAGCCATTTGAGTTAATGGTTAAAGCATTTTGTCCAACGGAGATTTTAGCTAAGCTCTTACATACTACTGCCTCTACCTCAAAGATAGTAAGTGCAATCTATGAAATGGAGATACCATACTAAGGAGGAGAGTCTGCTGAGCAAAATATGTCAAAATTGTGTGTGTAGTGCCAAAAATGTAGAAAAAAGAGCAAGTTATAACACTGTGTTTTTCAGCTTTCCAATCGGAATTTTCTGTCTCATTTAATATAGGAGTTAATGGAGTTTCAGTTTGTGCTCCCATCGCTTTTCGGCTCATACTGCCAAAATCGTCTGTCCGATTGCTTGCATAGTTACATTTTCATGACCAGCGCAACTTTTGCTACTTTCCGTGACCAGCGCAACTTTTGCTACAACTTGGATATAAAAATATTCATGAGGAGTGAAAACTGTGTGAGTTAGAGCTAGTTTAAGAGAAGACTTCTTGATGATTTTACAGCTGTTTGCCACTCTAGCCGTGACGTCACCACACTATAAGTTCCCAGAATGTACTGAAACAGAAATTATTTTTTAAAAATTATAATAAAAAATTATAGAAGTTACGAAAAATTTGAACAGTAAAGAAATTATACAAGCTTATCTTAACATTTTGCAATTTGAATGGCATTTCTAGCTAAAAGTATGACAGAGTAAAGAAAATAGCAGAAAATTGCTGAATCTACTGAATCAGCACAAAAATGGCTTGACTTAAAGGGACATTGTGTAGGAATTACTCCCATCCAGCATTGAAAGCGTGTATTACATTCAAACGAATAGTGCGCTCTAGCGCCTCACTTTTTCAAACGCGTATTGCAACTACGGTAGCCACCGTGTATCAAAAAGCCTTGACAACACTTATGAAACCATGGATGTATTATAGGTCCATGGTTGTGTGGGGCTCATGAACGCGCCGACACCTAAGGTATTATGACAACCGTCCGCACCCGAAGCACTCCCACACAGGATGCGTGTTCACGACCAATGTTCTCCGGAAATGTGGCTATGTCCACTGACAAAACAACAAGCAACAGCTCCACACTGAACGGGCAAACATAGCACTTGGCTTAAACATAGTTTGGAAAAACAATTTATATGCCTAATAGGAACATAAAATGTTGATGAACTAGTTTTATTTAACAGGGAAATAAATTCTGACAAGCAAAATTACTTTTAGTGTACGAATGCTCAAAGCTCATTAATTCCATCCTTTCTCTATACCTGGAACTGGAGCCCATCCCAGCTGACTCGCAGGGTGCACACACCATTCATGAGAATTTAATTTTAATATTGCGAATGCATATGCTGCGCATACTCTCGCAGCCCGGTGTGTCATCCGTAACATAGCTACTGCCGTTTATTACCACATTTATCAGCACTAGAAAATAAACTAAATTTTCTTGACTAAATTTGCGCTTGACGTTTTTACTACACGAATGTTTCTCTGGGTACTCAAACATCAAGGTAAGCTGGAAAAGTGCTGATTTCATTCGATATTAGTGGAGTTTCAATTCTGAATTATTTTCCTTCCCCTTATACAGGATTAGCAAATTCCTAAGTCCGCACATGATCAGCAGCCCAGTTATAAAATATACATAAAGTCGATCTTAGTTTCGTTCTCATCGGTTTCTTTCTTCAAGAGCCCTCATGTTTTCTCTGCGCAGATGGAGTTCAGCCGCATTAGCGAATCTCCGCAGTATCACTCCCATACACTGATGCCCCTCACGAACAGTGTGTCATTCTCATCTCATCCTATCCAGCGTTTCCAACCCACTCAACACTTCTAGCTAATAAAGGCTGAACAACAAATGCTGTCTCTGTGCGGTGCTGTCATGCAAGTTCAGCGCATGCGTAAAATAAGATGCGAAATATGAAGTTTCTGTTATCTTAAAAGTTGCTGAAAAGTCACGACATCAAGTATGCACATCTGCTATTGTTTTAATAATTAAGAATGAGCATGGAATGGTAAATAAATGATTAGCTGTGAAGTTTTTTGGGCTGAATTTATACCATGCTGAAAGTGCACATATTATGGACGTAGTCAATGCTACTTAGCCAGCATATAATACATGAAGCAGCAAAACACAGTACCGTGAATCAGTTTAAGATATTCAAAGTGATGGAAATAAACAACTCGGCTTAGGTGCATCTTGAACAATTTAATACAAAAAAGCAAAGCAAGTGTTAGCTACATGCCCGCTTCTAGGATGTCACCTTCAATAGTTACCGAATACACGCCCGTTATCCAACCTAAATTAACCAACAACAGCCTTTCAGATCCTACCACTGCGGTCAAGCTATCACCAGTTTGGAAAACGACGGTCAAACTATCACCGCTAAAAATTTTATGCGCAAATACAGCGGACAGCGCGGTAGTAAGGTCACGTGATACAATTGCTGTCAAAAATCGGCTTTTTGAAAAAAAAAATACCGAGGCTTATTCAACGAAAAGAATGCGTGTATTTTGTTTAGAAAAAAAAATTGTGAACAACTTCCATAATTTGGTGTGGAAATGATTTTTATTTATTTCTTTTATCAATCAATAATCGACATTTTGTGCAGAATGAAATGTGAGATTTTGGTGAACTGCTGTTACTCCAGATGACGAACAATTGCATGTCACTGTAATAATGTTTTATTTAAAGCAAAAAACAAAAACTAAAAAAAAAAAAGGTAGATATTGCTCTGGCATTAATGTAGGAATTGCCATTAGAATAGGTCTTTTTAGGTGGACAAAAAAAGAGAAAATTCAAGCGAGGATCATAATACTTGTGTTATTCAAAATGTTTGTGGAAATTAGTAAGCCCAAACCATACTGCACACGCTGTAGTAAAAGCGTATTGAATAAAGAGAGAAAGCATGGGTGAATCATTAAATAAAAAGCCATCAAAGTATGTGCTTTGCAGTTGGACATAACTAAATGGGGGCGTGTCTGAGGGCCTGTAATGGTTAAAACTGAAAAACTTTAGCACTTGCATACCACACTGCATGCATTCCAGTATAGGATGTCTGAATAGGAAGAGATTCCATGATGGATATATTAAATAAATGGCTATCAAAATTGTTACTGTGCAATGTGTGAATGCAGACGATTGGATGGGGGGGGTCATGTTTGAGGGCTTATAATTCCTGCAAATCAAAAAGTTTGTGAAAAGTGACACTTGCATATCATAGTACTTGGATCCTACTATAAGCCCATATAATATGAAGAGATTCTGTGGTGGAATCTTTTAATAAATGGCCTTCAAGTTTGGTAGTGTGTAATATGTGAATGCAGACAATTGAATTGGGGGGGCATACTTGAGGGCCTGTAGTTCCTGCAAATCAAAAAGTTTGTGAAAGGTAACACTTGCATATCATAGTACATGGATCCTACTATAAGCCCATAGAATATGAAGAGATTCTGTGGTGGAATTTTGTAATAAATGGCCTTCAAATTTGGTAGTGTGCAATGTGCAAATGCAGACAATTGGATGGGGGGGATGGATTAGCGGTGATAGCGGTGATAGTTTGACCGTCGTTTCCCGAACTGGTGATAGCTTGACCGCAGTTTGCTATCTTACGGTTTATTCTATAACGTTACATAAAAGACAGGTGAAGCAGTCGAGTCGCTACATAACAAAACCATTCATCAAATACATACCTGAAAACATTGGTGTTGTTACACCTGCTCACTTTACCGACTTGGTAATAACGTTAGCCGACAGCACGGAATCTCCTGACCAGTGTAACAAGCAAAGAACCGCAGCTGCTGCACTGCTTACAAGAACGCGCTTAGAGACAAGATCCCCTTAGTGTTCACATAGCCTGAATTTGAAGTTGACTTACTTGTCAATCAGAAAGCTGGCAACTTCAGCGTACCTTTGAAAATCTTTCGCTTTCATTAGCTCCTTCCACCTGGGGAAGGCTAGCCCGATGTTGACCCTCGTTTTTTTAATGCGCCGGTCGCGCTGCCTTTTTGATTCTCTTTTTCGCTTTCTTGGCGATGAGGATTCCATCTCGTGTGCTGCTGCTGCATATGCGAGGTCCTGCATTATGCTGCAGTAGTGCAGATTTTCAAACTTGCCGCGGTAGCCTCTCTTGCTGATCTCCTCCGGTGTCTCAATCACTCTGCGCTGGCTGGCAGGGCAAACACGGATTTATTCCGCGTTTGGTGCTATTTGTCCCTTGCCGGCGGCTGTAGTTTCAAGATGGCAGGCTGTCATAGCGCTTCCCTACCAGCTTACCCGTCCAATGTACAAACAAATCTAAAATTCTTCGTTTACAAGAATATGTCAGATTATTAGCGGAGGTCATAATACACCAATGATGACATATATATGAATGCAGACTTAGACTTTGGCCAATAAACAACTGAAAATGTTACACAATGTCCCTTTAATAGGACCCCAAAAATGACTTTTAAAATTTAATATCTCAAAAACTAAAAAGAACATCAAAAATCTGTACAGATGCAACGTAATTCAGAACAAGCTGAATTTTTTAAGTTTGAACGGAATCAATAGCTTAAAAGGTGTAGGAGGAGTTTGTTGGCCACATTTAGGCGGAAGAAGAAAAAGAAGAAGAAGTAAGAATAGAGTGTGCTGCTTCTGCTGAAGCAAGCACACAATAAGGTATACAATTTTAGTAGTTACCAAGGAACAAATAAGGAATTAACTGCTTGTAAACATTAGTTAAATGGAAGTTCTTGAGGAACTCCTAGTCACCTTTAAAAAGTAGCCAATTATTATTTTTTTAGGAACAGAAGAGGAACTAACTGGCTGTAAACCACTGGTTAACAGGCAGTTCTTGAGTAACTCCCAATCAAATTTTATAGATCACCTAACTATTTATTCCTTATTTGTTCTTAACTAATCATTGCTTAAAAATCTGATTAGAGTTACTCAAGAACTGCTCATTGTGGTTCATCACAGGCAGTTAGTTTCTCATTAGTTCTTCATTTTTCCTTGGTAACTAGTCACATTTTGAACACCTTTCTATGAAATGTTACAGATGATTCAGTTTTGTGCTAAAGATGTCACTGAGAGAATTGTGGCTGAACTGAAAGAATCCAGCATGCATGCTATAGTGGCTGATGAGGCCAAGGACAATAATTTAGAACAACTTTCAGTTTGTGAGTGCTATGTCTCTCAAAAAGATGGTGACATAAATGAACATTTTTTGGCTTTAAGTGATTTGGGAGGGCTTTACTACAGACACTATAGCAGGGTCATTAGAGCATTCATTCAAAAGACATGGAATCATCATAGCATTTTTCATTTAATGTTTTTGTGCTGTAATGTATCCAATATCAAATATGATTTTTTGCATAAGTCACTTCTTTGAAATGTGAAATTTTAGGCCAATACACTGAATTTGTTTTAATCCAGCTGTGAGACTTCATTATACCATAGACAAATTAATTAATTCCAATCTGCACCGAATCAACTCCTGTCTTTGGGGCTCAGTAGCCTGGTAATG
The DNA here is from genome assembly GCA_029692085.1 of Gymnothorax javanicus. Lineage (NCBI taxonomy): Eukaryota > Metazoa > Chordata > Actinopteri > Anguilliformes > Muraenidae > Gymnothorax > Gymnothorax javanicus. The sequence continues at coordinate 122,930,341 of CM056193.1, read as the reverse complement.
CCAGACTCTGCTACTTCGCTTTGCTTCGTCTACAGAATCTGGACAGTCATCATTGACAAGTGTTTACTTCCTTGTGGGTGGGCGCTTGTCTGAAGTTTAAAATCATTGGTGTACCCGTAAACTAATCACTAACGTTTCGCGATGACGTATGTTATGCGCCGGTTCAGCCACCTAGTACTTCCGCTGTAAACACAGTCCTTCATACCAGGAATGCAGCGAAAACAAAGTGATCGGTACATTAAAGTTAATACTGTACTCATACATATGCCCATCTACCAAATTTTAGCCTTCACTCATTCACGTAAAAGAACCAAAGGTGCTCTTTCTGTTCTCCTTACAAAAAACAAACTGTTGAGCTATCGTTTTTCCTGCCGATACTGCTGCTATTAAAAAAACGTAAGAGACCCGAAACCAATGGCAGAATCAGCGAGAATCACGCATCAGGACGAAATCTATGTTGACACGAAAACTGAACCGTTAACCATACTTGCGCAAACATCATACCGAGCTCGCTATCTAACTTTATAGTATGGTAAACAACTGCTTTAAACATGAAGCACACCTAATTAGGACATATTAACATCCTATTCAAATTCTGCAACGCAATTGTGTTTGGAACCAAAGCCAGCATACACAGGGGTGCCCCAGGACCGAGATTGGGAACCACTGAGAGAATATGCTAGCCAAAATTTGGGATTTATCTTTAACAGGCCCTGGCCAATTACAAGTATTAATAGGTGGGCCTTGAAGTAGAAGAGGTTGAGAACCCCTGCCCTAAATTACACCAGATGCACGTTTGGTCCGTCTCTGCTCCGCCACAGCATTGGAGCTGATTTTATTTCAGTGAATGTGTGTGATAACACTAGCTCCGCTGCATTGCATTTCTCCTTCGTCACAGCTCCTGCAAACCGGAACCCTCCGCAGCAGATACACGAGGCTTCTATTTTTGCTGGATGCCAGAGCACAACGCAACAATTCAGCACAGAGCACATCTATAGCGACACAGACACGACATTAAAACTTCCGGTTAATTTTCAGAATTAAACACTCCATGTTGAAACCAGATCATATTGCAGGCTAGGACAGCAACACAAGTAGAAAAATTTGTAAACTTTAATGAATTCCAGACCACACCTAAAATAGTAGTTAATGATATTTATTGAATCGAATGAGCATGGGAATTGTACTGATGAAGGACGGAATAGAGTCGAGTAGGAGACCAGTGCGGGTTAACAGGAAACCCCAGCCGACGAGACTCAGGGTGGGGGTCGCGTCTCTTCTCAGCGTCATTAAGGCTCTTGAAGTCCCCAAAAGAATGAAGAGATTATACGAGATTGTGTGCTTGGTCGGATGTTACCATGAAAGAAGCATGGGTGTTCTTGAAATGGCGTGAATTGGCTGTAAATTATTTGACTAGCGGGTGTCACTACTGTACATTGTGTTTAACTGGCCACAAGAGATACCGATTAGCGGGAAGGCTCACTGCTTCAGAAAGCTTCTCGTTGCCATCGCTAGGATGAGCGGCTAGAATGGAAGTTAGAAGACTAATATGATTGCCGAAGTTCGAGGAGCAAGGCTGCACCAAGTTGCGTATAGCAAGTCTTCTGCTAGATCAGGGATTTATGGGAAAATGGGCAATTGATTGGCGAGAGCGAAGTTTCAATTTGACTCGATTTTATTTGTATAAGCTTTTCACAGAAGGACTGCCATAGACACGATTAACGAAATGTAGAATGGGCAGTGCCCGGCCTAATCCTCAGGATAGCAAATGAGGCAAAAAAAAAAAAAAAAAAAAAAAAAAACTCCCAATAAGGCGAAAAAAACCTCAAACAGCGGAGAAAAAAAACTCCCCATGGGAAAAAATCTCAAGAGGAACCTGGCTATAGAGGGGAGCCCATCCTCCGCGGGCAAGCTAATTAATTTCTTAATATTAAATTTCATCAAATTTAAGGATGATATTCTGGTGGGAGACTTTCGGGAAGTGGACTTCTTATGTATACTGTATAGACCAGGGCTATTCAACCTTATCCAGAAAGGGCCGGTGTGGGTGGAGGCTTTCATTCCAACCAAGCACTTACACACCTGACACCACTAATCAACCCCAAGAGTCTTCGCTAAAGAGCTTGATTAGTAGTATCAGGTGTGTAAGTGCTTGGTTGGGATGAAAGCCTGCACCCACACCGGCCCTTGCAGGATAATGTTGAATAGCCCTGGTATAGACTTAGTTTGCCCAGTTTGTCTGGGAGAGACGCGTTTTCATTCCCCCAAAAAAAGAGATAGATCTTGAAGGAGACGTTATATTAACAGTAATTACCGAACGTTTGTATCCGGTAGATGACGTCTTAAGAAAGTGTGTTACGAACTATGTGTGCATTAGAGGGGGGAGAGGGAACATGGGGACAGTGAAAGAAATTATATGAGGGAAGTGACGTTATTGTCTCATTTACTAGATTGTCATGATAGTACATTACCTATGAAACAAAGTTTTGATAAAATAATTTGTGTGGAGATAGGAGATGGGGTTACGAGGGACAAAGAGATGAGTAAATGGGGAGAAATTAGGGCATGAAAATTCTATGGAAATTTGTTGTGTGATGTTATAACGAAAAAGCTTCTGAAAATTGAGATGCAATGAAATAATTTTGTGAGGGATGAAGAGCGAGCAATCGGTGGATGAGGGGGCATGACATTTCATTATTTGGATTTTTGCGCATTTGAAAGAAAAAAGCATCAAAACCATGGAGGATGAAGTGACGAAAGGAAAATCAGGGAGGGGGATGGAGAAACAATGGGAACGAGAGACGAGGGTGTGAAAATGAGAGAGAAATTGGGGCAGTTTCACGTGCGTTACAGTGGATTTCACCACTATTAATTGAAAACCGATTATGACTCTGGACTTCTCACACTTTCCTTAACTCAGGGGTCGAAAGCAATGCATGTGTTTCATTATTGTTCAAATTGTTTAAATGAAATAAGATCATTTGAAACATCTTCAGCAATTCCATTGCTTCCAATGATCTTATTTCATTTAAACAATTTAAACGATCAATTTTTCAACTGAAAATTATTTTGAAATCGGTGGTTTGGGCCAGAAAACACCCTTAATGGGACTCCACCTTTGTCTTTCATCTCCAGGCAGCTCCATTCAAGAAAAAGTACACAAAACCTAAATTAAAAACATAAATTACGCACACAAAATAAATTACACAAAATCTAACAGATGCAAATGAAACAAATGCAAATGAAACATACCAGTAACACACATGAGACCTCCACTACCAACACAGAACACTAACAGTCAGCAACAATACACACTTCACAAAATATTATCTCCTTTGGATTCAGATCTCAGTTAGCAGGGCATTGATGTTGGTTTAGCAACAGGATGGACTGATGTATGAAAGAGTTCTTCAACCTGTTGCATCTAAAATGTGGGACTCTAAATCACCTATTTGAGGGGAAAAGTTGGTATTCTGCATGTAGCACATGCGAGGAGTCAGAAGAGATATTGTTAGCAAGTCGGAGCATGCCCTTACTGTGAGTTACTTGGAAGGACTGTGCCACAGGTTGGCCAATAATCTTTGCACATATTTTAATTTGATTATATAATTTAGTTTTAAGTTTCACAGATAGACTGCTGAACCAGGCCGTACTGCAATACAGTATCACACTCTGAACAACTGCGATAAAAAACAGAAAAATAATCTGACTCCTAACTCTAAAAGATCTCAGTCTACGAAGAAAATAAATACACTGCTGTATCTACTTACAAATAAATTCTATATAAGGAGTCCATGATAAGGTGTTATCTATCATGACACCCAGATATTTGTATGAAGTGACTTGTTTCTCTGCATGGTGAATTATCACCGGACGCAGCTCTCGATCTGGAGGAAGGCCAAAAATAATTTCCTCTGTCTTATTCGTATTGATGATGAGAGCATTTTTATCACACCATTCAACGACCGTCAACATCACACTGGTACTGTCTGAATTCATCGCTTTCAATCAGCAGAGACAGTAATGACAATCCTATCAGCATTGGTGAGTGTGATAGTCTTCAGTAGATCTGCGCATTTCTCAGAGTTATTGCCAGAGTCAAAACGAGATAAAAAGTTATTCAAATCATTTGGAAACAGAAATTCATTGTCCGTCACAATAGGTTTATATGAAGATGACATTCCTGTCATCCTCTTCATGTTATCCCACAGTCTTTTAGCGTTATTTGCTTTAAATGTCTCTTCCAGACGCTGTCCATGGGCCTGTTTGTTCTCCCTGAGTTTATTTTTCAATTCCTTTTCCTCCTGTTTCAGTTTAACAAGATCTTTGTTCTTAAAAGCTGCTCTCCTGCTGTTGATGTTTCTTTTTACATCTTTGGTCACATACTGTTCATTATTTGGGTAGATCCTCATCTTTTTAGTAGGAATAACTAGCTGAACACAAAAATTGATGTAGTACAAGTCAGTAGTTACAGCGGTAGTTTAATCTTGAGAATTACTGTGAAACAATTTCCAATCATTTAAATCAAAGCATGATTTAAGCTCTTCCTGACTCTCAGGGGACCTGATTTCTCGTTCCACAGTCTTACCGCTCTTTAGTTTTGTTTTATAAGTTGGAATTAAAAACACATTGGTATGATCAGAGTTTGCAATGGGAGGTCTGATTCTGGATTCATAAGCTGATTTAACATTAACATAGCATTTATCTAAGATCCTATCTTTCCTTGTCTGGTTTTTGAAATACTGACAGAGGCCAGGCAATGTTCTGTCCAGATTACATTGATTTAAGGGGTGATCTGGGGTTAAATGGGCAAAATTTGATTATTTTTCCAAAAATTTTTTTTGAATAAAAATATTCTATAATAACCCACCTTTAATAATCACTAATTGCTACAAGGATTAAAAACTGAATTTTGCCATAAAATCATGATTTAAAAGCAACTGTGATGATGTAATTTATGCTTTTCACTCCAGGAAAGTGATAAACATTTGAATAATCAGATAATACAGTCTGAAAAATGGGTGTAAGCCACAGACTAAGGCTGAACTCAACTTTTCAATGTGGTCTAATGCATTTTCCATTGATTTCCTAAGGTATTACTTTTTCCACGTTTCTCATGTTTGTGGCAGCCACAATTTTTTATTTTTATTTTTTTAAATAAATTTGGCATCTCCAATCCCACTCGAATCTGAAATACCCAATTGGTGAACTATGTACAAGGCTTGCTCGTTTGCGACCGCTTGTTGCCAATTCAGGAGAGTGAAGACATTTCGCGGCTCTCCTCCGAAGCACGCGCCCGTCCGCCACCGCTTCTTATACACTCATTGCTTGAATTATCGGAAGTTCAGAATGAAAGCGGAGGATACCTGGACCTGAACAGGCTTAGAATCTTCCTGACGAGCGCCCGTCCGGCCAATAGGAGGCGCTTGAGCAACGAACAAAGCAACTATTATTTTCCCTTCCCGGCAGTCCCTTCCCAATTTGCAACCCTGTAGCGCAATGGCCAATTGTGCGCCACTCTGAAAAAGCTGCCGACCACTGCTGGTTGGTACAACCCGTGTCATGATAGTCACTTCTGCACTGCAATGCAGTGCCTTAACCGAGTGAGTTATCCGGCAGCCCATACGGTAGGATTTTTAAAAAATTTCTAACCATTGGTTAACTGTGGGGTTGTTCTTTTTTGATTCACAAGTTTCAATTATGCCTCCCATTATATGCAGATATATGAAAGGTAAGTATTTTTCATCTTTTACATGACTAACACTAGCATTCTTGGGGGCAGACATGCAAACAATCGGCCTTTCCCTAGGGCTGCCTCTTCAAGATACATTGTTTGGTCAGTGTGAATGTGAAGATGCCTGAGAGGATGTCAGAGGTGCTGAATTGCTGGAGAAGAGCGTAGAAAATTGCTTGGAAGATGCTCTATGATGTTGGATGGAGTGTCGAGGCCAAACAACAATAAAATCTGAATCACATTCTACACTTATGCCAAGAAACCACACAGAAAATATTCATTGTAGTCGTTATGTCGTTTCATGCACATACTGATACTCATTACTGCTTTAGACTCCATTCCATCACATTTGTATAAACAGTGTTATGTATGAGTATTTTATGTACAGCACTGTATATCACTAATAAATGGAGATTTGTTGGATATTATTTGTGCTGCCTTACTGGTATTTGTTTATTTTGTTCATCATTTAGCACCCTCTGTTGGTATGTCTGTATAACAGTTTATTTGTTGCAACACATGATCTTATGCAATAACACTTGTTTGTGATGAAATAGACTAGTGCTTTCTAGAATTTTCTGGCATCTTCTTACCTGGAGAAGGCCAGATCACCCAGGAATCCTGTAGATCTTTCCAGAATGTTCCTAGTCTTTATAAATGCTGTGATTTTGGTCAGTTGGAGAGGTTTTTTCTTTGCATCAGAGTTACATAGTGGCATTAGAGTGTTATTATAAGATTACACAGTGGATTATTTATAGATTTTTTTTGACCTAATCAGTGAAGAATAAATTTGTTTAAATTGTCATTGCTGGTTCTCTTTGTTTTGATTTTCAAGTCATAACAAATTGGAGGTTCCACCGAGATAAACCATTCATTGGATTAACCATTGGATTCACCAAAGATTGAAGCTGAACTATCATTTTAAATCCTGTGACTATTCGAAAAACCAGCAATCAGCTACGCCAGAAACAACTAGAACTGGAAGAAAGAAGATTGGAGAGAGAACTGGAAGAAAGAAGGTTGGAGAAACAACTAGAACTGGAAGAAAGATGGTTAAAGAAGGAGAAAGAACAAGAAGAAAAAAGGATGCAGCATGAACTGAAAATGAAGAAAATAGAAGCAGGTACTGTAACAAAATCTTTTGGACCTTCTGATCATTTTGATGTTTTTAAACACATCAGACTTGTTCCTCCCTCCCTAGAAAATGATGTAGACCAATACTTTACCCATTTTGAGAAAATTGCTGAAAATTTTAAATGGCCAAAAGAGCATTGGACAATGATGTTACAAAGTGTTCTTACTGGTAAAGCAAGGAAAATCTATAACCAGTTATCTGTCCAATAGTGTTCTAACTATGATTTTGTCAAATCTGCCATTTTGAAGGGTTATGAATTGGTCCCCGAGGCTTACAGGCAAACATTTAGGAATGCTCGTAAGAGAGTCAGTCAAACTCATGGTGAATTTGGCAGGTTGAAGGAACACTTGTTTGATCAGTGGTGTAATTCCATGAAAGTTGAGAAAGAGTTTGGCAGAATGAGGCAACTTATTCTGGTTGAGGAATTCAAAACGTGTATCCAGCCTGATATTAAGACTTTCCTCGAGGAGAAACAAGCCCATACTGTGCAAGATGTTTCAACCCCGGCTGATAGTTATGCATTGACTCATAAGTCTTCTTTTGTCCAAAAATCCACTTTTTCTAAATTTCAAGGCAAGTCTCAGTCCATGGCTTCTTCTAATAACACTTCTAATGATTATAAGGCCACTTCTGAGAGGAAACCTTCCAGTAAGAAGCAATCCTCTGATTCTTTACCTTCTGTGTCTTGCCAATACTGCAAAAAGCAAGGTCACCTTATTTCTGAGTGTTATGCTCTCAAGAAAAAACAAAAAGAAGAAGAAACCAAGCCAACTGCTTTCACTAGGAGAGAATCTCTTGTATCAAAGGTCAGTTCGCCTGATCTCCTACCTTCTGTGTCTGATTCTTCTATGGAGGGTTCTGAGCCATTCATCACCGATGGTTTTGTCTCACTTTCACATGATTTTTCCTCATCTGCTCCTGTTCAAATTCTAAGGGATACTGGGTCTTCCCAATCTCTTATTCTTACAGATATTCTGCCTTTTTTTCGGACAAAACGTCTACTCAGGCTAATGTTCTTATTCAAGGGGTAGAATGTGGTTTTACAAGTGTACCTCTCCATAATGTTCATCTCAAATCAGACTTGGTCTCTGGGCCTGTTACTGTTGGCGTTAGGTCTTCTCTTCCTTTCAAAGGTGTTCATTTGCTTCTTGGTAATGATCTTGCTGGGGATAAGGTTGAGCCCTGCCCTGTTGTAACTGACACTCCTTTGATGGATCAAGAATCTGAATCTATAGCAGAGGAAATTCCAGACCTCTATCCTTCATGTGCAATTACTCGTTCTATGGCCAAAAAGGCAATTCAAGATGATGCTGACCTGGACTTCAACCTGGCTGACACCTTCATTGGGCAGTCTTTTCGTCAGGAACCTTCCAGTCCTTCTGAGATGTCGGGGAAATCTTCAGACTTGTCCTTGTCAGGTCATTCAAATGACATTCTGTCTCGGAAACAACTTATTCAGGAGCAACAACAAGCCCGTGATCTAGCGCATCTTCTACCACAGGCTGTAAGTGAACAAGAAGCTACTCAAGTTCCTGTCTGTTTTTACTGCAAAAATGGTGTACTTATGAGAAAGTGGTGTCCACCTGAGGTTTCTGCAGATGAAGAGTGGATGATCACCCATCAAATTGTTTTTCCAAAGTCTTATCATCAAGAAACTCTTAGTCTGCCCCATGACAATCCTACGTCAGGTTATTTGGGTATCAAGAAGACCCTTCAACGTGTCAGGAATCATTTCTTCTGGCCTTCCATGAGGTCCGATGTACAGGAGCACTGCAAATCCTGTCATACTTGTCAACTGGTTGGGAAGCCGAACCAGAATATTCCTAAGGTTCGTCTTAAGCCCATTCCCGCTTTTGAAGAACCTTTCAGTCGGATCATCATTGACTGTGTTGGACCATTGCCGAAGACTAGATCTGGTTGTGAGTACCTACTGACTATCATGAGTGTTTCCACTCAGTTTCCTGAGGCAATTCCACTTCGTAACATCAAGGCGAAGACTATCATCAAGGCTCTTACCAAGTTTTTCTGCTTTGTCGGTCTTCCTAAGTCTATACAGTCTGATCAAGGGTCAAATTTCATGTCTGGCATATTTCAACAAGTTATGCATGAGCTTGGTATTAAACAATACAGTTCATCAGTTTACCATCCTGAGAGTCAAGGTGCTTTGGAGAGGTTCCATCAAACCCTGAAGAACATGATAAGGACCTACTGCCTTGGCACAGAGAAAGACTGGGATGAAGGTGTCCATCTTCTTCTGTTTGCTGCCCGTGAAGCTGTTTAGGAGTCTCTTGGGTTCAGTCCTTTTGAGCTTGTTTTTGGGCACACAGTCCGTGGACCTCTGAGGCTTCTGAAGGAAAAGTTCCTGGCCGAAGATGATGTCTCAATGAACTTGCTTCAGTATGTCTCTGACTTCCGTAATCATCTCTCTAAGGCTTGTGACTTTGCTAAGTCTAATCTCAAAGAGGCTCAGGGCAAAATGAAAGCCAGATATGACCTTCATTCCCAAGATAGAAGTTTTAAAGCTGGTGACAAAGTCCTTGCGCTTTTGCCAGTTCCTGGAAACCCTCTAAGAGCCCGATATTTTGGCCCATACACTGTCCTCAAAAAGGTCAGTGATCTAAATTATGTCATTTTAACCCCTGGAAGGAGGAAACAAAAACAAATGTGTCACATCAACATGCTGAAAGAATACATTGACAGAGACACTCAGCAAAAGCCAGTCAATGTGGTAAATACAAGTGAACTGGAAAATTCTGAAGAAGATTGTGACTGCCCCTTGGAAAATGAACCTGGTCCAGCCAAACTTGAAAATTCAGACATTCTTCAAATATTGACCGCAAGTTGTCCCACCAGGACCCTTTTCAACAACAGCAGCTAAAGCAGCTCATATTTGAATATAGTCACATATTCCCTGACATTGCCTCAAGGACTGATATGGTTTACCATGATGTCATCCTACAAGATAATGCCAAGCCTGTAAAACAGCATCCTTACAGAATGAATACAGAGAAGCAGAAATACCTTAAACAAGAAGTCAAATACCTACTTGAAAATAACCTTGTTGAACTAAGTAACTGACTGGAGTTCTCCATGCATCCTAGTTCCGAAACCCAATGGAACATATAGAATGGTGACAGACTACAGGAAAGTGAACACTATCAAAAACTGACTCATGTCCTATTCCCAGGATTGATGACTGCATTGACAAAGTTGGACAGTCAAAGTCTGTCACCAAATTTGATCTCCTCAAGGGCTTCTGGCAGATCCCTCTAACAGACAGAGCAAAGGAGATATCTGTCTTTGTCACACCAGATGGACTGTACCAATACAAGGTGATGCCCCTTGGAATGAAAAATTCTCCAGCCACCTTCCAACATCTGGTAAACAGAGTGATCGCTGGACTACCAGGATGTGAGGCCTAGATTGATGACATTATCATCACCAGCGACAGCTTCCAAGAGCACCACACCTACATCAGAGACTTCTTTCAGAGAGTGAGTGATGCCAAGCTGACTATCAACCTTGTTAAAAGTGACTTTTGTAAAGCTACAATTGTTTACGTAGGTTATATTGTAGGACAGGGTCAAGTCAAACCAATTGATGCAAAAGTAAAAGTTATCACTGAATTTCCTGAGCCTACAACTAAAAGACAACTAATGAGATTTCTAGGGATGGCTGGCTACTACAGAAAATTCTGTAAAAAATTTCTCAATAATTTCTGAACCTTTGACAAATTTACTGAAGAACAATGCAAAATTTGATTGGGATGAAAAATGTCAAAATTCATTTGACCAACTAAAAGCCATCCTCAAAAACTCACCAGTTCTCTTATCTCCTAATTTCAAAAAGGAGTTCAAGTTGGCTGTTGATGCCAGTGATGCCAGTGCAGGTGCAGTTTTACTCTAAGAAGACACTGATGGAGTAGATCATCCTGTTTGTTACTTTTCCAAAAAGTTTGATAAACATCAGAAAAACTATTCAACAATTGAAAAAGAATGTTTGGCACTTTTTTTGGCTTTACAACATTCTGAAATCTATTTGACTTGTTCAGCTACTTCCATCAAGGTCTTCAGTGATCACAATCCCCTCACATTCTTGCACAAGATCAAAAACAAGAATCGAAGATTACTGAGATGGAGTTTACTTTTGCAAGAGTATGATTTAGATATTTCTCACATCAGGGGAAAAGATAATGTTATTCCAGATGCACTTTCACGCATGTAATTTTACTTCTCTATTTGATTGTGAAAATTGCACTGGTTGTTAGGTATATGACTGTTATAATGATCAATGACACTTTATGCATAAAGTTCAAGATTATACTGGTTATAAAACCGTGTGAATTTTAACGAAAGAAAGCTTTTAGCAAACCTTTCTATTCTTAAAGAGGGGAGGTGTTAGGTATGAGTATTTTATGTACAGCACTGTATATCATTTATAAATGGAGATTTGTTGGATACTATTAGTGCTGCCCTACTGGTCAGCTATTTGTTTATTTTGTTCATCATTTAGCACCCTCTGTTGGTATGTCTGTATAACAGTTTATTTGTTGCAACACATGATCTGATGCAATACCACTTGTTTGTGATGAAATAGACTAGTGCTTTCTAGAAGTTTCTGGCATCTTCTTACCTGGAGAAGGCCAGATCACCCAGGAATCCTGTAGATCTTTCCAGAATGTTTCTAGTCTTTATAAATGCTGTGATTTTGGTCAGCTGGAGAGGTTTTTTCTTTGCATCAGAGTTACATAGTGACATTAGAGTGTTATTATAAGATTACACAGTGGATTATTTATAGAAATTTTTGGACCTATTCAGTGAAGAATAAATTTGTTTAAATTGTCATTGCTGGTTCTCTTTGTTGTGATTTTCAGCAACGTGCAATCTCACTGGATTGTATAGCACCCTGCGATGCCGTGTCTTTTTGTATATGAATCAAGTATGGTGCAACTCGGCTGAAGCTCCGCTTGTAAAGTCAGGATTTTTCCACAGAATGTAACTTAGCTAGCTAATAGCTTGCTATTATTCCTACCCAGCCAGCATAATTTTACATCTACAATAGCTAGCTAGCTACGGAGCGACATGAATGATGGGCTGCTCAGCGCCATTCTTTTCATAAAGCTCTTTAGCTAGCTAGTTAGCTGGCTACAGCAGATGCGAAATGAAGGCATGCGTAAATAACGTTGGTGCGGCACACTTCAACTGAGCCAAAAACACAAAACGAACATCGCTTACGTAACTATTGGTGACATGGAGCCCTCATGGAGCTTTGACTGAATCGCAAATAATTTTCATGAGCTAGCTAGCTTGGTTCGCCAGCAAAGTGCAATGTGCAGCCCTACTGGATTGTATGCGGTGCATCTTTGCATATTAATTTAGTATGAAGCAACTTCGCATTTTCAACCACACTTCAGTTAGCTCATCTGCTACACTATATCTGTTAATGTGCAAAGCAACATATCGAGACTCCACTTCAATCCCATAATGCCTAGCGCATATCTCCCCTAATCTAGTAAAACATAATAACTCACTTTTTGGTGGAAATTGCGTTAGACCCATTTTTACAGTTACTTGGTTACTAAGCACCAAATAAAGTACCTACAGTCGTCATTGAGAATACCCATTCTCTTTTTTTTACAGTGAGTTTATCCTGAAGGACTTAAGGGGTTTTCAGTTTTCTCAGTTTCATGAAAAAGTGAGTTACTAGGTTTTACCAGATTAGGGGAGATATGTCATCATGCTAGGGGCTCATTTGTGTGCATTATAATTGCCGACAAATATGGAACGGCAGTGGGAATGCGAATGTTTGTATACTTTGACGACTTTACTTCAGCTAATACATTTTTCTGTTAAATACAGGGTCGCACACTTTTTGAGGGTCGGTCAGATGGCCGGAATTGCACATTTTTTTTCTATGTCGATGTTTCTGAGAGGGTCGGTCGGTCGGAAATTCCAGACAACCGGAAACACTTTTTTTTTTGCCAGGCCTTATAGAGCACAGACTGCCCATTATTAGAGGCTTGACTGGAGTGGGGCCTAAATGATGAATACAATCAAATGTATATGGAGAGGCCTATGTGTGTGCAAATATTTGGCGTTTGACCTTTTCCCTGTACATGCTGTCAGCCATTTGTCCTCTTTAAAGGCTTTTCAAAGTTATGTAAAGTCCACGAGTGACCAAGAAAAGATAAAAACAAAGATAAATTGAAAAATACGTCTTTGACTTTATTTTTCAAGAGAGTGAAAAATATTTTTCAAAACCCAGGGGGAAACCTGCTAACTATCAATGCAGTGCTGTTGTTAATTGTGTAAACATTTTTTCTTTCAAAAAGGCAGATGTTATGTTGCAGCACAGGGTTAGCAGTCAGTGTACATCATGGATTCTCAACCTTACCCAGTTTGGGTGAGTGTGGACGAGGCTTACATTTCAACCATGCAGTTACACGCCTGATTCTTCTAATCACTGGAGTCTATTCGTAAGACACTGATTAGTAAAATCAGGGATGAGTGTTAAATTGCTTGTTTCTAACAAAAATCTGCTTCCACAACAACCCTTTCCAGGTTATTCAATATGTCTGGAAATTATCTACTTTAATATCCAATGACCTACCTGTGGGGTGCTCAGGACACCAGCAGGGGGGGTCCATGGACAGGTGACTGGGGACGGTAACACTTGCACATGAGGGCAGGCCTGCACACAGGGAGTAACACATGATTCTCCCACCAGTCACAAGTCATAAGATATTATATGCAGTGAGTTCCCACCATATTGGCTAGGCAGTGCTGAAAAAAAAATTCTATGACACTTGCATATTCAGTGAGGTGTCAAACGAAGGAATCCCAAGTTTCAGCTCAATATCTCAAACGGTTTTCGTGTGAGAGCTATTTTAAATTGGCGTGTCGCCTCTATTTTTTTGCACGCGCGAATCACGACTTCGGCTTGTGAGCATTTTTGGAAGGCTATAAAATCTTTTCTAAATAAGATAGAAAGCTGAAAATAACCCTTGTTAATTTTTGCCCTGGCTTTTAGAATTTGGCATCAAAATTGCTCTGTGATGAACCATTTGGGATCTATGAGCATTTGAAAATGGGATTTTGGTTGGACGGAATTTTTTTTCCCCCATTTTGATGGCTCACTGTGTGGTCAGCTTCATATCAAGAAAAAACAAATGTGTTATTTGGGTAACAAACCACAAACCCCAATTCCAATGAAGTTGGAATGTTGTGTAAAATGTGAATAAAAACAGAATACAATGATCTGCTAATCCTTTTTGACCTCCATTCAATTGAGTACACTACAAAGACAAGATATTTAATGTTCAAACTGAAAAAAACTTTGTTTTTTTTTTTTTTGGAAATATTCACTCATTTTTAATTTGACGCCCGCAACAAATTCCAAAAAAGCTGGGGCAGGGGCAAGAAAAGACTGGGAAAGTTGAGGAATGCTCAAAAAACACCTGTTTGGAACATTCCACATGTGAACAGGTTAATTGGAAACAGGTGAGTGTCATGTAAGGGATAATCAACGAGCAGGTGCGCATTAAACGGTAAGGCACGACGTGGAGGCGAATAACCACCCGACGCGAAGCGGAGGTTGCCTCCACGAAGTGCCTTAAAACTGTGTAATGTGCACCTACAAGTTGATTATCCCGCTTATACCATGGTCATTTGCCAGCAATATCAAATCGCAGCATTCAGACATTTTTGGTGACAGTTTTGCACTAAAAAAAAAACAAGCTGGTAATCATTAGGCCTAAACAGGCGCTGTGCAGTCTTATACCCAATACTATAGGCCAAGCTAAATTGAACCAGCTATCTTAGTTCATCTTACGTTCATGGAGAAAGAATTTTTTGTGCAGGCTTACATCCGTTTTCCAGCTGATGATTTGGTAACGGATTCCAGCTGAAACGGAGATTATGCATAACACAACATTATGCGCGATTATGCAGACTGTAGCTAACTTGCTACCCACAATTACAATGAACTTATGACGGTTTCTGTAGAGTCAGCGAGCTGAAATCAGTCTGTTGGCATAGCAAGTAGCTAGCGAACTGTCAGCAGTTGCTTATACATGAAGTGGACATGTTAGCTTCCTTTGTAACCGTACACAATTACAATTGCTTAATGAATAAAGCCTGATTACTTTGCTGCTATAATATTTATGGTCATTATCGCTTGAGTACCTATTGTTAACCGCCCCGCAGAACGCAACTTTTATGACGCCGCCAAATTTACTGGAGATAAATGAGTAGCTAGGTTTCTGTTATACCCAGCTAAATACCAGCTCTAACATTGCTATGGTTACAGGTTGGCTAGTGGATGAATTTCGAACGGTGAAACTACCGTAGCCGAACTACCTGTGCGGTTCCACGGTTTTAATTAGGGCTGGGACGATTCTGAATCGATTTTTTTTAAGGCGTAGTAAATGGCCACAGAACAGCACAGCATTAACACGATTGACATTGCCACGGCATTTCGTGCCACTGCGATAATTTATGTCTCACATTTACGTTTCATCCACTTCACAGAATGTTTTCCATCTTGTGTATTTTTTAGACGCTTGAAATCCAGGGTGATCTAAAAACAAATCTCTTTATTATTATTTTATCATTGTAGATCTCCTCAAATACTACAATGAGAGATTAAATGCAGAGTTGGGATGGTGATGTTGAACGAGGATTTTTTTTTTTTTTTTTTTTTTTTGAAGTGTGATAAGACCACTTGCCGTCATGGGGTGCGTAGGCAGTCGCGTGTAATTTCTTGAAACATACACACCTGAAGCGGCTTAAAACGATTTAAAATGCCGTCGGGAAGAAGCCTGAGTTTAGATTTCGCTAATTGCAGGTGCTCTGCCCTTCCCTAAATCTGCTCCCCTGTATTTGTCCTAAATAACAATCAAGCAATTTCAGTAGCCTATACGATTAAGATGGGATGGTGGAAAGCAGACAAACCTAACTGGGCTACGGTGTTAGAGTGAAAGAATGCCTATAATTTGAATAATCAAAAAAAAACCTTCCTCTGAATTACATCTTTCATTGTAGCATTTTAGGACATTATTTAAGATTAATTTAAAACAGACTTGTAATAAGATCGCCCTGGATTTTATGCGTCTAAAAAATACACAAGGAGGAAAACATTCTGAAAAGCGGATGAAATGTGAATGTGAGATATAAATTATCAGAGTCGCACGAAATGCCGAGGCAATGGCAATCGTGTTCATGCTGTGCTGTTCTATGGCCATTTAAATTTGAAAATGCAGCAATCAAACATGCTGTCTTAATAAACAGCTCTACTCATTGAACTTAGAGAGTAAACGCATCCACCATTTGATTGCTAATCAAGCAAGTAAACTGGAACAGGTTACTTTTCTTAGAGTAACCTAATTGGTTAATAGGAGACGATTCTGTAGTCCTTTACTTGGCTCCGTGCAGCATGTCGCCGAAAAATACTAATGTCAGTCAAGTTTTTTTCCGGAAGCATTCACATGCCCTTTGATGTTTGGCACTTTCGTTCAACCTGCGTCGGGTTTAATCAAGGAAAAGGGAAAGCTCGGATGTTCGCCCCATGGTAGCAGGTGGTGGTACTACGCCTATAAAAAAAAATCGACTCAGAATCGTCCCAGCCCTAGTTTTAATGCATACCTGCCAGCCAATCAGAAAAAAGTATTCACCCAGACCATGGTATAAGATTAGGTATAAAAGCAGCATCCCAGAAAAGCTCAGTTGCTCACAAGCAAGGATGGGGCGAGGTTCACCACTTTGTGAACAACTGTATGAGCAAATAGTCCAACAGGTTAACAACAATGTTTCTCAATGTGCAGTAGGAATTTAGGGATTTCATAATCTACAGTCCATATTATCACCAAAAGATTCAGAGAATCCGAAGAAATCTCTACATGCAAGCGTCCGAAACCAACATTGAATGCCCGTGACCGTCGGTCCATCAGGCGTGATCGCTAGAGTCAAACAAAATGTTGCGGTGATGCAGGATTTATGGGTAATATTCTTCAGAAAAGTGTGGTCTAGTGCAGAATCGCAAGAGGGGGATATTGGGGGGTGCTTGTGAGTGCACCTGGAGAGCAATATTAGAGAATTGTGATGCTGTGAAATCATGCGTACCTGAGCGGGCATGCACACATGGGGGGCACAACATCGTATGTGCGAGTATTGAGAAGAGGCAATTGAGAAACAGCCGCGGTTTTCTCCACTCCCTCAACGCATGTATATGCACAAACATCTAAGAAACAATCTTGTCCATTTTCACATATTCATGGTATTTCCATCATTAACCATGTGTTTGTGTGTTCCATTTGCGTTGCTCTGTATATACACATCGCCATATGTGTACGGTATGAGTGTGCTTGTATTTGCATGCATATTGTCTGGTATGATATATGTATGATTTAAGTGCAAGCGCTGAATGTGCACCAGAGTAAGTACCAGTGTGTACTCATGTACATTACAGTATTGTTGTACCTGGTAGGAGTGCTCCGAGCGCACTTGCCACAGGCAACTGGGGGCGGACTGGCTCAGCTCGGGGGTCCCAGGGGCAGCTGGCTGAGGTGTGCTAGGCTCAGGCGTACTAGGCCCAGGCCCTGCTAAGGCCTGCCGGGTGGAGCTGGGCGAGGAGGTGCAGGAGGCCCAGGGGTTTCTAGGGGCTACGGGCAGAGTAGGTCGCTGCACTGATGCCGCAGGCAGAGCTGTTGAGTCCATCTCTAGGAGGATTTCAGTGTAGTAAAAATCCTCCTCTCTCCGGGATTGCTCAGGCACGCTGCTGTGTCTGCAGAAATGGGGAAAAGAGTAACATTCACTTTTTACATAGTAGCCTTTTCGGAATGTGTTCTTGAATAGAGGTTCTCAATGTTGGTCCTAGGGACCTCCTGCGTGTGCTGGTTTTTGTACCGACCATAACAGCAATTCCAGAATGTGAATAAAAATTTTAAGCCACAGTGTGTCAGAAATGGCTATGCATGCACTGATGCGTTCCACATTGTACCACAACACCCTTTCTAAAAAAGTTGAGACCCAGAGTAAAATGGTAAAAAAAAAAAAACCAGAATGCAATGACTTGCAAATCACCTAAACCCTAACGTTTAGTTGAAAACAGTACAGACAACATATCAAATGCTGAAAATGTGAAATTTTATTGTTTTTTGAAAAATACCAGCTCATTGTATCTCCCCGTAGACGACAGTCGGGAGATACTATGGTTTAGTTCCGGGGCCACCGCCACCGTTGCCGCAGAGATTTTATGTTCCAGGCTCTGGAAGCCACAATTACTACAGGAATGTTTTCAAATTTTGCACAGGCAAAGATATATGACAATGCTCAAGACCGATTTTCGTCAATTTCGGACGTCCAATATGGCTGCCGGCAGCCATTTTGTCCGAAATTTTTTATGTTCCAGGCTCTGGAAGCCACAATTATTACAGGAATGTTTTCAAATTTTACACAGGCAAAGATATATATATATATGACAATGCTCAAGACCGATTTTCGTCAATTTCGGATGTCCAATATGGCTGCCGGTAGCCATTTTGTCCGAAATTTTATATGTTCCAGGCTCTGGAAGCCACAATTATTACAGGAATGTTTTCAAATTTTACACATGCGAAGATATATATATATATGACAATGCTCAAGACCGATTTTTGGCAATTTCGGATGTCCAACATTGCTGCCGGCGGCCATTTTGTTCGAAATTTGGGGATTGGGGAGATACACGACTCTAGTTATCTAGTTTTGAATTTCATGCCAGCAATGTTTAAAAAAAATTGGCACAGGGACAACAAAAGTTGTTCAATGGTAAAAAAAAATACACCAGGTAGAACATCTCAAATACACCTGATAGAACAGGGTCCGAAATGTCTGGTATTGCATCACAATGTACGATGCAAAAACAACGATTGCGGGATGCAAATCTGCTTTTGATTCACTAAATCTGCGATGCAACATTTTTCCCCTCAGTGGGACTGTTGCTGTTCTGCTATTTCATCACCGGCAATGAACTAGTCGCTTTCCCACTTCCCGCTCGTCAGCCGTGATGCACTACTCATGTACCGGTGTTCAGATGCTGTCAGAGGTGGACTGGCCACCAGGTATATTAGTCTAAGCAGACTACTGCATACTTTTGCCTGTCGATAATTCTCATAAGCCCAAATTTTTTCTTTACTGGTTCCATTTTTCCTATTAGCCGTGATTGACATATCCTCAGCATGTAGTTCTAACTAATTTCTTCGTATCAAAACATGTATTTGCCTTACGCAATAGAAGTCTGAAAAACTGTTTTCTTGCAAGTAAATACATCATGTATAGGCTTAGTGCTATCCACCATTTATTTAATTCGGTTATATTCATCCCAAAAGTTCACGACAGCTGGCTTGCAGGGAAATTTGTTTGATCAATGGCCTTGCCTGTCCTGTTACGTTATGTGGTGACCCTCTGGTTGATTGCCTTATTGGTGGCCACGCCCATGTTGCCTGTTTGCGTGTTCTCTGTTCCACTGCGTTACAGGTGCATTTGATTGGGGTGCCTTGAAAAGGCCCGTTTGTTCCACCAGCAAGGGGGGGGGTGTGTCTCCTCCTCCTGGGGTTTTTTGGCTTTATGTTGTTCATTTGATACCTTGACTGATCCGCACTAAATTTTGATTTCTCCTTCATAACACTGACTTGCACCATATTTATTTATCCTTATTCTTTATCTCAATAAATTTACTCTTTTATTGAACTTCTGCATGTGGTCTCCGTTTTATGTTGCGCTGCTGGAGTCGGTGGTGTAACATAATGGGGGCTCATCACGTTTTGGATTTGGAAATCAGTAGGCCTATGTAATTTGTTTTTTCGCGAATTTGGTATTGTTTTCTGTGAAAGTGGTGGACGTAGCGCTGCTTTGGTTTGCTGATGAATTGGCTTTTCGGTATTGTGCTGACACGTGTGGCTTGCCTGTTTCAGCGGGATTGTCAGTGGGGAGACCCGTGCAGATTGCTTTGTTGAGTTGCGTTTTTGACTTTGTGTAGTTTGGTTACATTTGCCTTGTACCGGGAGTGAGGGGAGTAATCTCAGGTCCCTGTAGTTTTTTGGTTTGGTTCTGGTTTTTTTTCTGCAGGACTACCTAATGGACAAGCCAACCTTAATTGGGCACAGATGTATGTAGTAGGGGGAGGGACAGTAGGTTATAACCTACCCGAGCTATGTGAACCACCGCACAGGTAAAGAGTACTTACCGCTGTTTGTTATTTTGCCTTTTTTATTTTAGTTTGTTGTTTTTGGTGGGTCGAACGCGCTGGTTCTGCTTCGGCAATTCAATTGCATGAGGGCCCACCGAAGACTAGTGGTAGAAGTAGGTAGGGACTGTGTTTTCAGTTAGATGCAGGGCAGCTCTTTAGTTTGTGGGATATTGGGGTGGTGTACCTGTGCCTAATTGTTTGCTGGTAGGTAGTGTACATTGTGGCATTTTATTTTTTTTTAAAGATTATTTTTTGGGGATTTTTCCCTCTATTTGACAGTCACACAGTGGAGACAGACAGGAAAGTTGGGGAGAAGAATGGGGAAGCCATGCAGCAAACGACCCGAGCCGGAACCGAACCCGGGTTGCCGCGAGAAGGGCACAGCCCCCACGGCATGCGCACCCATACCGATGAGCCACCGGGGCGCGACATTTTATTTTTAACTTTTTTGTGTGTTCGCATTGACATTGTGGTTCTTCTGTCGCTGTAGGTAGCGTAATCTGGGTGATTATGGCAGCTTTGGAAGAATTTTTTGCGGCACCTTCGGAATATTTGTTAGATGGCTTTACTATAGATCAGCTACGTGAAGTCGCCGAGCACTATGAATTTGATATGGACTTGGCTAAAGATCTTCAAAACTAAAAGAGCAAGTAAAAGCAAAATTAGTTTATTGGTAATATCTAGAAATCCTGTGGCTCCGACAGCTGTTTCTACTCCGAAGCCTGGAGCTTCCCAAAATGTTTTAAACTTTCAGCAACAAGTAGAACTGTTGAAACTCCACATGGAGCTCAAACGTTTAGAAACTGAACAAAAAATAAGACAACGTGAGCGAGAAATAATGCAAGAAAATGAACGTTTAAAATTAATTGCAGAGGGGAAAATGTCTGGGGGTGGTGATGGTATTAACTCTGGGGCTTCAGGGGTATCAGTTACAGAGGTAAGCCTATCTAGTATGGCTAAGCTTTTGCCTCGATTTAATGACCGTGACCCCGATGTTTTCTTTTCCCTATTTGAAGGCATTGCCAATAAGCGAGGGTGGAGCGACTCTGAGCGAACCGTGTTGCTGCAAACAGTCCTTACTGGACAAGCTCAGGATGCCTTTATTGCTCTTTCGGTAGCTGAACGTAAAAATTACCCCTGTGTTAAGGAGGCTGTACTGAGGTCCTACGAGCAGGTGCCTGAGTTCTATAGACAGCGCTTTAGGAGCTGGATGAAGGCTGAGCGTCAGACTTACTCTGAACTGGCTAGAGACATTTTGAGCTTTTTCAATCGTTGGTGTTTCTCTGTGGATTTAAAAACTTTTGAACAGCTTTGTGATCTAGTTGTACTTGAGCAGTTTGTAAATACCCTCCCCGAATGTCTTGCTACTTTTATCAATGAGCATAAGATCAAAACTGCGGCTGAAGCGGCTGTACTCGCCAATCAGTATGTGTTAACTCATAGAGGTAAGGGTAGCGAGTATTCACAATATGGAAGTCACACTGGAGTGGAACATTGACCAAATCATTTTAATGGTAGCCCAAATCGTCCGTTTGATGCGAGGTGTTTCCAGATGTCTAAAAGTAGACACCGAAAATCGTTGTTAACTACTGTCTAGAAAGTGGCCATTGGAAAAAGGAATGCCCAGCGCTACAAAATAAAAAGAAAATGTCTGTCTGCAAAGTTTGTAGGGTGTGCAGCCCCTGTCCTAATGGCTAACGTACAGGAAATAACAATTCCACCTGAGAGCAGGTCTCCTATTGGAGGTGAAGGCTGGGAGGTGCCTGATTCTCCACTAGAGGAGCAGCCTAGCTCTGACACTTCAGATGAGCAGGTCAGGGAGAGCTATGGCCTGTTTATCACAGAAGGTACAATTTCGTTAGTGGGTAACGTGTACAGTAAGAAGGGTAGAATACTGTGTGACACAGGCACTACTGAAACTTTTGTTGTTGAGTCTGCCTTACCATTCTCATCTCACTCTAGTACTGGTCAGTGTGTGCTGATGCGAGGCATCAGCATGCAAACGTTGTCTGTTCCTCTGCACAACATCGTTTTAAACTCCGATCTGGTGCAGGGTGAAGTTACTGTTGCAGTTCGTCCATCCTTGCCTGTACCAGGTGTTGATGTAATCTTAGGCAATGTATTAGCTAAAGATCGTGTTTGGCCCGGTAGTTCTGTGCCACCAGTGGTGTCCGCAGAGCCTATGGAGGATGCTCAACAATATGAGCCTCAGAATTTCCAGAGGTGTTTAAGGCTTGCGCGGTGACTCGTGCACAGAGTCGCGTACAAACAGATGCTGCAAAGGCCGTAAACTGTAAACGTGTAATTCCACATTGGCCTGTCTTACCTCCATCTTTTGTTAGATCTGACTTCATTGTAGCTCAAAAAGAGGATGAGTGCTTATCGGAGCTATGGGCTGGGGCTATGTCACAGGATAAGTGGGAGAGTGCAGAGAGGGGATATTTTAATCTTGATAGTTTACTGAGTCATATACCTGTTCAACAGAGGGGTGAACTACAGTCGTTAATTTTGTCTTTTTCTTCTTTATTTTCTGATGTACCGACATTAGTAGAGCATGACATCCAGGTTGCTCATGACATCATGCCCATTAAGCAGCGGTTTTACCGTGTCCCTCTTGTAAAACAGGAAGTGCTGGAGGCTGAACCGTCTTATTCTAGTTGGGCATCACCTTGTCTGTTGGTGTCCAAACCAGATAGGACATTCAGATTTTGCACTGACTATCACAAAGTTAATTCTGTAGCCAAGCCTGACTCATTTCCTCTCCCCAGGATAGAGGACTGTGTAAATCGTGTGGGGGCTGCCAAGTTTGTGACTAAGTGTGATCTCTTGAAGGGCTACTACCAGATCCCATTGACATCACGCACATAGGAGATTGCAGCGCTCGTCACCCCATCAGGTCTGTACTCAAGGTGATGAGTTTTGGATTACGTAACGCACCCTCTTCTTTTCAGCACCTGATGAACCGTGTCATCTCAGGGCTTGAGGGTTGCACTGTGCACCAGGATAAATTGGTGACCTGGGTCGATACACCGGAGGAACATCTGGTGAGGCTTAAGGCCCTGTTTAAGAGGTTGGTCACAGCCAAGCTGACCGTTAACTTGGTAAAGTGTGAGTTTGCCCAGGCCACTGTAGTCTACCTGGGGAAGGTGGTGGGTCAGGGTGAGGTACGTCCGGTGCGGGCCAGGGTGATGGCCATTGACAATTTTCCTCTTCCTGCAACCAAGAAGGAGCTTTTAGGCATGGTCGGTTACGTAGTTTTTGTTATAACATTTCTACTGTTGTTTGACCCCTCACAGACTTGTTGAAAGGTTGAAAGGCTGTTGAAAGACTCCGTTCGTATGGACTGCTGAGTGCCAGAAGGCCTTTGACCACACCAGGCCCTTGCTCAGCACAGCACCTATCCTGGCGGCTCCACAGCTTGACTGTCCCTTTAAGATCCAGGTGGATGCCAGCCAGGTAGGGGCAGGTGCTGTGCTGCTGCAAGAGGATGACCACAATGTTGACTGTCCTGTTTGTTGTTTTTCACGGAAGTTCAATAAATATCAACCTAATTGTTCCACAATAGAAAAAGAGGCTCTAGCCTTAGTCTGGGCTTTACAACACTTTGATGTTTATGTGGGTGGTGGGGTTCATCCCGTCATTGTGTTTTCAGATCATAACCCATTGACCTTTTTGCATTCACTGCAGAATCCTAATCAACGCCTGATGCGTTGGGCACTGTTTCTGCAGCCTTACGATCTGCAAATTCAGCGCATTAGAGGGGTGGATAATGTGATGGCGGACGCGTTGTCTCACGCCCCAGGTGTGAATGTGTAGTGGACTGCCTAATTCCCTTCTCATCTGCTTTGTGTCTCTGTTCTCCTGTTCCTTTTAGATTACTTTCCCAGGCGCCAGGAATTGCCGAGGGCCAGGACAGCAGAGGGGCTGGAGTGGGTGAGGAGTAGTGGATGGTGTGTTTATCTGTAATGGGGGGGGTTATGCTCATCTTTCCCAGAATTAGTGTTGTGGATTTGGCTTGACTTGTAGTCTATGGATTGGTGTATTTTGTTTTGGTTTTTATTTGTTTAGTTAGTTGCAGAATCCCACTAGAGTGGGCTCCTGTTTTAAGGGGGGGAGGGCGACCCTCTGATTGATTGCCTTATTGGTGGGTGGGTCTCCTCCTCCTGGGGTTTTTTGGCTTTGTGTTGTTTGTTTGATACCTTGACTGATCTACACTACATTTTGATTTCTCCTTCATAACACTGACTTGCACCACATTTATTTATCCTTATTCTTTATCTCAATAAATTTACTCTTTAATTGAACTTCTGCATGTGGTCTCCCTTTTATGATGCGCTGCTGGAGCCGGTGGTGTAACAGTTAACAATCTAGAAATGAGCAAAAAAATTATTACTGAGTTTGGACGATCATGTCGAAAAGCAAAGGAGGAGGGGTAACCTTTGAGAATTAAAGAAGCAGGCATTGGAGGCGCAGGTTTCCAAATTCTAAAAACAGACCAGCTGTTTGGCCATAATGAGCCTCATGTAGCAAGCAGTTTTCATTTGGAGGGGGGGCCTGGAAGTGGCAAGATTGACGTTAAATTATAGGCTATTGCAAGTGTATGTTTGATTAAAATTTGTTTTAGCTTACTAAACGACCCCACAGACGGACACGCTGTTATTAACCTACTATTTAACCTCTTAAAGCCGAATGCCCCCGGTACCGAGGGCGATCATTACGCATCATAAATACAGCGTGTTTTTGAATAGCAACATCTTCATGCGGTATATCCACTTAAAGGGAAGAAACTCGGCAAAAAGCTCATGTTGACCATTTATTACCCCAACTGAACACAATTCAAGCACCACGCAAGTAAGTAAGCATGTAGCAAAACATAGGGTAAAATAATATCAGTGCTCAATCGCTAGAGTTTCTTCTGAATTTGTTCCAGGCAAACAAACGATACATCAAATGAAAGAGGAAAGTCCACAGAATCCAACAATATAAGCCATGTCATTTTAACTCAACACCACACTCAAAGAACAGCAGGCATACACTTTACATTCTACAGAGATGAGTAAAAAAAATCTTTTTCTTACCTTTGATAATTTGTGATTAAAAAACTGTGTCCGAGGGTAAATCTGTGCTTGCTTTTGTTAGCCCAATGTGTCCGTGTTATATCGAAACTAGATCTTCCAGGCTCCATGCATGTTTTTTTCCAGGGCACTGCTTCAAAGGATGTCAGCTCCTGAGCATCCGCTTGCTCACAATGTATTTTCCTGTCTGTGATCGGCTTGTGATGCTGTCAGTAAGGCTTTGCAGGTGGCCATTTTATTCTATCGGCTCTGACGTTTCCAGTGAGCCCTAAACCACCTGAATCGCAAAAACCTAGCCTGAGATAGAACCTTGCATTCACAGTGCGTCAAAGTGAGTCCATGGGCCATTCCCATGTACTTAAAGAGCGCAACAATATAAGCGCTTAACAGGTTTGTTTGTAGTTTTTTCAGAATAATTATCCACTAAATATTCAAAAGTTGTTTTCAAAGTCATTTTCTGACTGAGAATTCTTGCGCCATTATGCACAAACGCTAAGACAGTAAATGGTCTGCTGATGTAGCCTAGTGGTTAGGGCGATGCGCTCTCCCGTGGGATACTAGTGTTCAAATCCCGGGTAAGCACGCGCCTAGTTGGGCAGTAAAAGCATTATTCATGTATAAATAATTTCTGGGGTTTTCGTTCTTTTTACTTTTTACCATTTTTTACCTTATCTTTCCATTTACAACCCCAATTCCGAAATAGTTGGGACAAAGTGTAAATTGTGAATAAAATCAAAACGCAATGACTTTCAAATCACACCAAACAGTATTTTATTCACAATAGAAAAGAGATAACATAGCAAATGTTGAAAATGAGAAATTTTATAATTTTATCCACAAAATGAGCTCGTTTCAAATTGGATGGCTGCTACAGGTCTCAAAAAAGTTGGGACAGGGTCCTGTTTACCATGGTGTAGCATCCACTCTTCTTTTTAACACAGAGTGGAGGTGTCTGGGTATTGAGGAGACAAGTTTCTTGAGTTTAGCCATAGGAATTTGATCCCACTCTTGTTTAATTCAGGCTTCCACCAGCTGGAGAGTTTTGGGTCTCCTTTGGCGGACTTTTCGTTTAATTATGCGCCAAATGTTCTCACTCGGTGAAAGATCAGGACTGTAGGCAGGCCAGTTCAGCACATGGACTCTTCTACTACGAAGCCATGCTGTTGTAATAGCTGCAGTATGTGGTTTTGCATTGTCCTGCTGAAATACACAAGGTCTTCCCTGGAATAGATGTCATCTGGAGGGGAGCATATGTTGCTCTAAAACCTTTATATACCTTTCAGCATTCATGGTGCTTTGTAAAACATGCAAGTGTCCCACACCATATGCACTAATGCAGTGTTTCTCAAACCTCTCCTGGCGTACCCCTTGTCCTGCATGCTTTAGATCTCTCCCTGCTCCAGCACAGGTGATTCAAATGATTCGCTTATTATCAAGCAGCTTCTAGGGTTAATTATGACCTGATCATTTGAATCACCTGTGCTGCAGGAAGAGATCTAAAGAGCAAGGAAGAGATCATCCCCATACCATCAGAGATGCTGGCTTTTGAACTGAATGCTGATAAAAGAGAGGGGTGGAAACACTGCTTTAGCCCGGAGGACCCCGACACCCATGATTTGCCTACGAGAATGTCTGAATTTGGACTAAAAGGACCACAGGACACTTTGCTACAGTCCATTTTAAATGAGCGGAGGACACAGAACACCCATGATTTCTGGATCATGCTCAACAATGGCTTCGTTTTGATGATAGAGTTTTTACAGTCCATTTGTGGATGAGCCGGACCACAGAACGGACAGTGGTTTCGTGGAGGTGTTGCTGGGCCAATGGTTAAGTCAATGACAGAATCATGCCAGTGAGTGATGCAGTGGCGTCTGAGGGGCCGAAGCGGACGGGCATCCACGGAAAGTCTTTGGCGGTATGCACAGAGATTTTTTTTTTTTGAATCTTTTGATGATGTTATGCACTGTCGATGATGAGACCTTCAAAACTTTTTGCACAGAATTTGACCAGTTTTGGGAAACATTTTTTTGAAGGTATTCCTGTCGATGATGAGACCTTTTTTTACAATTTGACCTTGGGGAACATTGTTTTTAAGGTATTCACAGGTTGGAGAGCCTCTGGCCATTTTTACTTCTGAGAGACTCAGCCTCTCTAAGACATCCCTTTTATAGCCAAATCATGTTACACATCTGCTGCCAGTTAACTTAATTACTAGCTAAATGTTCTTTCAGCTGATTCTCTTATATATTAATTGCTTTTTCAGCCCTTTTTTGCCTGTGTCCCAACTTTTTTGAGACCTGTTGTAGCCAGAAAATTTGAAATAAGCTCATTTTGTGGATAAAATTGTGAAATGTCTCAGTTTCAACATTTGAAATGTTATCTATGTTCTATTGTAAATAACATATTGGCTCATTTGATCTGAAAGTCATTGCATTTCACAATTTACACTTCGTCCCAACTATTTCGGAATTCGGGTTGTATAATTTTGTTTATTTGCTTGTTTTTTCTTGAGAATAAATCTGCTCCAGTGGAGTCAAACTTCATTTCCTTTGTATGTATTTTCTTTGATTGGGAAAATGTATGCAGGACTGGCAGAAATAATAATAAAAAAAAAAGCATTTTAAGAATGAAAAAAAGTGGTTGTATTTGGAATTATTGTATGCCTGTAGTGACATATAAGTGAAATTAAATCTGTTTTACAGTTTGGCACCAGAGAAAACTGAAATGGCACACATGGTACCTAAACTGCCAATTTGGAGAAGCCACCTAGACATTCCTCTCTAATTTTGCTCTGATTAACCCTTTCACTACCGCTTACAGGGAATAAGACAACCCTTGCTTACCGTAAATTTTTGTGCTATCACAGCATGATATAGCATGTGGATTTTCACCCCCTTTTTCGAACTAAAAATGCCAGAAATGGACAATTTTATGTACAGAAAACATGTTCAGAATACACCTACCTTTCCCTTGACACATATCTTTGCTTAATTTTTCCAAAAGTAAAAACAGAAAATGAGGATAAAAACCGTATTTCGGTTTGTCAAGACGATTTCTCCTCTATGGGATTTATGTACAAACGGAGATACACGCGCATTTCTGTACAAATGGAGATACACGTGCATTTGTGTGCAAACGGAGATACACGTGCATTTGTGTGCAAACGGAGATACACGTGCTGCAGCACGCACTGCCTGCAATGGTGGTGAAGTCAGCGAGGGACTGTGCATAACCGGAGGATTGGGAACTACGGGAAGCCTAAAGACATCACTGACGTGTTGTGCGATACCAGACTTGTCCAGACTTTGTTGCGGAGCTTTGACAGTTTTTGTGAGGGACTTTCTCTAGGCGCAAAATACCGACAATGGTAAGTGATGCAGGATCGGCGCTGTTGCGGAAATGCGACAATGGTAACAGAAGGGTTAAAGGGACACTCCAGTCATTGAACATACCTAATAAAACACTATATTTCAATGAAGCATCGTTTTCTAAGCCTACCATGAAAAAAAATCAGTATCATACCCCCAGGCATTTTGATATTATGACACTTTTTCGCTGAACTGTCAAAGCTCTCCACGGAGGCTGCCATTTTAACCATTTTCTGCGAGTCACATGATCATAAAACATGGTCCTGACGTCACTTGCGCGTATCGCACATTCAGCCGCTCATTCATTTAATGTTGCTGTCTTGAGTATCGAGTCGACTGGATTCACTCAATAATCGCAAATAAACGATAATTTTTTTTTTTTCATTTGTCTGTTGATTGAGTGATAATATTTGAGCGGGGATAATGAGACAGAAGACCGTAGCTACACATGCACTGTATGTATGCTCGGAACCTAATGAGCTGTCGGGAATTCTCTGGAGTCCCTGCAATGACACAACAGGGGAATGTCAAAGAAACTTGTTCAGAGAAACAAATGATTTTTCTGCTCTGCCTCCCAACTATGGCAATGAAGACATTATTTCCCTGACAGATGG
This sequence comes from Gymnothorax javanicus, assembly GCA_029692085.1. Lineage (NCBI taxonomy): Eukaryota > Metazoa > Chordata > Actinopteri > Anguilliformes > Muraenidae > Gymnothorax > Gymnothorax javanicus. Next base: position 122,901,188 of record CM056193.1, on the reverse strand, counting down.
AAAAAGCATTAACGCTTCGTTTGCAACTCATGCGTTTTATGCAATTAATCGATCGTTAATCATAAAATAAAAATGATCAAGGCTTGGCGACTGACAAATGTTGCTATGTTGCAGAGATCTGTGCTCTCACCCTGCCAGTGCGCACTGATACTGGGGGAGCGGTAACGTGCCGCAACTTCGCTGCCGAACAAAAGTAACATTTTGGGCGTCTTAAAATGCAGCACTGTCAAGCAAAAATCAGCCTCATAATAATGCCAACTTTAGCTATTTAGCTAGAGACATGAGCAGACACATGTACACCACTAGCGATTTTTGTTACGAACAAACATTCCATAAAATATTAAAACGCAACCGAACTAAGGTGATTCAGTGGTTTTCATATTTTATTTACCAAGGAATTATTTACATGTATGCGTTTCTTTCGGTGCCTCTATGGCGTTGGTAACCATCTTGCCGATGATTCGCGTGATACTGTGGAGACTTGTCTTACCCCATGACAGCACACATGAACGCGCAAAATGAAGGGGTAGGGCTAAGTGGTAGGGCCAAGGGGTAAAATAGGATTCACCCTTAATTTAAGCGAATTGCGACGCAGCCCTCGTCTGATGCCCGCTCGTTCATTCATTTTTCCGCATTTTCAAGCGACTGCAGGACCGTACCGTAGCAGCCGGTGAGCAGTACGGATAGGCGAGTCTAACTGGTGGGAGAAGTCGGGGGTTCACTTCAGCACTGGGACGTTTGACAGGCTGTTCTGGTACATATCGGATACTAAAAAGAGTCTTTAAAAAAGAATGGTTCGCTCATTTTTGCCCATCACTAGCCTGTTAACACATCCTCTATCAAAAAAAAATATTTAAAAAAATCAAAAAATATTATATATTTGTTTTTTTTTTTAATAAATATGCTCCAGTGGAGTCAAACTTCATTTTCTTTGTATGTATTACCTTTGAATGAGAAATTGTATAGGCTACAGGACTGGCAGAAATAATAATCAAAAAATATTTAAAAATTCTAAAAAATTAAAAATAGGACCAAAGGTCCTGTAGCTTACCGACAAGCAATGTTATTGTGATGATACAAGTTATGAAAATTTCATGTGAAGTTTGACCTTTGAATTATTGAAGGTCAATGTCAAGGTCACTAAATAAAAGTTCACATACATTTATAAGGCCCCCTGTAATACCCAATCCCAAGCTCTGAAGCAGTTTACAAGTGATACAAGTCATTGAAAATTAGATGTCAATTGTGAACTTTAAAGGTCACAGAGGATCAAGTTGAGGTCAGCAAACGGACTTCATATATGACTTTCTAAATGTCTCTATATAAACCTTGGCTCCATGTGTGACCATTTTGGTGATAAAAGTCAGGGTAATTTCACTGCCGAGTTTGACCCTCAAAGGTCACTGACAATCAAGTTGACTGCCACCAAATGAAAGTCCATATGTGACTTCCTCGATGTCTGTAACACAAAACTAGGCTCCTTCTGTGAGCATTTTAGTGATACAAGTCATTGAATTTTCACTAGGTCACAATTGACCTTCGAAGGTCAATAAGAAGGTCACCAAATCAAAGTTCATATATGACTTCCTATACGTCTCTAATACAAACCTAGGCTCCATCTGCGACCATTTTGGCAATACAAGTCATTGTAATTTTATTAGGTCAAGTTTGACCTTCATCCGTCACCAACATTCAAGTTGAATATTCATATGTGACTTCCTCTATCTGCAACCATTTACCTTCCAGAGGCGATTTTGCCCATTCTCCATAAGACCCAATGTTAAAGTACAGCGCCCCCACTAGACCCACTTCCGTCAATACAATCAAAATGGCATTCGCACTGTACATAAAGTGTATCAAGGTAAGTTGATTGTCTGATTTAGAAAAAAATTTATCAAGCAGTTTGAGAAATAATTTTTGAAAATTTCTCAGTCCTATTTTTAACACTGGGGAGAAAATGTTTAGGGCCCATAAAACGGACAAAAATGATTCATTCAAATATCCGAAAAGACCGTCTGGAGATATGGTCTAGTAGTATGTTATGGCAAAGGAGGTTTTGCAGGGTATAGGCAAATTTGCCCACAGCCCAATTTGAACCATCTTCTGGTTAGATGTACCTACTTCTGCGACTGTCCAGAAAATAGATTTGAAATGTGAAATTTGCATTCAGGAAGTGAACTGTGACCTATTTAGTGATTTCAAGATTTTTGTTGGACAAGGCCTCGAAAAGTCCATATTTAAACCCATAAATGATTGTTCTGAAAAACCAGATGCTTTTTAATGGCTACACAACAACATGACTGACATTTTGATACCAAACATAAGTATATGTGTGAAAAACTGAAGAAGTTTCAGACAATTTTCCATTGAAAAATGTATCTGTCTTGACCAAAATTGATGCAAAACATAAAGTTCATCTTGAAAAACAACCAGGTTCCTATGAAAACACACCTAAGATATTTTCACAAAAGTTCCCTCATATAGTTGGCTAAATAATGTGTGAGCGTCGTTAAATTGCAAGACCGGTAACATGGATCCGGATTGCGAAAATTGGAACCATCCCTGGATTTAGAAATTATTACTATCTCCTTAGGTGTCAAAATGGGTAACTAAATAATAAACATGGAATGCTTGTTATAGATACTTATCCAAATTAAGAGTCTTAGAGTATATGTACATGATTGATGAGACATTGGCCTTCCGGATCATTCTGGATTATAACTCATAACAATGCATCTGAAACAAATTTGTCCTTTAGATTAGACAAATATAGATTATTACTATATATAGTATATAGTTGTATGTTAATTTTTTAGGATATAATAACACTTTCAGGATCACCTGTAATTGTGATAAGATCAGTTAACGGTGGTGTGTTCAAGCCATTTTTATTATATACTACATATTTCTCAGAAAAGCCATTTAGATCTTTTCATAAACTGTTGTACATTGCATAGGTTCAATACCTCTCAGACCTTGTTTTTTACTCCACTGAGCAAAGCGTAGACTGCGCTTGTTGTCATGCTTCAATGATTTTGTGAACCACAAAGCATTCAACATTGTTGTATCATACATGCCAACTCTACCGCTTTTGGCAGGAGACTACTGCTTTTGGGGTGTTTTTTTCAGAATGAAACGCCCCAAAAGCGGTAGTCTACCGCCAAAAGCGGTAGAGTTGGCATGTATGTTGTATGCCAGGGGTAGGGAACCTTCTCCAGAAAGAGCCACTGTGGGTGCAGGCTTTCATACTAACCAAGCTGCTACACACCTGATTCTTCTAATCAACCTCTGGAATGTTTGCTAATGGCCTTGATTAGTAAAATCAGGTGTGTTGCAGCTTGGTTGGTATGAAAGCCTGCACCCACAGTGTGGTGCTCAATGAACTCTGGAACATGGCGAATCATGATGTGGACCTTGCTGGTAACTGAAATGTTCAAATCCTTGTATGTCCTGTCAAATCTGGCCACCTTTTCCTTGTACAATGGGTCCAAGGTGAAACCTAGACATGCATTCATAGCGCTGTGAACCAGATGGGTGGTAGAGAGCTACCACGGGCGGCTAAAGCAATGGACATTTTTCAAAGAGCGGTTAACCTCAAATCATTTTATTCCAGTCAGTGGAACCTTAGTCTGACAAACAACTGTTTGTCTCAATACTGTTCGTGGAGCTATCTACCAACCTGTTTCTGAGCGAAGAGCAGCAGATATTGCGATCGCATTGAGAACGAAGTCTTGCTTGACCAGGCCAAACTCCCTGGCAGATAGAGTTAAAGCGGACCCAGACATGACTCGAAAGGCGAAAGTCGTTTGGAAAAAAATGCATGCTCGTGATGTACAGTTTCCTCTCTTGCAGTTAGAGTACCTCGTCCCATGAATAACAAAAGGTCGCAAGTGACATTCCTGATGAAACCTGTTTTTCTGCACCACAAAGTACTACAGCGGCTGTAGTACTTCGTGGTGCACAAAAACAGGTTTCATCAGGAATGTCACCTGCGACCTTTTGTTATTCATGGGACGACCTGAAGACAGTCAAATTTGGGGTATAGCAGCTCAAGCAGGCACCAGGTCATGTCTCAGAACATCTCACCCCTGATGGAGACTTTGAGATGTGGGTGTGCCAGTATACACCAAACCTTATCACAGGTTAGATTCACTCCAAACATCGGTCTCAGACTAAATATTATGTCTGGATTGCATACGACTCTTCTGATGAGGATGATTCACTCAAGGATTATTACTGTGTTTGCCCAACAGGTAAGAGTACTATCGGAATGTGCGCCCATGTGGCCAGCATCCAGTATTATATTGGATACTTCTACCACCAGTCACAAACAAAGATGCAGCCACAAACAGCCCAATTCAGATCTGTGATAAATTGTACATAGATTATTTAATGTGTGAAATCTAGTCAAATGTGTATCAAATACAGAGGTGTATAAAGTACTTGAAAAAAATAACTAAGTAAAAGTAGAAGTACCATGATGCCCCCGTCACACTTATTCAAAATCAGCAGGAATCAAGCAGAACCAGCCAGAATGAAGTCGTTGCGCAATATTCGGGCGGGAATTTCAAATTGACCAAAATTCTTGCAGCTTTGAAAGAATGCCGTTCGAATACTTAGAATGCGCTTCGAACCCGCCTCAAGTGATTCTTGCACATTCTGGGTGTATTAGCTCTTGAATGTAGTTGGAACACAGTAGGAATATTTAGAATGCTGTTAGAATGCAGTCAGAATATTTAGAATACACGAATGCCGTACAAGTGCGGTTCAATTGCTACCTGAACACCACCCAAAGTCTGGTTGGAAGGTGCCTTGAATGCTGTACAAATTCACCTCGAATGCAGTCAGAACGCTCCCAGAATGGCCGCTGAATATAGTTGGAACGTCCAAGAATTCAAACAGAATGTAGCTCGAATACTCAGAATGTACTTACAATGTAACACGAGTGTCGCATATGCGCTGATTGAGTAATTGCTGACTACAGCAGGGGAACGTCCGTAAATATGCCACTAAAACTGACGCCGAATGTGTGAGAGTTAACAGGTATGCGTTATTAATGAAAACTGGCCACACCTGATAATATTGAGAGTTTTCGGAGTTTCTGTAATGGTAATTTAAATGAATGATTGAAAACAGGTCATGACCAATTATTATTTTTAAGGGATGGGTTTCAGCCTCCCACATCGCCAGTTCACCAGCCACCACTGATTCCAGCGGCAATCGAAAGATTCCAACGGCATTCGAAGTGCATTCCAGCTGAATTGTTTTGATATCAAAATAGATTCCTGCAGCAATCGAGATGCATTCGAGGTGCATTCTGGCTCATTCGAGGCGCATTCAGGACATTCTGGCAGGATTTGACGTGGCTTGCCATTTCGATTCTCCCTCGAATGCAATAAGAATGTTTTGAATGCTGTTGGAATGCCGTAAGAATATTTATAATGCAGTCAGAGCGCAGTTATAATACACTTCGAATGCCGTTCGATATTTCTCCACTTCAAATGCACCTGGAAAGTTTTGAGCATGAGCAAAACATTCGGGCCTGCCACAAGAATGGGCCCAAATGTTCGGAATGCACTCAGAATGCAGTCAGAATTTTTAGAACCTACTTCGAACATCCAGGAATATACAAAGAATTTTCATTCCGACGGCATTCCGGCTCATTTCGCCTCTAGGGTGACTATGGTTTGATTGAAAGTTACTTTGGTAAAAGTTGAAGTCACCCATAAGAATATTACTTGAGTAAAAGTCTTCAAGTAGCTCACATTAAAGGTGTAGTCAGGGATGTGGGAGAAAACCAGTAGAGAGGTTGTTGATATTGGAGGTGTAAATGAATACAGACCCACCCCTCCCTTCATACTCCGCCCCAGGGTTCACCCCCGAAGTTCATGGACGCGCATTGTTATGTAAACGGCCGTAGAAACTGCGTAGCTGACCACTATGGCGGAGGCCGGACCCTCCAGTGCTCGAGGGTAAGTTTGCGAGGGGAAGCCATATTTATTGCTTTGAAAGTACATGAGATGAGTTTTAGTAGTATTGTAGCAAAGGTGATAATAAGCCTGTAATATAAAGAGCTGCTAAAGCATGCTTGTCAGCACAATGCCTCAAACAGGAGTCTGTGTCCACGAACAGACTACGGTCAGGAATGCATTTAAAAATCGTTCTGGCTAATTACAAGCTGAAAAAGTGGAAACTGGATTCGGAATTTTTCCCGGTACAAGTTATCGATTCGCGAGCTCCACACAAGCAACGCTTCGACCGTTTGCGTGTTTCTGCAATGTGCTCATTTAGTAGCTTGCAGTCAGAATTGTTTCGTTTTGGAAGAAATGGTTATCAGGAGCTTATAGCAAAATTTCCTCCTGAACAGTGGGTATATAACGGTACAGCTACAACCGCATGCATGCAAAGCAAGACAGTACAAGCAAAACAATAAGCTGAGCCGAAGGCAGTTCATTTCATTTTATCTATTCTATTCACACATATGTACAGCGTTTGATTGCGCAATTCCCCGTCGATTCCTGACATAAGATGTCAGACATTCACAAGAACTCGTAGCCACAAGTTCAATTTGCAAAGCTAAGGTTAGCTGACCCGTCAGACAACAGTACCCACAACTCGACTGCTATTATAAATAGATAACATCACAACAACGGTACATTTTGGCAGATTAGACAATATGACGAATGCCTGACGGCTCTTACTGTTGTGTGAAGCACCGCAAAGCTAATGTTGCTCACCTGTCCAGCAGAAGGACGGCAACCTCCACGTCCGTTTTCAGACCCTTCAATTCGCAGAGTTCCCTCCACCGTCGGAAAGCCACACCAGTGTTGACCTGGGTCTTCGCCCTTTCATGGTCATAGCCCCTCTTTTTTAATTTATGTTCCTCCGACCGTTTTCTCTTGGGCTGTTTTTCAGCCATCGCAAATTCTGCAATGCCGTGTCTCTCTCTCTCTCTCTCATCTAACTGCATGCGCTACGCGACCTGCTACTCCCCCTCCCCCCTGTGTCTGGCCTGTGCATGAGTATGAATCTGCCCCTGGGCGTCGGGGGGGTGGGCGGGTCGGGGCGGTGGACCCATGTTCTGGTGGCTCGGTCTGAGCCACAGATTTACCTGCTGAAATTCAGAGCCCAGGCTGTGTATTGAAGCCGGATTTTTTTTTTTTCAGCGTGCTCTCAGAAGTGACAGCTAGGAGATAGTGTGGAGAAATACGGTGATTTTGACAAAGTACGTGGATTATGATCGCTAACTATACCTTTAAATGCACTTGTGAAAAAATATATGTATCAAAAGTACAAGTACAAAGTCTTTTTCATAGTACGCATAGAAAGAAGCAGAACAACCACACATTGTCCTCTCCTTGTTCTCTTTAATCAGCTTTCAGGTGAATGAAAGTATTCAAAAAACAAACAGGCAGTCTCTGCTTTATTTCTTCTTCTTCTTCTTCTTCCTGGCCGTTTGTCTTCAATGTGGTTTTTCTTTGTAACTCCAAAAGCGTTTTGAGGAAGAAAGAAATTCAGGGACCCATCGATTAGCCTTGGGGTGAGTACTTGATGAGTGAATTTTCATTCTTGGGTGAACTTTTCCTTTAATCATTTATATGCCTGATAATGACATTAGTGAAAATACTTATTTTGCATGCTGATTCAGTGGCTATAGATCTTTCTTCAATTTCAAATATGCTTTTGATTTTAAAAGGAGCTCCGGCTTTTTATTGGCTGGAAAATTAATGAACTAGTTGGAAAAATCGGAAAACATACAGCCTTTACTTTAGCGTGTTTTTTTGTGTCGGGCCCGAATAATTCCCATTATCTTAAGCTATATGTGTAAAGATTTTGATGGATTTTCGCAAAAAATAATGTGTGAGAACGAAGTCATTTTTCTTAATTAGACCGCGTATTTTTATGTCAATATTTCTGCAGGAAACTGCTTTAGTTTATCTCAAACAAATATGAAGTAGGTATGATGTGTGGTAACCTTGCATCTTGGGGAGATCTTCCTTAATCAGTGCTTTCCTTTGGAAACGGCCAGGAAATTCATTTCACGCGTCCCTGCAGATAGGTGTTGATTTTACACCCGGTCCTTGTAAAAATAGTTTACTACCATTTAGTGCAATAGTCTTAAAGTTATGCCTCTATGGTTGCACCACATGGCTTAAGATCAGGCGCAAGTCCAGTAGCTGCGTGCTACCGGCCCCAAGAAATTAGTTAATACCTCCAACTGTATATTCTTATGCTTATACTCCAATATGTTAAGTATTTATAGCACAGATGGGGTTCTTTGCTACTACCAAATATTCTGAATCATTTTGTTATTTTCTAAATATTCATGCAACATAAAATGTTGTTATTTATGTTTACCTGTATTATGTGCAGTCAAATAGCAGACAAGCATAAAATAGTCCACAGTCTAAATGGCCGTTGTTTGATCTGTCATATTGATCTCAATTGCAGGAGTAGCATTTGCACTTGAATCTTTCGAAATGTTGATACAGTACTACTTGAAGCACTCCAACCTCTTTACCTACTTTTATGTATAAAACCACTTTAACTAGTATTTTCCTTTGGCATTTTCATACCTTTGTAGCCTGCATCAGCCACATATAATGTCTCTGTTTGATTTGATAAAATAAGAGGACACATTACTGAAGTTATGACGATTTGAAATGCAGGCCTACTGAATTACTGTACGCAGAATTTATAATATTTGAATAGGAAGCCTAGCCAGGCACTGCTGAATTTTCTCTTTCTGGTTACTTGAAAATACATGGACGTATATCACTGATTTCACAGCCATCCTTAGCCTCAGACAGACTATAGGGTAAAGCACTGTCACTCACCTTCTCACTCTCTCACGCACACACCTTCTGTCTGTCTGTCCTATGGCTGTGCTCTGGGTGGAATCACGTTTTCTTTTTAAATTGAGACGCGGAGAACTGAATGGGGCGCTGATGAAAATGGAGGAAGAAATTGCCGACTCTGCAAACATTTCTGATATCCTCTTGATCGCCCAAATAGAATTATGGAATAACTCCGCTGCTGTTTCCGAACTTTTCGTGGATTAAACTTTGCTCATCATGCCCAATGGTGAATATCCGCGGACTATGAATGAACCTTTCGAGGTGAGATCGGCTCTGTTTTCCTTTTGCTTTTACTGTGGAGTTTATTAAGAAAAGACTGTCTTGCTGCTTGATGTGGATTACCGTCCTTGGATTATTATTTTTATTATTATAATTTTTTTTTTTTTTGCTACTTTGCCTCATCGGAGTTTGTTGGGAGAGTTTTTTTTTCTTGATGAACTGGAACGCAAAGCTGCGCGTGTTGTTTATTGTTGCTGCGCTGTTGGACTGAAATATAGACTCTACAGCCTGCGGGCTCTTTATTTGGTTCACTCTGCTCTATCTTCCCTCTCTCCTCACCTAAGCACTTGGGAAAAATAAATCTGCACTTAAAAATATTTTCTGTGTTGCTTGGTTTAAGTGAACCTCGACATTTTCTTTGTTAACAACTCCAGCTGAGTCGTTACACCTTTTAAAGTGTTAAAGTCTCCTAAATGACATATCTGTGGCTATAACATACAGTTCTGGGACATTATTGTTGGGCATACCAACATGGCGGCAAGGTCACTTCAACATTATGACATCATCTGCAATCTAGTAATTCTGTAAGATCACTGTTCTCCTGTGATCTGGAAAAACCTAGAGAATTTATCAGTGCAGTGTTTTCCCTGCCATTATACGGCTTAGGCGTGGCGCCTAAGCGTTTTTGCCTCCGGCCTAGGAGAAAAAATAGAGCAGGTGAGCAAAAATGAACAAGAGCCGCATTACATCCCATTGCTGTAGTGTTGCGCCGACGCACTGAACGTGACCCGGAGCTTGGATGGGAGAGCGACGGAGCTTACGTCGTTAAAAATGCTAAGGGGGTTCAGAGCCACAACTACACGGGGTAGAAAGCATTTAACAAAGTACCAGAGGTCAGAAGAAGTCTCACTCTGTTATCTGAACGCCGCCAAAGAAGTCCCGGTGAGTAACATTAGCCAAGCTGACACGCTATTTCTCCCTTTCTTGGCTTTCCCCAGTCAATATACGGTGTCTAAAAATAATAATTAATTATTATTCAGCTTTTACTGCTGTAGTATGAAATAAAAAGAGAGACAAATAAAGAAAAGCAGAGGAGTTTACAGGCGGGCGCTGATGAGTGTGTTGATCATACAGTAGGTACGGTGGAAATCCACAAAACTAGTTGCTGTGATGTTTTAGACCAAACTAATCCGCAGCACATGTTGAAACACACCGCTGCATCAGTGGCACAGCTATGAGCACAGATCCGCTAACTTTGTTTTACTTTTAAAAAACATAGTTCCAGCGTCTTTGTAATAATGAGGAGGACCTTTCTATAGAAATTACCTCTTGCGTCATCCTGCTCTAATTTACAGCGTGTCAGTCCGTGGTGAGAGTAGGGCTGCACGATAAACGGAATCGCGGTTATCGCAAGCGCAATAAAAGTAACTGCCACTATGAGGCAGACAGACGAGCTTGCTTATTACCTTTTCTATGACACATACCTAATGCGGTCATTTGAAATGCTTCCGGGAAGAAAACTGCGTTTTGAAGTCCGCTAATTACCAGCGAGGTTGGACAGCCTCCATCGCCTGGGCATAATTAGCTTACCTTAAATCAATTCCCGTGTACTTTGCCTAACTTGCAATCAAGCCATTTATGCAGCCAACTGACTGATCAAAACCAAAATATGGCCAATAATGATTAAGATTAGGATTTTGTGCACATAGCCATTTTCAATAAAATTTAAAAAATGAAGACGTACACACTAGATTTAGCAGAGAATTCATTTCCATCTGTAGCCTTGATAACACAAAACAGGCTGACAGATTGTCATCTAGATGTCTGCTGCCGTGTGGCAATAGATGGCCCTCAGCCAGGGACTTTTTCCATGCAAAAGTTTGTGAGGAGGTTCTACCAAACAAATGCAGCCAGAAGAATCAAATGTTCAAGAGGGGACTGTGAAATATGTAAATAAAAAAATAACTAAAGCAAATTTAGTCAGTTTTTTTTGTCCCCCCCCGCCTCGCTGCTTCAGCTGCCCACCCCCCTAAGACCTCTAAAAACCCAGGGAAAACCCTACAGTGGTAAGTATTCCCGCAACTGAACAACTACCTTTGGATTCTGGACTTTTCCTAACTGAACAAAAGAATGGAAACTTGATTTTGACAGTTCAGATAATACAGTTGTATTAATTGGTAGTGTTATAAGATTTTCACCTCTCTTAATTACTGCAAATGGGGGTCAAACGCTAGATTCAGAGTACAGAATAATATTACTCCGGATGCAAAGCAAGAGCCACTTGCTCCAGGAGAAGAGAATACAGAACTTACCCCAGGTGTAAATTACGGATGTGTCGCTTGATTCCCACCACAGACGTCAGAACCTTCCCACAAGTTGGCCACAGACACCTGTATGCTACCTTCACGGAGTTCTGATCCAGATGGGAGACACATATCAAGCCTTGTCAAGATTTGCACGACTAAGATACAGTTAACTTCGCAGAATTTATTTTTCAATAACTACACAATATTTTTTGGTGAAGGCTATTTTTAAGCCAGTCGTAATCTTACTCTGATGAGCTATTCTTATGAACTTCTGCACGTACATGCGCACTGCAGGAAATCTAGACTTAGACCACTGCATGAGCTATAATATATCAGCTGATGTGAGCTGGCTAGATGACTATAACATTAATTCAGATCTGCCAACATTGGATTTCATAAATCAAGGAGATTCTTATGAGCGAGCAAAGCGAGCGAACCAAATCGGGTGGGGTCCAGCAGTAGCCTAATGTTTTTCCAGAGGACCAGAGGGCAGTGCTTCTGGTAGCTCCTGGGTTTTGGCTCTTTTCCTCAGCTAATTTCAACACAATTTTTACTACTTAAACGAGGTTGTAAGGCATCAATCCGCAAAAATTAGTGTTTCCATTGATAGTGAACAGTAATAAACATTTGGATACCATATTAAACATACATGGTACAATCATTGCAATCGTTGATTTTCTGTTTCATGAGTTGTATTATAGTTAACTGGTCACTGTGTAATAAATTTTATTAAAGAAGGACCATATTAGAATCTTGGTTCCATACATTTCATGCCTATTTCAAATTCCCTAGTTGATGAGGAGTGGGGTCCAACACTTGATGCCGATACACTCCTTGCAGATGCTTGCAATGCTTTGTGAGTAAGCAGTTTGGCTGTTGTGTTCTCTAATTGTCTTTCATGGAATGAGATACCAGCACTTGCAATTTTTTCTATCAATAAGGACCGCAGTGTGTTCATGTTCATAGAGCCTCTAAAGTCAGTCATGCACGCTTTTGGTAGGCAATGACCCTTTGAAGATTGGTCACTTTCAATGCGATCTCACCCACACCATGTTGTAACGTACCTATCTAATTAACGTTAGTCAGTTACTGCTGAGTCTCAGCAGCAAGTTCAGAGTGGAAAACGAATTGAGCTTATGAGAAAACTGTTTATCAGGTGGACTAACGGAACGGCTTGCTTATTGATTATATCATGGTAGTTAGACTGCTTTACACTGCCATGTATATAAAATCGTATATTACTGTACGCTTTACACTATATAGTGGTTCCGTGCTAGCTAACGTAAGCTAAGGAAAATTTTTGAAAATAGTCGTCGTATTTGAGCAATATATTTTGGTTTTTGTCATAACTTCACTAGCTCGCTGTAATTGGTATGAACTTATCTGATATGTTTTGTAGTGCTTTCGTGCGTCCCAACTCTAATTTTAGATTTTTGGGACATTCGTTAGCTTGTTAGCTAGTTCAAGGGCAATCGCTGTTACAGCTAGCCAGTGAAGTTGGGGCAAGAACCAAATAACATTGCTTAAATATGACAATTATTTCCAATGATTTTTCTTAACTCTGTTATCTAGTTAGATGGCTGTACATTCTGAAGAGTCACATAATATGCGATCGCATACATAACAGTATAATGCGGTTATAACTACTGGTGAAACGACACGTCCTGTGCCAAAACTGTGTACTTGCAGCGTTCATAGAACAGAATCTGCTAATCAAGGTTGACGGAGGTTGTGTGGGTGTGATCATGTTGAAAGTGACAAATCATAAAAGGACCAGTGCCTCCCTAAAGCTTGCTTGCCCTCCCTAGAAGCTGATTGGCTGGTCTGCCTACGAGGACACCTATTAATATGGGACATAGTTCTTTTCTTTGAAATTAAGTGAACAGAAATGTATTAATTTCAGTTAAACTGCTACAGAGAATACGCATTTTGGACAATACTTATTGATAACTTCGAAATCCGGGAGATATTTGGCACTAGTCGGCATGTTGGGAGATAGGAGCATTTTCCAGGAGTCTCCCGCAGAACCCGGGAGAGGTAGCAGGTATGTTACTTGTGATATGAGCTAGCTAGCTGCTTGATATCTTAGCTAGCTAGTTGGGAACTTATGAGAGTGTAATTTTTGGTTCAGTGTTAGCTCGCTAATATTTGGGGAGCTGATGGGTCATCAATGTTTCAAATCTATGGTCGGTTGCAATTTGTGTCATGCAGCAGAGCTGATTAGCTACGCAAATTTTGTCCCTACAAGAAATTTTTTAATGCAAGTTGGCTCAATGGCAAGCAGGCTAAGTAAGCTAGCAAATAACTTATGTTACCTAGCTCGAGTAGGCGGAATCCTAACTGTAACTTAAAGTAAGTTAGCCAGCTAGCTGGTCTAGTAACATTAAGGATAAAGCATGCAGCAGATGTGGGCTACTTTCACACCAGTCACAGTGAATTGCAATTTTTTTCAAAGGCAGCAGTTCCTAAATTACACATGTGCATGCGGAAGTTCATAAGAATAGCACATTACAGTAAGTTTATGACTGACATAAAAATAGCCACCGCCGTATTTTTTTTTCACTACAATTCCCAAAAGATAAGTCAGAGTGAAAAAGTATGTCAGTCCTCCATTCAAATCTACAATCTCATTTCTGGGACTTTTATTCCAAATGAGACAAACATATTACCAATGAGGTGACGGGAGAAAATGTCACAAGTCCAGCAATAGTTTATACTTAATACTTCTGAAAAAAAGATTTTCACTCTCATTACAAGACTTCACCACTTTTTTGTCATGTAATACACAGTCATGTCCATTCCTTGCTGTTATTTTTCTCTGCTGGGGCATCGTACCTTGCGTTTCCGTGGCGCCGGCTCATCAAAAAGAACCTGCTCCAACTCCATGTCAATGCCTTCATCAGAAAAAGGAGTCAGAGGGCTGTCTGTCTCAGCAATAGGCGGCGATGGTACAGGACTCCCACTGCCGCGGTCCCAGCTCCAGTATCCACTGCTCCCACTGTCCGACAGCTCCCCGCCACTGCACTCCATCCTACAAGCGGGTGCTGCGTGAGGAGGTACAACCTGTAATTAAGCATGATGTGAATCTGTACAAAAAAAATACAGAATATGAATTTGGGGAAATTAAACATGTTCAGTGAATTGCACCAATGAGTCAAAGGGTGCTGGATCAAGCTAGATAGTCCAGCATAGTTTTGACAGCTTTACAACAGTCCAATGAATGACAAAATAAATAAACTAGAACTGCGTTTCGTCAGGATGAACCTCGAGAGTGTGCTTGCTAAAATGCTGACGCTAAAGTTAAAAGCAATGTCTCTCTCACACACACACACACACACACACACACACACACACAAGAGTGGCAGTCTGGCAGAGTGTAGGCAGGTAGTCTGTCTGTCTGTCTGTCTCTCTCTCTCTTACACACACACACACCATCTGACATTGTTTGTCTATACCGGCCTGTTTAATCGCTGACGCTGTATTTTTACCAGTGAGAAACACAGACAAATGTGTGTGTGTGTGTGTGTGTGTGTGTGTGTATGCGTGAGTCTGACACAGCAGCTCCTCTATGTGTGTGCATGCCCCTACAGAGACAGCAGCACTCCTGTGTGTTTGCCATGGTGATCTCACAGGTGCTGTGAGACAGAAAGTAAGCCAAAAAATCTTCAGTGACACTGTCCAAACTACTACCATATTCTGGCAGACCGTAGGTCCTATGGTGAAAACAAAAACATTGTGAGCGAGAGGAGACTCTGCTGAGCGTCCCCATATATTTTTTTTCTTGTAGTGTCAAGTATGTGGTCAGGATGGCGATTTCAACAAAGGTGTTTTTCAACTTTTTCTGCTCCTGTTATAATGGCTGTCTGTGGGGCAGTTGGTCGGCGCTCCTGTCACTTGGGGGCGCCTAGAGTCTCAACCCTTTGTCTGTTTTCTTCCAAAGTGACATTTTTCAGGCCTGCACAAATTTTCCTATGTTTTGATGTACACTTTGTTTGTGTACGTTGGAAATTGTAGCCGGGGGAGCGATTTCAAAAATTTTTTCTGAGTCATTTTTTTTCCTCTCTCCACTCTAAATCCTGTTCCGCCCATTGACATGAACATTCCGCCCACTGACTTGTATGGGAAAAAATAAGGAATGAAAAACAGATTGCGAAAGAATGAAAAGGGGTTCTGCAACCGTTTCTGCAAGGCCGGAAGACACGGTCGGGCCGGACGTTTCGGCGTTTGAACCGTGTCTCTATCGCGAACGCTCGGGCAGTTGTTACGGGACAACCGTATATGTGGAAATGGAAAAAGAATTAATAAACGGACTTAAGAAGAACAATATGTGGCAAGCAGGGGCCGGTTGCCGCAAGCGCAAAATAAATTAAAGCTGCAAGCAGCGTTGGGCGGGTTCTCGCCCCTTTGTGCACGGCGGGGTGGGGGCGAGATGTGGTCAGGTGCTGATGAGCATTCTCAACCATTGGACAGTGCGAGACTGAGTAAAATGTTATATCCTGAGTTGAGTGCAAACACCATTACTGAAATAGATTTTTCTATCGTAAATTGGAGGTATGCCCCATGTGACCTGGTCAAAGTTTCTTTAGCAGATTTTATCGCTGCTGTATATTGTGGAATCTTCCCCCATTCATGAACATAGTGGAAGGCTGACTATGTGATTTTGGATGCAAATGTTGATGGCTTGCACGCCTTCCACATGCAGCTCTACAACAATGCGTAATTAGTCATACGTACATCCTACAGAGCTTACATTTTGGAAGGATGTCCGCTAAAAACAGACAGAACTTTAGTACACTGCAACCTATGGTCAATTCAGAAGTCCGTCACTCTATATTTTTCAAAATATGAAAATTCATGACATGTCAATATCTCGGCAAATATTCTTTCAAATGGTATCAATCTTGGTGCTGACATTCTCCACATGGAGGATATGAAGTTTTCCAAAGGGCGATCTAATAGGTCAAATAGTGTGTCTACAGTAGACATCGACCGATGTGGGTTTTTCAGTGGCCAATGCCGAAATTTAGATAGCAGGGCAGCCGATGGCCGATATGTAATGCCGATATATAATTTTTAAATGATAAATTACAGGGCGGTCCTATTAACCCCCAGAACTCCGCTGGGGTGCTGGTGATCCCGGCAGCAGTGTTAATATTTTGTCTCATACCTCTGTCTCTGTCACACAGTGGAACTTAATGGGGAAACTGGGATCAGAAGCTTACTCTTTTGGCGATCTACGGTAGGCTCCAGGTAATTATATCCTTTCCAAAAGATTTTCAGTCCAGCTGATAGTGTTGCTTTTTTTTGACTCCTTATAGCCAAGGCCTGAGAGACCCATATTCAAAAATTAACAAGCTTGTTCATTGTTGATCTGTGTTTTTTTAATTAAATTCTATGAAATTCAATTTCTGTTTTGTTTTTCTTTTGTCTTCATAGTCATATGAATATTATTACATTCATGTGACATCATTTTGGCATACATATTTGTGATAGCCTAGGTTGTCAAAATACACGTTTATTACTTGATTGTGCTTGATTGGGTTGAGATTATACATGCATTATTACACAGAAAGACCGGTCGGACGTAAAATAGAAAAAAAATGGAAGTAATGGCTTGGTTAACATCAGTGTATCATATATTTGAACACAGAAAAACCTGAAAATGTAAAAAAAAAGTGACCTGTCTCCTTTTGCTCACTTAGATATGCACTCTGCACTGCCGGTGCATTATCATGTATGAAGTCACAGTGGTGACAACAATGTGGTAAAGCAGAGATTTTTTTTTTTTCTTGCAAATCCATTGAACACTGCTGTGTTGGTGAAGCGCGCGCGCGCATGCTCTCACACACACACACACACACACACACACACAGAGCGGGCAGAGAGGGAGACACATTCATGTTATGATAGTAGCTCATAATATTCGTTCCCAAAAACGTTGGCAAGCTGCTGATAACAACGCAAAGGTAAAGTTCACATTCAAACTAGCATTACTGTTCATGTAGCGTTAGTTGATTAGCAAATGCAACCGAGATGACAGGAGAGGTTATCAATCCTGTGGCCTCTGACACAGCTGACAGCAGCTGCTGCTGGCTGTGCCCACTTGAGAATAGTTGTGCCGCTGCTAACGTTAGCTGGCTGTTAATGTTAATGCTACTCTACACCTAACAGCTAGCGAACATTGCACTGGCAGCGAAATTTTTTTTTTTTTTTTTACAGGCGATTTGGTATATTATATACATTGATCAGCCAATCACAGCACGACAATCTTCCACGTTACTTGACTGCGCACACGTGGTGCTTGTTTACCTTCCTTGCACAACACTCTTCTACGTCAGAGATTATATCAATGGCGCTCGACATGCTCGACATGAACAATACTTTGCTCTTGGAAGAACATCTTAAATTGAAGGTTCGTTCCTCATGTTCATTGTGTTCTTCGCAGTCGTTAACAAAGCGACAGTTCAGTTTCCAAACTCTGCATAACAGATGGGTGAATGAATGCACAAGTGAAATGGCACGCGTCCACCAATGACAAGTTTTTTGCCAAGATCATGCAAATTCAAATTCAAATTCGATCATGCATTGCATGTTAAAAGAATGCTCACTCTGCCGCGATGATGCACTCATATGCACTGTCGTGCACTGTCGAGTCTATGACAAACCACAGGCTAGGGCCTACAGATCCAACAGCATAGGCTCAGTACGTACAACACACACAGTGCTAGGCTTTTAAAATACTACATTTCGTGTATAGGCCTAGGCATTTTAGGCATACTAGGCTTTAGCACAAGGTACGATTGTTCGGTACCGTACCCCAGTGTGATTGTCCCCTCTCCCCGCTGGTCAGCTTTCTCACTAGTAATATCGTACCATACCCAAGCACACATATGCCAAAATTCCAATACAGTGCGTTGCAGTATGCACCTAGGTAGTTTCAAACGGGGAAATATACAGAAAGGAGTAGTTAACTCTTGCGTAGAAAGAATTGCATATCCAGTCTCTGCTTTTTTCTGGCTTTTTATTTGCCTGTACGATTATAAAAGGAGGCGTCAATATGTTTTGCGGGATTTTATTATTGAGAAGGGGCTTTAGAATATTGATATCGCGAATGGATGCTGCGCGTGCCCTAGCAACCCGGTTTGTCATCAGTAACATGGATTACCACGTATAGCAGCACAAGAAATTAATCTCGAAATTTTCTTGACTTAATTTCAGCGGCGCAATCATCAAAATTGCTCCCTACAACTGTCAAACGCCAGTCCGTAATCTTGGATTTGCCCACTTGCCGTAAATATAGCCCCAAATCACCATTTACGGCGCCGTAAATATTGCGCCACTGCCTATTAATGATAGCGTGTGTAGAGGCAGTTTTACAGCATTATACTTGGCGCAGGCTGAGGCCCATTGTGACCTTCATTATCATTTTCAATCTCACTGTTAAATGCCCTCAACATAATAGGCCCAATGGAGAATTTTATTTCTTTAATCTTAATGTAATTTCTCACTATTTCAGGATATTCTTCCAGAACCCTACGAGTATCTGCTGACCTCGTATATTTCACATGAACAAAACAGCGGTTGGTACTCAGCAACTCTACGGCTTCCTGTCAAAACAGCTGAAGATGCAAAAAAATGGCAGACAGATTTCGAGAAAGTATCCAAAACAACAATGAGAGTTTCAAAAACATATTCCGGTGTTGGCCACAAGATCATTTACAAGGTTTGTGTTGGGAATCTTGTTCCCTTGTAAAAATCAGTAGCCCAGGCAAAATACATCTTTCTAAAACAGTAGGTCTTTACACGTTGTACATTAAGTCTTGTATTAGCCTACTTGGAAACCCTAACTTGAGGTATTTTTAAGTTTACCGGTAAATGCTTTTTCTTTCTGCATTATCATTTATATTATTTATAACTTTTCACTGAAGGATTTTCTTGTCTTCATACATACAGATTGATATGCACTGCCAGCACAACACTAGGACCAGTAAGTCAGCCAAAGATACTGTTTGCAAGGCGTCCATGTCAATTCTTGTAAGGCGCATCAATCAGAAGAGAACAAGGTATGCATCTTCAGTCCCTTTAAGCGTGTAGTCAGTCAGGGCAGTGTGACCCAGCAAGTTCATCCAACATCAGTCCATCAGAATTCAGGCACGCACTGCTTTTGGAGTCCATAGATTTGTCCAACTTGAACTGGGTTCATAGTGTTCTACACTCTCCCTTAAAGTCCTTGGACCAGACCCGGTGCTGCCATCTGCCCAACCACATTGTTGCTAAATAATGAATTTGTGACGTCATGAATGTTTTGGCGAATAAAATTAGTCGCCATTTTTTTTTTTTTTTTAGAAGTCGGTCGTCTTTGTCCCTTTTCCCCCTTTTTCGTCTGATTTTGTAACTTTCTGAGGCCAAGGAGGCTCGTAATAGCATGGGCTGATGGTAAGCTTATTGTCGACTAATGGTAGTGACTCTCACTTTCTGGTCAACAGATATCCATCTTTGCAGTTTTCCAACCACGGTTACCCTAAGGTACATTCATAATCACCCTATTGAGTGTGCTGATGCCCTGCGCCATAGAGATGCGAGTGATGAAGTCAAAGAGAAGTTCCTCGGAATGTTCCAGATGGGGTACAGTCCATCAGCTGCCTTGGAATGTCACAAGTATGACCTACAGATTGAGAGCCAGGATGACTTCATATTCCAGAGTGCAGACAGGGCTCTAGTGCCAGACATACAGTGGTGCTACAGGTATGTATGTTTCTAAGAGAGCTTCTGGGTCTTCAGCAGTGTTCTCCACAAACGTCTGGTGATCATATTCTGTTGAGATTTGACTTGGGAATTATTTGTTCTGATCTGTTCATTTACAGGCTGTATTATTTTGTTGAGATTTGACCCTGGGAATTATTTGTTCTGATCTGTTCATTTACAGGCTGTATTATTTTGTTGAGATTTGACCCTGGGAATTATTTGTTCTGATCTGTTCATTTACAGGCTGTATTATGCAACTGGCAAAGCAGCATACGGAAGTGATGCCACAATGCTTAAAGACCTACAGGAACTCATTGATCAGTTGAATTCCAAAAAAGGGGAGGACATTATCAAAATGGCAGAAACAGACGATAAACAAGTGGTAATGGCCATCTGCACCCCGTTGATGAAAAGAGTGATTGAGAAGGTTCCACAGAGTGGTGAGATGTGTTTCGTTGATTCGTCGGGAAACATGGAGAGACATAACATTAGAGTGTTCTTGTTCATGACCCACAGCTTTAACACACAATTACTGCTGCTTTGGACCTTTACAAGTCACTTCTTTCACCAGATTCTTTTTCAGGTAGGGGACTGGCTGACCCAAAGATATTCATGACCGATGACTGTGATGCTGAGCGCAGTGCTCTCTTTGTAAATCTTTCCCAGATTCAGAATAGATTTTGTGTGCTTTTCATGTCCTTCAGGCCACGTGGAGATGGCTGTGGGACGGAAAGAACAAGATTCCCATGGCAGATTGACAGTCATTGTCAATCTGCCATGGGAATCTTGCTCTTTCCGAAGCATCTTTCTGATGCTCTAGACGAAGTATATGAAAAGGTGCTCAGTAATGTGCAAATGACTGCCCGCCCTTCTTTCATGAAGTACATTGAAAAAGTGTATAACAGGCAAGAGTTGTGGGCAGTATGTTTCAGGAAGGCCCTGCCTGCCCGCGGCAACCATACTAACAACTTCTGTGAGGCAGCTGTTTGTGTATTAAAAGAAAAGATCTTGATGAGAACAAAAGCTTTTAATGCACTACAGCTGGTCCATTTTATCGTTGGCCAAATGGAGTGCTTCTATGAGCGAAAGTTGTTGGATATGGCCAATAACAGGCTGGATAAAGTGAGGAATAGTAAATACATGCCATTGTGCAAAGGGGTTGACCTCAACTCAGTCAAGAAGATCTCTGATCATGTGTTTGAGGTACCAAGCGAAACAACAGTTGGAAATGTTATCATGTAGACGTGGAGGTAGGCATGTGCACCTACCCCATGGGTCATGCAAACATCAGGCGGTGGTGGTCAAGAAATAGGCTCCCTAAACTTCATTCCTGTGTGCTCCCCTCAAATAAGGCAATCTCTCTATAATATAGCAACTGGGAAAACTGATGCTCCACTTGAGTGGTTTTCTTCATTGAATCAATCTGATGAAGAAGGTAATGTCAGCATGAGCCACAACTCTCAGGTTGGTGAAGATCTTTCTTCTTCATTTAGACTTGATCATGTTGTCAGTGTCGCAGATAGTGTAGCATTAAGAAAAGACAGTTTGGCACTGCAGAACACTGTCCACAAGGCCTATGACAACAGAGCGACTGGTAGAAGCACAGTCAGCAGGGACACTTCATCTGATAGTGATATGCCAGAGTATGAGCATATGTCTGAAGTAAAAAAGATCAAGGCAGAGTTTATGTTGTTTGCCTCTACCCTAGCAACCAAAGTTGAGAGTGACCCGGACGCATTTCTGCCTGCTTTTAGAGCATTTTTAAACAGTGGGCACAAATTGCGTACAGATACAGCTATCGTCTCATCTCTGAACACATTTGGAATGTATTCTGGCTTGCAGACCCTGAACAAGAAAACAAAACAAGTAGCAGGGTTGAAACGTATTGGCATACAGCCTACTGCTATTGCCCGGAGAAGGAAAATGGCACTAGGTGGGCGGAAACAGATGGCAAGTGGGCGACCCACCAAAGTGTCATCTGTTGCAGAACATGGATACAGTAAAGAGGTTACAAAGAGGAAAGGTGACTTTAGATCTTGTGCACTGTCAGCTCCTCATAACTTGGCAGAATGTGTTTCCAGAAACCAGAGTCTAGGAAAAATGCATAGAAAACAATGAACTTGTTAAATGTACCCTCAGTGTGTTCCCGATGTGAAAAACCACCACCATGCATTCACTCAACAAAATGATTGTCTTTTTGCTGTAAAGTGACTTCGTAAGGTTGATACATGAAAATGTATAATGAATTTTACTTATACCACAAATTTGGGCCATATTCCCTTTTATTTTATTTTTATTCCCAGCATTACATGTGTTATGAACAATGTCAATGTTAATCAAAAGTCGTCTGCAGATTTCAGATGTGCAATAATTGACTCATTGCAACTTACTGAGGTCATGGAGGTTGTTGTCAGCTGTGAGTGCATTGCTTTATCTTCATGCACATAATTGTCCATTTCATAGTTTTTCTGTTGAACATGAAGCTGTTGTATTTTATGTATGTTGGTAAATAAACGTCTGAATATGGTAATCTGAATCGGAGTTTGTCTCGGTAAAATATTTATTGGCTAATTACCACTGGGGGACTGGAAAAAGAGTGAAATGTTAACACGGTAAATGCAGGAATTCAAATAGGGTCTATTCTGAAGGGAGCCCCCATACACATATGCCCCCAGCACACCGCCGCCGCCCGCCCCCCCTCCCCCGTGCCCAGAGATGCCAAGTCTCACGCATTCGGCGTGGGTTTCACGCATTTTTTAGGCGTATTCACCATAGTCCGTAATTATTCAATGCACGCTTATTAATGAGATTCTCACGTGGAATTAAAATCCCTGTGCATTGAAGTTTCAGTTTCACTTGCGTAAAGGTGGACCTCCCCTTAGCAAAAAGTAGTATACTTGAAGTTCATTTTATTAAGTATACTTGAGTATAAGTATAAGTATAGCAAGTATACTATGGACCATGTACCTGTAGTGTACTAGAAAGTATACTAATTCATTACTTCTTTGGACTAAATTGGAGCATTTTCAAGTTTATAAAAGTATACTTTAAAGTATACTTCAAGTTTAAGCAAAGTAAACTGAAAGTACCCATCTAGTTTACATCTAAGTTTGATTCTATACTGCAAGTACACTACAAATGAACTTTTTAGCATACTGTGAGTGAATTAGTTGTACACTTCTAGCATACTTTTTAATTTATGAAAGTATACATTTAAGTATGCTGCAGGTAAACTTACAGATATACTGCTAGTTTATTAGTTGTATACTTCAAGTAAACTTTTCAGTTCATGAAAGTGTACTGTGAGGTATACTGCTAGGACACTTAAAGAGTGTCATTCGATGTTTAATGACCACAGTGAGCCAGGACTTCAGGTTCACATTTCATCAGACAGACAACATCCTCATCGCTGCACTGGAGTATTGTGTATTATTCCACCAGAGGGAAGATCCCAACCTACTGGCCCACCAACACCTGCTCCAGCGGCAAATAATTTTCCCAGGTGGTCTCCCATCCAAGCACAAACCAAGCCCACACCCGCTTACCTTCAACCATACAGCTGGTGCAGGTCAAGTTGTGGTATGGTTGCTAGTTTTAAAACTAGTACAGACATTTCATTGCCACTATGTCATATAGCACTGAAGTTCCAGTCTTCTTAACCTCATGTTTGAAAATACTGTGTAAATTTATCTGTGAATCTGCACATAATGGCCAGCAAGATTGTACTGATATTTCAACTAAAACACAGCAGTGTTTGGCACAGGTACAATATGCAGGGCTTTGATGTCCACACTCTTGTTTAAAAATGATTAAATAATTTATTAAACAGAACGTAGCATCTTTCAAGTATTACAGCACTGCTGCATCTTTTCTTTAGTCGGTCATATTTTTTACTGTGTTACAGAACTCCATTAACCAAAAATCAGCTCATTGGTGTACTCATTTGAAATATTTCATCAGCCTTTGCTTGAGTCCTTCAGCCTACTGGTCAGGCTGAAGGCATTGCTAATTAATATTTTATGCATATTTCTGGTTCCATATGAGAGAAAGAGGTATTTTTTTGTTTTGAGTATGTGTTTCATTGTAAATTCTTATAAGTACCTTCATCTGTAAATTAAAGCAGAATGCACTAAAAGGGACACTCCAGTCATTGAACATACCTAATAAAACACTATATTTCAATGAAGTATCATTTTCTAAGCCTACCATGAAAAAAATCAGTAACATGCCCTCAGGCATTTTGATATTATGACACTTTTTCGCTGAACTGTCAAAGCTCTCCACGGAGGCCGCCGTTTTAACCATTTTCTGCGAGTCACATGATCATAAATCGTGGCCCTGACGTCACTTGTGCGTACAGCACATTCAGTCGCTTATCCTTTTCATTCATTTGGTATTGCTGTCTTTAGTGTTGAGTCGACTGGATTCACTCAATAATCGCAAATAAACGATAGTTTTATTTTTTTTCATTTGTCTGTTTATTGAGTGATAATCTTGAGCGGGGATAATGAAACAGAAGACCGTAGCTACACATGCATTGTATGCATGCTCGGAACCTAATGAGCTGTCGGGAATTCTCTGGAGTCCCTGCAATGACAGAACACGGGAATGTCAAAGAAACTTGTTCAGAGAAACAAATGATATAGCTTTATAAAGGCTGCAAACCCAGATTATTCTAATAACAGGCATGTTAATTTTGTTGGGCATGAAAGGATACGTGAATCATGCTGAAAACAGCCCAGATTTTATTCAGGCGCGATTTTTCTGCTCTACCTCCCAACTATGGCAATGAAGACATTATTTCCCCGACAGACGGAAATAGCATGAACGCTATTCATTCAACGCTAAAACCACTTTAAGAGTATGTTACAGGTATTTATGTGGACCCATTTTGCCAGTGTAACGATTGGACAAACAACTTATGATGTATAGTCTGATTTGTGTTATGTTAGGCTATTTTGTGCATTTGTGGCGCCCCCTACTGATCGATTTGATTGAAACTTTCAGGCTATGTTTCAGGTTCTTATGTGGACATATCCTGCCAGTTTTGTAATGATTGGGAAAACTATGATTGATAGTCTGATTAGTGTCATACCATGCCGCTTTGTTTTGCATTTATAGCACCCCCTATCAGTCAATCTGAATGAAATTTTCAGGGTATGTTTCAGGTACTTATATGAATATATCCTGTGAGTTTTATGGCTATCAGACAAACAATTGCTGATTTATAGCCCAATTTGTTTCATGTCATGCCCTTTTTTTGCATTTGTAGCGCCCCCTATGGGCCGATTTGCATGAAACTGTCAAGGTATGTTCCTGGTATTTATATGGACATATTCTGCAAGTTCTCTGATGATTGGCCGAATGGTTGTTGACTTTTGTCCATTTATGTGCTAAGCCACGCCCCTGCTGAAGTTCATTGGTCAATATCTTGAAAATGAGATTTCAGAAAGACTTAGGCAAATTTTGATAAGCTTGGTCCAATGATGATCCACAGCGAATTTCGAAGGAATCGGACCAACGGCCTAGGAGGAGATGTCAAAAATGTGTTTTTCAAAAAATTCAAAATGGCGGAAAATCCAGTATGGCTGACCTTAGGGCTTCTATGGAAAGTAGTAGAGTTTGGACCAAGGAATGTCTATATTAAGTTTTGTGTGAATTGGACTTACAGCATAGGAGTTATGACCTTTAAAGTGAAAAACTGTTTTTCTTGAATTATAGTGCCCCCATCAGGCCAACTGAGTTAAATATGGCTTGGCCAGCATTTGCACACAACTTCCAAACAATGTGCAAAGTTTCAGGTCTCTACCATTTACCATCTCATGGGAATTTGCGAAAACATTTCTGAAGAAGAAATAATAATAAATATAGCCGCAAGCGGCAATTCCGGGGTTCAAGCCACGAAAGACCATTAGTGGTTGAAAGCTTTAACAGCTTAATTAACAAGTGTTGCCACTAAACGTGGCCATGACCCCCGCCAGGTGACGGAAATCGACTGGGGTCGGCGTATCACAAAATTCCACATTGAAGCCAAAGATGAATAAAATCGGTCAAAGCGTTCGAGATTTCCTGTTCACAACAAACGGGACGTGACAGACGGACGGCCGGACGGATGGACTGATGGAGCTGAATACTATGTCCCCCAGCCCTAATACACCTTGACCCCAAAGATGAATGGAATCGGTCAAACCGTTCTTGAGATATCGCGTTCACAACAAACAGGAGGGGATGGACGGACGGCCGGACGGATGGAGTTGAATTCTACATCCCCCGCCCCTAATACACCTTGACACCAAAGATGAATGGAATCGGTCAAACCGTTCTTGAGATATCATGTTGACAAGGTATTTGTAAGTGGTCAAATGGTCGTAATGACCTTGAGAATAATGGCAAGGTCACATACATCGCGTTCTCAGCAAACGGGACATGACAGACAGACGGACGGGCGGACGGAGCTGAATACTATGTCTCCCGCCCCTATTACAACTTGACATCAAAGACAAATGGAATCGGTCAAACCGTTCTTGAGATATCACGTTCACAACAAATGGGACGGGACGGACGGACGGACGGCCGGAGCTGAATACTATGTCCCCCGCCCCTAATACACCTTGACACCAAAGATGAATTGAATCGGTCAAACCGTTCTTGAGATATCATGCAGACAAGGAATTTGTAAGTGGTCAAATGATTGTAATGACCTTGAGAATAATGGCAAGGTCATGGAAATCTACTGGGGTCGGCGTATCACACCAATATACCTTAACACCAAAGATGAATGGAATCGGTCAAACCTTTCTTGAGATATCGCGTTCAGAACAAACGGGACATGATGGACGGCCGGACGGAGCTGAATACTATGTCCCCCACTCCGCTCGCTATCGTGGCGGCGGGGAACAAAAACCACTTTAAGAGTGTGTTGCAGGTATTTATGTGGACCTATTTTGCCAGTGTAATGATTGGACAAACAACTTATGATGTATAGTCTGATTTGTGTTATGTTAGGCTATTTTGTGCATTTATGGCACCCCCTACTGGTTGATTTGATTGAAACTTTCAGGCTATGTTTCAGGTTCTTATGTGGACATATCCTGTGAGTTTTGTAATGATTGGAAAAACTATTTATGATTTATAGTCTGATTTGTGTTATACCACGTTGCTTTGTTTTGCATTTATAGCGCCCCCTATCGGACAATTTGTATGAAATTTTCAGAGAATGTTTCAAGTACTTATATGAATATATCCTGAGAGTTTTATGGCTATAGGACAAACAATTGCTGATTTATAGTCTGATTTGTGTTATACCATGCTGCTTTGTTTTGCACTTATAGCGCCCCCTATCAGTCAATTTGAATGAAATTTTCTGGGCATATTTCAGGTACTTATATGAATATATCCTGTGAGTTTTATGGCTATAGGACAAACAATTGCTGATTTATAGTCTGATTCGTGTTATACCACGCTGCTTTGTTTTGCATTTATAGCGCCCCCTATCAGTCAATTTGAATGGAATTTTCTGGGTATGTTTCAGGTTTTTATATGAATATATCCTGTAAGTTTTATGGCTATAGGACAAACAATTGCTGATTTATAGTCTGATTTGTGTTATAGCGCCCCCTATGGGCCGATTTGCATGAAACTGTCAAGGTATGTTCCTGGTATTTATATGGACATATTCTGCAAGTTCTGTGATGATTGGCCGAATGGTTGTTGAATTTTGTCCATTTATGTGCTAAGTCACGCCCCTGCTGAAGTTCATTGGTCAATATCTTGGAAACGAAATCAGATTTCAACAAGCTTTATGCAATCTTTGATAAGCTTGGTCCACTGATGATCCACAGAAAAATTTCGAAGGAATCAAACCTATGGCCTAGGAGGAGATGTCAAAAATGTTTTTCAAAAAATTCAAAATTCCGGAGAATCAAAATGGCGGACCTTAGAGGTCCTTATTTATGGGAATGTTGTAGAGATTAGACCAAGGAATGTCTGTACCAAGTTTCGTGTAAATCGGACTTACAGCGTAGGAGTTATGACCTTTAAAGTGAAAACCTGTTTTTCTTGAATTATAGCGCCACCATCAGGCCGATTGAGTTAAAAATGCCTTGGTCAGCATTTTCACACAACTTCCAACCAATATACAAAATTTCAAATCTCTACCATTTACCATCTCACGGGAATTTGCGAAAACATTTCTGAAGAAGAAAAGAAATAGTAATAATAATAAACCAGCACAAAAACAATAGGGTTTCAGCCCTACGGGCTTGAACCCCTAACTAGTAAAAGTGCAGTTCCAGGGGCAACTGCGTGGGCAAGCTGGAAGCTGGCGATAACGTGAAGTTCAGATTGCTGACAATGTGAGGTTAAAGCTGCTGGAAATGAGTTTAAAGCTTCTTAAAACAAGAAAAAAGCGAGCAAAGCTCACGTACCCCCGCTCCCCTTTTGTCGCTCAATGAATGTCAATAGCAAATAACGCTTCTATGGAAATGTAATATGCAGTCATATTCAAATCAAGTACCAAAAAGGTCCATTTAGTGTACAAACTTGTCTCCATTGATGCCTCCCTGACGATTTTCGTACTAAGTTGAATTAAGATTCAAGGGCAATAACTCCGTAAAAAATACAGTTTCGTAACTCGGTTTCGAAACTCGTTCGAGAGTATCGTCAGGAGTACCCACAAGCAAAATGTCATTGATCTAGGTGTAGTAATTTCCGAGTAAACTTGTTCCCATTGACGCGTCCCAGCCAATTTTCACAGTAAGTCGAATCAAAGATTCAAGGGCAATAACTCCGTAAAAACTAAAGTTTCGGAACTGGGTTTCGAACTCGTTCAAGAGTATCGTCAGGAGTACCTAAAAACAAAATTTCATTCAACTAGGTGTAATAGTTTCCGAGAAAATTTGTCCCCATTGATGCATCCGGCGGATTTTTTGCACTAAGTCGAATCAAAGATTCAAGGGCAATAACTCCGTAAAAATAAAGTTTCGAACTGGGTTTGAACTCGTTCAAGAGTATCGTCAGGAGTACCTACAAACAAAATTTCATTCATCTAGGTGTAATAGTTTCCAAGAAAATTTGTCCCCATTGATGCATCCCGGATTTTTTGCACTAAGTCGAATCAAAGATTCAAGGGCAATAACTCTGTAAAAAATACAGTTTCGAACTGGGTTTGAACTCGTTCAAGAGTATCGTCAGGAGTACCTACAAACAAAATTTAATTCATCTAGGTGTAATAGTTTCGAGAAAAAATTTGTCCCCATTGATGCATCCCGGCGGATTTTTGCACTAAGTCGAATCAAAGATTCAAGGGCAATAACTCCGTAAAAAAATAAAGTTTCGAACTGGGTTTCGAACTCGTTCAAGAGTATCGTCAGGAGTACCTACAAACAAAATTTCATTCATCTAGGTGTAATAGTTTCCGAGAAAACTTGTCCCCATTGTCCACTATAGAATAAAGTACAAAATGTGACGTTTCCATGGAAACGTCAGAAAATTGACATCCCAGAAAGCTGAAAATGACTGGATGCGTAGTTTGTGACATGGTTCACGATTGTACAAAGTTTGGTCGAAATATTTCCAACGGTTTTTGAGATATGACCCCGGACGGAAGGACGGACGGGCAGGCCGCTATATACCCCCGCTTACTTCGTAGCGGGGGTACAATTAAAATTATTTATGACAGTGGGATATTGTATCGTTTAAAGGGATAGTTCAGATTTTTTGACATGAAGTTGTATGAAAGCACTTATTTAGGAAGACCTCCCCAAGATGCAACGTTACAACACATCAAACCTATTTCATATATTTATTTGACAGAAATTGTTGATGTTGCCTACTTAAACATTGCCATAAATATACACGTGCTCCATAAGAAAAATATTACATGAAAACGAAGTAGTCTATCGCAAAATTGCATCAAAATTATATTTACACATATTGCTGAAGATTATGGGAATTATTCAGGCGCGACAAAAAAAAAAAAGAAGTGGCTATTCACCCCGCTACGGGGTGAATTGAGGGAAAGACATTGGCTATCTGCCCCGCAGCGGGGCTGTCAAGAGAAGCAGTTCTGCCATTTTCCCAGCAGCTGGGCCAATAAGAGATTTAATTTTGTAATCCGCCCACTCTTTGAAGTTTCGCGCGGAAGCGCTGCAGGGCGAATAGCCTCTTCCTGAAAAAAAAAAAAAAAACCGCTAAATAAAAGGCTACACGTTTTTCAGCTTTTCCAACGAGTTCATTAATTTTCCATTCAATAAGAAGCAGAACTCCTTTTAAGATCAAAAGCACATTTTAAATTAAAGAAAGGTTTACAGCTACAGAATCATCACGCCCAATAAATATTTTGACCAATGTCATTAACTGGAATATATTTATATATAAATTATTACATCAATTTAGTTTAGGTAACGTTATAGCTTAGGTAGGCAAGATGACCAGAACAACGAGCAGCACTGTAAATTAGAGTGTCATTATTTATCAATGGAATCTTCCCTTAAGTGATTGGTCTCGTGTTCCAGCAAGAGTCAAGCGATAATGTAAAAAGTAGGCCTAATAATAATAATTTTTATTATTTTCATTATTATTATTTAGCAAATAACGTTAGATCGGGGCATTGATCCATTAATGGAAAGCCGAACTACTAGGTGCTACTGCGCTGTTATCAATGGATTTCATTTATCAGTTTATTTAACGCACTGTCTCCTTGTTATTTTAACTGTAAGCTGAGAACTGCGCGCGTGTAACTGTGGTTGACAGTTAACATTCTCAGAACCTCTGTTATGAACTGATCGTAAAATTACAGTTAAATAACTGGCAAAAAAGGTGCGAGTTCATAACAGTGTGCTTACTCCAGCCTTCAACCCGGCTATTTTAAAACTCGGGAAAAAATCATATCAAGCGATGAACCAATAGAGACTGGGGACATCACTTTCATTTCTTTGTACTTAACTAGCTCTATTTTGAGACCAATATTTCGCCTATTTTAGATATGATCATAAATATATTTAGCTAATGCTAACAGTTGCTGGAAGTTATCTGCTGGAATAGGATCTCGAGCTATTGTTTTTTTCTGCTTTGCCATTTTTACTGTAACCTGTTGTCTTGGACGCACCCAGCAAAAAGACCGTTCTTCCCGGCACTCAATATGCTTTCGCTGGAGGTGTAATGTTTTTTTCCCCACTAGAGTTCCAAACACCAACAGAAACTCAATTGCGAACAGCCAATCGGCGACCTTGTGCCGGACTTCTGAAGGAGTGTCTCGAGACAGTTAATTTTTTTCTCTTCACTGGCCATGCACTAATAATGTAAAAATAACTAAGATTGCATCAACTTATTCTAGAAAATATGAATGCTCTGAAAAGATGATTTTTATCAATCCTAGCTGGAAACATTAAAAATGATTGGCAGGATTGGAAACAGCCGCCGCATTTTCAAATGAAGGACACGAAGATTTCGCGTCCTGGAGCTGGTTTCAGCGACTGTACCAACTACTATACCGCAAATTCTTTCACTGAGTTTGACACAGAATTATTCTTTTAGAGTCGTATCTATCTTTGTCTCCGAAAAATGACAATGTCGAGGTCTGGGAAAAAGGCCAGCAGAGGGCAGAATCGAACCGCAAATGATCCATATCTAAGATATTTGAGTTTGGCTGAGTCATTTAGTCCAATGGAGATTTTAGCGCAGGTGTTTCTTACATATTGCGACTTCTAACTCCAAGATGGTAAGTCTAATCTAGGAAAGGGAGGTACCATACAAAGGAGGAGAGTCTGCTGAGTATTATATGTCAAAATTGTGTTCGTAGTGCCAAAAATATGGAAACCCGAGCAAGTTAGAAAACTGTGCGTTTACCCTTTGCAACCTGCATTTTCTTGTCGCATTTAACATTGGAGTTAATGGAGCTTCGGTCAGCGGTCCCATCGCTTTTCGGCTCACACAGCTAAAACTGTTGTCCAATTGCTTCCATAGTTATATTTTCGTGACCAACACAACTTTTGCTACAACTTGGATATAAAAATATTTATGCGGAGTGAAAACTGTGGGAGTTAGAGCAAGTTTAAGAGAAGACTTCTGGACCGTTTTGCTGATGTTTGTCACTCTAGCCGTGATGTCTCCACACTTTAAGTTCCAAGAATTAATTGTAAAAAAAGAAATTTAAAAAATTATAATTAGAAAATTATAGAAGTTACAAAAAAGTTGAACAGTAAATAAATTACCCAAGTGAAGCTTAACATTTCACAGTTTGAATGACGTTTCTAGCTAAAAGTATGACAGAGTAAAAAAAATAGCTGAAAATAGCTAAATTTAAAAAAATCTGTTTCATTGTTTCCTATGGGACAAAAATATTGAAATAAAAATTAATAACTCAAAAAGTATGAAAGATACCACGAAGATAAATAATAGCAACCTAATTCAGACGAAGCTGAATTTTTTAAAGTTTGAATGAAGTTTCTAGGTTAAAGTATGTAGGAGTAGTGAGTCAGCACAAAATGCAGAGAATAAAGTAAGAAATAAATAAAGATTAGGAAGAACATGAGTGTGCAAGCTTCCAGCTTGCCCACTAATAATAATAATAACAATAATAATAATAATAATAAACCAGCACAAAAACAATAGGGTTTCTGCCCTACGGGCTTGAACCCCTAATAATAAACCAGCACAAAAACAATAGGGTTTCGGCCCTACGGGCTTGAACCCCTAATAAGAAAAAGAAACACTCCAAGAACAATAGGGTCCTGTGCCCAGACCTTGTAGGCCTAGGGGCTCGGACCCTAATAAGAAACACTAGAAGAACAATAGGGTGCTGTGCCCAGGCTTTGCAGGCCTAGGGGCTCGGACCCTAATAATATTGTAATGGACTTAATCTAATTGGTCTGGGAGCCAATCAGTAAATTGCCTATTAAGGCAGGGATTAATTGTTGAGGCTATAAATGCACCTGCTCTGGAGGAAATGGAGGTTCTTTGTTGAATGAGTGCAAGCTGATAGTTGCGATCCCAGTGCGAGCTGGTTGAGCGGTTATTTTGGGGGACAAGTTTTAATGCCGCTCGCGGTTGTTTAGAATCGCCGGCGGTCAAGATAGATAGAGAGAGGGGGGTAAATGTTTTAGGTAGGTAGGACTGGACTTATTAGTAGCGCTCATTTCCAGTGCCCCTAACTACTGCTGTTGCTGCTCTGCCCTACCCAGTAGTTCCCTCCTGTTGCTCTGCCCAGTTGGAGGAGACCCCGGGAGAGGGTCTCGATAACTAGAGAGGAGTCTTGATTTAATTCCTTATATTAAACGTTGTGTATTAAAATGTTTGTGTAAAAATGATGCATTATAATTACCTGATTTTATATAACTGAATTGTGCTCTTCAGCATCTGTCGAGTCGGGTCTGTGTAGCAACTACAACCAGAAGGTATAATCTGATCACTCGTGCTTTATTTGGTGTCATTATGATTGGTGTATCCACTCTGCTTGCTGTGCAACTGTGAAGTGTTGGTTATTTGTCATCTGTATAATCTACTGAGACTGTTGTTGCTGGTCTGCAGGCCCCATGACGCTGTTTTAAATTTGTGTAATAAAGGGTATAATTTTGATACGACGACCATTGTGGTGATCCTGGACCTCTGTGTAATTGGACCAGTCTTCGGTGTTATGGCCCCAATTTGTTATGGCGTCAATTTGTTATGACGTCACGGACAGGAAGGGATGACAGACAAAATTCTTAAACTTCAACAGATTTAATTAAACAAACACTTAGAACTAATCTACAATCTACCCTACTGACCAAGAATGAAATAATAAAAAAAAAAAAAAAAGAGATATTTACACTCCCCTGGTAATTGAGATGGGCTGCTGTGTTGCGATGTCCTGGGACAGGAAAATGCTCCAACACAGGCAAAAATCCACAAAAAGCTTCACAGGTCTTGAAAAGAGTGACAGGTCTGGTCAAATGTATCCTTCCACAATTTCTCCTTGCAATTTCTCCTACTACCACCCCACACTCTCTCAATTTTTCTCCTTATATACTCTTTTCCAGCCCCCTCTGAGGCATGCCCAGGACATGCCCCAAACCTAGCTCCAGACTGGGCTTAACAAAAAAAATTTCAATACTGCCATCTAGTGGCTTTTTTTTTCCACATTACACCTCCATTCCAAGAGGGAAAAATTTTTGACTCATAAAGGCAAAATTTTTCTTTTCAATACAAAAATGGTTAAGTAGACACTGGTGTATATATACATATAATACAATATGCTAATAAACACGTGATATAAATACACATACTCAAACACGGGATAAGCAATCAGCAATTACATTGTCAGTACCCTTTACATGCTTACTTTACAAGTCAAACTCCTGTAAAATCAAACTCCAATTCAACAATCTCCGATTCTTGTTTTTCATCTTACTCAAAAACATGAACGGATTGTGGTCAGTATATACAATCATTGGCTTTTGCCCTGTACAAACATAAACCTCAAAGTGTTGTAAGGATAGAACCAGAGCCAACAGCTCCTTCTCAATTGTGGAATAGTTCTTTTAGTGGCGATTGAACTTCCTGGAGAAGTATGCCACGGGATGCTCAAAATCATCAGAGTCACTTCTCTGTAGGAGCACAGATCCACAAGCTTGGTCGCTAGCATCGACCGCCATGGAGAACGGTTTGTTGAAGTCAGGAGATTTGAGCACGGGGAAGTGACACAGCAGAGACTTCAGGCGATCGAAGGCTCTTTGGCATGCTTCATCCCAAGTGAACTTTACGCCTTTCTTCAGTTGGTTGGTGAGACTGAGAGCAATCTCAGCAAAGTTCTTGCAGAACTTGCGGTAGTACCCGATCATTCCAAGGAAGCGGCGCAAAGCTTTTCTGTTGTCAGGAATTGGAAAGTCCATGATGGCTTGGACTTTAGCATTTATGGGTGCCACCTTACCCTGGCCTATGACGTAGACAAGATACGTGACAGTAGCACAACCAAAGTCACTCTTGTTCAGGTTAACAGTCAGGTTAGCCTTGGTCAAGCGCTGGAACAACGTCTCTACATCTTTCAGATGTTCTTCCCAGGAGTCACTCCATGTGATCAGGTCGTCCATGTACGCACCCGTGTGTAGCAATCCGGCGATTGTAGACTGCATCATCCTTTGGAACGTGACTGGGGCATTTTTCATGCCAAAGGGTAGGACTTCATACTGGTATAACCCAGATGGTGTGGCAAAAGCAGAGATGCTCTTAGCCCTCTCAGTTAAAGGCACACACCAATAACCCTTCAATAAATCAATCTTGGTCAGAAACTTTGCTTGTCCTACTCTATCGATACAATCATCAATCCTAGGTATTGGAAACACATCAGTTCTAGTTACAGCATTGACTTTGCGATAATCTGTACAGAATCTAGTACTTCCATCAGGTTTTGGAACTAGAACACAGGGTGAACTCCAATCTGAGTTAGAGGGTCTGATAATATCATGTTCTAACATGTACTCAACCTCTTTCTCAGCAATCTTTCTCTTTTCAGGATTCATCCGGTACGGATGCTGTTTTATTGGTTTGGCATCACCAACATCTACATCATGAGAGGCTATGGAAACTCTCTTTGGAACATCAGGTAATAGATCTTTATATCTCTGGATCAACCTCTCAAACTGATCTTTCTGTGAGGGTTCTAAGTGCTGGAGTTTTACATCAAGATTTTGCAACACTTCAGAATTTGACAATTTACATGAAAGAACTTCAGCTATAATTCTAGGTTCATCATCTTGAAACTCCCCCTCATCTTCACAAGTCTCGGCCATAGGAGGATCTGAAGTGACAGGTGCAACCCTAGCATTCCTATCATGATAAGGCTTCAGCATGTTAATGTGACACAACTGTTTTGGCTTTCTCCTATCTGGAGTCTTCACAATGTAATTAAGATCATTGAGTTTTGTCAGAATTTCATAAGGACCATGAAATCTATCCTGCAATGGATTGGACTGCAAGGGAAACAACACAAGGACCTTGTCTCCTCGTTTAAACTCACGGCTTCTAGCCTTATGATCATACCAAGTTTTCATTTTTCCCTGACTTGATTTCAAGTTCTCTCTGGCTAGGTCACAAGCTGCACGCAGTCTTTCCTTGAACTTGCTAACATAGTCTAACAGATTGACATGTGACTCTTTCTCTTGCCATTGTTCACTCAACAATAGCAAAGGTCCTCTCACTTCATGGCCAAACACTAGCTCAAACGGACTGAATCCAGTAGACTCCTGTACTGCTTCTCTAGCTGCAAACAACAGCAAATGAACACCTTCATCCCAGTCTTTCTCATGGTCATAACAATAAGTCCTCATCATTGTCTTGAGGGTGGAATAAAACCGCTCTAAGACACCCCGACTCTCTGGAGGATAGGCACTGGAAAGAATCTGCTTCCCACCTAGTTCATACACAACCTGCTGAAACAATCCGGAAGTGAAATTGCTACCTTGATCTGACTGAATTCCCCTGGGAAGGACAAACAACGTGAAGAACTTTATCAAAGCCTTCGAGATTGCAGTTCCCTTGATGTTGCGTAGAGGTATGGCTTCAGGGAATCTGGTAGATGCACACATGATTGTCAACAAGTACTGATTTCCAGATCTAGTCTTGGGTAATGGACCAACACAATCAACGATAACCTTGGAGAAGGGCTCCCCAAATGCTGGGATAGGCTGCAATGGAGCTACAGGTGGGTATAACTGGTGTTTTCCAACTACCTGACAAGTGTGACAGGTTTTGCAAAAGTTGGAAACATCTTTCCGAAGTCCAGGCCAGAAGAAGTGTTTCATGATCTTGTCAACAGTCTTGTTAACACCAAGATGACCTCCTAAAGGCAAACTATGAGCCATTGTTAAGATCTCATTCCTGTAGACCTTCGGAACAACAATTTGCTTGACCACTGCCCAATCTGCATTGGCAGGGATATCAGGAGGGCGCCACTTCTGCATCAACACTCCATCCTTGAGATAATACTCAACTGGAACTGCGTCTATTTCTTCATCAGGAAGGGCTCTCTTTTTTAATACACAAATTTCAGGATCATTGGTTTGCTCCTGAATCAACCGCTTTCTGGACAGAGACAAGTCTCCAGACACATCAGAATCACCAGACCCATCTGGCTGGCTGAACAGAGAACTAATAAAAGTGTCTGATAAGTCCTCAAACGGAGAAACCATAGTAGGCTGAACAGAGTCATGAGGCGAACCACCTGAGTCATGACTATTCAACGTGCTGGACGGCACCACATCATCTTCTTCTTGAGCCCTCTTGGCCATAGCACGGGTCACTGTACAGCAAGGATACAGAGATGGGTCTTCATCGCCATCTTCAGTGCTCGGCTGTGAAGTAAGATGAACAGGGGGAACTACATTGCCCCCAGCCAGGTCACTGCCTAGCAACAGAGAAACACCCTTGATAGGTAGACTTGACATAAGTCCCACCTTTACCTGTCCTGTAACTAAATCTGACTTCAAGAATACAGAGCACAGGGGTACAGATACAGTCCTCCCTTCAATACCTTGTACAAGTATGAAATCCCCAGAAGCGGTCTCATCACGTAACTCCAAGGAGTCCATCAACAAAAGTGACTGAGAAGCTCCGGTATCCCTTAGGATATATATGGGGACAGGAGGAGAATGCTCATTCAGAGCCACAAATCCCTCTGACACAAATGGAAGGAATTCCTCCCTCACAAAGTCAGCAATATCAGGCTTCTTAGCCTCACAAGGAGCAGGCAATTTAGCAGATCGGTCATCTACTACAGGGGTTTCTAACCTTGTCTTCACAAAGGCATTGGGTTTGGTATCCTTTTCTTTTTCTTTCTTAGCTTTAAGGAATCAACAATTAGTTGTAACATGACCAGATTTCTTGCAATAATTGCAAACTAGACCACTTTTGTCACTGTCAGCTTTCACACTTTTATCAGACCTTTGACTGGATTTCTGAGCACCATCACCAGATTTGTCTTTGTCTTTGGGTGAGGAATCTTGGGTATCACCGTTACCTTTCTTCTGAAATTGGGACCATCTATTGTTACTGCTGGACTGAAATTTGGACTTATGCGTGAGAACATATTCGTCTGCAAACTTGGCAGCTGATTGCAAATTCAGTGCTTGCTTCTCATTAAGGTAGGTCTTAATATCATCCTTAACACAGTTCTTGAATTCTTCAACTAACACCATTTCTTTTAGTGAGTTGAAATCATCCTTGACCTCCATAGAAGTACACCAGCGCTCAAAGCAAACCTTCTTCTCGTTAGCAAATTCCACATAAGTCTGATTGTCAGATTTCTTCAGACCTCTGAATTTCTGTCGGTAAGCCTCTGGAACCAACTCATAAGCTGTCAAAATAACCTTTTTGACAACCTCATAATCAGAGGAATCATCTGCAGACAAAGCTGAATAGGCTTGTTGAGCTTTACCCTTGAGGACAGTTTGCAACATCAGAGGCCAGTGTTCCTTTGGCCACTGACAACTCTTAGCTACCTTCTCGAAGCACTGGAAATACTTATCAACCTCCTTCTCCGAGAATGGAGGCACCAGCTTTACCTCCTGGCTAGCCCGAAATTTGCTTTCAGCTTCCACTTTAATTTTTAGTTGCTCCATTTGGAGCCTTTCTTCTCCTTCTAATTTTTCTAAATCGAAATCTCTCTGTCTCTGTCTCTCTCTTTCTGCTCTTTCCGCTTTCTCTTTCTTTTTTCTCTACTCTTGCTAATTTTTCTAACTCAAACTGCCATTCTTTCTCTCTTTCTGCTCTCTCAAACTCTTTGTTTTTTTTCCTCCCTTTCTTTCTCTCTTTCTCTCAAACTCTCGTTTTTCTTTTTCCTCCCTTTCAATCTCTAGCATTTTTAATTTAAGTTCCATTTCTACATTTGGATTTTCCACTGGAGACTGTTCCAGATCTCCTGGTGCAAACACATTTTCATCAATGTAATATTCAACAATCTCTCTAGCAAGTCTTGCATTTCGCATGGCTGGTTTTACATCTGTCAGCTCTAACTGTCTGCATATTTCTAGCATTTCTGTCTTTTTAAAAGACTTCAAAACCTCTACGGTTGGTGATGCCAAGAAATCATCCATTGCTGTTGATCTGTCAATATATATCTAGGAAAATTCAAAAACAATTTCACAATTTGAAATTTTAGATTTTCAATAAATGACTCACACAATGGTCTATCCCGGACCAGCCCCCACTTTGTTATGGCCCCAATTTGTTATGACGTCACGGACAGGAAGGGATGACAGACAAAATTCTTAAACTTCAACAGATTTAATTAAACAAACACTTAGAACTAATCTACAATCTACCCTACTGACCAAGATTGAAATAAAAAAAAAAATGAGATATTTACACTCCCCTGGTAATTGAGATGGGCTGCTGTGTTGCGATGTCCTGGGACAGGAAAATGCTCCAACACAGGCAAAAATCCACAAGAAGCTTCACAGGTCTTGAAGAGTGACAGTTCTGGTCAAATGTATCCTTCCACAATTTCTCCTTGCAATTTCTCCTACTACCACCCCTCACTCTCTCAATTTTTCTCCTTATATACTCTTTTCCAGCCCCCTCTGAGGCATGCCCAGGACATGCCCCAAACCTAGCTCCAGACTGGGCTTAACAAAAAAAATGTCAATACTGCCATCTAGTGGCTTTTTTTTTTTCTCCCCACATTACATTGGCTAAACTCGGCAATGCTTCTGATTGATTACAATATAATAAGAAACACTAGAAGAACATTAGGGTCCTGCGCCCAGGCCTTGTAGGCCTAGGGGCTCGGACCCTAATGAACGGACTTAAGAAAAACAATATGTTGCTTGCCTATGGCAAGCACTTAATAAACGGACTTAAGATGAACAATATATTGCTTTCCGCAAGCACATAATAAATAAACGGACTTAAGAAGAACATTAAAACCGCAAGTGGTGTTATGGCGCTCGCCCTCCCGTCCAATCACCTCATTTGCGGACGGTGGGGCCACTCAACAATGACAAGACAGCATATCTTGTCTTCCAGTGCACAATTTCCAATTGCCAAATTTTTTTTGACTGTGTGAAAATAATTTTTTTCCTCCCATTCCAAAAATATAGGGGGCGCTGGAGAACCATTTTCTGTATCAGGGTGTTTGGGTTGTCATTCTGCAGAAATGTTACATTGGGTCTAACTCAATCCAACACTGTATGCCTGAGATATACATACTTTTATACTTCTGATAATGGCCGCTTCGTTGTAAGCTCATCACAGCCACGCCCTACATTTTATCAAAAATGTAAATAGTAACTTTTGACCACAAATGTGCGTAGGTGATTTTCAGCAAGTTTGGAGCAAACTGGATGAAAACCCGAGGAGGAGATGTTGAAAGTATGAGGGGTGTGATTTTATATGTCCATGCTTTCGGCCAATATGGCCGACTTCCTGTTGGGTTTAGGGTGGGGCCATAATGTAATTTTTAACTTGTCCCAACATGAGCTATGTCTCTACCAAGTTTCATTCTTCTACGTGGAAAAAAGTTTAGGGTGGGCTCCCATTAGCGTAATGCATTTTGATTTTTGACAAGGCGTGGCCAAGTCATTTCTCAATATTTTTTCTTGA
Organism: Gymnothorax javanicus; assembly: GCA_029692085.1. Lineage (NCBI taxonomy): Eukaryota > Metazoa > Chordata > Actinopteri > Anguilliformes > Muraenidae > Gymnothorax > Gymnothorax javanicus. The sequence continues at coordinate 122,860,486 of CM056193.1, read as the reverse complement.
GGACTTCAAATAAAGAAATTTTTCACCAGGCTTGAATTTTTGGTCGAATAAAATTGACTTTTTTTTATGTTCAAGGGGTCAAAGCCAAGAACCCATTCATTTCATTTGAGCATTTTTGTCGTTGCCATGGGAACACGATTAAAAATAGGGGTGTGTCCTCATTTGCTTTTTGGTTCAGTTTCACACGATAGATGTGTGTACCAAATTTCTTGTAAGTATTTCAAAAAAAATTTTTTTCTCCCATTCAAAAAATGTAGGAGGCGTCAAAGAGCCATTTTGCCATAAAGCTATACGAGTTACGTATCATTGTGTTCAGATTGTCATTCCGCACAGATTTACATTGGCTCCAACTCAATCCGACACTGTAGGCGTGAGATATACATACTTTTATACTTCTGATAACGGCCGCTACGTTGCAAGCTTATCACAGCCACACCCAACATTTTATCAAAAATGTAAATAGTAACTTTTAACCACAAATGTGTGTAGGTGATTTTCACCAAGATTGGTGCAAATTGGATGAAAACCCTAGGAGGAGATGTTGAAAGTACTTGGGGTGTGATTTTATATGTCCACGCTTCCGCCCAACATGGCCGACTTCCTGTTGGGTTTAGGGTGGGGCCATAATGTAATTTTTAACTTGTCCCAACATGAGCTATGTCTCTACCAAGTTTCATTCTTCTACGTGGAAAAAAGTTTAGGGTGGGCTCCCATTAGCGTAATGTATTTTGATTTTTGACTGGGCGTGGCCAAGTCATTTTTCAATATTTTCTCTTGAGGACTTCAAATAAAAAAAATTTTCGCCAGGCTTGAATTTTTGGTCAAATAAAATTGACTTTTTTATAATGTTCAAGGGGTCAAATTTGCGTTCAAAGTGCGGAAAGGATAATAATAATAATTAAAACTGCAAGCGGTGTTATGGCCCTCGCCCTCCCGTGCAATCACCTCCCATGCGCACGGTGGAGCCATTCAACAATGAGAGGACAGCATATCTTGTCTTTCAGTGCACAATTTGCATTTGCCAATTTTTTTTGACTGTGCCAAAATAATTGTTTTCCTCCCATTCCAAAAATATAGGGGGCGCTGGAGAACTATTTTCCACATCCGTGTGTTCGGGTTGTCATTCTGCACAAATGTTACTTTGGGTTCAACTAAATCCGACACTGTATGCGTGAGATAGACATACTTTTATACTTCTGAAAATGGCCGCTTTGTTGTAAGCTCATCACAGCCACGCCCAACATTTTATCAAAAATATAAATAGTAACTTTTGACCACAAATCTGTGTATGTGATTTTCACCAAGTTTGGTGCAAATTGGATGAAAACCCTAGGAGGAGATGTTGAAAGTATGAGGGGTGTGATTTTATGTGTCCTCGCTTCCGCCCAATATGGCCAACATCCTGTTGCGTTAAGGGTGCGGCCATCATGTAATTTCTAACTTGTCACAACATGGGCTATGTCTCTACCAAATTTCATTTTCCTACGTGGAAAAAAGTTTGGGGTGGGCTCCCATTAGCGTAATGTAATTGATTTTTGACAGGGCATGGCCAAGTTATTTTTCAATATTTTTTCTTGGGGACTTCAAATAAGAAAATTTTTCGCTGGGCTAGAATTTTCAGTGGAATAAAATTGACTTTTTGTTTATCTTTAAGGGGTCAAAGCCAAAAACCCATTCATTTCAACTGCACACTTTTGTTGTTGCCATGGGAACATGATTAAAAATAGGGGTGTGTCCTCATTTGCTTTTTGGTTCAGTTTGACATGATAGATGTGTGTGCCAAATTTTTTTTAACGATTTAAAAAAAAAAATTTTTCTCCCATTCAAAAAATGTAGGGGGCGTCAAAGAGCCATTTTGCCATACAGCTATACGAGTTACATATCATTGTGTTCAGATTGTCATTCCATGCAGATGTTACATTGGGTCCAACTCAATCCGACACTGTATGCGCGAGATATACATACTTTTATACTTCTGATAATGGCCGCTTCTTTGTAAGCTAATCACAGCCACGCCCAACATTTTATCAAAAATGTAAATAGTAACTTTTGACCACAAATGTGTGTAGGTGATTTTTACCAAGTTTGGTGCGAATTGGATGAAAACCCTAGGAGGAGATGTTGAAAGTATGCGGGGTGTGATTTCATATGCCCACGCTTCCGCTCAATGTGGCCGACTTCCTGTTGGGTTTAGGGTGGGGCCATAATGTAATTTTTTACTTGTCCCAACATGGGCTATGTCTCTACCAAGTTTCATTCTTCTACGTGGAAAAAAGTTTGGGGTGGGCTCCCATTAGCGTAATGTATTTTGATTTTTGACAGGGCATGGCCAAGTCATTTCTCAATATTTTTTCTTGGAGACTTCAAATAAAAAAATTTTTCGCCGGGCTTGAATTTTTGGTCAAATAAAATTGACTTTTCGTTAATGTTCAAGGGGTCAAATTTGCGTTCAAAGTGCGGAAAGGATAATAATAATAATAATAATAATAATAATAATAATAACGGAACCATGCGGTTTTAATAGGCCCTCGCCGGCTTCGGCCAGGCTCGGGCCTAATAATAATAATAATAACGGAACCATGCGGTTTTAATAGCCCCTCGCCGGCTTCGGCCAGGCTTGGGCCTAAATATGTTGCTTTCCTATGGCAAGCACTTACTAAACGGACTTAAGATGAACAATGTGTTGCTTGCCTATGGCAAGCCGAGGCTTGCCGCATGCACACAATGACAGTCAGCCATACCTATTATCTTGGCAAGTTATAGATATAATGCATAAATACTCACCAAATAAGAAACTTTCACATACATGTATAACTTGATACGGTGCATTTTATTATGCAATGATGTTGTATTTGCAATTTTTTATGACTAACCAACATTTGGCAAGTACTACCAGTAACACCAAATTGAATGGGGAAGTTGTGTGATTGTTCAGAGAAAGGACCTAATCCCTGACTCAATTATGGAACAGCTGGTGACAAAATGTTTTTTTTTTCTCGATGAATTGGTAAGTTGTCACTTTAAAAAGGGACAAGAGCGGTTAATGTTTCTGATGTTAGTTCCTACCTGCTACAGGATCTCGCTGAGGGGGGCTCTGGATTACTGGGCTGCAGGACAAGCTGGTGAGGACCATTGCAGCCATCATCTCATCCATCTCTACAGACTCAGGGCTCCTGTACCTGTAAGGAGGAGGAGGACAAATGTTGTGACAAGATGCTGAGAATCGCTATAGAAGAGCTATGGCCAGTTGGGGTGGTGAACAAAATGTGAGGAACAAAGAAACTCGATAACTCCTTCTTTGGGCACCTCTTGGGCACATCGATGCAGGAGGAAACTGGGCGAGGCTCCATCACAGAATAGTCCAGAGCACTGGGTGAAGTCATCAGCCTCTGGGAAGTAGACAGACACCGAATTACCCACAGAATTACACTGCTCTGCAGCGCTGGTTTGGCTGGTGTGACAGAAGACAACAAAAAAAAAAATGCATGCAATCACACTACGTTGTAATGTAACTTGTCTGTCTCTTTCAATTTTAGCACTGAGACTCAATTAAATGATCAACAAATGGTTATATCAGGCATATTCAACCCCTTTACACAGTACATCTTAAAGAAGAGCCATTGCGACCCCAACTGTTATTGCCGTTTATTAGACAAGGATAATAAAAATGTATGTGTTGGTATAAATTACATTCAGATTGCAAATGTTTTTTTTGTTGCATAAACTGAAAGTGAATTCCACACTTCTGCTATCGATGAATGTCACCATATTGCAACATGTCACCATATTGCAGCAGAGCATGAGATTCAGCGCGAAGATGACAAAGCGTGACTCCAACACGGCTGGCAGCAAGCTCTGCTCATACTCGGTACACAAAAAGCCACAAAGCGAACAAACTCTCGTGGAAAAGCTGAATTTCCAAATTAGTCATTCAATTATGAATAAATAAGACAAGCAACGCGTTCAGTGATGAATGTACAAACCAGAATGGCCAGCTGATGTAGTAAGATAGCGAGAGGAAGCCAGAAACAATGCCAGGGGGAAATATGTAATTTTACTTCAAGTGATGACCAGCTGTTTCACTGGCCCTCATTTATCAAACTTGCGTAGGGTCTGGTGTAGATTCTGGTGTAAATATCAGCGTTCGCCAGGTGTCACGTCTGATTTACTAAAAGTGTGTACGTCGCTGATTTCGATGTAGAACTGGCGTGGCGTTGAAAAAATCTGGCGGCTTAAACCATTGTAATTTACATGACACGCCCCCATTAATTCATGCTCCAAGAGGCATAGTCCTGCCCACTTTACGAAATGGACTCTCGAAAGACGGCAAAGCAGAAAGAACTTCACTGAGGAGGAAATGTAAATTATCACGTCCGAGGTGGAGAAAAACAAAATAATTTTATTTGGAAGCCTTGAGAGTGGCATAAAGGGAGTTCAGAAGGCTGCAGTTTGGAAAACTATTGCTGCTGCGGTAAACACCTTTGGGGTGGAAAACCGGAGTGCAGAAGATGTTTAATTCATTAATAAATCAAAGCGACTATTCGCACTTATTTAAGTGCGTCCAAGCACAAAAATTGATCGAAATTCGCGTTAGACGCACTTGTAAGTGTGGCCAAGATGCACATTTCTCCATTGCCCACACTTATTTTAAGTGTGTCCAAAGCTAAAAATTTTTTCTTGGCCAAACTTATTTTAAGCGGTACTTTCTAAGCGGCACTGGAATGGTCATCAACTGGTGCACTTATAAGTGTGGCCAAGAAAAAAATTCAGCATTGGCCACACGTATAAGTGCGAATAACATCGGCCTTAATAAATTCTATTTATAGATCCATGATATTTCATGTTCTATAGCTTGCATAATTGACAATCCAAATTCTTTACGTGTAGGTAAAAAAAAATGGTCCGATTTTAAGATCGCCACTAAAAAATGGGTTGCTGCACTCAGGCGCAGCAGCGCACGGACCGGTGGAGGCCAACCAGGCTCAAATCTCCAGCTGTCACCGTTCAAGGAGCGCGTGGCAGCAGGGCTCCCCTCCATCGTGGGAATACGAGCCGGTGGGGACACGGATGAGTCCCCACGGCCTCAATCATAACATAACATAACATAACATGAATAGCGAGAACAGGCCGTTCAGCCCAACTAGGCTCGCCAGTTTCTTTATACTATTGTGAATATATCACTTCAAATACTCAATGACTCAATTGTATCTAGCTTTAAGTCAAGCCTGCTCTTGAAAACTCCCAAGGTCTCTGCCTCAACAATATGGTCAGGCAAGCTATTCCACATCGAAATTACTCTTTGGGTGAAGAAATATTTCCGAATATCAGTGCTAAATTTACCTTTGGTCAGCTTCCATTTGTGACCCCAAGTTCTACTAACAACACTTGGTTGAAGGAATCCTACATAATTCACTTTGTTAATCCCTTTAACATATTTAAAGACCTCAATCAGATCACCCCTAAGCCTCCTTTTCCTAAGACTAAAGAGATTAAGGATCTTCAGCCTCTTCTCATAGCTTTCATCTTTTATACCCGGAATTAGCTCAGTGGCTCTTCTCTGAACTTTCTCTAGAGCCTCTATGTCTTTCTTAAAGTATGGTCCCCAAAACTGTACACAATACCCTAGATGTGGTCTGACGAATGTGTTGTACAAAAGAAGCATCACCTCCTTGGATTTGTACTCAATACTTTTGGCAATGTATCCCAGCATCCGATTGGCTTTTTTAACTGCTACGGCACAATGGCTAGAGCCTGTGAGAGTTTGGTCAACAATCACTCCCAGATCTTTTTCGTGTGGAGCACATTCCAATTTAAAACCTCCCGTGAAGTAAGCCCGTCTAATGTTTTTATTACCTACATGTACAGCTTTACATTTTGCAACATTAAATTTCAGGGAACACTTTATAATAAGGGGACCTGAATCATGTAGTTATCATGCATTACTTCATGTGTGATTCACTCATGAGTTCCTCATGATTCATGCATGATTTTATGCATGAATGCGTCATGACACATCATGAGTTAACATGAATACATGCTTACTCATGTCTGAATTCATGCAATGACATCATATCAACTAAGGCATTACTGACTGTAATGAATTCATCACAAATCAAACGTAATTAAGCATGATCATGATGAGTTCATGGTTCATTAAAGACAGTCGTTTCACTTTTGGCTGAATCAAAATGGACGTTTTCATCCATTACTTCATTCTTACTTCATATATTAACTTCCCATGAAATAATCGTGTTTGTGCCCCCTTAACTAAAGTGGTGGACGTATTGTTAAGAAGAGGTCGGGGGGACACCAGATACAGGATCCAAAAGTGTTTATTGAAACACCAAACACCAAGGAGAAAGTTGGCAAACAGGCCAGAAACAAAACACCGTGCACATGCGCTGAACGACTGGGAAAAACTAAAGTACACTGCCCAAGGCAGGGGGAAACAGAAGTACACACTCCAAGAGTGGCTAAACTAGAAAAACAAAAACTAGACCTAACTAAACTGATGGAAACACTGGGAGACTTAGACAAAGGGCAGACAAGACGTGGGCGCAGCAAAACACAAGGCTCGGGAATTGTACAAAGGAAATACTCGGGAAGGCACAGGAGCGGAGATTTCACAATGCAGAGCATTGCCAATACAAAGTTCCGTCTGCCGATTGCTTCACTCTGCCCACTGAAATACGCATGGGAGGAGGCAGGGACTCAGAAGGCAATCTCGGGTGGAAACAGAAATTAATAAACAAATTCACGAGGACCGGGTTAACAAAAATGACTCGAGACAAGACGCTGAGACAATCAATCAAGCTAGACGGTTTAGATCAAGGTAATCTAAACGTGACAAGTATAAAAGCACCACGAGAGAAGCAAAGGAAAGCATAGTTTTAAACGCAGTTAATGAGGGAAAGCTTAGGAAGGAATTACAAAAGCTAGAAACGCTCGCACTCGCTAATGCATTAATTAAGGTTAATACTACGTGACGAAATATATACAATCACCCTCAAATAAGTGCTGGTTAGTACGGGTTAGTAATTATCCTATCGGAGAACGCATTCACTCAGAGTTTCGCGAGACCCAGAATTAAGCAAAGGTGGAAGTAATGAATGAAATACCACAACCAATTCCCTTTGAGGAAACGTGATTGGACAACGAGACGCAGGCATATTCAAGGCTGTCACACGACATCACAGGAGATTGGGCAAGAGTGAATCAATCGTCAGACGGCGGAATGAAAGCTGAAAAATAAACCAAGAGAGTGAGGCACGGGAGAAAAAGCAGAAGCACAAATATAAAAGTAATAAGCACATATGGTAGCTATCATCACAACATACAGTATAAATGTACAAACGTTAGTCTATTAGGAATATTGAACAACATGAACTGAAGGTTAGTTGCTCATGAATTCATGGGCCTACAAAGACATAGTCGGTTCACTTTTGGCAGAATTGCAATTGATATTTTACTTGGATTTACCATCACTTTTTGATTATAAAGATACAATATTACAGTGAAGTTATGTACTACTTCATGCATTTGTACATACTGATTTAATCCATTAATTCATTCTTACTTTATGCATTAGCTTCCCATGAGTTGATCGTGTTTGTGCCCCCTCAACTAAAGTGGTGGACAAACAGTAGCTTTCATTACAACAGATGTGTGAAATACTATTGCTAAGTAATCATTTAATGACATGAATTAAAGTTTACTTTCTCATGAGTTCATAATGTTTGTGCCCCCTCAACTAAAGTGGTGGTGGTAGGGTAGCTTTCATCACAAACAAATGTAGTGTTATTCAACTAAGAAAGTTGAACAACATGAAATAAAGATTAATTACTCATTACTTCATCATGTTTGTGGCCTCTCAACTAAAGTAGTCAATAGGCCTTTCTTCCCAACAGATGTAATTTGTTCTGAAAGACATTGAGAATACAAATCAGGCAACTTAGGGAGTCAAAGGTGTAAAATAACACAAAACTGTATACAGAAAAATTTAATAGAAATTATCGTGCTGTTCAATATTTAATGGGCATTAATGATGGAACAAAAGATCACTAATGACAATATATAGAGTAGTTATCAAAAGCTACAGAAATAAAAAAAACATGGGTGCCAAGACAACGGCCAAAGAAACGTCTGTTTCGATTCTGCCAAAAGTGAAACAACTGTCTTTAATGAACCATGAACTCATCATGATCATGCTTAATTACTTTTGATTCATGATGAATTCATTACAGTAAGTAATGCCTTAGTTGATATGATGTCATTGCATGAATTCATTTTAACTCATGAGTCATGATGAATTCATGTGTGAAATCATGCAGGAATCATGATGAACTCATGAGTGAATCATGCATAAAGTAATGCATGATAACTACATGATTCATGTCCCCTTATTATAAAGTGTTATCAAATTTCATTTGCCACATTTCTGCCCAATTCTGGATTCTATCCAAATCATCCTGAATCACTTTAGTGGACTCTAAACTATTTGCCAAACCTCCCAATTTAGTATCATCTGCAAATTTAACTAATCTGCTCTCAATATTCCTTTCAAGGTCATTAATGTAGATGAGGAACAGCAGGGGTCCCAACGCCGATCCCTGGAGGACGCCACTCCCCACCATACCTAGCTCAGATGAGATACCACTGACCACCACTCTTTGTGTTCTGTCCTGTAACCAGTTTTGAATCCACTTCAGAATACCTCCTGTAACTCCAATGGAGCTCATTTTAAAAATTAGTCTCTTATGCGGTACTGTGTCAAATGCTTTCTGAAAATCCAAGTATATGATGTCATAAGCCCTGCTCTTCTAGCATTCCTCAGCTCTTTTTTGACCACAGCCCGCATTTTACAGTATTCAGCCTTAGTAATCTCATTGTTATCCTTTATGTACATCTTGTAAAGATTCCTCTTCTCCCTCAAACTCCTACGAATAGCTGCGGTCATTCACTGAGGATTCTGCTTTTTCAGCTTACTTTTGGACACCTTTGGTATGAATTTGCATTGTGAATCAAGTAAAACCCCCTTAAATCTTTCCCACATCTAATTTACAGACTCACAGTCCAGGAGTGTCTCCCATTTTATTTCACTTAGATATGAGTGCATCCTGTCAAAGTTTGCTCGCCTAAAATTGAAAATTTTTGTTCTTGAAGACACCTTTTTAACTTCCCATGAAACATCAAAATGAACAGTAGAGTGATCACTTGCCCCAAGTGGCTCCAGTACCACAACATTGCTAATTCTATCTGGGTCATTACAGAGCACTAAGTCTAAAATTGCCTTCTCTCTAGTAGGTTTATTAACATACTGCACCAAAAAAATTATCATTTATAACATCTAGAAATTCTTCCTCTCCCCTACCCTGTCCTTTCACCATTTCCCAATCGATACCAGGATAATTTAAGTCTCCCATAATAATAGTCCCTCCTCCTCTACAAGCTTGCATAATCCTCTTAAAGAGCATTTCGTTGACTGTACTGTCCAAAGCTGGTGGTTGATAGCATACACCTATGTTTAAACCTGTCTCGTGTTTGCCAATGAGCCTGACCCAGATATCTTCGCAGGGCAAGGAATGTTCAATTTCAGGAATTTCCTGCACATTTATGTTTTCGTTCACATAGAGTGTTACACCCCCTCCTCGCCTATTGCATCTATCCTTCCTAAAGAGCTTATAAGCTTCTATATTATATTCATCTCCATCCTCTTCACTAAGCCATGTCTCTGTAATCCCAACTATGTCATAGCCTTCACTAATCATAACAGCCTTAAGTTCTGGAAATTTATTTTTAATGCTTCTTGCATTTAGATAAAAACATTTCAGGTTATCACAAACGCTCTTCCCCTTCGATTTCCCATGTGCCCGCTGCTCCAAGCCCCTCACTACGCTTTGTTGCTTTAAAAATATATCATCAATAGTGCATGTAACGCTGTCAGCTTCCATCAGGGCAGTCTGCATTTCCCTCTGTGTAACACTCTCTAACCTCCCTGCCCCCCAAGTCCCTCATTTAAATAACTCTGTGCTACCCTCAACATACGCTGACCCAGTGCAAAGGTACCCCTCCGGTTCAGGTGTAGCCCATCCGGCTTGAACAGGTCACCCCTGTCCCAGAAGTAGTACCAGTGCCCCATAAACCTATACCCCTCTTTCCTACACCAGGTTTGTAGCCACGTGTTAAACCTCCAGATAAAATTCTGCTTCCCTCTGCTTGCACGTGGTACCGGTAGAATCCTGGAGAACACTACCATGGAGGATCTGCTTCTAAGCTTTTCAGCTAATTCCTCAAATTTGCCTTGCAGAACCTCAAACCTACCCTTACCTATGTCATTTGTCCCACATGGACCATGACAACTGGATCCCTCCCCGCTCTGGCCAGGAGCTTGTCCGCACACTCCAGGAGGTCTCCTACCTGGGCACCAGGCAGGCAACACACCGTACGAGACTCCTTGTCGCGCGAACGGACTAGACTGTCTATTCCTCTAAGTATTGAGTCCCCCACTATCACTAACTCTCTTTTCTGAGGGGTAGAGGCCAACAGGGGGCCCTGCTGCTCATCAGTCCCCTCACTCTCAGGGTCAGGGGCCAATTCGAGTTCCTGCAAGGGCCGGAATCGGTTGGACACCTCAACCACTGGAGGAGCTGTCGCTGTACGGCGTGCACGCCCTTTCCTGCACTGACGTCCTACCGCCACCCAACTTTCTCTCCCTGCCTGCTCTGGGGTCCCCGCACCACCCTGCTTTGGCGTACACACCATTTCTCTAAACGACATACTACTTAGTTCCTCTAGGAACTCTACTAATTGCGAACTATGTCGCGCCGCCAACTGGCCTTGAAGATCAAGGATCTTGCTCTCCAGATGCTCAATTAGCTGGCACCGGTGGCAGACAAACCCACCCTGGAAATCTCTTTCCAAAAGTGCGATCATCCTGCAACCGTCACATAGTTTTGGCCACATTTTGAACCCCCTACCTAATGACCTCGCTCACCCTAGATAAAAGAAAAATACTAATGCCGAGACAGAAGCTAAGGAACCACAATTTATTAATTTATTAACCTGAGAAGCCCAAAGCAGCAGTCACAATAGAAACCGTGGGGAAACTATGTCAATGGATAATAAGTCTCTTTTAACAGGGGCTTAGTTTCAGTTAACAGAAATGAAATACCAAATTGAGACAAACTCTATCGATAACTAGAATCTGTGCTTGTGAAGCACTATGATGTTCCCCGCCATTATATATATTTGGTTGCACATTTTGAAGAGAGAACTATGAAAAGGCACATCTATACCATGTAATATAACAATATGCCTAGTTTGGTTGAGGAAAAAGTGTTTTGGAGTTTTGGTTCGGACAAGGTCCACACTCTCAATACGCACTAAGTTGAAAAGGTTACCATGGAAATCGGAAAAAATAAAAATTTCTGAACAAACATAATATCAAAAGGCACATCTACACCATGTGGTCTAACACTATACCAAGTTTGGTAGAGAAATCTCTCATAGTTTATGAGTTGTGGTCCGGACAAGGTTCCCAACCTCATTATGCAGTAAGTTCAACTTGTTACCATGGAAACTAAAAAATTAAAAATTTCCAAATGAGCAAACTATTAAAAGGCACATCTACACCATGTGATCTAAATATATGCCAAGTTTGGTGGAGAAATCTGTCATAGTTTAAGAGTTGTGGTCCGGACAAGGTCCCCACCCTCAATATGCACTAAGTTGAACTTGTTACCATGGAAACTGGAAAAAAAAAAAATTTTCTAAAGAACCAAAATATCAAAAGGCACATCTACACCATGGGATCTAATGATATACCAAATGTTGTGAAAAAATATTGAACGGTTTAAGAGTTGTGGTCCGGACAAGGTCCCCACCCTCAATATGCACTAAGTTGAACTTGTTACCATGGAAACTGGAAAAAAGAAAAATTTCTAAAGAACCAAAATATCAAAAGGCACATCTACACCATGGGATCTAATGATATACCAGATTTTGTGAAAAAATATTGAACGGTTTAGAAGTTATGGCCCGGACAAACTTGCTCGGAAGGACGGAAGGACAAACGGAAGGACGGACGGAGGGTAAAACATTATGTTCTCCGCAACATTTGCGGGGAACATAATAAGCACTCCTAATAAGCTGACTTGAGTTTATCTAGTCCCGGTACTATTAATATACTAACCTAAAAATATCAGAGGGCTTAGCTGAGAACCCAGATAAAACAGACTGGCTACAACGCCCAGGAGAAACTGGAGGAGGGAGGAGGCGGAGCACTCCGGTAAACCTTTCCGTTTAAATTCCAACCTAACCGAATGGACGACTCAAGTGACTGCTGCCCTACTAACTAAATACTAAATCTCAGATCCCCAGCCAAAAATGCAAACAGTAACTATCTAGCCAGCTAGCCACAAATACAACCAAGGGTAACCAAGAAAAGAGTAAAGCCCCGGTTCCCTTTAATTAAAACGGACCGAATAAATAAGGCGTTTACTTTGTGAGCGAACTAAACATGGTACCTCCCCCAACAAGCAGTCGCTAAGCACTCAAACAAGCAGTTAAACTTTAATCAGCTGATCAAGGCACCGCAACCAGAGGAAAATACAAAGATAACGTAATTTGCAATGTGTTTAACCACATAATGGTTAATAATAATAAAATGCGAAAAAGACAAAAACCCCGGTTCGCGTTAATACTCAAGCTTGGAAAAGCGTTTATGCAATAATGCGGTAGAGAACGAAGGATAGAGAACGAAGGGACAAAAAAAAAAAAACCCCGGTGAACGTTAATATTTATTGGCTAGAAGACTGTATGAAAGGCAAGCCACCAAGTATGAAACCAAGCCAGGTTATAGTTAGATATCCAGGTAATTCGATAATATTCTTGGCGTTGAGAGCTTGCTGAGGTTCGTTAGCTAAATCAGCTACAGAAAAACCAGGCGACAGTACCTCAGTCCTTGAAAACAACTCTGTTTTACTTTGTATATCACACAATTCACTTAGTTAGACAATTACTTAGCATTTAAATTTATTCTTTAAATTAGCATTTAAATTTATTTTACTTTACCTTACTTTGCTCCCGGGAGACTGAAACCCCCCCAAAAAAAACCCCGTCAAATTTTTTTGACCAGATTAGCGACTTAATTTGGTTGTTTGCTCACCGAGTTGTTACAGGGGGAAAAAGGGGAAAAAGGAGGAAGATTCTCCCTGCCCCTAATGCGACAAAGGTTATACCTCGGGAGCAAATCGCCTAAACTCTATTAATGTTTGAGCTTTAACACACAAATTATTTTCAGAAAACCCCGTTTGCACAATAGTAAATCTGCAGCTTCAATCCCTCCACACGTCTTTCTCTGTCTCAACCCAAACAGAATGAACACCAACGAACAGCGCTACAGCACAGCCAAGAGCTGCGGAGCTGCATGAGGGAAATTGTTAAAATACAGTCTGCAGAGATCACTCTTCATTGTACTTTTGTTAGTATTACTCCATGGCATTTTATTGGGTACCACGCAAAACGAGCAGCCACTCGTCACTTTCCCGGAGGAGATCTTCTCTGTGCCGAAATTTCCTTTCACGTCGGCCAGAAGCTTATTCCTCTAAGAAGATCTGCCATTGTCAAAATGTGATCACGGTCAAAGTGTCCATAGGCCTATATAAACTGAGCAACAAAAGACGCAAAACACGCAAGTTAGCTAGTTAGTTAATGTACTCTTATGGTTTCTCAGTCCCAAAGTGACCACAAAATAAAGAAAAATTTGATGAAACGAGTGTAAGGGTGAATTCCAATTCCAATCTTAACCCTCAATCTTAACCCTTAAGCTCAACCCTTAATCTTAGTAGCCCTCAAAACCAAGTGTTAAGGGCTATTACGTGACTCAGAAATGGGACACCCCTTAAATATAGATATGTCTTCAGACTGTGGGGGGCAGCATTACGCCAAAGCTGCATTAGTCTGTAAATTCAAAAAAAGAAGAAGAGGGCATATGCGTCATCCGTAGTCGTCCATAACCGTCAACGTATATAGACATGACGCGTTATAATCAACAGAATCAGCAACAATTTTTTTTTTTTTTGTATATTCAGTTCAGTTTACAAATACTGAAACAGATACAATAAAAGAAAAGAACATAATTAATACAAAAAAAATACGTAATTAAAATAATAATAAAACAATCAATTTGGGGTATACAGACAAGAGACATTAAACATTAATAATATAATCATAAAGTAATTCCCAAAGTTAAATTCAAGGCATAGAACACATCCATTGTCTTTGTGGCTTTTTTGTTTTTAAGACCATTCAAAATTCTAAAATAATAATCAATTTCTGTTTTAAATTGCTGTATTTTTGGTTTTTTCTTAAGCCATTTACATTTATGGATAAAATGTTTTCCATATAAAATAAAAAGATTCAACATGAATATCCTCTCGTTTTCAATGTCCTTCTTTTCAGAAAAGAAAATTACATCCTTTTTTTCCAATTTGACTTTTTTGCTGTAGAATTTGTTAAATATATTTTCTACTTCCAGCCAAAAAAATTGAACATAAGTGCAATCAAAAAAAAAAGAGATTCGCTATAGCATTGACAGAAGACAGAGTTATCATCAACATCAATTTTTAATTTTTTAACAACTGGTTTGAAGGGTATATTAAATGAATAATCTTAAAGGAAACTTCTCTTACTTTGTTGGTGACGCAGTACATATTGTTGTAATTCCAAACGACTTTCCATTTGACCCATCCAAATTCAATGAACCATTTATTTTTTGCTTGAGGAGTTGTAACTGCCTTGCACACCTTCCTTAGTAATTTGTTTGAATATTTTTCATCTTTAATATTTACACCATTTATTGTAAGATTCACACCATAAGGATCATTGAAATCAGTGGGTTTATACCCTTGCATCAGTTTCAAAAGACCTGAAGGAATAGCTTTCAGAATAATTGTCATTTCTTTTTTTTTTAAACAGGAAATCCACATTTCTTCGCAAATTCTGTATATGTGCACAAGTTTCCATTTTCGCTGAGTAATTGATACACAAACAATATATTATTTTCAACCCAGTTATTAAAATATAAGCTTTTATTTTTGTGTCTAATGTCTCTGTTGCGCCAAATCAAACATCTATGTGGGGAAAAATTATGTTTATAGATAATTAACCAGGTTAACAAAGATTGTTTGTGGAAGTTTGAAAGTTTAGGTGCAGAATCAGCGACAATGCCGTCTGCAGCTGTGCTGATGTCTTTTGCGTGGGCTTTAGGCCCGGGCCACGCTGCCTGCAGTAGCGATGCGGATTCCGCGAGCCGAGCACTGCAACTGCTTACCGCTTGCAGCTCGGTCACACTGCCTGCGTATCTGCAGCGGCAGGTCTGCCGCGGGCTCCTCCTTCCAACTCTGTCTCTGCAAGACTTTGCCCAAGAAACCACTATAAAATACCTGTCTCACGTTGTTATAGCCTACACATGATTTATATTTTGTATTGACAGTAGGGGAAGCATCCTTGAGCGTTATGAATCATACAAACAGTTTAATTACACGATCATTTTACAATACACAGCAAACCCTTCTGAATTGGTCTTCCTCTTTTTGAAGGTACTTTTGGGGTAGGGGGAGGGTATCGAGATGCAGAACGTGCTTTCAAAAGCGATCTAATTTACATTAGTCGAGGCTGAAACTGTTCGTATAGGCTAGGCGCCGAACGACCGTGAAAGGAACAGTTCAGACAATTCAGAGACTGGCTGATGTGCTGTAGCTACGTTTGTCTAGCCACTGTATCCAGCTTAGTTTTTACCAGTGGAAACAGTCACCTGAAGTGTTGCTGATACAAGTGGGGGGTCGTGTGGAGGTTCAGCAATCGCGTGGGTGTCATGGCCAGAGTGTGAGATGCGGAAAAGTATTGCCCTGATACTCTTTAATCATCAACATAATAAGCTCTGTTCATTGGCTTGGCTCCACAATTAATGGCATATTCCCGCAAAATACGTTGATGTCATCAAACGATAGCAACACGGCTTGTCCGCACCGGCCGGCTATTGACAAAAGATCATAAAATAAAAAATAAATGTTATGCAACAATGAGGATAAATAATCCATAAAATGGGCCTAAACTAAGATAATACAATGGTTTTTGTAATATTTATATCTCTATTAACAAAGAAAACACTTACATTTGTAGCCTGCTTTCTTTGCAGCTTTCGGCGCCATCTTTGTTTGGTGAAAATACGCAGTGCATTCTGGGTAGCCCTTGCTCCCAAGGGTGGCGTCAGAGAATCTCAATATTGAGGGCTATACAGCCCTTAAACTTGTCCCTCAACTTAATATTCTGAGAATCGGGACAGCACTAGCACTTCGCGGGAGTGCTCATTTTTGAGATTGAGGGTTAAGATAGGAATTGGCATTCACCCTAAATGTCCACGCGCTAGTAATAAATTTGATTTTCTAAAATAATTATGCGCAAACTTATTTTCCAGTCTGCCTTTAATTAACTTGCATTTCTTTTGTTGTTCAGTATACATCTGACTGTATGAGCATCTGACATACCACACTGCATATCTGCCAAGCCACGCATTGCGCTTAACCAAATTGATTGTAATTGTCAGCCGTCTGGCCTGACAAGCAGGTTGTCTCAAAATATAAGTTTAATTAATTTCTCAACACAGGTGTCCTATTTATTTATTCATTTATTTATTCATTTATCAATTTAGCCTATTTATCTATTTAGCCTATTTATTAATTTTACTAATAAGAGCAACAACAGCATGACGTCCGCATCGCTGCATATGGTTTATTACTCATTTTGACAGCTGCACTCGTTCCTGCATGTTGTTTGCTGGTTTCAAATCTGCGTACGCCTGGGCAAACCTGGCGTGAGATTTTTTCAGACCGTTCGCTCACGTTCAGATTGATAAATGCCGATCTTTGCGGGAGATTAGGCGTTCACCCATTTTTTTGGTGTACGCACGTTTGATAAATGAGGGCCACTGTGTCTCCCTTTACAGCTGACCCATTGCATGGTAGAACAATTTGGCACAGTACTATCATAATTGAGCAAATCGATCAGAATTAGAATAACACAGTTGGTCAACAATGGAATGAGTGGTCACAAGAGGGGTGAAGGGTCGTGCTAAGTCACAGCCTCGTTCCAATGATCAACTCTGAGATGTCTGCAAGGTAGTAATGGCACAGCTCATTTATTGATAAACACACTCTGGTATTAATTACAGGAGGTGTATTTATTTTTTCCAGAGTATTTTGTTTATATTTACAAACCAGCATTGAAAATGCACCACCTTAGTTTCATGGCCAAGATACAAATTATGTACGTTTATGATGTATAAGTGTAATAAAAACAAAATCAGATTGATGTTTCTGATGATCAAACTGGACACATACAAAATGATTTAGGTTGAGATTTCTTGCCTCTAGTTTGGAGAAACCCTTGCTCTTCAATAGTTCTACAGTGGCATCTTCGGTGAAAATGGGGTCAAGTGGGGGTTTAACACGCCACTTTTGCAGCTGTTAGGAGACCTGTGTTATGGCCCCAATTTGTTATGGCATCAATTTGTTATGACGTCACGGACAGCAAGGGATGACGGACAAAATTCTTAAACTTCAACAGATTTAATTAAACAAACACTTAGAACTAACCTACAATCTACCCTACTGACCAAGATTGAAAAAAAAAAAAAAAAAAAAGATATTTACAGTCCCCTGGTAATTGAGATGGGCTGCTGTGTTGCGATGTCCTGGGACAGGAAAATGCTCCAACACAGGCAAAAATCCACAAAAAGCTTCACAGGTCTTGAAAAGAGTGACAGGTCTGGTCAAATGTATCCTTCCACAATTTCTCCTTGCAATTTCTCCTACTACTACCACTTCTATCAATTTTTCTCCTATATACTCTTTTCCAGCCCCCTCTGAGGCATGCCCAGGACATGCCCAAACCTAGCTCCAGACTTAGCTGAACAAAAAGAAGTCAATACTGCCATCTAGTGGCTTTTTTTTTCCACATTACGCCTCCATTCTAAAAGGGAAAAATTTTGACTCATAAAGGCAAAATTTTTCTTTTCAATACAAAAATGGTTAAGTAGACACTTATATATATATACATATAATACAATATGCTAATAAACACGTGATATATATACACATACTCAAACACGGGATAAGCAATCAGCAATTACATCGTCAGTACCCTTTACTTGCTTAATTTCCAAGTCAAACTCCTGTAAAATCAAACTCCAATTCAACAATGTCCGATTCTTGTTTTTCATCTTGCTCAAAAACATTAACGGATTGTGGTCAGTATAAACAATCATTGGCTTTTGCCCTGTACAAACATAAACCTCAAAGTGTTGTAAAGATAGAACCAGAGCCAACAGCTCCTTCTCAATTGTGGAATAGTTATTTTGGCGGCGACTGAACTTCCTGGAGAAGTATGCCACGGGATGCTCAATGTCATCAGAGTCACTTCTCTGTAGGAGCACAGATCCACAAGCTTGGTCGCTAGCATCGACCGCCATGGAGAACGGTTTGTTGAAGTCAGGAGATTTGAGCACGGGGAAGTGACACAGCAGAGACTTCAGACGATCGAAGGCTCTTTGGCATGCTTCATCCCAAGTGAACTTTACGCCTTTCTTCAGTTGGTTGGTGAGACTGAGAGCAATCTCAGCAAAGTTCTTGCAGAACTTGCGGTAGTACCCGATCATTCCAAGGAAGCGGCGCAAAACTTTTTTGTTGTCATGAACTGGAAAGTCCAAGATGGCTTGAACTTTAGCATTTATGGGTGCCACCTTACCCTAGCCTATGACGTAGACAAGATACGTGACAGTAGCACAACCAAAGTCACTCTTGTTCAGGTTAACAGTCAGGTGAGCCTGGGTCAAGCGCTGGAACAACGTCTCTACATCTTTCAGATGTTCTTCCCAGGAGTCACTCCATGTGATCAGGTCGTCCAAGTACGCACCCGTGTGTGTCAATCCGGCGATTGTAGACTGCATCATCCTTTGGAACGTGGCTGGGGCATTTTTCATGCCAAAGGGTAGGACTTCATACTGGTATAACCCAGATGGTATGGCAAAAGCAGAGATGCTCTTGGCCCTCTCAGTTAAAGGCACACACCAATAACCCTTCAATAAATCAATCTTGGTCAGAAACTTTGCTTGCCCTACTCTATCGATACAATCATCAATCCTAGGTATTGGAAACACATCAGTTCTAGTTACAGCATTGACTTTGCGATAATCTGTACAGAATCTAGTACTTCTATCAGGTTTTGGAACTAGAACACAGGGTGAACTCCAATCTGAGTTAGAGGGTCTGATAATATCATGTTCTAACATGTACTCAACCTCTTTCTCAGCAATCTTTCTCTTTTCAGGATTCATCCGGAACGGATGCTGTTTAATTGGTTTGGCATCACCAACATCTACATCATGAGAGGCTATGGAAACTCTCTTTGGAACATCAGGTAATAGATCTTTATATTTCTTGATCAACCTCTCAAACTGATCTTTCTGTGAGGGTTCTAAGCACTGGAGTTTTACGTCAAGATTTTGCAACACTTCAGAATTTGACAATTTACATGAAAGAACTTCAGCTATAATTCTAGGTTCATCATCTTGAAACTCCCCCTCATCTTCACAAGTCTCGACCATAGGAGGATCTGAAGTGACATGTGCAACCCTAGCATTCCTATCATGATAAGGCTTCAGCATGTTAATGTGACACAACTGTTTTGGCTTTCTCCTATCTGGAGTCTTCACAATGTAATTGAGATCATTGAGTTTTGACAGAATTTCATAAGGACCATGAAATCTAGCCAGCAATGGATTGGACTGCAAGGGAAACAACACAAGGACCTTGTCTCCTGGTTTAAACTCACGGCTTCCAGCCTTATGATCATACCAAGTTTTCATTTTTCCCTGACTTGATGTCAAGTTCTCTTTGGCTAGGTCACAAGCTGCACGCAGTCTTTCCTTGAACTTGCTAACATAGTCTAACAGACTGATATGCGGCTCTTTCTCTTGCCATTGTTCACTCAACAATAGCAAAGGTCCTCTCACTTCATGGCCAAACACTAGCTCAAACGGACTGAATCCAGTAGACTCCTGCACTGCTTCCCTAGCTGCAAACAACAGCAAATGAACACCTTCATCCCAGTCTTTCTCATGGTCATAACAATAAGTACTCATCATTGTCTTGAGAGTGGAATGAAACCGCTCTAAGGCACCCGGACTCTCTGGATGATAGGCACACAACCTGCTGAAACAATCCGGAAGTGAAACTGCTACCTTGATCTGACTGAATTTCCCTGGGAAGGCCAAACAACGTGAAGAACTTTATCAAAGCCTTCGAGCCTGCAGTTGCCTTGATGTTGCGTAGAGGTATGGCTTCAGGGAATCTCGTAGATGCACACATGATTGTCAACAAGTACTGATTTCCAGATCTAGTCTTGGGTAATGGACCAACACAATCAATGATGACCTTGGAGAAGGGCTCCCCAAATGCTGGGATAGGCTGCAATGGACCTACAGGTGGGTCTAACTGGTGTTTTCCAACTACCTGACAAGTGTGACAGGTTTTGCAAAAGTTGGAAACATCTTTCCGAAGTCCAGGCCAGAAGAAGTGTTTCATGATCTTGTCAACAGTCTTGTTAACACCAAGATGACCTCCTAAAGGCAAACTATGAGCCATTGTTAAGATCTCATTCCTGTAGACCTTCGGAACAACAATTTGCTTGACCACTGCCCAATCTGCATTGGCAGGGATATCAGGAGGGCGCCACTTCCGCATCAACACTCCATCCTTGAGATAATACCCAACTAGAACTGCGTCTATTTCTTCATCAGGAAGGGCTCTCTTCTTTAGTACACAAATTTCAGGATCATTGGTTTGCTCCTGAATCAACCGCTTTCTGGACAGAGACAAGTCTCAAGACACATCAGAATCACCAGACCCACCTGGCTGGCTGAACAGAGAACTGATAAAAGTGTCTGATAAGTCCTCAAACGGAGAAACCATAGTAGGCTGAACAGAGTCATGAGGCGAACCACCTGAGTCATGACTATTCAATGTGCTGGACGGCACCACATCATCTTCTTCTTGAGCCTTCTTGGCCATAGCACGGGTCACTGCACAGGAAGGATACAGAGATGGGTCTTCATCGCCATCTTCAGTGCTCGGCTGTGAAGTAAGATGAACAGGGGGAACTACATTGCCCCCAGCCAGGTCATTGCCTAGCAACAGAGAAACACCCTTGATAGGTAGACTTGACATAAGTCCCACCTTTACCTGTCCTGTAACGAAATCTGACTTCAAGAATACAGAGCGCAGGGGTACAGATACAGTCCTCCCTTCAATACCTTGTACAAGTATGAAATCCCCAGAAGCGGTCTCATCACGTAACTCCAAGGAGTCCATCAACAAAAGTGACTGAGAAGCTCCGGTATCCCTTAGGATATATATGGGGACAGGAGGAGAATGCTCATTCAGAGCCACAAATCCCTCTGACACAAATGGAAGGAATTCCTCCCTCACAAAGTCAGCAGTATCAGGCTTCTTAGCCTCACAAGGAGCAGGCAATTTAGCAGATCGGTCATCTACTACAGGGGTTTCTAACCTTGTCTTCACAAATGCATTGGGTTTGGTATCCTTTTCTTTTTCTTTCTTAGCTTTAAGGAACCAACAGTTAGTTGTAACATGACCAGATTTCTTGTAATAATTGCAAACTAGACCACTTTTGTCACTGTCAACTTTCACACTTTAATCAGACCTGTGACTGGATTTCTGAGCACCATCACCAGATTAGTCTTTGTCTTTGGGTGAGGAATCTTGGGTATCACCATTTCCTTTCTTCTGAAATTGGGACCATCTATTGTTACTGCTGGACTGAAATTTGGACTTATGTGTGAGAACATATTAGTCTGCAAACTTGGCAGCTGATTGCAAATTCAGTGCTTGCTTCTCATTAAGGTAGGTCTTAATATCATCCTTGACACAGTTCTTGAATTCTTCAACTAACACCATCTCTTTTAGTGAGTTGACATCATCCTTGACCTCCATAGAAGTACACCAGCACTCAAAGCAAACCTTCTTCTCGTTAGCAAATTCCACATAAGTCTGATTGTCAGATTTCTTCAGACCTCTGAATTTCTGTCGGTAAGCCTCTGGAACCAACTCATAAGCTGTCAAAATAACCTTTTTGACAACCTCATAATCAGAGGAATCATCTGCAGACAAAGCCGAATTTATTTTTATATATAGCATTTTTAATTTAAGTTCCATTTCTACATTTGGATTTTCCACTGGAAACTGTTCCAGATCTCCTGGTGCAAACACATTTTCATCAATGTAATATTCAACAATCTCTCTAGCCAGTCTTGCATTTTGCATGGCTGGTTTTACATCTGTCAGCTCTAACTGTCTGCATATTTCTAGCAGTTCTGTCTTTTTAAAAGACTTCAAAACCTCTACGGTTGGTGATGCCAAGAAATCATCCATTGCTGTTGATCTGTCAATATAGATCTAGGAAAATTCAAAAAACAATTTCACAATTTGAAATTTTAGATTTTCAATAAATGACTCACACAATGGTCTATCCCGGACCAGCCCCCACTTTGTTATGGCCCCAATTTGTTATGGCGTCAATTTGTTATGACGTCACGGACAGCAAGGGATGACAGACAAAATTCTTAAACTTCAACAGATTTAATTAAACAAACACTTAGAACTAACCTACAATCTACCCTACTGACCAAGATTGAAAAAAAAAAAAAAAAAAAAGATATTTACAGTCCCTGGTAATTGAGATGGGCTGCTGTGTTGCGATGTCCTGGGACAGGAAAATGCTCCAACACAGGCAAAAATTCACAAAAAGCTTCACAGGTCTTGAAAAGAGTGACAGGTCTGGTCAAATGTATCCTTCCACAATTTCTTCTTGCAATTTCTCCTACTACTACCACTTCTCTCAATTTTTCTCCTTATATACTCTTTTCCAGCCCCCTCTGAGGCATGCCCAGGACATGCCCCAAACCTAGCTCCAGACTTGGCTTAACAAAAAAAATGTCAATACTGCCATCTAGTGGCTTCCCCCCCCACATTACACCTGTGACCATGGATTCGGACACTCGACCCCTTTGACATCACCTTGGTGAGCCCTTCAGGTAAATTGGAATGATCTCAATTCACACCATGGCTGGCAAACTGTGGACAGCCAGGCACTAGACAGATACCCCCAAACTTTTGGTCAGTCTTCTCAGTGATGGAATAAGGACAATGCTGCCGTGTAGCAACAGCACAGACGTGTATGCGCGCTCGACACATTCTAAGGGTGTGTTTCTACTCACTTTCATCAAGTTCTCGCGTCATTAGCCATCTAATGGTGATGTTTATCAGCTGACTTTGGGTGGCTTTTGCCTTGCCACCTTTTCACTGACCAGATTTGGTGAACAGACCTAGAAAAACGTAAGTGAATTTTGCCCTGGTGACAAAAATCATGACGTCAGCTTTATCAGCCTGAAATGGCATTAAAACGCGCCAAAGCCCTAATTTTGCATTTTACCGTCTCGTCTGATAACAATTACACATCGCAAACATGCATAATTTGTATTTTGGCCTTGAAATTAGGGAGGTGCATTTTCAATGCTGATCAATATAGTATTCTTTGCAGTAAAACTAATTTGTTCAGGCACAATAGCTCCTCTTCAATTAACGGCACAACAGATGCTCGACACAGCTATTTAAGCTGAAACAAAAACACTCAGAGCCATCAGGCTGGAGAGCCAGTTGGTTGGAGTTCTCACTTACATTTCAGACTTTAGTCAGAGCAAATATGCAAAATTCTTTGAGGTTTTTGGCAGTTTTACAGTTCTGTCCATGCACCTCGCACAACGGCACAATGGAAACCACAACCAAAATATTCAGCTGCTCCAATTATTCTCCAGAACCTCATAATAAATGAGCCATCCCAAGTAATGACAAAGGAGAGGCCAGGCTTGCTACCCATGCCCACCTCTCTCAAATGCCGGCCTTACCTCTGTCATCGGACAGGGGGCAATCACCAATGCTCCCATAGGTGAACGCTTGCCGAGCCGAGTTTTGGGCAGCATTGTTGTTATTTCTTCTGCTCTTGACAACCTGAAAGGTTTGAACAGGAGTTAACAAAGTATAAAACACATAACATTACACAGAGTTCAACTAAACAGAACAGGGTCATTCCATCCCAAATCAACCAGAGGTCCCCAGGTCACGGTCTCAGAAAAGTCTAAAAAAAAAAAAAAAAATCACAATTGAAGTACTATCTAAGGAATGAATGTGTGCAAAAGCCATTTGGCCACGCCCAAAGCTGAAAACCATATCACACATATCATGTTTGACTGTTATTAAACATGTGAAGACTCAGATAGATTTGACCATGTACACTGAAGTTAAAGCAAATTCCTGTGTAATGGCGAGACTTTGATGTTCGCCGTACCGCCAGGGCAACGCCGTTTGAGGATACGTCACAATCTTCATAATACAGCATTATCAAGGTCTTGAGGCTATCCTGATCTTGAGTTGAATCTGGTCTGGTGAAACCTGCTGTGAGTAGCGCGTCAAAGTGTAAAACATGTCATTTCCTGTTGCCAGCAGGTGGCGCTATGACCATGACGGGATATTGTCATGTAAACATATTCAGGGTGGGACTTTAATCTAAAATGTGAAGTTTGGTGCAGATTGGACCATAAACATTGAAGTTACAGCAACTTCCTGTTTCATGGCGAATACTGGAAATTCGACGCCACGCCACGCCACCGCCACGCTGATCAACAATGACTGGATCTTTTGATAACTTTTGGTGAGAAACTAGTCTGGATGACACGCACCGATTTTGTAGTCGATCTGAAATATCCTGTAGGAGGAGTTAGTTAAAATACAAAGCGTGCAGAATGCCAAAAATTGACACTTAATTAAAAATGGCCAACTTCCTGTTGGGTTTAGGCTATGGCTCCAAGTGACTTTTTTGTGCATCTGGGCATGGTTCATGTATGTACCGATTTTCGTGCATGTCGGTGAAAAGTGGCGCAGGGGCTGATGTTTAAAGGCGTGGCTAAGCCATTTGGCCACACTTATCAACAAAATTCATAGCACGTTCGGGCCTGGACCGTCAACACACGTGAAGTTTCAGACAGATATAACCAAGGACACTGAAGTTAATGCCAATTTCCTGCATTTTGACGAAACATTGACTTTGCGGCGCTCTGGGCACAACGCCGTTTGACGATACGTCATGATCTTCACAATGTAGCATTACCAAGGTGTTATGGCCTCGGTGAGTTTGAATTTGGTGAGTTTTCCAGTATGTTAAAGCCCTCAAATAAGCAATTTATTCGCATAAATAATAAGAAGAAGAAGAAGAAGAAGAAGAATCCAAGCAAAAGCAATAGGGTCCTCGCACCGTTCGGAGCTCGGGCCCTAATTAAAGCTGCAAGCAGCGATGAATGAGCCCTCGCACCCTTGTGCACGTTGGGGGTGGTGGCGAGATCCTGACGGGTGCAGCTGTGCATTGAAAACAATTGGATCGCGGCCACCTGGTTAAAGAAGGTGCGAGGGCTGCTTTGTTGAAATTTTCTAGGGGGCGCGATGGAGTCATTTTGCCCACCCATGGGCAACTCCCCTATCATATGTAAGTGCTTGCTATTCTTGATGTGTTTATCAATTTTCACGAGGTTATGACTTTGTTAAAGCCATGTAAAAGCCAAAGGTAATTTGATGGCGAGGGATCGTTAGTCGCCACGCTGGCAGACAGACGTCATTGCTCGTAGCTTCCCAGCATTCATGATGTTGCTTGACCAACTTATTGTGCACGTCTTGGAAGTGGAATAAAGTTGGTGGGATCAACAATGTTGGATCAGTACATGGTAGAGTAAAAAAGGTCACTTCCTGTTACCACCGGGGGGCGCTATGAGTATGACGGGATATGGTCATGTTGATTTGTTCAGGGTGGGACTCTTATCAAACATGTGAAGTTTGGGGCAGATTGGACCACGTTAGCTGGAGTTATAAACTACTTCCTGTTTAGTGGCGAATTCCCTAAGTTTGAGGCCCTGTGACGGCCACACGGATTGACGAAAACTCACGGTTTTGATTGCAAAAGGCTTTACATGACCCTGACAAAATTTGAAGTCGTTTGGATAAAAACTGTTGGCGGAGTTCGTTCATTTACAAGCCCTGGAAATGGGGAAAAATGCAGCAAAATTGCACAGTAAATTCAAAATGGCCGATTTCCTGTTGGTTTTAGAGTATGAGCTCAAGAGGCTTTTTTATAGGTCCTGAAGGGTTACATATGCCTACCAAGTTTCGTACCCGTCGGTCAAACCAGGTTTGGGGGCTGTGTCATCAAAAATTTGTAGGTGGCGCTAGCTAGCCATTTTTTGGCTAGTTATCATGAGACCCTTAAAATATCAAATTTTACACTACTTCTGATAAGTTTGCAAAGTTTCATGAGTTTTGGGGTGTGATAAGTCCCTCCCAAAGGCAATTTATTTCAGATAAGAATAATAATAATAATTAAAAAGCTGCAAGCGGCGTTGTACGGGCCCTCGCACACCGATGCACCGCCAAGAATGAGCGACCGCCGACCCCTGCGCTCGCCGAGTGGAGATCATGCTGCTCGAGTCTGTCGGAGGAATTGCATGTAGATGTTCTTCAGACCTATCACTGTCGCCTGTCACGAAAAGATGCAGAAAATGGTCACCCCGTCACACCCACACCGTTAATTAACAAGAGATTTTAATAAATTTTCATGTCTCAGGTCTCAAGAGTGTCCACACCCTTTTTCGTGACATTCAGATGAAATATGTTGGAGAAGTTCACAAAAGGATGACACATGCCCAATTTTGGTCCTTTCCTGTCGCCAGGAGGGGGCGCTGTCAGTATGGCTGAATATGACCATGTGAATGGCTTCAGGGTGGAACTCTGGTGACACGCATTAAGTTTGGTGCATGTTGGACAATGTACACAGAAGTTATAAGCATTTGAATTTTCATGGCGAATCGCTTAAAATGGCGGCCCTGCCACGCCTACATGACTCCCACCAGAATGATTTTAATAAATTTTGATCCTTAAGGGGTCAAGAGTACACACGGCGATTTTCGTGAGAATCGAACAAAATCCCAAAGAGGAGTTCGTTAAAGTACGCAACGTGCAAATTGCAAAAAATGGCCGTTCAATTCAAAATGGCCGACTTCCTGTTGACTTTAGCCTATGGTGTCAAGAGACTTTTTTGTAGATGTGGGTGTGATACATATGTCCACCAATGTTCATCAGTGTACGTGGAAGGGGGCCTTGGGGCTGCAGTTTAGGGGGCGCTAGCGAGGCAGTTGGCCCCGCCCACTTGCGAGACCAAAACTATTCGTAAATTTCTATGAAAACTGACCAGCATGTGAAGTTTGGTGTGAAATGAACAACGTTTACCTAAATTTATTAGGGTATCGTTGTTCACGGCGAGATGCTCAAAATAGCCGCTCTGTCACGCCCACAGCGTTAATCCGAACGAAAAGAATTTTATAACTTTTCATGTCACAGGTCTCCAGAGTGTCAACACCCGTTTACGATCAATTCAGATGAAATCTGTAGGAGGACTTTGCAAAAGTATGACACATGCCCAATTTTGCTCATTTCCTGTCGCCAGGAGGGGGCGCTGTCAGTATGGCAGAATATGACCATGTAAATGGCTTTAGGGCAGGACTCTAATGATAGGCATAAAGTTTGATGCATGTCAGACAATGTACACTGAAGTTATAAGTATTTGAAATTTAATGGCAAAACGCTTAAAATGGCGGCCCTGCCACGCCCACACTGTGACTCTAACCGAGATGATTTTAATATCTTTTGATCTTCACGGGGTCAAGAGTAAACACAGTGATTTTCATGAGAATCCTGCAAAACCCCTAGGAGGAGTTCGTTAAATTTCGACGCCTGAAATCGGGAAAAATTGCCTTATTTTGAATTTTCAACGCCACCTAGCAGGCATCCTGTGCATTGGACAAAAACGACCCAAAAGGCAAATCCGTTTGTCTTGGCAAGCTCTATATGCCTACCAAATTTCAGCATAATCGGGCAAACCACAGATTTTTCATGAATTTTTTAATTTTTCTAGGGGGCGCTGTGGAGCCATTTTGCCCCGCTTAGTTGCGAAACCAATAAAATCTATAATTTTTCGCCGGGCCTGATTTTTCTGCCAAATTTTTGTTCGAATTGAAACACGTTAAAGCCCCCAAAAAGCCCTCTAAACTTGTAGAAAAAGAATAAGAATAATAAGAATCACTACAGATACAATACGGTCCTCGCACCGTGAGTGCTCAGGCCCGTAATTAAAGCTGGAAGCAGCGCTGAACGGGCCCTCGTACCCTTGTGCAAGTTGGGGGTAGTGGTGAGATCCTGACGGGTGCAGGTGTGCACTCACGACCAGTGGACAGGTCAAGTACAGGCACCAACCTGTGAGAAAGTTTCGAGCGAATCATACAAAGCAGGAAATAGTTATGAAAAGTTGATAGTTCATCCACCAGGGGGCGCTCTGAGCTGAACCAAATGTGGGCAGGTGCATTCAGGGGCAGACCGTCAGCACAAATGCGAAGTTTCGAGCAAATCGGCCAATGTCAATGTAAAATATGGCATTTCCTGTTTCCACAATGGGGCGCTATAGAGACATTTTGCTCCCCCCATTGGCGAGGCCCCTATCAGATTTAACAGCTTGCCATCCTTGACCTGTGTATCAATTTTTATGATGAAATGAGTTCAGGAAAGACATCAAAAACACAAACGTATTTTCATGGCAAGGGATCCATCTTCGCCGCCTTGCCACATGAACGCCATTAGTTGTAGCTTCACAGCATTCATAATGTAGCTTCAACAACTTGTTCTGCATTTTTTAGAAGTGGAATGAAGTTGATGGGTTCGACTTTGTGTCATCAGTACATGTTAAAGTAAAAAATGGTCACTTCCTGTGACCACCAGGGGGCGCTATTAGTAAAGTGGGAAGTTATGATATCGTGACTTTCAGGGCAGAGCCATCATCATTTCCAGCAAGTTTGAAGCGGCTACGATCAAGAATATTGGTGTGAGAGCATTTTGAATTTTTTTTGGCGAGTTGCCAATTTTTGTCACGCCCTAGCAGCCACGCCCTTTGACAGACAGACATGCAGAGCACAACTTTTGATCAGCTTGGTCTCTACATGATTTGTACCAAATTTGAAGTCAATCAGTCGAAAACCTTAGGAGGAGTTTGTTTTCAAATTCAAGAATTCAAATCAAAATGGCCGACTTCCTGTTAGGTTTAGGGCGTGGCTCCAATTAGTTTTGTGTATGACTGGGTATGATACATATGTGTATTGAATTTCGTCTGCCTACACCAAAGTAACCAAACTGGCCACTTCCTGTGACCACAGGGGGGCGCTATTAGATAAGTGGGACGTTATAATATCATGACATTCAGGGCGGAGCCATCATCATTTCCAGCAAGTTTGAAGCTGCTCCGATCAAGTATGTTGGCGTGAGAGCATTTTGAAATTTTTTTGGTGAGTCGCCAATTTATGTCACGCCCTAGCAGCCACGCCCTTTGACTGACAGACATGCAGAGCACAACTTTTTGATCAGCTTGGTCTCTAGATGATCTGGACCAAATTTGAAGTCAATCGTCGAAAACCCTAGGAGGAGTTCGCTTTTTTAAAATTAAAAATTCAAATCAAAATGGCCGACTTCCTGTTGGGTTTAGGGCGTGGCTCCAATGACTTTTTTGTATGTCTGGGTATGATACACATGTGTATCGAATTTCGTCTGCCTATGACAAAGTAACCGAACTGGTAAATTCCTGTCACCACCGGATGGCGCTATTAGAGAAGTGGGAAGTTATGAAATCATGACATTCAGGGCGGAGCCATCGTCATTTCCAGCAAGTTTGAAGCTGCTACGATCAAGTATGTTGGCGTGACAGCATTTTGAAATTTTTTTTGCGACTCGCCAATTTTTGTCACACCCTAGCAGCCACGCCCTTTGACCGACAGACATGCAGAGCACAACTTTTCATCAGCTTGGTCTCTAGATGATCTGTACCAAATTTGAAGTCAATCGGTCGAAAACCCTAGGAGGAGTTCGTTTTCAAAGTAATTACTAGACACTTCCTGTTACCACCGGGGGACGCTATCAGTAAAGTATAAATTTATGATATGGGGATGTTCAGGGCTGAGACCTTATCATATCCAGCAAGTTTGAAGCTGCAAAGATCAAGTATGTGGGCGTGAGAGCATTTAGAAATTTTTTTGTCGAGTCGCCAAACTTTGTCACGCCCTAGCAGCCACGCCCACTGACCGACAGACATGCAGAGCACAACTTTTGATCAGCTTGGTCTCTAAATGATCTCCACCAAATTTGAAGTCGATCGGGCAAAGTCCCTAGGAGGAGTTCGTTTTCAAATTAAAAAATTCAAATCAAAATGGCCGACTTTATGTTGGGTTTAGGGCGTGGCTCCAATGAAGTTTTTTGTATGTCTGGGTATGCTACATAGGTCTACCGAATTGCGTCTGCCTCTGACAAAGTAACCGAATTTCCCTATGGGAATTTTGAAACGTGTTTAGGGGGCGCTATTTCGGCATTTGGGGTCGGACGTGTGAGAACGCCCAAAAATATCGAATTTCGGATCCGGCCCGACGAATCTGGAAAGTTACAAACGTTTTCACCATTGGGAAAGGGGCGAAATTGGCCTTTGAAATGTCGGAAGAATAATAAATAATCATAATAATAATAATAAACAGCGCGATTTCAATAGGGCCCTCCGCAGACGACTTGCAGTCGGCTCGGGCCCTAATAAACAGTACGATTTCAATAGGGTCCTCGGACGACTTGCAGTCGGCTCGGGCCCTAATTATGTTGAATACTTGAATGTTTATTTAAAAAAAAAAAAAACAGAAAGCTGAGCAAAGAAAGAATGAAAACAGTTGCTGGTAGCTATATGCTGGAATAGGATCTCGAGCTATTGTTTTTTCTGCTTTGCCATTTTTACTGTAACGTGTTGTCTTGGACGCACCCAGCAAAAAGTGCCTCCTTTCCCTCACTCAATCTGCTTGCGGGAGGCGAAATGTTTTTTTCCCCACTAGAGTTCCGGACACCAACAGAAACTCATTTGCGTACAGCCAATCGGCGACCTTGTGCCGGACTTCTGAAGGAGTGTCTCGAGACAGTAAATTTTTTTCTCTTCACTGGCCTTGCACTAATAATGTAAAAATAACTGAGATTGCGTCAGCTTTTTCTTGAAGATATGAATGCTCTGAACAGATGATTTTAACCCTCTGTTAACCAAGTACCTTTCCAACTGTGCACAGATCATTTCCCTGGGCAAATATGTTGATTATGGGCCAATATTTGGAAAAATGGAAAAAAAAAAAAATTCGACCCTTTAGCCCACCTTTCCAAAATGTAGCAGATCTGCTACATTGGGTAATAATGCGAATGGAAAAATTAAAGTGACGGACCATTCAGGTTATTCTCAAATGTTTATTTGGCAATAAGAAACAAAACCAGCAGGGTGTCCAGGCTGTTAACCCTTTCACTTTATGTAGCAGATATGCTACGGTGGTTAATAGAGGGTTAACCAATCCTAGCTGGAAACATTAAAAATGATAGGCAGGATTGGGAACGGCCAGCGCATTTTCAAATGAAGTCCACGAAGAGTTCATGTCCTGGAGCTGGTTTCAGCGACTGTACCAACTACTATACCGGAAATTCTTTCACTGAGTTTGACGCAGAATTATTATTTTAGAGTCGTCTATATCTTTGTCTCTTAAAAACGACAGTGTTGAGGTGTGGAAAAAGGCCAGCAGAGGGCAGAATCGAACCGCAAATGATCCATATTTAAGATGCCTTGTATGACCATTTAGTAGCCCTGGCCATTATTTATTTTTGCACCTCAGAATGAAGTTGCTCGGATCTTCATACACAAACCATACATATAAATTCATATATGCATATAACGACTAGTTTCTTCCAGGTATAGACCTGAGTCAGACTCGCAGGCACAGCTGAATGAGAACGCTTTTTTTTTTTCTTTGGAACGAAACGAAAACGTAGGTAACTGAGCGATTTGCTAGGCCTATATAAAGGGTAAGGTTGTTCTTAAGCTTTGCCAAATAATACAGCATAAATATTGTTGATTTACAATTCCTTTTTCTTGTTCTTTTATAAGATAAAAAAGAACACGGAGAACAAGTCCCCCACCCAAAAAAATAATAATTGTGGACACCCATGTTTACTGTTTACATGCATCTCATTGGACATTTATACATACACAAGATGGCAGAGCTATTCTGCCGTGTGCTCTTTGGTCCAGCCAGTGACGTTGTCCACTCTGGTTTTTTTATATCTCTGTGCCAACGACTGTCTGCTATTTTTTCCCCCCACGTTTTTATTGACATCAGATATACATACAAAGACAAACCGAAGCTTGTTGTAGCGTCTGTGTTACCGCAACATGGGGTAACACAGACGTTTATATACAATATTGCGAATAATCCTCCGGGCGTTTAATTGAACCAGCGTTTAATACGCAAAATGACTCGAGGTCTGACCCCCGGCGGCTTTTTGCACACAGGCGCGTATTTGCACGCGTGCGATTATTTGGTCTTATACGGTATTTGAGTTTGGCTGAGTCATTTCGTGCAATGGAGACTTTAGCGCAGGTGTTTCTTACAGATTGTGACTTCTAACTCAAAATTGCTAAGTCCAATGTAGGAAATGGATGTACCATACGAAAGAGGAGGGTCAGCTGAGTAATATAAGTCAAAATTGTGTTCGTAGTGCCAAAAATATGGAAAGACGAGCAAGTTAGAAAACTGTGCGTTTAGCCTTTGCAAGCTGCATTTTCTGGTCGCATTTAACATAGGAGTTAATGGAGCTTCGGTGAGCGGTCCCGTCGCTTTTCGGCTCATACAGCCAAATCCGTTTGTCCAGTTGCTTCCATAGTTACATTTGCGTGACCAGCACAACTTTTGCTACAACTTGGATATAAAAATATTTATGCGGAGTGAAAACTGTTGGGAGTTAGAGCAAGTTTAAGAGAAGGCTGCTTGACGGTTTTGGAGCTGGTCGCCACTCTAGCCGTGATGGTCTTCACGCTCTAAGATCCCAGAATTAATTGTAATAAAAAATAATTTGAGAAATTATAATTAGAAAACGATAGAAGTTACAAAAAAGTTGAACGGTAAATAAATGATCCAAGCGTTGGTGAACACTTTACTGTTTGAATGACGTTTCTAGCTAAAGGCATGACGGAGTAAAAAATAGCTGAAAATAGCTACATTTTAAGAAATCTGTTTCATTGTTTCCTATGGGACAAAAAAATAAGAAAAAGTGAAATATTTTAAAAAGTATGAATAGTATGAAAGAGGAAAATAATAGCAATAATGTCCAGAAAAAGCTGCACGTTTTGATATATGAATTGTTGAAATAGCACAAAGTATGTAGGAGTAGTTTAATAGGGTAGAAATAGGGTAAAACGGCAGAAGAAGTACGAATAATAATTATAATAAGTATAAAGAAAATGGCCGACATGAAAAACAACAGACAATAAACAATAAACCAGCACAAAAACAATAGAGTTTCTGCCCTACGGGCTTGAACCCCTAATTAAAGCTGCAAGCAGCATTGTACGGGCCCTCGCACACCGATGCGTCGCTGAGAACAAGCGACTGCTGACCCCTGCGTTCGGCGAGTGGAGGTCACGTCACTCGAGTCTGTCGGAGGAATTGCATGTAGATGTTCTTCAGACCTGTCACTGTCGCCTGTCACAGCAAGATGCTCAAAATGGCGTGGTGTACAGACACTAAGATTGTGGCAAAACTGTGTTCATCTAATCTGGAATACCTGACCATCAAATGCAGACCGTTCTACATACCGAGGGAGTTACAGTGCATCCTACTGACAGTTGTTTACATCCCCCCTTCTGCCAATGGGGAAGAGGCACTGTCGGAACTGTATAGTATGGTCAGTAAATATGAGAATACATACCCTGATGCTGCTTTTGTGGTGTTGGGTGATTCAGGGTTCATTCTAACATTACAAAATGATATTCAAGGACTTTCAAGTACATTTTCAAGCACTACTCTCTCATTTTCAAGGACTCCACACAAAATAAATATGACAAATTTTCAATGCCATCTTTATTTTTAAACAATCATTTCAGGACAAATATATTCTCATTCTCTGTCAAAAAGCTACGGTTTTCAGGGGAAATATTATCAACGTTCAGGGTTCTCATCAATTTTCATCATTAATTTACTTATGTGGATGTCAACATTGAATCTAATTTATTTCCTATTGGGCCATTCTCAGTCACGTGTGTGACCAAAAATGTAACAAATAGTAGAAAAAATCTCCAATTACAAAAGCATTGGAGGTTCATGATTGTGGACCTTGTATAAGAGTACTACTTATCCAAGTCTATCAAGTAAAAATGTTATTTGTTACATTAACTTTAACTACTTAAGGTCAGAGGTCAAATACGACTGGTCACGTGTGTGACTTCACACGGAAACAGGTTTTTCATAACTCTATTTGACTTCAAAAACTCTGCGAAGTTGAAAAATCTAGAATTTTCATAGTTTTGGGGTATGGAGAATAGCAAGGAATAAATTTGATACCTTTCATTAATTTTCAAAGTATTTCTTTATTTGATGACATCTGGTCATGTGTGTGACATTTTGGTTCACTTCTCAAAGAATGGCCCTATTAGGACGTTCTACAGGAAAATACTATGAAAACAATGACACAAGAAATAGAAAATCAGTGACACAACGCCTGAGTCACAGGCATGACAGTTTATACCTAAATTTATACCTTATTTAAAAGGTATAAACTTTTAATTTATAAGTTTATACCTTTCACAAAAACGCAACCTCAAATTGAGTTTGACAAATTCACTTCCAAATAGGGCATTAAAGCAAAAACATTGATTCCAAAACTATGCTGATCCGCAAAACCATGCCACGGCCATCTCAAAACTAAGGAATTCCATGTCAATTTTTGGGACAAAGACTAAAAAAGGGTTGAAAATTCCACATGGTGGTTGGACCTTGTCAATTGCTGCTACCAGCTGTATATATGTGCACGTTTTTTGTTGTTGTTGTTTTTTTTTTTTTTACATCGCTTTACATTCATGACATCTGTGCGTGTTTGTTACATCTGTTTGTCACAGTAGCAGGCACGAGTCCAGCAAGCTGTGCTTTTTTCTCCTTTAGGGATTTTCGGATGCTATTGAACCTCACAATACACTCCCTTGCATGTGAGGATGTCTCTGCCTCTGTGGCTGCTTTCTCAATTTTCCTTTCCAAATGTTCAATGTCCTTTTCAAGCCTTTTCTTTTTGCTGTGTGTTCCTCCTCTGAGTTTCCAAAAATCCATACTCAAGTCAAAATCTATTTGAAATACAGATTATCACAATAAACAATATCAAGGCTATTTTAAACACACACAAAAACGTATCATACTGGCAATCAAATTATTCGTGATCTAGCTGTACAGCGGCCCCTCAGGGCTGATCAACCTATCATGTTAGTCAGCACACAGCGCTCCCTCAGACTATCAGTGACTCGCACGCGCCCGCACACAGTCTATCTCGCTTGACAAGCTGTACAATTCTGTGAGATTGACGCTGTCGCCCGACTCCACTGTCACCCACTTGTTTCATGCAGCGAACGCATATTTTTGCGGAGTGAGAGCTATTGAAATAGAACTGTAGCCAAATAGCCGTGATAAAACAGCAGCCAGTGAGATTTCCCTATCTGTTTAATAGAAAACTGTATACCTTTCGAAACAGTTAATTAGCTACATTAGCTAAAATGTTGCGCAGTCATCACTACAATAGCATTCCACCTGCTGTACATAGACTAAAATTCCATTGTAGTAGCGGTCCGGAAGGAGGGGGACAGTGTTTACATTAAAGCTCCGCATAAATATACTAGCAAAGTAAACTTCGCAGATGTGCGCATCCTGTTCTCGAAAACGTTCATAAAGCTGTGAAAGTAATAGTTTTACAATCCATCGTGAACGTTAACTCATGCAAAAACATTTCCTTTAGAACTAATCACGATTTTCGACCTTTTTTCACGCACCCGGCTTTATCAACAAACGTCCGAATCTGACCAATCTGACGAATCAATTGGAAAATAACAGCTTTTTCATATTGTTTTCAGGAGATTAAATTACCGCATTAACTTTCAGCATAATCAGTAATAACAAAACCAGCGCTTCCCCAAATGTTTAATACCTGCACATTGGTGGGTATTTAGTTAGCTAGCTCGCTCTACCATAAGAGTGAGAATTCGGAGAAAAACGATACGTAGCTAGCTACATAAATCGACATATGTCTATAAAATGTGTGCAGCTTTGCTACACAAATAAAACAAATTTCTATACTTCCATTCGCTAAATTGGCTAATTGATTTGCTTCTCGGTTCCAAAATACGTTCAGCATTAGCTCGCAAGCTAGCAAGGTCCAATTCTTCTTGAACAACATAGCTAGACCTACACGTTACAAAATGAGGTACTGTAAAATGTAGCTAACGAATACATAGATTCATTAGTTTTCAGCTTTCAAACTGTATATGACCAGATTGATTGAACGTTTCGCTGTGAAGAAAGGATTGCACTCAAATAAACCCACAATGGCCCGAATTAGGGCTGATGATATTGCTAAAGTTAGCTAGCCTGCTGCCAGCTCCTAATTGGTAGCTTAGCCTGGCCTCTCCCAAAAATAAATTTAGCCAGCTATCGTTAATTTATGGAATCAGGATGATTATATTAGTAAATTAAGTTCTTACTTGTTCATTTTGTACCGGTTGGGGCACAAAAAACTGTTGGACTGAAGATACACTGGCGCTTGCTGTCTGATGCTTCCATGATTTCATATGGCTCTTTAGAGCAGACTCGCCCATACTCGACAGGTCAAAGTCCCTCATGCATTTTTTGCATCTTGCACGATGAATGTTGGTCTTGTCAGACAATAGCCAACTACTGTAAATGCCCATTTCCAGCCATGCTGGGCCAAATTTACACTTTCCTGGCATTGTTAACATGAGCGGTTTTCAGCACCCAGAATGTTGGCTAACATAACGTTCACGATTCTTCTTTCGTGAAGTAGCTAATTGAAAAGAGGGGGAGGGGCACGCGGTAGATAGCGGAGAAAAAGGCGATTCTGGAAAAAATATAAAACCTACGTAGCCTTGTAATTTGATTAATAAAACCAGGGCGAATATGACGGGTTTTATATGGTGACAATTTTTTCCAAGGACTTTTCAAGCACTTAAGCACATTTTCAAGGTATTCCAGTACTTAAATTTGCTGAGTGCCAAATTCAAGCACTTCAAGCACTTCAAGGACCTAGTACGAACTCTGGTGATTTTAATCATTGTAATTTAAAGTCAGTGTTACTGAAATATGTGCAGTGCATTACTTTCCCCACCAGAGGGAGAAACAGATTGGACACATGATACAGTAACTTAACCAAGGCATACACTGCAGTGCCTGAACCCAACTTTGGTAAATCTGACCACATTGCCATCCTACTGCAACCAACATACAGCAAGAAGCTCAAAGCAGAGCCTGTCACAGTCATGACAGTACAAAAATGGTCAGACGAGGCACTATCTGTACTGAGAGACTGCTTACAAAGAACTAACATGGATGTGTTCAGGGCAGCCACAGACAACATTCATGAGTATACTGACACAGTGAGCTGCTACATTAGCTGGTGCACGTCCATCTGTGTGCCCCCCAGGACTTACAGAAGATTTCCAGATCAAAAACCTTGGTTTAATCAGGACATCCGAACTAAGATCAGGGAACGGAGCATGGC
Source organism: Gymnothorax javanicus (assembly GCA_029692085.1). Taxonomy (NCBI): domain Eukaryota; kingdom Metazoa; phylum Chordata; class Actinopteri; order Anguilliformes; family Muraenidae; genus Gymnothorax; species Gymnothorax javanicus. The sequence continues at coordinate 122,822,600 of CM056193.1, read as the reverse complement.
TTTCGAGTCTGGTGAATGAACAACAGTACAGGCTGGCCCGATACGCCTTGCTCAAATCAATCAGAGCTGTAAAAAAGTTACACACAGAAAAACTGGAGAACTGCTACACTGGAAATGACTCCTGCAGGATGTGGCAGGGAATTCAGGCTGTCATGAATTACAAGGGGAACAAGCACACAGCTAGCACCTCAGATGCCACCCTGCCGGATAAACTCAATTCCTTCTATGCCCGGTTTGATAACCACCAGCAGAACACCATGCCAGCATTACCACCAGGAGGCCTTGGGGAAAGCAACCTCCAGGTAACACGGGCACAGGTTCTAAGATCTCTGCAGCAGGTCAACCCCCGCAAGGCAGCGGGGCCGGACGCCATATCACCAAGAGTTCTGAAAGCCTGTGCAACAGAGCTGGCTGAGGTGTACACCGACATCTTCAACACCTCACTGGCTCAGACTGTTGTCCCGCTGCTCTTCAAAACATCCATAATCATACCGGTCCCCAGGAAGCCACACACAACCTGCATGAATGATTTCCGTCCAGTGGCACTCACTTCAGTTGCCATGAAATGTCTGGAGAAACTGGTGCTGAAGGCCATGGACTCCATTCTGCCCAAAACAACTGACCCTCTTCAATTCGCCTACAGGAAAAACAGATCAGTGGATGACACTGTAGCACTAGCCCTGCACTCAGCCCTGGAGCATCTTGACACCCCCAATACATATGTCCGAATGCTCTTTCTGGACTACAGTTCAGCCTTTAACACTGTACTGCCTACTAAGTTAGTGGCTAAACTGTCAGGCCTTGGGCTAAGCCAAAATCTCGCCCTTTAAAGCTTAATGACTTAAACCTTTCGCACTTCACTTTTCTTGATCAGCAGTTGCTCATACGAATTGGTAGAAGGGCAATTCCAGCATTACTAATGTTACATTTAAAGCACGGGACTCTTGAATAAAGGTGTCTCCCTATTTTGTGAATTGACTAAACATTCTTATTTTTTCACCCACGATAAATGCCACTCTCAAGGTCCAGCCTGGAAGAAATTAGAAAAAATTAAGTAATGGAATTTTTGTAATGTTGTCATATTGGACCTTGAGAGATTTTATGGTTATCGAGTGAAAAAATAAGAATGTTTAGTCAATTCACAAAATAGGAGATACCTTTTATTCAAGAGTCCCGCGCTTTAAATGTAACGTGAGTATTGCTGGATCAGCCCAGAAGGACAGTTTTTCGATAGAAATAAATTATCAATCTTCATAAATTAGTTTGTGAGGCTTCTTTCGCAAGAAGCCCGCGACAATCCGTTTAACAATCTTAATATAGAAGTAAAGAATGCGATGTTCTCAATGCGATGAGGCTCATTAAGCAATAAGCTGTGCGACATCGCATTCTTTACTTCTGTGTTAAGATTGTAGAAAACGGATTGTCGTAGCTTCTTGCGAAAGAAGCCTCACAAACTAATTTACAAAGAAGTATTGATAATTTGCGTCGTCATTTGCTATGGAAAATAAATTTGACTGTCCTTCTACCAATTCGTACAGTATGAGCAACTGCTGATCAAGAAAAGTAAACTGCAAAAGGTTTAAGTCATTAAGCTTTGAAGGGCAAGGTTTTGGCTTCCCTTTGTTACGGCCGACGAACCGCCACTGGTAAAAACGGGAAATGCTGTGTGATTTATTTATTTTGGGTAGGTGTTTTGGCCGAGGGGCACTGACGGCAATGCAGGGAAAGGGCACGGCATCCTACTGCCGTGAACTGGGGCTTTTATAGGTGGGCAGCACTGCAAACAGGTAGGGCTTCCGTCGTGAAATTCGAGCCCTGGATGACGGTTACTAAATCAAAAGTACAGTTCAGAATAACAACACCATTCTTCTCATTTCTTCCTAAAGAGTGCTTTTGCAAATTTTAAAGGGATAGTTATGGAGTTTATGTCTCATAACACAAAATATGTTGGACATAAAAGGGTTATGATAATGTACTGTAGTGTACATACCCCCTCGACCATTAAAAACTTTGAAATCCCATCAAATTTCACCTAGATATTCTTGTGCAAAAAAAATGTCAGATTTTGAATCCTAAAATCATCAAGTTTCTGATGACAAAGTTTTATTAGGATAGGGAAAGTTTCAATTTTCATCATACTTGGTGTCATAAGTGAAGTGTAACATATTTCCATACCAAACATGAAAGTAATCAGTCAAAAATTGCAGCCTGTACTGCGTCCACAAGGAAATCTCTATGTTTTACCACTAATTTGCATATTATTCGGGCCAATACTGTCGCCGTGGCAACCAAAATCGCAAGGTGTTGTAAGTGAAGTACAACACATGTCCATACCAAAAATCACAGCCTGTAGAGCGTCCACAAAGTGTCTACAGACCCGGATGCGGCGGTGGCTGCGGAGACGTCATATGTGAATCCATAGTAGCCACCTGACTTCGTCTGGGGGCTCCAATTATTGGAGCATTGAATTTTGGTAATGGCCCATTGATATTCCATGATATGGGCCATTGGTCCATGGGCCTCGCTGTCATTCCCAACCCCTGCTCGTTCAATGCCCGTTTAGGATCCATACCATAAAATATGGATTTTTGGGGAACAACATTAATTTTTTGAGCATTCAATTTAATTTTGAGCTATGAGCAGCAGGGAGAGAATTATCACTAATAATGTTAAAACCAGACCTGGGGTAGATTATGCATACTCAGTGCGATTACGAAACATTTTTTAAAGATTACGATTACGATTACAGTCCTCCAAAAATTTGTGATTACGATTACGATTACATGGGTTTAGAATTGGAATTTAGAATTTAGATTACGATTACGATTGCAATCTAGATTACAATCATGATTACGACTGGTTAGACTGAGGTTTCTTTGTGGAGATATCTTTATAATGGTACATGTATATTGATGCATTTATATATTTATAAAATAGCATGTGAAATGATTAAACATTGTTTTTGTATTGTAGAATTACTTGTGAAATAATAACAACTTGTACAACAACAAATAATAACAACAGTCCCTGCAAAATTAGAGATTACGATTACGATTACGGGCCCATCGAAATTAGTGATTATGATTACGATTACAATCATAATCGTAATCGTAATCGTAATCCGGATTACAATCCGACCCCGGGTCTGGTTAAAACCTTAACAGACATTTCTATGGGGACAAGGCATTTCTCAAACATAATCTGGTACTCAGGAGGTATTACCCACTTTGAAGGAACCTACAGCCTTCCAAAGACTTTCAGGATTAAAACGAGAGCACATAATTTGCTCAAATAGTAATTTGATTTGGCTTTTCTGACACCTGATGTACGTTAATGTGCTCAAGTGCTTGGCCACCTTGAAAATTCTTATTAAAGCCATTTACCTGAAAAGTAAGCGCTCAAATAATTAGTTAATAACGTTTAGGAAAACAGCAGAACACAAAGAAAAGTAGCTAATAATTATTTATTTCCAAAACCACACGCAAAGTTTGTGTTTGCAATACCTGGTAATTGTCATGAGAGAAAACAAGGGACATAAATACTTTCAGCTGCATAACAGATGTTCCATAACAATGACACCAACAATTGACGTGGATTAGCCTATGATGCACTTCAAAACAGCCCAAAGTAGAGGCACTCGTAGAGTGCAAACCTTTGCCAAGGCAGCACAATCCAATGCTTCATGAGTGGGAGCAAAGTTGAGTTATCGCGAGTCATACGATTTCAAGATGGCTGCCGTGGCGGCCATATTGTATCACTGATCGCGGTGAAAATCAATAGGGTCCATCCTTGATGTAATAGCAATGCACCCACCAAATTTCAGACAAATCTGTGCATTGCTTTTTGAGTTATGTTGTTCACAGACAGACAGACAGACAGACAGACAAGGGGCGAAAACATAACCTCCGCCCCAACTTCGTTGGCGGAGGTAATTAATGGTCATATGCTGGTTTAGCCATGCGACACACTTGAGAGAGATTGAGAGATTTAAATCAGTGAGTTAGTGGTGTCACTGAAACTATCTCCAGTCCCTGGCCTCACTCTAAACAACACAGAAGTTAAATGTCTGCTCTCTGCAGTAAATAAAAGACAAAGATTATGATCTTCCAAAAGAAGCAAAAACCGAGATACCTCATTACTCTAGGAAACACCACCCTAGAACATATGCAAAGCTAGGATTACCTTCTGAAGATCAGTGCATCAGAGGACTTTGGCCTAGCAGTAAATGCACTAAAAGAGAAGGGCCGCTGGGCTTTCTATGCGATCAAAAGAATACTTCATAAAATGAACATTCCCACTCAAATGTGATCTAAACTCTTTGACACTGTCATTCAGCCTATTATGTTATACAGAAGTGAAATATGGGGTCCACTCAGTCAGCAGGACTACATTAGATGGGAGAAGCATCCAGCTAAAACCCTCAATAAAGAATTTTGCAAAAATTACTACTAACACACAGAAATGCCCCGGACAATGCATGCAGGGCTGAACTATGCAGAGTTCCTATTCTCATCTAAATTCAGATTAATTGACTCTATGGGCCCGTGTACACAAGAACGATTTTTTTGAAAGCGCTTAAATATTTTATCGGTTCAGCCTTGCGTCCACAAGGATACGGCGAAAACGCAGCCCGAAAACGGGTCCCAGAGTGAGAAAATCTGAAAACGCCACCCCAGCGTTTTCGTGTAGACAACCAAAACGTGTTTTTATGAAAACGATGACGTGATAGCTCCCATCACAGCCCCCAAGCCTGTGTGTGGCACTGTAGCATTTCAACGGAAATAGACCAAAACAGCCAATGGAAGTAGATCAAGGCTGAGTCCGAATAGTCTTTTTTGCTTAGGAAAGTTCCTAACTCCTAAAAAATGATCCGGAAATAATTACGCGGCAGCCATGATAAGTGGATTTGAATTCTTCAAATGTTAAGGAAAGGTGTCTCAGTGCTTCCTAATTTACCACCTTTAGCAAAGGGTACACAGAACCATCTTTTTCGTAAAGAAAGGAGATAAAGCTATCCCACAATTCTGCGCAGCTGTAATATTTAAAGCGGCGACCACTCATCCGACCAATCGCATAAAGGAATGTATATGATGGGCAGGGGACTCATGATCACGTTGCCTAGTGTAAGTGCATTTGGATTCTCTAATTGGTGCGGTTGTCTTCCTAAGCCGTTAGGAATTCCCTTAAACACTTTTCCTTTACCTTATGACGTTTTCCACAAAGGTTAAAGAAAAGTGGTTAGGGATTAGTGGATAGGCCATAATTTTTTGACTATTCGGACGCAGCCCAAAAACGGAGAAGAAGGCAGCGAGCATGCGCCTTCTTTGTTTTTGGTCTTTTTCCATAGAAATGCTACTGCGCCATATCTGGAATGTATACTACAGGATTTTGGGGCGTTTAAGGCGTCTCCGTGTGGACGCAGATATTTTTAGAAACGATGCCGTGTGGATGGGAGATTTTTTAGTAACAACAAAAAAATACCATTTTCGCAAATCTCCATCTCCATGTGGACGAGGCCTATAAGAACGTTTTCAGCAATTTTCCAGCTCTCTCATGTCAAAATGTAATTAATTTATACCAATGGGCAATTTAGAGCCTCAAGTTAGCCTGACATGCATGTCTTTGGACTGTGGGAGGAAACCAGAGCACCCAGAGGAAACCCATGCAAACACAGAGAGAACATTCAAACTCAACACAGAGAGGCCCCAGGCTGGATTCAAACCCAAAACCTTCTTGCTGTGAGACCGCAGCACCACCCACTGCGCAAGTTTACCATGCCACGCCACATTGAATCCTCAGCTCAGAACAGTATTCCCTCAGTCAGCCGGCTCTGAAAGTCTCCAAAGTAACACTAACACACTCTTACACAAACCAGCTTCAGAATAGCACCATCTCACAACTGTCCATTCGAGTAAACCCAATTATAAAACCCATAAAAATCTCCCACCTGTACTACTGGAGCACAGAAGTACAACCCAAAATAAATTTAATTGTTATCGCGCAATAAAGAAAAAGAACATGCCGACTTTAAGTTGAAAAAGGAAGACTCAAACAGCTATGGTTACCAGTTGAAGAGTAAACACTATATGTGGTCGTAGTAACACAAGAGAGGTGAAAATAGAGGGGCACTTCCTCTGTAATTACTCACAAAAAAATTAAAATTAGAACAATATATTCCCACTAAGCGTATTTTGCTTGTAGCCGTTCAAACGGTCTCCAGTCATCTGGAAAATGAGTCATCTTGCGAAATGAGTGGCAAGACAAATGCGATTCATCTACGGAGCACATTTATTATACTTTCAAAATTAAGGCCGTTTTAAAATATAACAGCGGCAAAAAGATACCGACTTCTACTGTCAAACAATTTGGCAGAGGACACAGTGCACCAGCTTGCGAGCGCCACCAAAACAATCTGTACTTTCAAGTGGCTTGCACTTCGCGTGGCACGTCCGAAACGTACGCCCCGCCTCCCCGCGAGACATAAGTATTCACAGCACCCACAGACCACAGATTTCTCCGCACATAGGAAGCTGGTTGCACAGAAGCAGATGTCGCATAAAAAGAACTCTAGTATACGTTATTATCATCAAAAATTCTCATTTGCAAAGAAAAGTATAATTGATCAATCGATGTGAACAAATGAATAAGTAGCCATGTTGCACCATAATGGTATTGTCCGCTTGACACTTTTGTGTAGACGCCAGGGGTCACTAAATAAAAACATATATTAAAATACATTTCATCGGTCATTTAATGCATAGATTGCTTACATAATACGGTGAGTTGCGCGGACGGGGAGGGGGAGTCCTGTCACCAAGCAACAAAAGGGTCCATTTCCACTCGAGAGCCAAGCAAATCAAGTACCGCATTCGCATTATAGGGCTCTGTTCGTCAGCCACTGTTCTGATGCTACTGAATTAAATTTATAGGATACTAACTATAAACCTGATATGTCAATACGTGCATAACAGAATAAGCAAGTTATTTTCGAAATAAATAGATTTACAAGCAACTACTTTCAGTGTAGAATGTACGTATAGGTCTCAGATTAATAACTCAAAATGTTTTTATAACAACAATATCCAATGTTAATACGAAATGCACAAACATTTACGAGGCTGTAAAAGACTTAATGCGTGCTCACACACATATATTGACAGTTACTCTCATAACAAGTACAAAAGACTCACTGAATAATGCTCACGTACCTTCCGCAGGATTCAGTCATTTCACACACCCCCTTCTGAAAAGCTCGCTATGACCGGCTGTGACTTGAAAACACTCTTTTCTTCACTTGGAATGGGTTGTAAATGATGCATAAAAGTGAAACATGGTACGGATTTCTCGTGGATTTGAAATTAAATAGTCATTTTATCGCGTTGTACACATCCTCCAGGGGAAAGAAGACAAAATCATCCTCACAGCGCAAACCTAATGTCATAACAGCGACGTCTTTCCTCAAGAATAACATTATGCTTCAACTGTCTAATATAAAATAGTAGACGGAGTTGGAGCTGTCACCACGATTTCCCTCCATCCCTTCGAACTGTGTTTCACTTCTTGCAGTAAACAACTGAACCATGTGGTACGGATGTCGGCGCTCATTGGTTCTGCCATGATTTCCAAGACGCACGTCTAACAATTCCAACTTGTTTACAATGGCTGTGTTGGAAACCGCGCACGAACTTACTACTCGCACTACCGATGACGTCAGATTTAGGGGGTAGGGCAGGGGTGGGCAGTTCGGGTCCTGGAGGGCCGGTGTGTATGCAGGTTTTTAATTTATCAATTACCCTGTCTAATTGAGTTAATTGGTTGCATACACAAATATAAATTTTTGTCCAATGATTAGATCAAAGAAAAATGGTTTATGACGGAAGACAAGAACAGTCTTTGGTGGTCATTCATTATAATTTAAAGAAATGCGCCTGAAATATCAAATTTCATAAATGGTTTGGCTAATTTAGACCATCAACTAATTAAAGGCCAGAAGTTGGTGCGAGAACAGATACGGCCCTCGTTGCCCACCTCTGGAGTCGGGAGTTCACTTATGCGTGGGGAGTGATTTTGGGTGCGTTCGAGCGCATCTGCAAATAAGCCGGCTGCGCGAGATTCCCGAAAAATTACGCGAGAATCTTGCCGAAGTTGCGCGATAAGCCCTCCAAACCCTGCGATAGCTGCAGGATCTTGCAGAAAATCGTTCGAGCACCCAGGCAGCGTGACCTTTGACAGAAAATATGTAACAAAGGCGCGACAAAAAATCTGTGCATCTCCGCAGACCCTGGAGAGGTGCTGCGCTCGGCTGCAGAGGTTACAAACGAACAAAGAGAACGGCACAGGGCAAGAGAGGATTCGCGTTTGTAATAAGTGATAAGTGCAGCTGATAGCGCTACCTGATGGAAGAACAAATGTAGTGCAGTACTTAATTCATAGATTTTTGTTTGTCTTTATAGCTGTTTGCCCGCGCTATAGTGTATTTTCCATTGTGTAAGAAAATACGTTGAGAATGAAGGAAGAGATTTATGTTATTAAACCAATATTTCAATTGTTACAATGTAATTGATTGAAATCTTGAATAAGAACTTCAGATGTTGTTAGATCTGACTTGCATTTGTTGCCAATATCACATGGCTACACTTGCGCTTGGAAATGTAACAAACCCACTTTGACGTGTTACTTCAATGAGATTGACGCTCAATATTAGTAAATTAAACCTATTAAAGAATTGACTAAAGTATTATGCATGAGTGAACATCCAGCTGCCGGTTGCATAAACTTAGTTCAAGACTGGTTTTCACTGTAGACTGGTCTTAAATTGTCAAGTTAGACTAGTCTAATTAAGACTGTCTGTTGCATAAAGCTTAAGACTGACTTAATTTGAGGCAGAAAAATTAGCCACCTCTCCCCCTGGCTAAGCCTGAGATGAGAGCTTTGTTGCCATGGCAACACATTGTTAGAACAATTGTTAGAGGACACAAAGATACAGCAATATTTATTGTTTTTCTAACAAAAAAGGACAAAAAATATTTTACATCGGAAACAGGATTATCAGCTCTGTTTTTTTCTTTTTATTTATTTATTTTTGTAGTTTTGGAGGGGGTCCTCCTCCGGTGGCTGGATTTTTTCCTCTTCCATATTTCTGTCTTAAGCTGCTTTCACACCGGACGCGAAACGAATTTTTCGCACCACAGATTACATTCAAAGTCAATGCAAGGACGCGAATACCCGCGTTTCGCGTCTTTGCATTGAATTTGAATGTAATCTGTCGTGAGAAAAATTCGTTTCGCGTCCGGTGTGAAAGCAGCTTTTGATTCTTGCACCATATTTTTAAAACGTTTTTGAACATCGTTTACGGTTTTCATGACCGTTGATACTGTTCGCCTTTTCTGTAATTTTCTCCCCTAACTTGATGACATGTCAAATTTCAGTTCGCTTGATTAGAACTATTGAATAAAAGACTTTTTTTCGGCATTATATTCCCCCAGTAAGCAAAGGTTTTCTGTTGCGCTTAAGTGCGGTGATCTCCCGCTGCCACCGAGTGTCGCTGTTGTGTCCGCCATGTTTTTCTCCTCTGTTAAGTGTCTTATTTTACCCATGATACATAGCGCGACAGGCTATCCAAGTCAGTCTTAAATAAGTCACTCATAGACAGGTTTTATGCAACAGGCTTATTTAAGTGTCTATAGTAAGTCTGACTTAAAATGACATTTAAGTCTAAGACTGGGTCTAATTTTATGCAACCGGGCCCCAGGTCCTTGTTTTTATGGTTTATTTTCTTCAGTTGTGTGCATTATTATTCAATTCATATCTACTCCTGGCAAATATTCCCATGTGTTACATACAGCTTTGCTCTACATCACTTCGTACATCTTCCAAGTTTATTCTAGAATAACCTCAATGGTGATTGTATAATAACGACTCATAATCAGACGGGATGCTTCTCCTGTCAATGCTTGTTTATGTAGACAATTTCTTTGTCTATGAACGTCAGTGTCATTATGGTGACGTGTCCACTGGAATAAAACTCAAGAAGCTGGACAGCATGTCATTTTCAGTGTTGTCTCACAAAGTTGTCAGCGTATGATTTCCTACTCGCATCCTGTCTTCAAATATTCAGTTGTCAAATAATAATGCTCTGCCTTCCTTAACTACCCAGTGTAACTGTCAAGTCTTTTAAAGATGTAAAACACTTTTTGTGGTTGATTCATCCATGCTGACATTAGGTTGCTTGGCTGAAACAATGATGCATCAGTCTGCATCTTATTCAAATTCCATTTTTGTTTTTCTTTTGCCTACTCACTGCACTTGCTATGTTTGGCCCTTTATTCTTTAAACCTTGATTTTAGGGAGAGGCAGATCCTGATGTGAAGTCATTGACTTTTGTGATATTCATCTACTGTCATAAATGTCTCCATTTAACTGGGCCCATTTAGGGGCCATAGTGCAGGGTAGACAGGACACCAATGTTTATTGGAGGGATATTGAGTAAGCGGATAACCAAAAATCTTGGCAGTATCATCGAGATGAACATATAATTGGCACGGGCAGGCAAATGTCACATCATTCTTGAATTATTCATACAATCTCACAATATTCTGCATCCTACAAAAACACAGATGTAAGAGGATTAAAAGGTGGTCATTGATTATTTCTGCTAGTTGAAATACACAAGGCGTGCAGTCATGTTCCCCTCCCATCTGCAATATGCATTAGTTCTACATCTTTGTCTCCATAGGAGGGACATTTAAGTTCTGTAATTTGGATGCAAAATGCACAATATCTTTCTTGAGTAAATGATCATCTTCAGATTTCCCCATGCCAAACAGTTACATATCTTGGAGGTTTTTGTTGCTCACATCAACTTCATGGTTAAAGTAGTAACTTAGGAGGTCACAGGAGGCCCTGGTTATGAAAAACTCCCTTGTAGACCATGGAAAAAGACTTGAGTGACACAAAACTAGAGTTCAGTTTGGTTTAGTTTATTAGGGTCCCCATGAGCCATTACCCAGGGCAACAACTCCTCTGCCTGGGGTCCATACTTAACAGAAGATACATACAGCCCAAGAAATCAAGATAAAATAAAAACTATTTTCCACAGCATGAAAACAAAAAAAAAAAACTAGAAAAAACCCCAAAAAAAGAAAAAACATAGTTTTGTAAAAATCATGAAGACATAACACACAAAGTGGCATCTCTAATTAGATCATAAAGAGGCTACCTTCTATATCATACCACAGCCACCTTCCTTCTGGTGATTGACAACATTTTGCATATAATATCCAACACCATACCATTTACAACACTAACATTTATTCACATTTAATTCCTTTAACAATTGTGAACTATGCAGATGCACTCTCCTCTGGATTTTAAAAGTGGGGATCCCAGTGTATTTTATTGTAAAGGTACAGAGTATACTCAATTTATCATGTGGGGCAAAAGAATACCAATGGCTTGAGTGTAGAAAAAGAAAATACAGAGCAGCAAAGAGCCTATGGAAACTGAAGGACACGGAAGTGTTGGTTTATCATCATACCCTGGCACATTTTCAAGGTTAAGTGTCTGCAGTGGTGGAAAGCAGGCAAACGGGCTCATTCTATTGGGAAAGAGGTACATGTCATGAAGAATTAGGTAAAATGTATTTGTTTAAGGTCTCTGTATGTAACTCACTTAATATAACAACTCATTTAAAATGGAAAGCAAGGGTAAAGCTTAATTGGCAAGATGGTCTCCCTTCATTGCAGTTAACTTTGAAGGCCATGTTCTAATAAATGTTTCAATCAGTCCTCCAGTATGTCATTGGGAATCAGCAGATGGAACCTGAAAAACAGAGCACAGGGTAATACATCACTTAAGGGTACTGATTGAGGCTTTGGAAACACCTGGAGGGCAGGAGAAAGGTATATAAACATCAAAAAATGTGATTATATTGTCAAAATGGCAGCACAAAGAAAAATCTAGTTGAGCGATGGTATCAATTCTGTTGAAATGCTTGTGTCAGAGGACATATTTCAAAGACTCCAATCAGGTAAGCACAACCTACAAAACACTTAAGTTTTTATACCATCTACAGCATAGTGGTACCCACAAACTGTTGTCATATTTCTATATTTGAGACCAATACTGAGGAAATTGTTGTTTGTGTGCTATTATTAACTGCAATGAGAAACTGCATTTGGCAGACCCATCATTCGCAGGGGACCTTTTCACAAATGCGTGGCAAATGTTCACGGAGGCCCCAAAAGAGTGTAAGTACTTAACGATGCCAACATTAAGTAGGAAGAGCATGTACATGAGTTGGCACAAGTTTCCACATGGATATTTGTAATCGAGCAACTTGTGTGCATTGTCGCCAATAGGTGCTGAGACTGTACCAGCAGGTTCAGCTCAAAACATCACACTGCCCCGACAAACGCATTCTATTCACATTATCTATTACTCTTGCTGTCATGTATTCTTTGCTTGCAAGTCTGAAACCAAGAACCCAAGCTAACTTTGGGCCAGGCTAACTTGGAAATATCCCAGGGTAAAGAAAGCATTTTATGACGAACTTGGACTGTGCTCTTAATAACAATAATGTAATGTATGTGTATACTAACCATTACACGACACAACCGTACGTTCAGGATGCAACCTGTAGGTGGCGCCAATGCATAAGCATCAAACAGACAGTGCACGGAATTTACCTAATATATACAAAAATACTGAGACTTCCAAGCCACCAGCAGCTTCCGATCTAATCATTTATTGCCTTCATTTGTCAAATGCGATACAAGTACATTTCATTTTTTTGCGAACACGTAACTTCTGACATTCAGAAAATAAGAAAGAAACAGAAATAGCCGCTATTTGTGACAAATATGCACATAGCGTCAAGTCATATTTTACATACCTTCGTCTCCGGTCAAAATTTTCATAGATAAGTCCATAAATACGGAGAGTAATGTCCAGAGCATCCATCTCCTCGATTAATTCCAGTGTTGCCAAGTAAGTCGCCATTCTTTTCTGGCGGTGAAGTCTCGTGATGTTTCATGTGATGAGCTGCGCAGCAATTTCAGCGAGCTGTTCGAGCAGATGCGAACCGCCCCAGGAAACGTGTCATGTCACAGTGCGACGCAGCCGCAGACCTTGCAGACGCGCTCGAACACAGCCTCTGTGTCCACGAAAAGTTCCCGGATATATACTAGATCGGGCAGATATTTTGTGGGTGCATCGAAAGCACACTGTTCATACATAAATTGCCCAAGATGCAACGCGACGTACACCGCCAGATAAAACTCGCTGAGGAATAATAAGAAGAAACAACTTTACCTGCAAAATTGCGGAATTCGTGGGAGGCGACGCCGGCACCAGCCAGCAGCAGCATCAATATAAATGTGAGTGAAATGTTGAAATGTTGATAAGCGATCTTGTAGTACGGTTTATAAATGGTAAAGAGACACACTGAAATCATTAACTGTTTGATTATTATTGTTATTACTATCAGTTCATCGGTTTACAAGTTTAATTGTATGTAACATTATGCCTGCCCTGAACACACAGTATGCATACTTACACACACACACACACACACACACACACACACACACACACACACACACACACACACACACACACACACACACACACAGACAAACTGACATAGACACAGAAACACTGAAATCATTAACTGTTTGATTATTATTGTTATGAGATATCAGTTTACAAGTTGAATTGTTTGTAACAGGCAGAAGGTGCCTTTTAGTACACTTCTCATGAAGACTTTAAAAGTGTACTCGACCAGATGAGGTTTGGCTCTTATGCCTGAACACACACACACACCCACACACACACTCCACATTATGTTACATTTGAGCAATTCACTTTATAATGTTTGACAGATAATATGTTGTTGTAGTTGTTTTTAATTTAGGTTCAAAAAACTCAATTCAACTGCAATTTATATCTGTTGTCCTTCTCATGGTTACATAATGAAATACAATGCTCATAGAAAATCCTATCCAGTGAATTTGAGAGTAAAAAGACAACTATTTATTTGTAAAGTTGAATTTGTCCCTTCAACCCCCTTACCATCTTCAACCCCGTTACCCTTGTCTCAACCCCATCACACCTACATGTTCATACATAATTTTTAAAAAATGTATTAAAAAAAATGTAATGCTTGACTTCTGTCTACAATGTTGAGAGCTATCATAAAATCATTGATTTTGATGAAAATTCTACAGTACAACTACAACCCCAATTCCGAAATAGTTGGGACAAAGTGTAAATTGTGAATAAAATCAAAATGCAATGACTCTCAAATCTCACCAGCCAGTATTTTATTCACAGTAGAACAGAGATAGCATAGCAAATGTTGAAACTGAGAAATTTTACAATTTTATCCACAAAATGAGCTCATTCGAATTTGATGGCTGCTACAGGTCTCAAAAAAGTTGGGACAGGGGCCTGTTAACTATGGTGTAGCATCCCTTCTTTTTTTTAACACAGAGTGGAGGCATCTGGGCATTGAGGAGACAAGTTTCTTGAGTTTTGCCACTGGAAATTGATCCCACTCTTGTTTAATACAGGCTTCTGGCTGCTGAAGAGTTTTGGGTCTCCTTTGATGAACTTTTCATTTAATTATGCGCCAAATGTTTTCAACCGGTGAAAGATCAGGACTGCAGGCAGACCAGTTCAGCACGCGGACTCTTCTACTATGAAGCCATGCTGTTGTAATAGCTACAGTATGTGGTTTTGCATTGTCCTGCTGAAATACACAAGGCCTTCCTTGGAAAAGATGTCATCTAGAGGAGAGCATACCGTAATTTCCGGTGTACAAGCCGACTGGGTGGTTAACCGAGCCCTGTTTTCAAGGCTAAAACAACTGATTTTTTGTGTTTCCGCTATATAAGCCGACTCCCCTTTCTGGAGATTGACTTTATCAAAAAAAAAAAAAAACAACAAATATCATTGTATAAAGGAATTGGTTTACATTCAAAAGGCTGGCAAAGAAACAGAATTTCTTGTGCAAGTTTAAGTTAAAGTCGCACCATGCGCAATACCGAAAGATGAAAAGACGTTCAGTTGACCAATCAGAACTGCGTAATCCCATAACACACTGCCCAGTAACTGACACTTTGAGGGACTCAGTTAGATTTTTAAGGCAGACAACAGCATGCAAACAGTCAGTGATTTGTTAATTTTGTTTATCTTTCAAATATTTTTTTGATTTCACAAACCTTTCTGCAAAAACGATGAACTCTGTTGGCATGTGGTTTTGTTTGACCGGAGTACATACGGTTCCAGTTTCAGCAGTAAAAAAAAAAAAAAAATTTTTATGTTAGGGATCATGTTCTTTATTACCTCCATCATCTAAGGTGGAAGGAGGTTGTGTGATCGGTGCCGTTTGTCTGTGTGTTTCTAAACAAAACAAAAAAACCACTAAACTGGTTTTGATGAAATTGGTTCGATGGTGAGAGAGTCTACGGATGAGTTTTTGGCATAGACTGTATAAAAAGATGGACGCAGCACCCTGGTCTGAAAAACGAAGCCCATGTGGAAGTACCGTAAAATGGCATTCTATTTAATGGCCGGCAGATGGTGACGTCGGTGGTTGCAGAAAGAAGTTCAATGCTATAGAAGTCTAAGAGAAAATGACCCTACTTTCCCACCTGATTTTTCATTTAAATAATGATTTTTCACATTATTGTATGGTAGCTATAGCAAGTTTCAAGTCTCCTTCGATATATCATGATGTTCATTTTTGTACATTATTGTCCCATATAGACTAGAATAAAGGATAAAGCCAGAATATGCTTTAGGGGCGTGGCTATCCTCTGGTCCTCGTCCGATACAGTCAGATCCAGAGCCACGGTCCTCCCTGGATCTTCAATACACGCTCTCGTCCAATAGAAATCACATCCGGTTTCAAAATGACAACATGGCGCAATTCAAATTGCCAAAATCGAGGCTTCCTTTATCGTATGCTGAAACCAACGGGTGACGTCACGTTAGCTTCGTCCATCTTTTTATACAGTCTATGGTTTTTGGTGGTGATTCTGAATACATCCAGGGAGGGGAAAAAAAACGATTGATTTTGGGTTTTGCTGCCACCTGGCGGTAAAATGTGGCGGGCATCCAGTAAATGTAAAAGATCACGGGCATCCAGTAAAGGTCTCCAGTCTTGGCCCTTACTCAGAGATTTTTCCAGTTTCTCTGAATCTTTTGTTGATGTTATGCACTGTCGATGATGAGACCTTCAAAGCCTCTGCAATTTGACATTGAGGAACATTGTTTTTAAAGTATTCCACAATTTTTTTACGCAAGCCTTCACAGGTTGGAGAGCCTCTGGCCATCTTTACTTCTGAAAGACTCAGCCTCTTTAAGACATCCCTTTTATAGCCAATCATGTAACACACCTGATGCCAGTTAACTTAATTACTTGCTAAATGTTTCTTTCAGCTGATTCTCTTATATATTAATTGCTTTTTCAGCCCTTTTTTTGCCTGTGTCCCAACTTTTTTGAGACCTGTTGCAGTCAGAACATTTGAAATGAGCTCATTTTGTGGATAAAAATGTAAAATGTCTCAGTTTCAACATTTGAAATGTTATCTATGTTCAACTGTAAAGAACATATTGGCTCATGTGATCTGAAAGTCATTGCATTTTGATTTTATACACAATTTACACTTCGTCCCAACCATTTCGGAATTGGGGTTGTACATTTTTGATGAAAAATGACAAGTGCTTTCATGCATAGGTACATTTCAGGCTTTAGTACAGCAAAAATGTGAGATTTTATGTCATTTTTCTATTTGCAATTATTGAATTAGTGTGGGGGGCATCAGATTAATATATAAATATCGCTTTCTTTAGAAATACATTTTTTGATCATATTCAATGAGTTTCCATTGTGTACATAACGGGGTTGAAGAATAACAGTGCCCACATCTTTCAATAATGACCAATAATAATAGAAAGCTTATGCCTGAGATGGGAAAATATGTTTTTCTGATAGTTGAATATGTCCTTAACGCTGTGGGATATACATACAAATGATACATTTTGGTAGAAAATGTGAAAGTGTCAAAGGCTAATTTGAACCATTCTCATGGAATGACTCACTTCTTATTTAAGACGATTGCATATTATTAACGTATTCACGTACGCGAAAGCATTAAAACAAACCAAGGTACATTGAAAGTAACCGTTCAGGGGTACGTTTCCTAAAACCTTGGTTTGAACCGGACTATGGAAGTTGTTGAAAGCAAGCAAATAGCAAAGCTTTTGGGAAACATAACCCCAGCTCAGTAAATTGCAGTACGGTTGCCCCATTCTGTTTCAATCTACCTGAGTTGCTTGGCTACAACAGCAGCTAAGGCCGATGTGTTATTCACTATCAGATTTTTTTTAGAGTAGGCCACGGCAACGAATTACGGACACACAGTTTCTGGACTTGAATATTAATCCCAATATGGATTCAGCTTCTAAACCTGCAACTGCAATCGTAGACAGCTTGCATTAGCCTTATTTTTTTTTTAAAAAAAAGGTCCCGCATTGCCTTAATCAGTGGCTTATGCTTCAGTTTAGTGCTGAGGTATTGGCTTTTAACTTGCAGTTTGGGATTGCATTTTCATCGTTGCGATAGGGTGTCCAGCAAAAAATTTCATGTGTAAAACATGTGAAAAACACGTGTTGTGTACGTGAAAAGTGGCGTGTCAAAAACACGTGTGAAACACGTACAGAAAACGTGTACAAAACACGTGTTAAACACATGATTTACACGTGTACAAAACACATGTCAAACACATGATGTACACGTGTACCTGACACATGTACAAAACACGTGTCAAACACATGAATTACACGTGTACCTCACACGTGCAAATCATGTTGATAGCCTACAGTAGAACGAATTTGTCAACTGGAAGCATGCATTTTGATTTATGTGAACTCCACAACTATAGACTAATGAACCTTATATCATCAGATATCCTTTGCCGGGCAATAATGGGATGTTCTGTTTGTTGTTAAAATGTTTTTTTTTTCATTCTTTATTTCGTTATCAATCTGTTCTAATCGTCCTCTTTTTTTTGGCTGTCGGACACGGAGTATTTTGCATTTAGTGTCTGACAGTACGGACTTCGTTGTATTTATAAAAATGGTCCAAATTGATTGCAGTGCCCATTGGATGTTCTGTTTGTTGATGATATATGTTTATTATTTCGTTATAAATCTGTTCTCATATCAATAGGCTACTTTTACTTTTTGCTGGCTGCCGGACATGGAGTATTTTGCATTTCGCGTCCGACAGTCTTGATCGTGCATGCGATATTTAGCCTAATTCGCAATGTCAATGGTCGTGGAATTGATTTGCTCACTGACTACAAGCACTATTTTATCTCTGGTGTGGAAATAAAGCGTGGATCTGTTCGATCAATCTGACTTATTTTGAAAAGAGAGACCGAATAAGGACTTGTCGATCTTCAACGGAAGAGTTAAAACAGACGATTGAATACTGCGATTTGCATTTTATAAAGGTCGAACACAAACATGGCTAAGTTTGTACATCTAATAATTGCTGGAATACTCGAAAAATTATAACTTTTATGACTGTCGGACACGGTGTATTTTAGGATCTCTGTCCGACAGTCGGTAAACTTGTCATATAAGCAGGCGGTGGACAGAGAACAAGGAAGGCGATAAACATGTCTTTAAACTGCTTATTAGTCTTGATCTGTTTTCAGTCAATTTCCCTGGTAAAAGACACTTGAACTCTCCCCTCTCAGGTGTAGCTAATTGTCTTCGTTAAGACGAGAAATCAAACGCACCAGTTGAACGCAAAAAAGAGCGCATTTCAATCTTTTTCAATTAAACAATCACTATGCACAGGTTTGACGACTTGCTTAGGATGTGACAAAATTTAACGCGGAAAATCCACAGTGGTTTTTTTCGTGAAGAGTTGCCAATTAAGGCATGTGAATTAAACATTTTATAGAATTTATTATTCACTCGCCTAATAATTTCATTATAAGGGAAACTAACATGTTGTCCAAGAAAAATGATTGAAATCAGGTCACTTATCTCATCCGTTTCAAGGGATGTTCCCCCCCCCCCCAGTTTTCCGTCCACCGCCCGCCACTGGCTCTAAGTCCCGCGCCCATGTCGACTTATCTAGGCTATATTGAGCAGAGCTTAAACAGAAACATTGGTTTAAATTCTTCGTACTCATCTTGAAGAACTGAGCCATCTTATCAAAACATTCAAGCTTAATATCTAAAAGATTCAGCAGATTTGAAGAAATTAAAAACAATAATCGACTGTCGGACATGGATTTATAGCCTATTGAAACCATCCGACTATCGAACACGGAGTTACATTAAAACCCTGTCCGACTTTCGGACACGTAGACACGGCATATTTTAATTATCCCTTTCACCCTTGCTATCATTAAATATCAATTCGACATCATTCAAACCTTGAGAGAGAGAGAGAGAGAGAGAGAGAGAGAGAGAGAGAGGGGGAGAGAAAAGACAAAGGCTATATCAAAATGCTACCCATTAGAGCTCGCACAGATCAGTTCATCACATCATTTTCTCCCTCAGACTGGTTCACCATCTCAGAGTCAGAGCTGAGCAGGGACAGGAATGGGTCGCGGCAAAGGCAAGGCGTGCAAGCATCATAAGCCATTGTCAATAACTTTCTGTTCCTGATTTTATTTTATTTTTTAAATAAATAAAGTTGTCTGACATTGAACCATAGTTTCTTAATTGGTGAAACATAGCTAAGGCTAAGATTTTGATGTAGCCTAAACAATAAGACCATATAACGGTGGGATCCTGCGAGAGCGGCGAAAAGCATTCAGACGTCTCGCTCCTTTTCCAGCGATGCAGCCGAAAATCAGCTCTAGCCTGTTCCAGTATTAAGTCAATGGGAGAGCGAGGCGTCTGATTGCTTTCCTAGCTCTAGTGGGATTGAGCTGCATCGGTCATATGTCGGATTAACGTTGGCTCATGGTCGGCCGTCACTCTAATGCCGACATCTCCCCGATGTCTTGCCGATTAGCTACCGATCTCCACAATAAATCTCACCAACGCACTTAGCTATATCGGGCAGGCACACGTTGCCCCAACGTCGGCAAGATCTAATTTGTTGTCAGGGTAGTAGCCTAATATCGTTCCATAAAGCAGAAATAAAGCAACTTCTTTACTTTTTCCTGACACAGATCTAGATACAATGTAATTACTACTTCGGCTGTGCAGATATTTGATATATTCTGTAAAAATAGCTAGTAGTCGGACACACCTCATCCCCTTTCTTCCGCTATCAAAACCTGACAAAAACATTTATTTTCCAGAGAGAAATGATTTAATGGAATGGTCTTAACATTAAGCTTTGCTTTTTTATCTGTCAAGGACACTTTCATGTTTTTGTGTTGGGAAATATTAAATAGCCTACATAGGCTAATTCAAAGAAAACCTCAGACGAAAAAAACTGACAACATTTGGGCAGTGGGTCTTCCGGTCTGCTCGCCGGAATTGTAAAATTAAAATACATGATATACCTCAACATCCCGTTATAGGCGTACGCACATTATAGGCGTTAGCGCGTGTCACTGTTGTACTAAAGCCAACGCTTCAGACGCCTTAACTTGTGCACGTGTAGACTGAAATAGCCTAAACTGTGTCATCGGTCTCTCTTGGTAATACATGGACTGCTTGAATTGTGAAGCGAAGCAGCAGTTAAACTCATAATTCGTCATCATAAAGTAAATAATTATTTGTACATTGAGACGAGCGTGCACACAGGCGTCCGCTGCGTTCGCACGTGGCATGACACTTGTCACCCGTCACCCTTCATTATTTGGTGTACTCGCAATACGCCTGCCTGTACGCACGCGTATTTATCAGTCTTTTTGCAGGCGTAGGCGACGCGGTTAAGGTGTTTTAGTATAGTTCGCTGGCATAAATTCCCCCCATATAAATCATGTGTTTAATACATGTTTTCCACACATGTCAGGTACACGTGTCAACCATGTGTTTGACACGTGTCAGGAACACTTGTAAATCATGTTTGACACGTTTTATACACGTGTAAGGTATACATGTAAATCATGTTTGACATGTGTTTTGAACACGTTTTCTGTTCATGTGTTAATTAAGTGTTTGACACGTGTAAGGTACACGTGTAAATCATGTGGTTAATACGTGTTTTTTACACGTGTCAGGTACACGTGTAAATCATGTGTTTGCCACGTTTTGCACATGTGATAGGTACACCTATAAATTATGTGTTTAATACATGTTTTTTACACGTGTCAAGTACACGCGTAAATCCTGTGTTTGACACGTGTTTTGTACACGTGTCAGGTACAAGTATAAATCATGTATTTGATACGTGTTTTCCACACGTGTCAGGTACACAGGTAAATCATGTGTTTGACACGTGCTTTTTACATGTGTCAGGTACACATGTAAATCATGTGTTAGACATGTGTTTTATACACATTTTCTGTACACGTGTTAATCATGTGTTTGACACGTGTATCGTACACGTGTAAATCTTGTGTTTGACATGTGTTTTGTACACGTGTAAGGTACACGTGTAAATCATGTGTTTGCCACGTGTTTTTTACATGTGTCAGGTACACCTGTAAATCATGTGTTAGACACGTTTTTAATACACATTTTCTCTACACGTGTTAATCATGTGTTTGACACGTGTATCGTACACGTGTCAGGTACACGTGTAAATCTTGTGTTTGACCTGTGTTTTGTACACGTGTAAGGTACACGTGTAAATCATGTGTTTGCCACGTGTTTTTTACACGTGTCAGGTACACCTGTAAATCATGTGTTTGACACGTGTTTTGGACACGTGCAAATCATGTGTTTGACATGTGTTTTATACACGTTTTCTGTACACATGTTTCACACATGTTTTCGACATGCCACTTTTCACGTACTCACCACGTGTTGTGAACAAGTGTGTACTACTTGCTATGACAGGTGTTTTTAACATGTTTTACACGTGTCATTTTTTGCTGGGTTGCACTTAGCTGATTTAAGCACACATATTTTCAGAGTGTGAAGGAATGGTAAAGTGAATGAGAGCGTGCATATACTGTATATAATATACACACACAACTAATGTGTGCTATATGTGTAACCAGTGTGAGCTGAAACTCCGCCCACCACGAACTCTGCGTTGTGTCTCGTAAGCAATGAGGACAATGGAAACTGCTGCCTTGCCAGCCGGGGCGTTTATTCGCGAGGGACTGCGTGAAATAAAAATACATCAATACAGCATCATTAAGTGACTCGGCTTCTTCCATGCACACCTCTCTCCACAGCGGAACCTCGATCCAACTGACATAACTTGCGCGCTAATACATTTCTCAGATTCAGAATTCCATTAAATCAGAGGAATAGCACCGATTAAAATTACAGTTAGCACGGCCCTTTAGACATTACTTTTTCACCCGCTAGCAGAAATTTTTTATATAAGTTCAACAACGCGATAAAATACAACATCCAATAAAAAGTACATTTTCATAGAAAATAATAAACAGGGAGCTCACATGCCTGCGTGAAATAAAAATACATCAGTACAGCATCATTAAGTGACTCGGTTTCTTCCATGCACACCTCTAACGAGAAAGATAGAGAATATACAACGCACTGCATGAAAAACCG
The DNA here is from genome assembly GCA_029692085.1 of Gymnothorax javanicus. Classification (NCBI taxonomy): domain Eukaryota; kingdom Metazoa; phylum Chordata; class Actinopteri; order Anguilliformes; family Muraenidae; genus Gymnothorax; species Gymnothorax javanicus. The sequence goes on along the minus strand of CM056193.1, from coordinate 122,799,924 downwards.
CACAGGTGCTCCGTTAGCTTAGCTTCAAACTCGCTAAACTAATATTAGCCTGTCGCAGAAAAGTGCTCTACTTGATCAAAAGAATGCATTCACACACCAAATTCGACATCGCCACACAAACGCAACATCTGTGACTTATACGCGATAAGATTCGTACCTCAAGTTAGCGTTTTACCGTATTACATTACGGAGCTCTCGTATAGCCTTACCTCTCCTCAGCGGAACCTCGATCCAACTGAGGAGAAACGCGGCATAACTGGACGTAAAGCAATCAACACGTCAAAGGTCACGCAAAAAGGGACTCGCTCAACAAAATAAAAGCTCCCAAAATAAATGAGTACAAACACAAGATAATGCCAAAAAACAACTATAACACATGAACAGAATGGAAAATGGATTTTTGGTGAAATTTTAACACATCAGTTACATCTGCACGGAAGTAGAATAAAGACACTAATGTACATTGGAGTAAATATAGATAATTATAGGGTATACAGAGAAATTATATAGGGGAGAGCCGGTGCGAAAGTAATGTGGGACGAAAGTAATACGGCGATTTACTCACGGCTATCCGCACTTCGATGCGTCATATTAGGTCAGCACGTCCAGCTCGCGACACTCTCCAGACCTGCGAAAAATCTTGAGGCTTCGACGCTTCCTCACGGAACGAGACCGGGAAGACCCTTTTCCACAGTGGTGAGTAAATTCAGACAAATGGTGAACTTTTTGACTTAAAGATTGTCTTTATCGCTCCATGAGTCATTTTTATGATGAAGCGATAGGTCATTTAGTTTTGTAACATATCCTGAAGTTTGAAATGTCAGACTTTTTCCACTTTAGAAGCAATCCTGGTTCTAATATCTGGAGTCACTGCCGGGGCGGAAGTAGCAACGGTTACGTTCGTCCCTCTCTGCCAATGCAGCCAAATTTTCTTGTGTTATATTTTACCGACAGAAAATGCCAAGAGTTAGGGTCAGAACTACCCAGAGAGGAAAGGTTGACCAGCAGGTTTACGGAAGGGCCTTTCTTGATGTCCGAAGAGGCGAGAGTGTAAGGAGGGCAGCAGAGGTGCATGGCGTTTGTCATGTCACCCTGTTCAGGTACTGCAAGAGGAGGGCAGAGGTAGGAGGGCAGCAGGCCAGAGCCCCAGGGTACAGGGCTCACAACAAAGTCTTCACAGAAGAACAGGAGAAGAGACTGCAGGCATATATAAAGAGAGCAGCTGATATATATTTTGGCCTGAGTCCTAAACAGGTTGGAGTAACACTGCAGACAGAGCTACACCACTATCGCCATTTGCCTAAGATAGCAAGCACCTCAACTCCGGATCTGCCCCGGCTCTGAGGTGCTTGCTATCTGGGAATTAACCTCTTTTTTCATGCTGTTTTAGGTGCGAAAGTTTGCATATGAGCTGGCCGAAAATATTGGCCTCAAAACTCCATGTTCATGGGAGAAAAACCAGATGGCAGGGAAGGACTGACTCACCTCCTTCCTCGAGCGCAACAAAACCCTGTCCATCCGTCGATCTCAAGCCACCAGCATGTCCCGTTCCACCAGCTTCAAAAAGACCAACATGACAGCGTTTTTTAAAAACCTGAAGACTGTCCTCACCTGCTATAATTTTGAAGCAAAGGACATCTGGAACATGGATGAAACAGGTAAAAATTTATATTTAGATGAATTAAAAGCAACAGTGATTTGCAAAAAGCAATAATTCATTTCATTTATTATTTCAGGTACCACAACGGTTCAAGTGCCAGACAAAATCATTGCCACCAAGGGGCAGCGCCAGGTCGGTGCTGTGACCTCTGGGGAAAGAGGACATTGGTGACTGTTGCCTTTTGCTGCCAACGCACAAGGCAACTTTGTTCCCCTTACTTTATCTTCCCAAGGAAGAAGTTCCAGCACCACTTCATCCGGGATGGCCCCTTGGCTGCTCTGGTTCTGCCAATGGATCGGGGGTGGATGCAGGAGGCCAATTTCTTGGCATATTTACAGCATTTTGCAAGGCACACCAGCGTGACCCCGAGTCAAAGTTGCTGCTACTCTTAGACAATCATCCATCACACCTCTCTGTGGTAGCTATTGACTTTTTGCAAGTCACACGGCATTGTACTCCTGTCTTTTCCCCGCACTGCTCCCACCGTCTTCAGCCGCTAGACCGAGCGTTTTGGTCCTCTGAAGCACTACATTAACACTGCAGCAGACAATTGGATGCGAATAAACCCTGGAAGAACTTTGACCATCTACAACATCCCAAGTCTTGTGGCTAAAGCTTTAAAGTCGTTTTTAACTTGTCTTGATTTTCTTGCTTGTATAAAAACAAGCTGATTCTGACTACCATCTCATCGAATGTTGCAGGTCAACAGCAATACTGACCAACACCCCAGTAAAAGCTGCCTTGGAGGAGGAGACTCGGCAGAGGGGCCAGAAGAAACAGTCCTCTTCAAAACATCCAAAGAAGACGTTGTTAAGCGGATACACTGCAACCACAGTTTCTCGGGGCAATGAGGAGGAATGTCTTGTTTGTGGGGAGACATTTGCCTCATCTTTGCCTGGAGAAGTGTGGGTGCGGTGCATCTTTTGTCTGCTGTGGTCACATGAGGCATGCACTGAGGGTGCAGCTCATTATATCTGTCACAACTGTGATGAAAATGTTTAAAACAAATGTGTGATTGTTTTTGCCTCTGTTTTAATGTCATTTTTATGATTGAATAGAATAAATGAGTGCATTGTATATTTACAATTGCATGTTAGCAAAGACATTGTTGATTTTTTCAAATGAAAAACGACAGTAATTCAAAAGATTCCAGTTAATTTGATCAGGTTACTTTTGTCCCGCCCGTGCGCTACTTTCATCTCGACTGGAGGGGGCGAAAGTAGCAATGCGCAACTTCCATTGGACGGCAAACTATGCCAAAGTCAATATATATTGGGATGATTTAGCACCTGATATTGACAGAGCACACACAAAAGTAGTTAATCACTCTGAATTTTTTTTTCGGTCTGTAATGTTATCTTTTAAGATGACGTTTATGTGAAAAATGTTACTTTTGTACCAGCTCTCCCCTACCGTATGCAATGCAAGGATGAGGGGAGAATATAGCCTACAGCAGAAGAGTAGTTCACTATGGTTTTATACAGTGAAATATACATAGTATACGTACGTGACAATAGGCGCTAGGCTGGCTGTATGTTTACGTCAGATACCTAAAATTCCGGGTTGATTGCAGTGCAGTGTTCACTGAAAATCGCAGTCGTCTTCAGCATGTATTGGTGTCCTGGATGTGCGGTTGAAATTGTGCACTCATACTGATGTTATAGTTCGCATTCCCCGCATTAGCCTCATCTTTGAATTTTCTCAATCGGCTTCATAGAAGTACCGTAATTTTCAGGAATGGTTCGCTGAAACATGTAGTGTAGTGTGTCACTATCAATTGTAGAACACATTTCATCTCAGAAATCCAATGAAAACCATTTATTGCAATCAACTGAACCACGCGTTGTCGCGACTACGTGAGATTGGCTATTCCCCCATACAGGGCTGCCAACTCTCACGCATTCACTGTCAGTCTCACGCCTCTTAGAGGCATTCACGTTCCCATGCCGCAGTCAGCAATTATTCAATTGACGCGTATTTAAGAGATTCTCACGTGGAATTGAGTCCTTGAGCATGGAAGTTAACCAGTTTCACATGCAATACGGTGGATTTCACCACTAGAGACATGGAAATCCATTATGGCTCTGGAATTCTCGCGTTTGTCTTTGCACAGGGGTTGGAAGCAATGGAATTGCATAAAGACGTTGCAAATGGTCTTATTTCGTTTAAACAATTTAAACGATCATGAAACACACACATTACTTCCAACCCCTGAGTGAGGAAAAGCGCACAACGTTTGGAGTCACAATCGCTTCCATGCTAGTCATGGTGAACTCCACCTTAACGCAAGTGAAACTGAAACTTCCACTCACAAGGACTTTAATTACGCGTAAGAATCTCATTAATATTCGTTGGTTGAATACTTGCTGACTACGGTGAATACGCCTTCAAAATGCGTGAAACTTACACCGTATGTGTGAGATTGCGTAGAAAGTTGGCAGCGCTGCCCATAGTAGATCAGCCTGCTACGGCAAGGCAATGCCGGCACACTGTGGCTTAAGTCTCGATCAGCGGAGCGCAGATCTGCAGTATTTCTGGGTGCCGTAGCCGTCTCAAAATCCGCCGTTGCTTGAAGTCCCTATTAGCTGTGCATCATGCTGCTCTCAAGGATATGGGAATGGGAATCTCGATCTCAATTACTGTTCATTTTGGTTTTGTTTTTCTGTGAGATCTATGGTTTTTCCCCCATTTTTGAGTTGCTTTAAACTCATAATTTTGACTAAGTTTTGACTAAGGGAGCCGGCTGGGACTGAGTCTAGTAAGGGAAGGGCACCGACGGCGATTCCGCAAGAGCGCACGGCAGTGGACTGCCGTCGGTTAAGTGGGATTTTCGGGGTCAGCACGGCGAGTGAACAGGGCACCATCGCCGTTGGTGCCGCTGGTTACGGCGAGGCCTGATAACTCCGCAACATGACAGTGACAAATGGCTCTAGTACATTAGCATTCACCTAACGGATACTTTTTTGTTTTTCACCCTAATGGTCTTGCACGATAATTTACCAAATTCATCAGTGAAACTTGGATGAAATTAGGAAAAGAACCAGCTATAATAGGTAAAATCTTGCAAAATTAACCTGTCTGGTTTTGTTATTCCAAAAGATTGTGCAGAAGTTTGCCTGAGCAAGATCCATTTTAAACTTCATAAAACCACATGGCTAATGACCTTAAGTTTAATGGGTAAAAATATGGATTAAATATAGGTTATAAGGTAAAATAATAGATTATTAATGCTCTTAAAATAATATATTTTCAAAAGTCACCTTTTTACGTCTTTTGCTCTGTCAGAAATGTCAGATGGCAGTTGATAGAGATGGCAATTTCAACACCGAAGTTCGAACGATTTCAAAACGTTTTAACACTTCGGGTTCCGACGCGGTGTTCGAGAGATGTTTTGAAACGTCACATGATCGCTATCAGTCCATCGCAAAAGATATTTAAATGCCATGGAAAAATACAGGTGTTTGAGGTGTTTTTACCCCTCGGCCGACTCTGGCCGGAGGGGTATTGTCGTCACCTGCATGTCTGTCTGTCGTCCGTCGTCCGTCGTCTGTTGTCCGTCTATGATTTTGTCCGGGCCAGTACTCAGCAACTAATAATCGCAGCTTCACCAAATTTGGTATGGTAACTCACTATGACCCATAGATGTGCAACGTCAGGTTTTTCGCTGGATTTGACCTTTGACCTTAGCGCTGTGACCTTGACCCTGGAAATCTTGTCCGGGTCAGTACTCGGCAACTAATCACTGCAGCTTCACCAAATTTGGTATGGTAACTCACTATGACCCATAGATGTGCAACGTCAGGTTTTTTGCAGGATTTTACCTTTGACCTTAGCGCTGTGACCTTGACCCTGGAAATCTTGTCCGGGTGACATTATCCAGGCCAGTACTCAGCAACGAATGATCGCAGCTTCACCAAATTTGGTATGATAACTCACTATGACCCTTAGATGTGCAACGTCAGGTTTTTTGCTGGATTTGACCTTTGACCTTAGCGCTGTGACCTTGACCCTGGAAATCTTGTCCGGGTCAGTACTCGGCAACTAATTATTGCAGCTTCACCAAATTTGGTGTGGTAACTCACTATGACCCATAGATGTGCAACGTCAGGCTTTTTGCTGGATTTGACCTTTGACCTTAGCTCTGTGACCTTGACCCTGGAAATTTTGTCCGGGTCAGTACTCGGCAATTAATTCTCACAGCTGCACCAAATTTGGTATGGTAACTCACTGTGCCACATGGATGTGCAACATCACATTTTTTGCTGGATTTCACCTTTGACCTTTGTGCTGTGACCTTCAGGCAGGAAATCTTGTAGGGATCAGTACTCAGCAACTACTAATCGCAGCTTCACCAAATTTGGTGTGGTAAATCACTGTGACACATAGATGTGCAACGTCATGTTTTTTGCTGGATTTGACCTTTGACCTTAGCGCTGTGACCTTGAGGCAGGAAATCTAGTCCGGGGCAGTACTAAGCAACTACTGATCGCTGCTTCACCAAATTTGGTATGGTAACTCACTGTGACACATAGATGTGCAAGGTCACGTTTTTTGCTGGATTTCACCTTTGACCTTAGCGCTGTGACCTTGAGGCCGGAAATCTTGTCCGGGCCGAGGGGTATCCAGCAACGCGTTATGTTTTTGAGTTGAGTTTCTGAGAGAGCGAGAGAGCGCGAGAGAGATTAATTTCCTAAAGCTTGCCAGGTACTCTTTTCAATGTGTCAATAAGTTGAAGCACCTATTATTACTGAGTTTGCAATTTGCGTAATTACACACATCTCTTCTGAAACCACTGTGAATAATGAGTCTATTTTCCGCAAACACCAGTTTTACTGTGTGACAAAGATGATGCGGCAGGTTTCGAACTTAGGTACGAAGTGAAAACTGCCTTTTGAAGCCGTTTTTGCAAATAAAACTGGGTAATTCAGGGATCACTCTTTTCCAGAATGAGCTGCAGTGGGTGCAGGCTTTCATTCTAACCATGCAGTTACACACCTGATTCTACTTATCAAGGGTCTATGGCAAAAACTTTAAAGGTTGATTAGTAGAATCAGGTGTGCGACAGGTTGGAGAGAGTGAAAGCTTGCATCCACTGTGACTCATTCTGTAAAAGAGGGAGTATCCCTGGGCTTATTTAATCAGCTGTGCATAGCACGGGTATCGGCTAGTGTTTGTTTGTTTGTTTGTCTTTTTGTTTAATAAACTTGTAATTTGATTCCGGATGGTAGAGAAGCAGAGAACCGAGCTGAATCAGAAAAAAATGTGCGGCAAATATTATCCCTGAATAAAAATATTTGAGCAAAATGTTTCTGAATCTAAATCTTTATACCACATTTTATTGATGTGCGTAAGCGCAATGAGGTGCAATACCAACTATGCAGAATCAAAAATTGTAATTGTCAAGTCCATTTATATATAAAAGGCTGACCTGACACAATCATTCTCAATGAATGAATGAATGAATGAGAACATTTAACGGCAAAATAAACAAACTGTGCCATACAATCAGAAATAGTCATTTCGTACAAAAAATTAATAATTTAATGATGGTTGTGTCTCTGTCAAAACTATTAATATCTTTGGATTTTTGAAAGGGTGGGCTTCAGCACATCAACACCAACAATACTTAAAAGCTGCAATGACAACTTCTGCCAGTGGATGCCAATGTTGAGCGAGCAAGTTTTGAAATGTTTCAAAACATTCGCAACAATGATTTAAATATTTTGAAACGTTTCAAAGCTTCAAATTTGCCATCCCTAGCAGTTGATTTTGGAGAACAAGTTTCTCAGTAGGAAAATTCCCAAAATGGCGGATGAACTTTCTCCAGAAGGTGGCACTAAACTAGATTTGCCCAATCTCATTCTCCCCCCTAATGACTCAAGCCCTGAACCCTTAAAAACTTTAAGTGATGTCACCTGTGAGTAATTGAGTGTGCGAGGATTCAAGGGCTGGAAAATGTATAAATAGGAACGGGCAGCACTTTGCAGCTTATCGCGCTACCTTGACGTCATCATGTTGCTGACACTGGCGACTTTAGGTATTTATATTTTGCTGCTCTTTTTTTTTTCTCCGAAAACGGAGGCGCCCGAGGGAAAGGCTTCCTGATTTAAATGTTACAGGCGCTTGCATTGCCGAATGGACGAGAGGTCAGACTCTTCCGTGTTTTTTATGTCACAGCGCGGGATTGTGGGTAATTCTCCTTGGCAAAGTCTGCAACAATGCTCACTTTCAGGAAGGGAAGATTAAGGGCTCGAAAAGTCTGCGAGCATGCCCTCATGCACTTGATGACGTGACAATAGCACAGCCCTTAACTTCACGAGAGCACGCCTCAAAGTCTGTGAGTCCGTGAGAGTGGGCATTGGGATTGGGCCTATGTGTTTAGGATATGTGAATTACCTGTGTTTTTCACGTGTAAATATTCACATGTAAATTACATGTGTTTTTCACGTGATATTTACATGAAATAATTTACATGTAGAAATACACTTACCCTTCACATGTTTTTCATATGATATTTACGTGAAATGATTCACGTGTAGAAATACACTTACCCTTCACATGTTTCTCACGTGATATTTACGTGAAATGATTCATATGTAGAAATACACTTACCCTACACGTTTTTCACGAGATACGTGAAATGATTCACATGTAGAAATACACTTACCCTACACGTTTTTCACGTGATATTTACGTGAAATGATTCACGTGTAGAAATACACTTACCCTTCACATGTTTTTCACGTGATATTTACAAGAAATGATTCACGTGTAGAAATACACTTACCCTACAGGTGTTTTTCACGTGATACTTATGTGAAATGATTCATGTGTAGAAATACACTTACCCTACCGGTGTTTTTCACGTGATACTTATGTGAAATGATTCACGTGTAGAAATACACTTACCCTACACGTTTTTCACGTGATATTTACGTGAAATGATTCACGTGTAGAAATACACTTACCCTTCACATGTTTTTCACATGATATTTACGTGAAATGATTCACGTGTAGAAATGCACTTACCCTACACGTTTTTCACGTGATACTTACGTGAAATGATTCACTTGTAGACAAACACTTACCCTACACGTTTTTCATGTGACAGTTATGTGAAATGATTCACGTGTAGAAATACACTTAACCTACACGTTTTTCACATGATATTTACGTGAAATGATTCACGTATAGAAATACACTTACCCTTCACGTGTTTTTCACAAGATATTTATGTGAAATGATTCACGTGTAGAAATGCACTTACCCTACACGTTTTTAACGTGATACTAATGTGAAATGATTCACATGTAGAAATACACTTACCCTTCACGTTTCTCACGTGATACTTACGTGAAATGATACACGTATAGAAATACACTTGCCTTTCATGTGTTTTTCACCTGATATTTACGTGAAATGATTAACATGTAGAAATACACTTACCCTACACGTTTTTCGCATGATATTTATGTGAAATGATTCAGGTGTAGAAATACACAAACCCTTCACTTGTTTTTCAGGTGATATTTACGTGAAATGACTCACGTGTATAAATACACTTACCCTACACGTGTTTTACTTGTGTCATACACGTGTAGTGTTTGCTGGGTGTACTATTCCCATCCGTCTGCAGCGTGCGGCACTATTTAAACAAAGCAGATGCGTGGTTGATGGAAGGATTTGAAAGGCATGTAATCAAGCAGATAACATTTATATGCACAATTTATCTACAGCATGTGCCTCACCTGTACTTTATATTTTACAAAATTTAATCTCGGGAAAGCTCTGTAGGCCTTTATCTTCAACTTGTAGGCCTATCCACCTGGACAATGAAAAAGAGGTCCAGATACAACTAATTAAATTCATGCAACAGAGCACAGTCCTTCAATGGACATGTATATGGAAGTGGGTAACACTTTTCGTTAGGCGATTGTATATTATTGATTGTATATTATTTTCGTGTCCAAGGTATCCTGGACCTTGGACACAAAAGAAAACAAATCAATGGATCGTAGAGCAGCTTGATGTGGAGAAAAGTCTACGAGCTGATTTGATTCGCAGAAAGCTGGTTTATTTTGGGAATGTTATGAGACGCAACTGTTTTGAGAAAATGATTATTGAAGGCATGGTGAAGAAGAAGCGAAGAAGAGGAAGACCAGCAGCAAGCTGGCTCAACGACATGAAGAATATCACTGGCACAAACATCACAATGTCAACCAGGATTGCTGCAGACCGTATGCGATGGCGAGCTCTCATCAGGACCACACCTGCGTATGTGTATGCAATGTGACTAAGAGGAGGAGGAGGATTATTTTTGTATTCATGTACGCAAAAGCATAAAAGCAAACTAATGTACATTTACAGTTACAGTTCAGGGGTACAGTTCCCAGTTGCTTAGTTTGAACCAGATTGGTTCCTGCTGTCTGCTTTATTGCAATCAAATGGGAGTTATAAATCAAATAGGAGATTGCAATCAAATAGGAGTTCCAAATTCCTTTTAGACTTTCTGTCATCTCTGTCTGGTTCCTTATGGACTGTCATAATCCTATTGGAAATTTTAAAGTACTGTATTAGAACCTATTGGTTTAAGACTTGCTTTCACCTTTATCAGAATCACCAAGGAATATTCCGTATGTAAAATATCACCTGATTAGATGGATGCTTAATGGACCCTTAACCCTTTAACTTCATCAGGAGGAGAGCATTTCGTTTGTATTTTGTTTATATTTCCTATCTGCAAGATCTAGATCCGATCTCAGTTCGGTGTTCTTTTGAAACTGTTGAATTATGATGAAGATGATGCAGGAGGCATGGCAACACAGGAGACGACATTACTTTCTCACATTTATTCATTGATATATGACTAATCGCAGCGAAAGCCATGGTGTCACTTTGGGAATATTAAAAAAAAAGTAAAATATATACATTAATACAAAAAGCAACACAGGCAAAGGGCACTCATTAATATGTCTGAGCAATGTAGTTCAAAAATTGAATCAATTCAGTTAATCAGCTTATCTTGCACATCATAAAACAGAAAATGGCACTTTTGTTTACAGTTCACATACTTAAAGTAATGACAACAGTCGCAACAGTAAGACTTCACTCCCCACACAATTGCCAGAAACACACACATCACCACCATAACTATCATCAAAGCAATTGTACATCTAGTTCTTACCATGGCATCACTTTGGGAATATTAAAAAAAAACTGAAAATATATACATAAATATAAAAAGCAACACAAGCAAAAGGCATTTATAAATATGTCAGAGCAATGTAGTTTAAAAAGTTAAAACGGGGTACTAGATGATTTCAATGACACAGCCTGACACAAAGCAAGTTCAAACGCACTGGAACCAGATCTAGAATGAAGGATTAAGCTAACAATTTTTACTTACTCATCCAAAAGTAATAACGCCAGGTCACCATCGGTCGGACATCCCTCATCCTCTAGCCTTTCAGCTCTCGCCAGCGAGTGAAAGCCAGTCCAATGTTGACCCTAGTCTTGGATCTTATTTTATCGCTTTCTCTTTTTTTCTTACATGTCTCCTCGGACAACACCTTTGCCTTCTTCGGTTTCCTCACCGCTTCAGCCATTACAACCACTTCCGACTCTGCTTCATTCTTCAGTCACCTGCTGGTTTTGAGAGACATGGGGAAGGGGGATTGTGTGACGTATGCCGTAAAGCAGTAAGTAAGTTTGTAGTTCTTTTTGGGCCTGGGTGGCCTGGGTTCCTACCCAAAACCCAAAGTTACACAGTGCCAGTGAGGCCAATGCAGGCGTGATCGAGCCATGACAAAGGTGTCATTCAACCTATTGTTAGTTGATGTATCGCCCGAATGATCTTGGAAATATATATTTGAGAGTGAAAAAACTACATAGTGCTGCTTTAAGGGCAGTAACTCTGTTAAATATTAGTTCAGCGCAACGAAAATGCGACATGCGCATAACCAATATCTGTTTATCATTTTTGTAAAAGTTCATGAAAATCCCTCAAAAAATGTGGGAGGAGTTAATTTTAGAGCATAAGTACCCTCCCAAGGATATACAATAAGTCACCATTTAATTTCAAGGGCAGTAGTTCTGTTCAATATCAGTTTGGCGCAAACGAAAATGTGATATGCGCATAACCAATATATGGTTATCATTTTTGTAAAGTTTCATGAGAATCTCTCAAAAAATGTGGGAGGAGTTGTTTTCAGAACATAAGCACCCTTCCCGGGACGTGCGGACGGATGGACATCACCACGACATTATCCCCCGCCGGTCGCAACAATAAGACTTCACTCCCCACGCAATTGCAGAAACACGCACATCACCACCATAACTATCATCAAAGCAATTGTACATCAAATTGTTACATTACCTATTGGTGAAAATTACTGATTGGAAAACTTTGTTAGCACCATGACAAAGCTCCATAGACCATAGTGGATTTATAACCACACACATGGACTGGTACTAGAGGTGTTCTAGCTGGTACTGTGTACTGGACCAAATAATTTGTCCTAGTCTAGCTCTATGCTGTTAGGCTGCAATGAAATATAGCACACCTTTCTGTCACACTGTCCAATGAAAACTACCTTTCGGATAATTTCACCAGGCTTCACAGCTATTTTTTTCTCTGTTAATACTACAGCCTTGAAATGTAGTAGAGACACAGAGGCAAAACTGGCAATCTCAGTATGAAACAGCTGTATTTGAAACACTGGATGGTTTGTTTGGTTTTCTGTGATATTAACAATGGACTTTATGATACCAACACAACCATTTCTCAGCTCAACTGTAAAGCTGTTGTGTGTGTGATGTTTTCCATAATGTTCTGTCGCGAACACTTTTCCTTTTAGAATTGCGATCTCATAGGTTTCAGCTGTGGCATTCTCATATCCTGATATACTGCAAATTGAAAAGAGGATTGCCTTTCATTCTGCTCAAGTATTTTTTGACGGGGACACTCCAGCAGCACAATGTCATCCAGCATTTTTGCCTTTGTGATTAGTGGGTATCCACTCAACCAGACACTTACTAACCTTTTAACTCTATGTGATGTTTCACCACTAGATGTAGTCTGAGACAGCTTCAGAAACTCAGGTATGGACTGGAGTGTGCTGAACTGGCCTGCAACATGGGTTGGTATGTAATTAGTGCCATGGCACAATCTCTTCAGTGTCTGATTGTGTCCTTCAAAAGAGAATGCAGATGTGCACCAAAGGGGCCCATGCAGTCTGACAGATGAGGGCAAGTGTATCAGTTGGTGGATACTGAAAGACGTGGCACAAACCATATGTTGAAGGCATCTCACATACAAATTTTGTTATTTTGGATGATGCTATTGCTAGGTCACATTCAAATATCTTCTCTTTGAGAAAGGAAAATATTGCAGCCGCTAACAGCAACCAGTGTTTCAAGAACCTGGCTGGAAGGATGTTCTGGAGCACAGGTGCACTGTAGAAGAGCAGCCAGCTCCGGCACTCTGCTGCCTTCCATTTTTGTGCGTCTCTCACAGTTCTTGGAACCCTTGGCACATCAGAGGGGGGTTTTATGGACAAAAACCTCTGATCAACCTGGTCTTTACATTTTCCTATATACCACGGACTATTGTGGTACTTGCTATTGAACCATACAGTAGGTCCAGGAATTGTTTAGCCACTCCCATTGAAACACAATGCATGTAGTCGATAGGAAAACTGTTAACCAGGTCAAATCCAGTTGAGGGGTTTAAGAGAACCAGTGGTGAGACTGTTTTCACTCCCAATACATGGTCAGCTTCGTCTTCTGTGACCCTCTCTACACACTGCACAATGTGCTCATGTGCTCTTTGGTCGGCTTCAACATGCGGATAGACCCTTGTAAATCCTCTCCCTTTTGCCACTACTTCTCCTTCACTTAGACACTGGCCACAGCCATATGCACCATTGAATTGGTGTATGCATTGAAGCATACATTGGGCCACAGCATCACAGGAACAAAATACTGGAAAGACTTTTGAGACCTTGTCTGCATTTGTTTTTGGGTCCTTCCACTTCACTCCATGCGTATTGATTTTATCAATATCATCTGCAAACTGCTTGAGGTAGATGGACCTCTCTGGTTTGCCTTTTCAAAACCAAACATCTGCCAGAGGAATATTTTTAAAACGAACTTTGGCTGGCAGTTCATTTATAATACACCTGATTGGCCACAGAGTGTATGATGACGATTTAAATATGTGTACCCCATCACAGTTCCAAAGTACTGATATGTCATGTTTCCCTAGAGGGAGAGTCTTGTACATTTCTCCATTGTTTACGTTGCTAAGGTCATCATTTTCAATGAGGGGATCACAGCCTTCTCTTTCTAAGATAGTCCTAATTTGGTTTGTTAGAGAGAGAGTGATAAAATAGTCACCTGACTTCAAATTCTCCTGTTCATTGTGCTCTGTATCACACTTAGGACAGTGTGTAGGTCTCTTTTTGAAGTTGGGCCTTACACTCTTTACAGAATAAGTGAATGGTGAAGGAATCACTAGGAGTTTTAAAGTTTTCCTGAACAGGTGAAGGGACAGTGGGAAAATGCTATCACAAGGTAAAAGGATACTTAAAAGACTTAAGAGGTTTTCTATGGCACATGATGTTAGATTGTGCCTCAGTGAAAAGGACAAGATTAGTACTATGCACTGGGCAAGTGTAATTTGTGACCCTGGGTAGAGATGTTCCCCAAAACTTTTAAAATCTGTACAGGGATTTTTGTTCTTACCAGTGTTTATCTTGGGGTCACTGTGGCCCCCAGACTCCCCACAAATAACTGCATCAGTAATTTTGTCTGGATCCTCATTGTCCATTATTTCATCAGTCTCCTCAGTAGTATGGGCTTCTCCTGCTGTCTGCTTTTCATGGAGATCATGTTGGTCTTTACGCCACCGATTGGTCTTAGGGACTGGATATGTTGAATCAGGATCCAGAAATCTGGGGGCAAGGGAGACAGTTACAGTTTCATCACATTTTTAGCTTTGTTGTTCGTAAAAAATAAGCAGGCTATTATTATTACTATTATTACCTATAATCAGGCACGTGAACACACGCACACACATTTATCTATAATATACCTTTTTGTATATAGATCATTGAGCCTTCCTCAAGCAAATTAGGATAATATGTGTGAAATGGCATTTATAGAAAGATAGCCTTTACCTTTTTTTAAGAACCTTTCTGCCTTTTAGGCCTAACAGCAGTCTCTGCATCCTTGTTCACGTCACCCAGAAGTTCTGAAAAAATTAGAGGTAGAGAGCATTTAAGCATAAAAATATATATACACAGAACCAGTCAAAAGTTAGGACATACCCAGATTTTTCTTACAATAAATATTAAATAAAGAAAGAACTACCCTTTATTCTGCAAAAAAAAAAAAAAATCTTAAATCCCTCAAACTAACCAGCATTTGTTGTCATATTTACTGGGCATACTCTTTTTTTTTTTTTTTTTTTTGACAAGGGTAGTCATATGGCTATAATGAGTTTGCAGATGAGCGTCCATCTAAGTTCCCAAAAAATGTGCTGCACTTGTGGTTTGCATTTCATTGACCTTTTTGCCAAGTAAGTCCCAAAACAGCCTGACTTTACCTCAGCCATTGGAAAAATGGAAGAAGCTTGTTTGTCTGTTTAATTAGCAAAATATGGCTTCTTTGACAATTCCAAATTTTGGACACTATTCAAACAGGTGAATTAATCTTTTTTTCACTCCTGACCGTTCACCTCTGACAAGATTCCATTTAAGATAATGTTTACAGAAGTTAAGCCGTTCAAATTTCTTTAAAAACAGAGCGCTGCAACATTAGCAAAGTGAGTCCAAACTTTTGACTGGGACTGTATATATATATATATATACAGTCATGCCAAAAATTATTCATACCCCTACCAATTTTTGGTTTTTTTTCAAGATATTTTTTGACAAATCAAATTTATTCTTGCACAAATGACACAGTAGGTTGACATAAGGCTGTAAGAATTACAGCAAACTATTTTTTGAGAATTACAATACTTTTTGGTATTTTATTTGACAGATTTACAAAAAATGCTATGTCCAGAATTATTCATACCTTTTTCTCAGTAATTGATGGCAAAGCCTTCATTCACGATTACAGCCTCCAAACACTTCCTGTGTTTGAACACAAGGTTTCTACATGTTTCCACGGGGATTTTGGCCCACTCCTCTTTGGAAAACTTCTCCAGATCCTTAAGTTTTGAGGGTTTCCTTGACATGACCTTGGTCTTCAGTTCCCTCCAGAGATTCTCGATAGGATTGAGGTCGGGGCTCTGGCTTGGCCGCTACAAAACGTTCACTTTGTTGTCCACTAACCATTTCTTGACAGATTTGGCCATGTGTTTGGGATCATTATCCTGTTGGAAGATCTATTCCTGCCCAAGACCAAGTTTTTCGGCGGATTGCTTCGTGTTTTCACTGAAGATCTGGATATACTGGTCCTGTTTCTTAATGCCATTCACTTTAACAAGGTTTCCGGGCCCATTCGCTGAAAAGCAACCCCAGAGCATTATACTCCCGCCACCGTGTTTAACTGTTGGGACAGTTTTTCTTGGGTGGAACATTTCACCTTTCTTACGCCACTTCAACTTCTCCAACCCAGACACACAAGAACTAGTCTAGCCTTCGCAAAAGCTCACCTGGATGAAGATAAAAGCTTCTGGCAGTCAATGTTATGGACGGATGAAACAAAGACGGAGCTGTTTAGGCACAGAGATGGGGCTTTTGTTTGGCGTAAGAAAGGTGAAGCGTTCAACCTGGAAAACACGGTCCCAACAGTCAAACAAGGTGGCGGGAGTATCATTCTCGGGGGTTGCTTTTCAGCGAATGGGCCCAGAAACCTTATTAAAGTGAATGGCATTACAAAACACGACCAGTATATCCAGATCCTCAGTGAAAACATCAAGCAGTCTGGCGAATAACTTGGTCTTGGGCAGGACTGGATCTTCCAACAGGATAATGATCCTAAACACACGGCCAAATCCATCAAGAAATGGTTAGCGGACAACAAAGAGAACGTTTTGGAGTGGCCAAGCCAGAGCTCTCACCTCAATCCTATCGAGAATCTGTGGGGGGAACTGAAGACTAAGGTCATGGCAAGGAAACCCTTAAACTTTAAGGACCTGGAGAAGTTTGCCAAAGAGGAGTGGGCCAAAATCCCCATGTAAACATGTAGAAACCTTGTGATCCACCACAGGAAGCATTTGGAGGCTGTAATCGTGAATGAAGGCTTTGCCATCAATTACTGAGAAAAGGGTATGAATAATTCTGGAAACGGCATTTTTTGTAAATCTGTCAAATAAAATACCAAAAAGTATTGTATTTCTCGAAAAATTGTTTGCTGTAATTCTTACAGCCTTATGCTAACTTACTGTGACATTTGTGTAAGAAATTTTTTGACAAATCAAATTTGATCTTGAAAAAAAAAAAAAAAATTGGTAGGGGCATGAATAATTTTGGGCATGACTGTATAGTTGGGACAAGGTGTAAATTGTGAATAAAATCAAAACGCAATGACTCTCAAATCACACCCGCCAGTATTTTATTCACAATGGAACAGAGATAACATAGCAAATGTTGAAACTGAGAAATTTTACAATTTTTTCCACAAAATGAGCTCATTTCAAATTTGATGGCTGCTACAGGTCTCAAAAAAGTTGGGACAGGGGCTTGTCTACCATGGTGTAGCATCCCCTCTTCTTTTTAACACAGAGTGGAGGCGTCTGGGCATTGAGGAGACAAGTTTCTTGAGTTGAGCCATTGGAATTTGATCCCACATTTGTTTAATACAGGCTTCCAGCTGCTGGAGAGTTTTGGGTCTCATTTGATGGACTTTTCGTTTAATTATGTGCCAAATGTTCTCAATCGGTGAAAGATCAGGACTGCAGGCAGGCCAGTTCAGCACACGGACTCTTCTACTACGAAGCCATGCTGTTGTAATAGCAGCAGTATGTGGTTTTGCATTGTCCTGCTGAAATACACAAGGCCTTCCCTGGAATATATGTCATCTGGAGGGGAGCATATGTTGCTCTAAAACCTGTATATACCTCTCAGCATTCATGGTGCTTTGTAAAACATGCAAGTGTCCCACACCATATGCACTAATGCATCCCCATACCATCAGAGATGCTGGCTTTTGAACTGAATGCTGATAACAGGAGGGGTGGTCTTTCTCCTCTTTAGCCCGGAGGACACGACGCCCAAGATTTCCAACTAGAATGTCAAATTTGGACTCGTCTGACCACAGGACACTTTGCCACTTTGCTACAATTCATTTTAAATAAGCCTTGGCCCACAGAACACGGCGGCGCTTCTGGATCATGCTCAACAATGGCTTCCTTTTTTTTTTTTTTTTTAAAGATTATTTTTTGGGAACTTTTCCTTTATTTGACAGGTATAGTGTAGAGAGACAGGAAGGTTGGGGAGAAGAATGGGGGAAGACATGCAGCAAATGACTTGAGCCGGAATTGAACCCAGGTCGCTGCGGGAAGGACATAGCCTTTATGGTACACGCGCTTAGACCGATGATTCACCGGGGCGCCCAATGGCTTCCTTTTTGCATGATAGAGTTTTAGGTGGCATCTGTGGATGGCACGGCGAACTGTGTTTACAGACAGTGGTTTCTTGAAGTATTCCTGGGCGCATTTAGTAATGTCAATGACAGAATAATGCCGGTGAGTGATGTAGTGGCGTCTGAGGGCCCGAAGATCACGGGCATCCGATAAAAGTCTTCGGCCTTGTTCCTTACGCCCAGAGATTTTTCCAGTTTCTCTGAATCTGTTGATGATGTTATGCACTGTCGATGATGAAACCTTCAAAGCCCTTGCAATTTGACGTTGAGGAACATTGTTTTTAAAGTATTCCACAATTTTTTTACGCAAGACATCCCTTTTATAGCCAATCATGTTACACACCTGATGCCAGTTAACTTAATTACTTGCTAAATGTTTTTTCAGCTGATTCTCTTATATATAAATTGCTTTTTCAGCCCTTTTTTGCCTGTGTCCCAACTTTTTTGAGACCTGTTGCAGCCAGAAAATTTGAAATGAGCTCATTTTGTGGATAAAAATGTAAAATGTCTCAGTTTCAACAATTGAAATGTTATCTATGTTCTGTTGTAAATAACATATTGGCTCATGTGATCTGAAAGTCATTGCATTTAGATTTTATTCACAATTTACACTTCGTCCCAACTATTTCGGAATTGGGGTTGTATAATAAAAAATATAGATATTTTTAAAATATATTTTAAAATCATAATTTTTAAAAAATTATTTAAAAATTTTTTTTTTAATTGTTATTATTGTTTTATAAAGGGTTATATTATTTTTAAAAGGTAGTAATAGTACTAGCACTAGCTGTTGTGCTAAATAAAATCAAACACAGTATCAGGGAACCACCAAAACACAAAGACAGGCGGCAAGACAGACTGCAAATGCCTTATATGGCGATCGTCATTTCTAAGCTCCCAGGATTCCAACGTGACGGTTAACGGTCATCTGCAGACACCAGTGTACTAGGGTGAGTAAATTTTTACGCGCTCACAATTTCTTTCTTGCTTTTCCTTGTGCCCTTTTTATTTAGATACTGTCATTAAATGTCTTTACAAGTAACATAAGGTCACCTTATGGTTGGTTTATGGTTGAATAGTTTCCCCGCTTGTCAAATATCTTTTGGCCATGTATCTATGCCTTATCTGACGCTAACATTAGCTAAACTGCTGTTGAGTCGTAGTTTACATTACTTGCAGGCTACGGAGTAATGACAATAAACCCTGTTGACTTACATGACAGCCTCCTATGAGGAGCTAGCAACTCGTTTTATCTCTTCCTTTTTCTTTCTTTCTTTATCAATCTGTAGTCAGAGCTAGCCTGTAAAGTGGTGATTTAACTTTGTGTGTGAAAAGTTTTGGCAGTTTAAACAAGCAACAGAACAGAACGTTAGTTTTCTGCTCTGCACCAGCATTCGTATTCAGGTGCACGGGTGGTGTTGTCATTGCTATCCATGAGATAATTCAAGACACTGAGCAAAATCCGTAAAAAATGAACGTGACTGTAAGGAAAGTATTTGCTGAGTGGCGTGCTAACATGCTTCAGTAGGGCCACTCAGTGTGAAATAGTATGATAAGGGCTGTAGGAGTTAAAATTATGTAGGCCTTCTATATACAGAGGATCTCACATGAGTGAGCCCAAGATATCAAATTTACTAAACGAGAGTAGTAATTTTCGTTTATTCTGAGCCTTTGGTGAGGAGTAAACAAAAATTACCACTCCAGTTTTTGATATCTCGGGTTCAGGGATCCTATTTATCCCGTCCAATCATTTGGAAAAAAATAAGAAAAGCGTTCGCTTCTATTTGGCGGTTTATTCAAGTCAGTGGGGTGAATAATTTGCTAGCTAGCATGGGTAACGCTTTTTGCCATTAAATTAATAAATTTGAGTTTCAACAATAAAAGTTCCTTTTATAACTTATTACTATAATGGCAAAAGCACTGGTGTGCTAGCTAGCAAAATATTCATCCCATTGACTTCTCTTTTGAAGCCTTCCCATTGTTTTCAAGCCTCCATCAATGTCGAGATTTTGCGTAATATTTTCGAGCAACTACAAATGTCATTTTTCTTGACCAGAGTCGTTGAAAAACAGAGTCACGACACTTCCATAGACTCCTATAGGAATTGAGGAATGCGGAAGTAATGCGTATCATGGGGCAAGCAATAGTTCCAAACAATGAATAGTTCCTGCACTGACCTCTATTTATTTTCATTGGAACACGTTTGCAAGTTAGTTGATCAAATGACTGCATTTTTAGGTAATCTGACGCATTAGCTGACCCCTCATGAATTTTGTCGATAGCGTTATTTTCTGTACCCAGCTTTAGTTTATGTTGATTGTGAGATAACAACCTGTTAAATTCTTATTTAAAGGAGCAGTATGCAAGAAATGTATGTTGATTAATCATGAAATGGCCCTGATATATCCCCAGACATTAAGGAATGACGTTAATTTCATATACTTATATCACTGACAACAGTAGTCCAGCCAGAATATTCTCATTACAAAAGAGAAGTTGCAGCCCACAACTAATGTTTATGTTGTCATTTTGTTTTTCGGCCTGTTGCGCCGCCCTCCACCTATCTCCCAATCATGAAATCAGTAGCATTTCGGCATCCAGGTTGCCAGTTACCACTGAGCTGCAGCTACCAGCGTTTCGGAGCACAAATGTCTGACGTTACTAAACCTAAAAGGCTTCGTTATGATCCCGAAATATGTCGTGACAAAGTCAGAAACAAAACAAGGATCTGTATTGGACATGCCTTTGAAAGATGGAGACGGCTGAAAGCAGAGAAGAATTTGAAGACCGACGCCGAAGTTGCTCATTTTCTCCTGGACAGGTAAGAGTCAGCTAAGTTTGGCTAACTTAATTCTATTTAATGTAGGCATGGACAGTTCAGATATTCTCTTCAGTCGAATAACGTTATGTATTTTCGTTCATGGTACATTAGTGCATATGCAGATGGGTCATCGAATTGACTAAGTAACAAATTGTTTGAGAAATAAAAACCGCGACTCGTCATTGCTAAAATTAGCAATGCATTATTAGAGTCCGTTTCTCTGGCATTATGCTGAGACGCTGTGGAAACCGTTCCAACATTAGCACAGCCATTATGGCAATATGAAATGTAATTGAGACAGTACATCGGTCAAATGAGTCCTCATTCATTCTTTACGTATATTATAGTATGGACTTTAGTGGGCTATCCACACAGAAGAGTGACGAGCAAGTTGACCAATATGACCATTGCTAAAGTTAGTCATTAGCCTCAATCTTTTCTGAACTGAACTGAACACAAGCCTGTGAGAGCAAATCATTGGTGATATTGAAACGTAGCCATGGTAGCTCCGTGTCGTAGACATTCTTGCTGGATCCGGCAACCTAGCTGGCAACCTCTCGTCTGGGGGGAGGGGGAGGGGATAGTGCTCTCTGCAGTATTTTGAATGTGATTGCAGTACCAGTTTTGGCCACAGACTTACATATGGCTCCTTTAAGTTAGCTTTGATGATGTGAGCAGCTCTTAATGATCTTGCATAACCAGATGTCGTTTGTCCTTCATTTAGCTACCGTAAATTATTTGCAGTTATTGGTGTTTGTTTGTGTACAAAGTTTATATTTGCTTATTAGATTTGCTGATAGTTTCGACCGCATTAGCGTACCCGATTTCAATAAATGGTAGCTAGTTTGTATATACCTAAGTTTTTCTTTGGTTTCGTCATTCATTGCACACGTCGTTTATGAGACACTGCACCAGTGACAGGAGATGAGGTCAGTAGCATGCATGTCAACTATCAACGTGAAAAAGTAAAGCGGGAGTGTAAATGCTGATAGTTCAATTACTTCACATTTTTTTCTGTTGAAGAGCTGACGTGAACCACAGGAGGCTGACATCGATAAGCTGGAAAGCCAGGTATGTATAAGTATCCAAATATGCATTTGCCAGTAATAAGGTATGAAGCTAATAGTCAGAAACAACTCACTAGCTCTCTATTCTCCAAAATAATCAGAGCTGAATCAACACCTCAAAGCAACAATTGAACATTACAAACTGCATGAAGGTAGGGTTTATTGCAGGACTATTTGAATGAACAAGTTTTAGCTCAGTGTACCTCATATTCTGGCAACCATATCAACAGTTGCATCTCAATAAATTAGAATATCATCAAAAAGTTGATTAATTTCAGTAATTTCATTCAAAAAGTGAAACTCATATTTTATATTGATTCATTATACACAGACTGATATATTTCAAGTGTTTATTTCTTTTAATTTTGATGATTATAACTGACAGCTAATGAAAACCCAAAATTCAGTATCTCAGAAAATTAGAATATTACTTAAGACAAATAAAAAAAGGATTTCTTACACTGAAATTTTGGGCTACTGAAAAGTATGAACATGTACAGCACTGAATACCTGGTTGGGGCTCCTTTTGCATGAATTACGGCAGCAATGCGGAGTGGCATGGAGGCGATCAGCCTGTGGCACTGCTGAGGTGTTATGGAAGCCCAGGTTGCTCTGATAGCGGCCTTCAGCTCTTCTACATTGTTGGGTCTTGTGTCTCGCATCTTCCTCTTCACAATACCCCATAGATTCTCTACGGGTTTAGGTCAGGTGAGTTGGCTGGCAAATCAAGCACAGAGATACCGTGGTCGTTAAACCAGGTATTGGTACCTTTGGCAGTGTGGGCAGGTGCCAAGCCCTGCCAGAAAATGAAACCAGCATCTCTATAAAGCTGGTCAGCAGAGGGAAGCTTAAAGTGCTCTAAAACTTCCTGGTAGACAGCTGCGCTGACCTTGGACCTGAGAAAACACAGTGGACCAACACCAGCAGATGACATGGCTCCCCAAACCACCACTGACTGTGGAAACTTTACACTGGACCTCAAGCAACTTGGATTCTGTGCCTCTCCTCTCTTCCTCCAGACTCTGGGACCTTGATTTCCAAATGAAAAGCAAAATTTACCTTCATCTGAGAACAGGGCTTTGGACCACGGAGCAGCAGTCCAGTCCTTTTTGTCCTTAGCCCACGTAAGACGCCTCTGACGTTGTCTCTGGTTCAAGAGTGGCTTGACATAAGGAATGCAACAGTTGAAGCCCATGTTCTGGATACGTCTGTGCGTGGTGGCTCTTGAAGCACTGACTCCAGCTGCAATCCACTCCTTGTGAATCTCCCCCAAATTCTTGAATGGGCCTCCTTTCACAATCCTCTCAAGGCTGCGGTTATCCCTGTTGCTTGTGCACCTTTTTCTACCACATTTTTCCTTCCATTCAACTTTGCATTAATATATAAGCCCTTAAGAACCACACCGGGCCAACCCATGTTGAAGAACTTTTGAGAAAATGGGACTCAAAGTTGCCAGCCTCCTGTGTCATCTGGAGCAACTGGCAACTAGAAACACTGCTTATGTTAAAAACTCAAGTTATGTAAAATTACATGATGCATTTCTTTTGCAGGGTTTGGATGCCCTTCTTTTTCATTTAAAGTGAAAGATACCTCCTTCTGAAGAGGAAGCATCATCTTCTGATTCATTTGGGTCAAACTCTATGTCTCTGTCATCTTCCACTTCACCATCGTCATCAATCATAGCAAGCAGTTCCTCCTCAGTGAGATACCTAGCCGCCATGTTTACAATGAAATATGGGAAGGTTGTGGGATGGCCTATTATGGCTAAGGCAGTGCAGTGCATATGTACAGGGGAAGAGAAGACGTTTGCTTGTATGAACAATCCATGTGGGTAGATTGGGTTGGCCCATTTAGGAAATGTAGATCTCAGTTTTCTGCACATGCTGACCACCTCAACTCAATTTCGCCAAAAGTGTGGGATGACCCGGTATGGTTCTTAGGGGCTCATATAGCACTCTGTGAACGGCCAGCTTCTTTAGCAATGACTTTATGTGTCTTACCCTCCTTGTGCAGGGTGTCACTGATCGTCTTCTGGACAACTGTCAAGTGAGCAGTCTTCCCCATGATTGTGTAGCATACTGAACCAGATTGAGAGACCATTTAAAGGGTCAGGTCTGACACCATGAGTCTTCATTATTGAACAATAACAATATTCAAATTTTCTAAGATAGTGAATTTTGAGTTTTCATTAGCTGTCAGTTGTAATCATCAAAATTAAAAGAAATAAACACATGAAATATATCAGTCTGTGTGTAATGAATCTATATAATATATGAGTTTCACATTTTCAATCAAATTACTGAAATAAATCAACTTTTTGATGATATTCTAATTTATTGACATGCACCTGTATGCTTAGAGGCTTAATAGAAACATGCCAAAAGTGTACATTCGTAAAGAAGTGGAGTGCAAATGCAATGTCTTTACAACTATGGTTCAGGCAAGCTCTTCCTCATTTCAGCAAATATGTAGACAGCGAGCATACATTACATTTTTTGATAATGCATACTTTGGAAAGGTTTTTACTGCTGGACTTTTATTTGTAATGGAATATTTTGAGTGTGGTATTAGTACTTTCCCTTTGTTAAAGCATCTGAATACATCTTCCACCACTGTATGCTTTAAATGCCCTGTCCAAAAAATTTAAACTGTAGCATTACTTGAGCTGTGGAGTTTGCCATTATTTTATAAATAAGCATTTGACTCAAGATTCTTGCATGTGTATCTGGACGTGTTTTGAGCGATGATCATCCTGTGAAGTTTATTAAGTGCTCAAGGCCAGGTGTCCAGATCTCCTTTTCTGTGCATTGTTGTGATGGAAGAATAAAATGTCTATTTAAAACACTTGTATGTCTTTCCTGGCCTGCTTTCTGACATCTTTTTTTGTTCCCGTAGGACATCAAATGAGTTTCTTTGAAGACTGCTCATTCAAGGAAAAATGTATCTACCCTCTCTCTGGGTATAATGTATAATAATGTATAATAAAATGGTTTGTCTAATGCAATGGGTGGCCTTGTTTATTTTGTACTATTGACAAAACTCTTTTATCTGCATAAATTGAGCAGTTGCTTGCATCCATTGATATCCACTTGCTGTACATGTTTACATGAATGTCTTGACATAATATTTAGATGTGAGTAAGAATGACCATAGAGACATGAAAAATATAAGTTCATCCAATCTAAACATCATCTGCATTATGGTAGCAATCCTTTCCCTCCAAAATGAAAAGGAGAAAAAGTGATGAATTCTGTAAAGCAACACTCTCCATAAAAAAAAATCCTACTATAATTGAAACCAGCATCGTGATCAATGAACATTATGCGTATATACAAAGCCGACTGAAAATTTCTACAAATTCGAATATAGTCGCCGCTGTCTACGTATTCTGTCATTGGAGAAATCTCCCTTTTCTTCCAAAATCTTAGCAGTCTAACTGAAAAATGCTATCTCTCTGCCATTCCCCAACAAAATGCTATTCTGTCTATTTAGCAGAAGTGTAGCCAATATAGTCAGTAGGGGAGACCGGGTCTAGTTGTTACACATCCATGTTGTTACATTCTAAATAGTTCCAATAGTAAACACAGACGGCGCTCTAATTTTTCCTGCTGCTCCGCGAAGGTGACCCGCGTCTTTACATGACAGAAGCACGTACATCGAAAGTCGCGGGTTAGTGTTTCAGAAAAATGCTCAAAAAAGTAACTTTCTTGGTGTTTGGAAGATTTCGATTCACATCAAGTGTAATTGATACATACTTGAGATTTTCTGGATTATGAGAGAGAAGACATTAGCCACTGTGTCGTGACACACCCATGTAAAGATTGCTCTGGAACATTTCAAAATGTCGGGTGAAGGGTTGCTGATGGACTAGTTGATACACCCAAGTTGTTACAGTAAGAACTTGCCCCGAAACCTGTAACAACTTGGGCAAGATCAAATTACCTCACTGAATGACTTTCTACCTTTTTGTATTTCAGAAAGATGCCTTGAAATTACAAACGAATAACGAAACGTGGCAATGCCATCAGAGAAGGACTCAAGAGGTTCCTTACTGTGGCTTCATGGCGATAATAGTAGTAAGGCATCCCCCTTAACTTGCCTACTTAATCGGGAAACACGTCTCACTTAAGCAAATTCTTAGTGTAACAAAATGCCCCACAACCTGCAAAAAACTACCCCTCCTGTAACAAACAGCCCCATATATGGCGCAGTTTGTTACAGGTGACAGATGTCTATTTTTTCCTCACCAGCATTATGCATGCGCAGAATATAGGGGTTGCTGCAGATCAGTCATGTAGTCTAATAAACTTTCTATCTTTACAGTGCATATTGATAACAAAAACCTGATAATGTCAATTCTACAGCCATTAAAAGAAAAAGTGTAACAACTAGACTCGGTCTCCTCTACACATTTACGTTATCATTGTCCAAAAACTGCCGCAAATGTAATCACTGCTTCTATCTGTCCCGCTTGGAACCATTCAAACTAGTTGACAGCGCGGGTCTATATGGAACTATTTGGAGCTACGTGGACCGTGTGACCACGTACCGATGAGATTAAAGCGTGTCGTAACTCTGTTTTTCAACAGCTCTGTTCTTGAATGGAGTCTGCAATAATTTAAATAATTTAATTTTTTCGCCACCATGCTAATCCTTTTTGTAGTCTAAAAACCACACGTCCCATGATCCTCCTCATTCCCGGGCAGAACGAGTTCTCAACCCGTCAGAAATTTCCAGCACCTTGTAATCATAGACTGTATAAAAAGATGGACGTGAAATTTTTTTTTTTACTGGCGAGTTGGTACATTATGTACATTGATCAGCCAATCACAGCAGACACTCTTCCACGTCACTTGAGTGCGCACACGTGGTGTTTGTTTACCTTCCTTGCTGTGTGCAAACCCAGCTTTAAAGGGCCTCTTCGCTCGGCTATTAATTCTGCACGCGTTTGTAAAAAAACAGAAATTTTGGCGATTAAACTCAGTGTTCCAAAAACAATCCTCTGCAGCTCTGGATCTGTGAATTAGCTGGCTGCTTACAGAGATGCCAAGTCTCACGCATTAGGCGTGAGTCTCTCGCCTCTTAGTGGCATTCACGTTCCTGTGCCGTAGTCAGCAATTATTCAATCAATGCGCACTGGAGAAATTCACTCGCGGAATTTAAGTCATTTTGCATTAAGTTAATCAGTTTCACGTGCATTACGGTGGATTTCCCCACTAGTGACACAGAAATCGATTATGACTCGGGAATTCTCATGCTTGTCTTTACTGAGGCATTGAAAGCAATGGAATTGCATGAAGACGTTTCACATGGTCTTATTTCATTGAAACAATTTAAATGATCATGAAACACATGCATTGTTTCCAATCCCTGGGTAAAGAGAAGCACGAGAAGTCCGGATTCATAATCGCTTTCCATGTTACTTGTGGTGAGGTCCACCTTTACGCAAGTGAAACTGAAACTTCAATGCACAAGGATTTTAATTCCTCGTGAGAATCTCATTAATTTTTTTAATTCCACGTGAGAATTTCATTAATAAGCGTTCATTGAATAATTACGAACTACGGTGAATACACCTAAAAAATGCGTGAGACCCACGCCGAATGTGCGAGACTTGGCACCTCTGGGCACGGGGGTGGCAGTGGTGTGCTGGGGGCATATATGCATGGGGGCTCCTTTCAGAATAGACCCTATTTGAATTCCTGCATTTACCGCTTTTACATTTCACTCTTTTTCCAGTCCCCCAGTGGTAATTAGCCAATACATATTTTACCAAGACGAATTCCGATTCAGATTACCATATTCAGACGTTTATTTACCAACATACATGTAATACCACAGCTTCAGGCTCAACAGAAAAACTACGAAATGGACAATTATGTGCATGAAGATAAAGCAATGCACTCACAGCTGACAACAACCTTCATGACCTCAGTAAGTTGCAATGCGTCAATCATTGCACATCTGAAATCTGCAGATGATTTTTGATTAACATTGACATTGTTCATAACACATGTAATGCTGGGAATAAATAAAATAAAAGGGAATATAATGCAAAGTTGTGGTATATGTAAAATGCATTATACATTTTCATGTATCAACCTTACGAAGTCACTTTACAGCAAAAAGACAATCATTTTGTTGAGTGAATGCATGGTGGTGGTGGTTTTTCACATCAGGAACACACTGAGGGTGCATTTTAACAAGTTCATTGTTTTCTATGCGTTTTTCCTGGACTCTGGTTTCTGGAAACACATTCTGCCAAGTTATGAGGAGCTGCCATTTTTTTCTTTGACAGTACACCAGATCTAAAGTCACCTTTCCTCTTTGCAACCACTTTACTGTATCCATGTTCTGCAACAGATGACACTTTGGTGGGTCGCCCACTTGCCACCTGTTTCTGTCCACCTAGTGCCATTTTCTTCCTCCGGGCAATAGCAGTAGGCTGTACGCCAATACGTTTCAACCCTGCTACTTGTTTTGTTTTCTTGTTCAGGGTCTGCTAGCCAGAATACATTCCTAATGTGTTCAGAGATGAGACGATAGCTGTATCTGTACACAATTTGTGCCCACTGTTTAAAAATGCTCTAAAAGCAAGTCCGGGTCACTCTCAACTTTGGTTGCTAGGGTAGAGGCAAACAACATAAACTCTGCCTTGATCTTTTTACTTCAGACATATGCTCACACTCTGGCATATCACTATCAGATGAAGTGTCCCTGCTGACTGTGCTTCTACCAGTCGCTCTGTTGTCATAGGCCTTGTGGACAGTGTTCTGCAGTGCCAAACTGTCTTTTCTTAATGCTACACTATCTGCGACACTGACAACATGATCAAGTCTAGATGAAGAAGGAAGATCTTCACCAACCTGAGAGTTGTGGCTCATGCTGACATTACCTTCTTCATCAGATTGATTCAATGAAGAAAACCACTCAAGTGGAGCATCAGTTTTCCCAGTTGCTATATTATAGAGAGATTGCCTTATTTGAGGTGAGCACACAGGAATGAAGTTTAGGGAGCCTATTTTGAATTTCTTGACCACCACCGCCTGATGCTTGCATGACCCATGTGGCAGGTGCACATGCCTACCTCTATGAATACATGATAACACTTTCCAACTGTTGTTTCGCTTGGTACCTCAAACACATGATCAGAGATCTTCTTGACTGCATTAAGGTCAACTCCTTTGCACAATGGCATGTATTTACTATTCCTCACTTTATCCAGCCTGTTATTGGCCATATCCAACAACTTTCACTCATAGAAGCACTCCATTCGGCCAACGATATATGGACCAGCTGTAGTGCATTAAAAGCTTTTGTTCTCATCAAGATCTTTTCTTTTAATACACAAACAGCTGCCTCACAGAAGTTGTTAGTATGGTTGCCGCGGACAGGCAGGGCCTTCCTGAAACATACTGCCCACAACTCTTGCCTGTTATACACTTTCAATGTACTTCATGAAAGAAGGGTGGGCAGTCATTTGCACATTACTGAGCACCTTTTCATATACTTCGTCTAGAGCATCAGAGGTCTCAGAGTAAACCATGCTTTTCACTGCATAGAACAATGACTGTCGATCTGCCATGGGAATCTTGTTCTTTCCGTCCCACAGCCATCTCCACGTGGCCTGAAGGACATGAAAAACACACAAAATCTATTCTGAATCTGGGAAAGATTTACAAAGAGCACTGCGCTCAGCATCACAGTCATCGGTCATGAATATCTTTGGGCCAGCCAGTCCCCTACCTGAAAAGGAATCTGGTGAAAGAAGTGACTTGTAAAGGTCCAAAGCAGCAGTAATTGTGTGTTCAGATTCACTGGTTGTTATCAAACAACCAACTGGTAATCCTCCTGCACAGCTGTGGGTCATGAGCAAGAACACTCTAACGTTATGTCTCTCCATGTTTCCCGACGAATCAACGAAACACATCTCACCACTCTGTGGAACCTTCTCAATCACTCTTTTCATCAACGGTGTGCAGACGGCCATTACCACTTGTTTATCGTCTGTTTCTGCCATTTTGATAATGTCCTCCCCTTTTTTGGATTTCAGCTGATTAACAAGTTGCTGCAGGTCCTTAAGCATTGTGGCATCACTTCCTTATGCTGCTTTGCCAGTTGCATAATACAGCCTGTAAATGAACAGATCAGAACAAATAATTCCCAAGGTCAAATCTCAACAGAATATGATCACCAGACGTCTGTGGAGAACACTGCTGAAGACCCAGAAGCTCTCTTAGAAACATACATACCTGTAGCACCACTGTATGTCTGGCACTAGAGCCCTGTCTGCACTCTGGAATATGAAGTCATCCTGGCTCTCAATCTGTAGGTCAGACTTGTGACATTCCAAGGCAGCTGATGGACTGTACCCCATCTGGAACATTCCGAGGAACTTCTCTTTGACTTCATCACTCACATCTCTATGGCGCAGGGCATCAGCACACTCAATAGGGTGATTATGAGTGTACCTTAGGGTAACAGTGGTTGGAAAACTGCGAAGATGGATATCCGTTGACCTGAAAGTGAGAGTCACTACCATTAGTCGGCAATAAGCTTACCATCAGCCCATGCCCATGTTTTTTGAGCCTCCTTGGCCTCAGAAAGTTACAAAATCAAACAAAAAAGGGGGAAAAGGGCAAAGACGACCGACTTCTACGAAAAAAACATGGCGACTAATTTTATTCACCAAAACATTCATGACGTCACAAATTAATTATTTAGCGACAATGAGGTTGGGCAGATGGCAGCACCGGGTCTGGTCCAAGGACTTTAAGGGAGAGTGTAGAACACTATGAACCCAGTTCAAGTTGGACAAATCTATGGACTCCATAAGCAGTGTGTGCCTGAATTCTGATGGACTGATGTTGGATGAAGTCGCTGGGTCACACTGCCCTGACTGACTACTCCCTTAAAGGGATTGAAGATGCATACCTTGTTCTCTTCTGATCCGTGTGCTTCACAAGAATTGACATGGACGCCTTGCAACCAGTATCTTTGGCTGACTTACTAGTCCTAGTGTTGTGCTGGCAGTGCATATCAATCTGTATGTATGAAGACAAGAAAATCCTTCAGTGAAAAGTTATAAATAATATTAATGATAGTGCAGGAAGAAAATGCATTTACTGGAAGAAAAAGCATTTACCGGTAAACTAAAAATACCTCAAGTTAGGGTTTCCAAGTAGGCTAATACAAGACTTAATGTACAATGTGTATAGGCCTACTGTTTTAGAAAGATCGATTTTGCTTGGGCTACTGATTTTATCAAAGGAACAAGATTCCCAACACAAACCTTGTAAATGATCTTGTGGCCAACACCGGGATATGTTTTTATGCCCCCGACCTTGAAAGAGTCGGTCGGGGGCATTATGTTTTCACCCCTTCCGTCCGTCTGTCCGGGCGTCCGTCCGGGCGTCCTGTCGTAAACTTTTCCTTTGTTGCGCTCTAACGTGCACACCGCTCAATGGAGGTTTATGATTTTTGGTGGAGTGAATGGTCATACATAGGGGATGATGCCTATCGATTTTCAGCTCACTCCGCCAACCAATATGGCCACCACAGCAGACATCTTGAAATCTTTTGTCGCGCTCTAATGTGAACACCGCTCAACAAAGGTTTATGATTTTTGCTGGGGTGAATGGTCATACATAGGGGATGATGCCTATCGATTTTCAGCTTGCTCCACCAACCAATATGGCCGCCACAGCAGCCATCTTGAAATCTTGGCATGAAATGACCCTTTTAACATGTTTAACTTTCAGTATTATTCACTCTCACTTTTCACTATGCTAAACTAGCAATCTATTCGATCTTAACCCCAATTAAACATACGGGCAGGGGCATATGCTCTTGTTGAAACTCTCATTGTTGTTTTGGATATTTTCTCGAAATCTGTCTGCCATTTTTTTGCATCTTCAGCTGTTTTGACAGGAAGCCGTAGAGTTGCTGAGAACGAACCACTGTTTTGTTCGTGTGAAATATACGAGGTCAGCAGATAGTCGTAGGGTTCTGGAAGAACATCCTGAAATAGTGAGAAATTACATTAAGATTAAAGAAATAAAATTCTCCATTGGGCCTATTATGTTGAGGGCATTTAACAGTGAGATTGAGAATGATAATGAAGGTAACAATTGAGAGCCCTCAACATAATTGAGAGCAATTATGGTATCTATCGCAAGTTTCAAGTCTCCTTCGATATATCGTGATGTTCATTTTTGTAAATTATGGTCCCAAGTAGACTAGAATAAAGGATGAAGCCAGAATATGCTTTAGGGGCGCGGCTATCCTCTGGTCCTCGTCCGATACAGTCATATCCAGAGCCACGGTCCTCCCCGGATCTTCAATTCACGCTCTTGTCCAATAGGAATCGCATTCGGTTTCAAAATGACAAAATGGTGCTGTTCAAATTGCCAAAATTGAGGCTTCCTAAATGGTATGCTGAAACCAATGGGTGACGTCACCGTTGCTTTGTCCATCTTTTTATACAGTCTATTCTTGTAATGGCCATTTTTATGCTTAGCCTGGTGAGATGAGCCATTTCGCCGGCTAAGCTTATTATATTTGGATGTGAATCGAGATCAGGTTGTAAATATCCCCTGGTCTGTGTTACAGTATGCTCTGTTAAATAATATGTGTACAACATTGTTCAATATTATACTTTTTAGTAATATAAACATACAATGATCAGTTGGTCTGGGACTGATGGAATTTTCCAGCTGCTTAGGTGTCGAGCCTGCGACTACTAGAAAGCCAGTTTGTACTATTTCACATTTTTATGGATGGGCATTTCAACATGGACTGATTTTGTATTGTGATTTTCTAAATGAAGCAAAAAAAGTTGACTAGTTTTATGCATATATTAATTCTGTATTTTTCTCTGGTTTATTTGCCAGTTAATTTGTGGAGATCCCTCCTGGGATACCATAATTATTGCATTTAGAATCTGTGATATCCTTTGTTATTGGTTTTTTCATTTTTTGCCTTAGTTTTTAAATATTTACTTGCTTGAAGGGTTTATAATAACTTTAAAACATCTTAAAGTTACATCTGAGTACTTCATGACCATTCCTACCAAGAAATGATTTCTCATCATTTATGGGATAAATGAAATTACAGTGCACATTATAATTGAACTACTCTTTTTCTTTTTACTTCAAATACTGCCATTATTGTTGCTACTGGTATAATTAGTATTACAATTACTCCTACTGCAAACAAGAAAAATAACAATGGTAATGTTAACTATGATATGAGGTGAAATTATATTAATCACATATGTCTTTTTCCCCCTTGGAGAATGGCTTATATTTTAGTGCAGTGGATTGAAGACCCTCCATCTTGGGATGTTTTGCCTGCTAAAAAAATTGCCAATGGAAACTGCACAGTCAACAGTATATGTGACATCTTCTATAAGGATGTAACAAGCTCAGCTAAGATATTACGGATCAGTTTGTGGATCTAAAATTCTGACATCTAAATTTGATATAAAATAATTTTCTTGTTATGTGTACTTGACTGTAAGCCAATAGAGAATAGCACACACAACCTTACTCTCTCTTTCTCTCTCTGACTCTGCTTTTTTACTCTGCCTGTCTATTTTTTGGTTACTTTCTCTTAAAGGGAGCAGATCAACCCTTCTAAAAGGCTTAGAAACTCAGGAGAGAGAAAACTTTGCACCAAACAATTCAGCACAAGAGTGCGGTCGTGGTCAAAGGAAAAAGTGGCCAAGTAGCCGTGTTTGCTAACCAGCTAGAAGCTCTGCCGAAGATGATGATGTAGGTATTCAAAAGATCAAATATACACATCAACACTGTTTTATTTAAGCTGTTTATCATTATCTTTTCTGATCTCATATTTGCAGCTTGCATGTCATCACTCCTGAGTATTGACTGCCATTTTCTAGCACTAAAAAATCGTCAGGTCATTCAGGTCTTCATGTATCACATCAGTGCAACCCCCCCCCCCCCCACACACACACACACACACACACACACACACAAAATCTGAGTAAGGTTTGTTTTGTGTTGCAAATTATTTTACAGGAGACCTTTTTGCCAGCTAAGGTCCAAAAAAAGGAATTATCAAAGAAAAAGTCGAAGTCCATTTTAACACACTACAGGGCAAGGTAGGGATTTCTGAATGCCTACAAATGCAACTTAAATGTGAAGACAGGCTGCCGGTGTCATGGTATAGGTTGTGTGTGTGTATAGGACTTTCTCTGTGGCTCTCGTCCTGGGTTGACATCGAATTCCTTTACTATCGGATTCTTTACCCAGCTGGCTGATTGGACTTGGGCGGTGCCTTCCCCGGACTCTATGTAAGCCAGAAGTCCGCTACACCTCCTTTGGTAGAGTGTCTGATTTTAGGTAACACTTCAGCCAGAAGATATTTCTAGTTAGGGATATTTTTGCGAACTTCTTCGCGGTGATTTTTGGGGAATATATTAGTAGGGAGATTTCCTTTCGATTTCGTCCCTCATTCTCGTAAGGTCTGCACCAATTAAGGTGCTTTGGAATTCTCTTTTCTCTTGACCTTATTTGGTTGCTTTTACTGCACCGCTGCATGCGGGTTCTGTTCTTTGTTTCTGCCAGTTTCCCTCTCTCGCTCCGCTTCCGGGTTCTGATTGTTAAGTTTGTATTTTGGGAAGCGCGAGAGTTCATTTGCTGCGTGTCATCTATTCCTCCTTTTGGTGATTTTAAGTGCTCGTTATTGCTGGCCTTTGGCTCGCCAGTCCGCTGCATTTGGCCTCCGAATTTCCACCATTAGAGCCGGGTTTGCTCACTCGGTTTAGGCCCCGCAAAGTTTCAACCAATGAGTGTAAAGAAGCAGTGGTTGACAGGCGCGTGCTTCGGAGGAGAGTCGCGAACTGTCTTCACTCTCCCGAGTTGGCAACATGGGTCACATACGAGCAAGCCTTATACATAGTTCTCGAATTGGGCATTCCAGATTCGGATGGAATTGGAGATGCCAAGTTAAAAAAAAAAAAATTATATTTATATATAAATAATAAAAAAAATGAAGACAGACTCATTTTAAAACTCATAAAATTGACTACTATCGGCAGTTATACAGTAGATTGCATACATGAAAGTAAATTATACGTTCAATGAAATCCAGCATGATCCAAACTTAAACAAGTTAGTGCCACCATCAAAAGTACAAAAATGGAAATGGAATCATAATTTTATTATTTTTTAACTCTGATTATTAAAAAAATAATAAAAGATTTTATGGTGGTAATGCAGGTATGTGTGTGCTTCTCATGAACCCTGATTTTGTTATGTCTCGGAAGCAACATCACTTACATATTGAGAGGGTGTTAATGAACTTAAATACCTATCATTTCGATTTTATTTATTCTTTCTGTATGACATGCTGTATTTTGCATGTATTTCTTGCTCTTTAGAGACTTAGAACAGTAGATGAGGGCTGAAGGAGACACAAGTTTTGCTGAACCCAAGATAAGCCCTCCTGTTCTCGACCTCCTTGTTCTTCTCCATGTTAATAAGGTTTGAAAGAAATTTTATCAACTCTAAATCTAGTTCCTTTAATCCATCTATGGAATACATCCCAGTGTTTACCTCATAAATTTGCGTAGGCCAGGCGGTACCTAGAAGTAGGGATTTGGAAAGCTGGCTTTCATAAGATATTAACACAATGAGAGCTTTTGTAATGTGGATATGGTGACCAAGTAGGTAGATGCAAATTACATAAGTTAGAACAATCTAATAGGTTTGAAAATGACATCACTTTGCTGAAATGCAATCTTTTGAACTAGGTAAAGGCATATCACAGTGTGTGGTATACGGTGGGGGAAACACTCCATTCTTTCTCTCTCCGAGTCTATTTCTTTTTCACACAGGGTATATTTCTTTTGTAAATTTGTTTGTCTTTTCTTCAGAGCCCACATGACCCAGTGCCTGCAAGGAGCCAAGTCAGTCCTGTAGCTCCTGTAAGCATCTTACTAATATATTGAACAACTACTGACTGCCACTGGATAAGTAGATATTCCCTTTTCTTGTCACTGCCACTTCAGGGACGGCTCATACCCATATGCACTCTCATATGTTAGTGTATTGATCCGCTGCATCTGTTAGTGCATTCAATAGCTCTGACTTTAACCAGTCCACGCTTTCCATGATGCTGATTATATAAATATACTGTCATTGTCCTTAAAATTTTGCTGACATAATTTGTTGCTTATAACTTACCTGTTCCTCCCAAATGCATGAGCCAGTCATGTATGTTGTATATTGCATATTAGCCCATTGAAAGGTACCAGTGATGAAGGTGATGCAGGGAACTGGCAGTACTGCTTTCAATCAGTAGGGACTGCGGAAGCAAAAGGGAAAAAGAGCATGGAGCCATGTTTGAATAGCGGTGGAAAAATCAGCATAGGCTGTCAATGTTCTGAAATGAAATGCTTGTATGACTCAGGCAAAACTTTTAAGTATTCCACAAACATTTCTAATGAAGCTGTGTTGTTTGTGAACATTACTGTACACTATATAAAACACAGTGCTTTTGAAATGTTATTGTAACTTGAACTCACCAAGAGGCAAGGCATCTAGATCGATGGTAAAGGTGTCTTCAAAATTTGCAGAAGAAAAATATGCCAGTCTGGAGCAGCAATTCTCAGTCAGTGTAAGTTGGATGTTCAGTCAGTGAAATGCAAATGCCAGCCAATGGGTTCAGAAAATTACATTATTTTACTGAAATTCAATCTTTTTTTAGACACATTGATTTGAAACTTTATAAAAAATTGCCGTATTTGGTATCATCTGAAAGGGCATGTAATACTCTCTCAAACTATCAACCAGGGGCGGCGTTAGACTTGAAAATTCTGGGGCTAATATCTCTTCCTTTGACAACAATTAGTCCTGGCTAATTCTAGATGGTTTTCCTTCATTAACACGTTTTCCAATTCAAGAATAATCAAGTGGCAATTGAAGACACGGCTTCTCTCCCTTTTCGATCTAAAAGCGACAAGTAATGGGCTGCATTCAGTACAGAAAAATAATTAAATTATAATTAGGTCTATGCACAGGCACTCGGTGACGGCATTTCAGAACTGTTCAGCGAATGAAGGTAATTTCGGCGACAAGTACGTACACTACCGTTCAAAAGTTTGGGATCACTTGCAAATTTTTTTGTTTTCCAAGGAAAAATACATTTTCATGAATTTCACAAACATTTTTATCCATTTCACAAACGATTAAAATTAATCAGATGATTTTCAAAGAATGATCTACATTTTTGCATAGAGGCCTATTATCAGCAACTGTCAGTCCTCTGCATCAATCTCCTGGTATGGCTGCTAATCCAAGTTAAGCATTTTATAAGGCTAATTGATTATTAGAAAACTCTTCTGCAAATGTGTTGCACAGCTGAAAACCGTTGAACTAATAAGGGAGCGCAAAAGGGAGCATGGCATTCTTGAGTTTGGTTTAGTACCTGAAGCATCAGCAGTTGTTTGTTTCCAGGCTCAAAATGGCCAGAAAGAAAGAACTTCCTTTAGAGACCCGTCAGTCTATTGTTGTGCTTAGAAAAGAAGGCTATTCAATGCGAGAAATTGAAAACTTAAAATCTCTTACCATGCTGTCAACTACTCCCTTCAGAGAGCAGCACAAACTGGCACTAACAAGGACAGAATAAAGGAGTGGGAGGCCCCGATGGACAACTGTGCAAGAAGACAAATATCTGAGAGTGTGTAGTTTAAGACAATGACGCCTCACAGGTTGTCAACTTGCAGCTGCGCTAAATAGTTCCCGTCAAACACCAGTTTCAGTATCAACAGTGAAGGTGGTTTTTTTTTTGATGAAGGCAAAGTTTGAAGTACATATTCATCATTTTCCATTAAAATCATTATTTCTAACTCAGACAACAGCATGTTCTGTTCATTTGCCATATTTCCTATTCAGACTAATTTCATGTGTGTTTCCATGGAAAACAAGAAAATTTCCAAGTGATCCCAAACTTTTGAGTGGTAGTGTACACCTGTTTTTGCAGCACGGTCAGGCAACTCGCTGTAAAAAATAGACAGCTGTCTGATTGGAAAATGTAAATGGACGAAACCACGTACTAGTCACCAAAATTACCTTCATTCCCTGAAGAGTTCTGAAATGCCGTCGCCGAGTGCCGGTGCATAGACCCAAGTATAATTAAATTATTTTTCTGTACTGAATTTAGCCTATTATTTTGTCGCTTTTAGATCGCATGGGGGAGAGAAGCCGTGTCTTCAATTGCCACTTGATTAGTCTTGAATTGGAAAACGTGTTAATAAAGGAAAACCATCTAGAATTAGGCAGGACTAATTGTCGTCAATAAAGGGAGGGATATTAGCCCTGGAATTTTCAAGTTTTCAAATTTTTGCTTGACTTGGACATTGAAGTTGAAGAGGATGATTTAATTGCCAGTTCAACAACTTGCAACTGTGATGATGATGATAATGATGATGATGGAGAGATGATGATGTTGCAGCTGAACACCTACAGCTCCCGCAAGCATACCAGCAGGAACCAGAGCCTCGAGCACGGGTGAGTGAGCGGGAAGCAAGCTCTGGGGTGCATTTCGAAAAAGAATAGTTGGTAAATTACTCAGTTTGAATCATTGACTGTATGTGATCTAACTAGCTGTGTAAGTTGCTAATATAGTTAGCAACTATGCTTTTGGGAAGTCTACCCCTGAGCGAGGAAGGAGGGAATCTGTATATGTACAAGGTTAAAATTTTACTGAGGAGCGCCCAGCTGGCTAACAGGAGGCCCTTAGGCAACTAACAATGTTACAATCCTATTCTCAGAAACCAGCGATCCCTACCAATTTATTTCCCTGCAGAACAAAGCCAGTTGTGCGCTGCTCTGAAAAGGCACCCAACTCTGGCTGTGGTGCTCAGTACTACTCTGCGAAGTGGGGCCTTAACCAGGTGAGCTTACCCAGTAGCCAAATCGTAACATAATTTTTGATGAACATTAATCTGATCCGCTAGATATATAAAACGAAACGAGACCAAGAAATTACGTCAAGCAGATGATGGTCAATGCACTCGTCTTCCTTACCGTGTGTCC
The DNA here is from genome assembly GCA_029692085.1 of Gymnothorax javanicus. Taxonomy (NCBI): domain Eukaryota; kingdom Metazoa; phylum Chordata; class Actinopteri; order Anguilliformes; family Muraenidae; genus Gymnothorax; species Gymnothorax javanicus. The sequence goes on along the minus strand of CM056193.1, from coordinate 122,760,717 downwards.
CTGTCTCCCACGAATTAAGCCATCAGAAAGGGGCTATTTTGACTCAGTTTTCGGGGGGATGTGCACAAGTTGAAAGGGTGTTCAAAATGTTTCATTTATTCTCTTCCTGTTTGAGTGAGTTTGCAGAAAGTGTTATCATCTCCATGACATTCCGTCGATGTATAATTTGCCCATTTTTTGATTTCTCAGTACATGTCTACTTCAAGTTTTATACACACTGGGGGCATTTTTTTCATGCGATTAATTCGCATGGCGATATATATTTTCAAACTGTTGTTTTTATTATGTGTGCTTTCACACAGAAGGCGAACATTCCATGGCGAAAAAGGGAAGTAATTATTTTCGGATGGAGAAGGATTTTTCTGAGCTTTCGCAAGGCGAAAAGAGCAAACAAACATGAAGTAGAAGAAGAATCCAGGCCACGAAGAAGACGAGGAGCGACATCAACCAAACTCTCACTTATCAATGATGCTTGTTCTTGGTCAACTGCTCAATAGCCTGTCTACTACTGCCATCTACTGGACTATTATTTTAGCAGTCTCGAGATATTCTCACTTTTCAATCGATCCATTTTATGGCAAATTCTGTACAGGCAGCGGTGAAAAAAGGTATGGAGATTCCTTACTTAAGGACTTAATTACACTTTGAGTATAGACCTCTTCTTCCGGCGAGTGAGGAGGATGAGGACGAGATCTTCATCACTGGATAATGTTGAATCCAACATTTTTTCTGACAGATGAGCTGGCGGATATCTTTTCGAACCTTTACTTATCAACTGGCGCAGATTCACGTCGCCGCTGGTATGAATACTTTTGATGCAAAATATTCTTTGGCGAATCATTTGCTTTTTTGTCTCATTTTTTTGTCACGCCCCCGGTGAGTAAAGACCTTTAGATAAAACTAGCATGTTGCCCGTGGGGATCCATGGGTTCTAGAAGTGGTCGTGTCTATGTTTGGGAGCAACATGCTTACCTTCACAGTCGATCAGTATCATTTCTGTTTGGTAGACATCATGGTCCTGACTTCAATTTTTTTGGTAGACTGTTTGTTAGACTGTTTAACATTAATTGCAATGTTTCTCCTTAGTTTTCACTGATTATACATGTTTTTTGGGATTCATGACTCCTGTAGATGAATTGGCTTAGTCATGTGATTTTTTTATGGAAACCTCATAGCAACGTGATAACATCATAATGGTGCATTGTTCACTGTAATATTAAAGCGAAGTGGACTTTGGTCACGTGACTGAATCATTTCCAGGCCATTTTCCACTGATTGGCAGGACACACAAGCACACAGAGTCCACCCAGCATCTGCTTTAAGGTGGCTGTCACTGAGACGCTTTCTCTTGTGGCCTGGCATCTGTTTTTTTGGGATTCAGGACTCTTGTGGATGAATTGGCTTCAGCAGGTTTATGTATAATCCTTTCAGGCGACGCTTCATTATCTCTTCTGTTCTGCATACTTGTAACGAACCAAACAGTCTAGGCATGAGGACACAGGAGTTTGTTGGTTCAATAATAATGCTTTTTATTCGCCAAAAAAAGTTTTGTCTTACAAAGGGCCAAAACGTAATCACTAGGCCCATAAAAGAGGTCAATCAAAATGTAACTTTAACTTAAATACACAGAAACGCTAGACATAGACATTAACTGAACAAACTCAAGCAAAAAACTGACCTCCCACGGAAACACAAAGGGGGATATTTAAACTGGCTTTGCCAAACCAAAAGACACCACAAAGGGGAAACTCAAATAAAGACTAACTGGAAACAAATTCAAAAACCCATAATTAAACCCATAAATCCCCCTCGAGCACACAGCAAACTTGGTGCGGCCGGAATGAGGTGGCTGCAGCATTTAGGCCTCCTCTGCCCACAGACCCGCCTTTTGCAAAGTCAGGAAGTGGCCATGGACCCGCCCCCAACGCTCCAGGTAACTCCAAGACAAAGAAACAAGTGATTAATGAATTGAAACAAATATATTACCTGTGAAACCTTACAGTGTTAAAATGTGTGCACTCCATATAAAACAATGTAAGGTTAAATAAAGTATTTTAATGAAACAAATGTGTTTGTGTGATTTATTTAAGAAACTTAGTTTGGTTGGCTGTAAATCATGAGTGATGAAAATTAACTGATAATCATAATGACATGATAAAAGCTAATGACGGTGCAATGAAATAAATTAACAAAAAGGTGAAGTGGTAGTAAGTGGGCTGTTGTTACTATGTGGGGCAGCAGCCATCACAATTCTCTTAGCATGAATTGACTTGGTCACGTGATGTTTTCATGGAAACACCATAGCAACGTGATGACATCATAATGGTGCACGTGATTACATCATAATGGTAACGTTATATAAATAACGCCATTTTTCACTGGTTGGCCAGACACACACGCACACACACAGAGTCCACTTTTTCCACTGGTTGGCCGGACACGCACGCATGCAGAGTCCACTTCGCTATTATATTATAGAAATTGTTTTTGTGACTTACAAGATTCCAGACTCCATTGCAGACAGTGAAATGCATTGATTCCAGCTCGTGGGTTTTCAAGGCATGAGTAAATAACCAAATTATTTATTTTTGGACTTGGAATGGTGTTGATGTATTTTTGTTTCATTAAAAGTCAACAGTTGAACGATGGCTTCACCATAGTCAGCACTACAATTCAGTTAGAATAAAGCATTCGGAATATGACTGTTCAGAAAAAAAAAAAAAATTACTGATGACTGCTGCCATACACCAACACTACGAATGAAACTGCTTTTTGCTAAAGCTGTAGAAAAAAATCACAATATTTTATGTAAGCATTCTAACAGTAATTATTTATTCATTCAGGTCAATGGATAAAGCCAAGAGGAGAATTTTAAAAAATTAGCAATAGAAGTTTAGTCAGACCTTTAGCCAATCATATTTTCATAAGATACATATAAAATTGAGTGCTGCTGTTATCATTCAAATGACTGTGTGGATTGTATTCATGGACATTGTGAATTTTTTACTACTTTCCCACAATGCACAGGGAACCACCATTTTTTTCCATGTGTCCCTGTACCACAGCAATACCAAGCAATGCATTGTAACTACGACAGCAAACATTAACCACAAATTATTTGCTATAGCTTTTGTTCTTCATCCTCGGACTTCATTTTAAGCACTGAGCAGTTTTGATTATTAGATTAGACTAGATTATTTTTATTTTCAAGACACCATGCAAAAAAAATTTATTTCACAATGTGCCACAAATAGCTGGCTTGCTAGTTACCGAACAACCAACTCTCGCAGTTTCTTGCTTTATCTTCCTCTGGAACCAGGATCCTGACTCAAGAGGAAGAAAGAGCACCATACAGGCTCAAATGCAAACTACTTTGATTTTCATGATGACACAAAAAAATTGCTCCCAAAATAAGCAACAGATAGCTGGCTAGCAAACTACCAACTCACACAGTTTTCAGCTTTATCTCTCTCTGGAATCAGGATCCAACTTCTGGCAGAGAAAGACCACCATGCAGTTTCAAATATGGACTAAATTTTATTGTCCGTAATCCTACACAAAAAATTGGTCCCACAATGAGCGGCAGACAGCTGGCTAGTTTTTTCTTGGGAGTAGCCCCAACTCACTCAGTTTCTTGTTTCATCTCTCTGGGGAACTAGAGTCCCGACACCGACAGAAAAGGGTGGGCTCAACTGTTTGTTGTTGGTTATAAATAAACATTATCATCGCGAACTGTCAATGTAGGTTGCTAATGTTTTGTGCTGAAAGGTGATGTGACAACACAGTCTACGTCAATTAGCAAACATGTTAATATTAAAAAGTGTGGCTGTACTTCTGAGACGATATCTCCCCAATTGTGACACATTTCCACAACCCCCAGTTTTGTTTTTTTTTTGTCTTTTTTTTTGCTTAGCTTGTGAGTTTTGTCATCATGGTTTGAAACAATAATCAAGGTTTTTCATCATAAAGAAGGCCTTTGATGACCCCTGGAACAAGAACCACAAGCTAGGGAAGAAAAATGGCTAAGTACCTTCTCTAGTTTGGCTGATGATGTCACAAGCATAGTCTGCATAAAAAGATGGACGCAGCACCCGGGTCTGAAAAGTGAAGCCCATGCGGATATCTCTGAAAATTGCATTCTATTTAATCGCCAGCACATGGTGACATCAGTGGTTGCAGAAAGAAGTTCAATGCTATAGAAGTCTATGAGAAAATGACCCTACATTCCCACCTGATTTATTATTTCAATAATGATTTTCCACATTATTTTAAGGTATCTATCGCAAGTTTCAAGTCTCCTTCGATATATCTTGATGTTCATTTTTGTAAATTATGATCCCAAATAGACTAGAATAAAGGATAAAGCCAGATATGCCTTATGGGGTGTGGCTATCCTCTGGTCCGCGTCAGATACGGTCAGATCCACACGTCGATCCATCCCTCGTTTCTCCCTGGATCTGCAATTCACGCTGTCGTCCAATAGAAATCACACCCGGTTTCAAAATGACAAAATGGCCCCGTTCAACTTGCTAAAATCGAGGCTTCCTAAATTGTATGCTGAAACCAGTGGGTGACGTCACAGTTGCTTCGTCCATCTTTTTATACAATCTATGGTCACAAGAATACAACCCATATGGGGATATCTCTACAAGTTCAGGAGAATTCAAGTCAAGTTTTCTTTTTGTATCAACTCAAAATCATCCTATACAGTTAAGACCACAAACATAAATTTCTGTCGGTTACCGTACTACATTTGAAAAAGTTCCTTAGAATTTACATTGAATTTACACCAGGAATTCTCAAAGCTTGTCACTTCAAACATTACCCGAAATCTGTGAACAGTTTCGTTGGCTAGATAGAGGCGAGGAATTGTGTAGCTTACAGTGCTAAGAAAAAGTACTTGCCCCCTTCGCAATTTCCTCTATTCTTGCATATTTGTAACTCTTAAATGTTTCATATCATTTAAATAATTTCAAAATAAGACAAAAATTACCTGAATAAACACAACACGCAGCTTTTGAATGACAGTTTTATTTAGTGAAGTAAAAAAGCTGTTCAACCCTTCCTGGCCTCATGTGAACTGTAATTGTCCCCTTAGTAACTAAATCAACCAATGAAACAAATTTAATTCATAACTCCTCGTAAAACTTCCGGGACGCGAACTCCGCTGACCCAGTGCTTCACGTCTGTGGTTTGTTTGTCATTTTGAACCTTTTTAGTGCGTGGAAGTGACTAAACTCTTATGAATAACTGAGCGATCAGTGCTTGAACATGGATCTCAAAGTTGGGATTGCAATTTATATCGCACTGCTCCTGTTTTTGGTGTGTGGAATTTCAACACACGAACATGACGCTGCTCTCTCTTACACCAGAGATCAGCTGTTAGCGCTTCAAAGTCAAGCCAGGAGTTTTAAACACTAAATTCCCCGGGACTGCACAGATATTATGAGACATGGATGGTGGAGGAAAATCCCGAGAACAAAAATGAGGGGGAGAAGTTCAAGGGGTGGTGTGCGGGAGAGACTGAGGAGAAGCGGCTGCAGATTTCCTCTCCCCACCATTACTCTGTCAAATGTTCGATCATTTAACAACAAAATTGAGGGACTCGCGTCAAGAATGACCCACAAAGACGATTTCAGACTGTGTGATCTTATCTGCCTCACGGAGACATGGCTAAAACCTGAAATATCTGTCTCTATTGCTGGATATGCAGTGATCAGGGCAGACAGAGATGAGCATCTGTAAAAGAAATCTGTCAGCGGTGGACTGTGTATTTTTATGGACAACAGATGGGCCACACAAATGACCATTCGTGGACAGATATGCACCCCAGATTATGAAATCCTCACAGTGGCTTTCAGACCTTTTTATCTGCCGCGAGTTTGGGCAGATCACATTTATTCTGACATATGTGCTCAGAGTGAAAGGTAAGATAGCTGAAAGCTATAATACTGCCCTGTCACGCTCACCAGATCAGCCGGTGTTCATTCTCGGAGACTTTAATAATTGAGATCTAGCTCAATTATGGTAAGTTGCCCAGGTCCGGAAGCAGCAAAGCAGCACCATACCATCACACTACCACTACCATGTTTGACTCTTAGTTTGATGTTTTTCTTGCGGAATGCTGTGGTAGCTATATGACCGATGTCTCCCTGACAGAAAATCCTGAAGGTTAATATCTGGCCATCAGTTTGTGACCTAAAGCTCAAGTTCAGTCGGGTTTTGCAGCAGAAATATCATCCAAACCATACAAGTGAGTGCACCACTGAATGGCTCAAAAGAAAGAAAGGTTTTGGAGTGGCCTAGTCAAAGTCCTGACTTGAGTCCAACTGAGGTGCTGTGGCATGACTGAAAACAAGCAGTTCATACTCGAAAACCCTCCAATATGGCTGATTTAAAACAATTTGTCAAAGAAGAGCTCACCAAAATTTCTACACTGCAATGTAACAGATACATTGCCATTTATCGCATAGATTTTATTGCAGTTGTTGCCATCAAGGGTGGGACAATTAGCAATTAGGTTTAGGGAGGCAATTATTTTTTTCACATGGGTGCTATAGGTTTACATTCAATGAAATAAATTATCATCTAAAATCTACAGTTTGTGTTTACTCACCAATGGCAGCTGATGGACAGAGAGCCAAGAGGGAATAAAACATGCCTTTAAATTGATAATAATTAATCTTGATCTGTTTTCAATTATTTTCATTGATTAAAGATACTTTAACTCACCTCTCTCAGGTGTAGCCAATTATCTTCGTTAAGATGAGAAATAAAATGTGCCATTTGGATGCAAAAATGTGCGTATTTCAATCTTTGTTTTCCTTGTTTTCATTAAAACAATCATTAATTGTATGTTTGATGGTCTGCTTTGCAGGAGATGACAAAAGTTAGTGAGGAAAATTCAGTGTAGTTTTTACCCCTCGGCCAAACTTTGGCCAGAGGGGTATTGTCGCCACCTGCGTGTCTGTCTGTCTGTCTGTCTGTCATCTGTCCATGACTTTGTCCAGGTCAGTACTCAGCAACTTATGATCGCAGCTTTACCAAATTTGGTATGGTAACTCACTATGACCCATAGATGTGCAACGTCAGGTTTTTTGCTGGATTTGACCTTTGACCTTGGCCGAGGGGTATTCAGCAACGCGTTATGTTTTTTTTTTTTGTGAAGGGTGGCCTACTAAGGCAAATGAATAAACGTTTTTATTGAATTCATTATATAACTGCCTTAACGTTTCGTTAAAAAGGAAGCTGTGTGTTCAACTCCCAATGGATGAAACATATTGTTCAAAAATGTGTTAATCAAACATAATGATTGAAAAGAGGTCAAGGGAAGTTTTCCGCCCGTCCCCCCAAGCCCTCCCTCCCCACAGCGTTTTTTTGTTCAATGGCTGCCATTGTTACTCACATTGTCTTAAAATTAGTTGTAATGATCTGGAACATTTAAAATATAATAAGCAAAAATGGAAGAAATCAGAAAAGGGATAAATTGATTTTATCTGCACTGTAATGGCGGAAGCCTGGTACGCTTGAATGTATCTTAGATATTTGACAGATTGTACCGTATAATGCAATATCAGCCTGGGATGAAAGCAAATGGCCTGTACTGATGACTCAGAACAATTGGCATGGTGGTACACCACCCCCAATGAAATGGCAGTTAAGAAGGACACAAGTTAAGTGAAAATGCTCAGGTAAGGGGATTGAGCTGTCTTAATTTGCCAACATAAAGTCATGTATTTGACAAACTTGCAGTTGAAAACAACATTTTTGCCAGTGAGCAAATAATTTAATGTGATCTGATAATCCGTATTTAGGTTGGAAAACCAGGACTTGTTCCATCATCTCCAGGATGAGAAAGAAAACAAAAATATTGATGTAACTCAGGCACTGAGATTAAGTCTATTCACAGGGATATAGTCTGTCTCACCTCAATTGATCTGTTTAGTGATGATCTGGTTCTCACACAAATTAAAACTGTCTAGGAATAGATCATTAAATATACACTGAGCAGTGTTTGCAAACAGTATGGTCCAGAACAATTGCATGGCACATTTGTCCTTTCAGCTTTTCTGTCTCAGTTCTAGAGTTTATGATGCTGGTCATATTATTTGCACGTGGGATAAGCAGGATCTGTTTTAAGATCTGTTTGAAAAAAATTTGCCATTCTTATTGGACTCAAAATTGATAATTTAAAAATTAATAATTTAAAAGAGAGCCAATGTTTAACATGTTATTAAAATGTTTTCATGGAAAAGAATTTGTGTACGCATATGCAGCAACCAACCACACCATCATAAAGCAATAAAAAATACAGGTGCATGTGAATGGATATTGTATACAACTGACATGCTGAGCTGTTGAAGTAAACACCTAGATCGCAAAGTTCCTGTCTGGTATAGGTGGAGCAGGGTCCTCCTCTTCCTCCAGCTGTATTTGGGGTGGTGGAAGTGGCTCATCCCACTCCGACAGGGTCTGAGACAGCTGGGTTGGGCTTTTGTATTTCTTGCTTACCTGGGCATACATTGCATTCAGTTCCATTCCCATCATCCTTTCCTCTGGCTCCCCATATGGAGCAGGAGGAATTGGCAGATCTGATCCTGCCTCTGGCATGTGCTCAAACGGAGGAGGTGTTGGGGTGTTTAGCTCTGCTACAGTTTGATAGCCGGAGCTTTCAGTCCCCTCAGAGATGACTGCCCGCATGTCTTCTAGGCTCTCATAGGCACGCGGTGCTCGAAGCCATGGCTGGGGCTGGGACCCAGAGTAACTTTCTGGAAGGCCACTGCTGTCTTTCTGTGTCTCTGACTGCTCAAGAGGCCGATTGTGCTTAGTTGGGATATATGGTGGGTGACTTGGAAGTACTCCGTGGACATCATCTTGTTCTGGGATTACTACAGAGGGATATGGAATTCTGTGAAAGGTGTTGGCTGGAAACTCTGCAATGGAAGCGGCTGGGTTCACCTCATGATCGGCCATGCTATCATCTGGGAAATGTAGAGGCAAAGAGAAACAAAAAAAAAACAAAAACAATTATTGATGATAGCAACACTTTTGACTGCCAAACAATTGATACTCAATGATGCAATAATACACATTGGATTATCCTTGCCATGCGACTGTGAGGTTGATTTTAACCACTCAGTAATCAGGCATATAATGCAGGATTTTTCCTTGCTTCTTTCATTCGCTTATGAACAAAAATGTACCTTCTCCCCCATTTTTAACTCCACCTCCATCCCCAAGATGACAGAGCTCACCCACTGACAAAACAAAAAAATATATATACAGTACTGTGCAAAAGTCTTTGGCACATTTAAAGCAATTTTGGAGGGCTAATATGCTCGCAAAAATGATGACATTAGAAGTTTAAAATAACTGAGAAATGTAGCTACTAAACAGAGCTATAAACAGTTAAAAACTAAGGCAAACCTATATTTGGTGTGACTACACCAAAAAATTTGGGACACTGTCCTGTTGTGCTGCAGTTTTGTAAGACGATTGGCATTTACTTGTTGTAAGCAGAGTGAAAAATTGCCACCATTCCTCTGCAGACTGACTGTCTTACTTGTGACTGTTCCTCCAAATAATTGCAGACAGCCATGATGATGTTGACATCAGGGCTCTGTCAAGACTACATTATCTATATCAACTGTTTTCAATGGAATACAAACATTTATTAATTAAAATTTTCTTTAAATTACCTTTAGGAATTTCAAATTTACTTTTTATCTTCAGCAACTCTAATCCCACATGGAAAGAATCTATGTGTATATATATGTGGTATATATGCAACCTATATGCCGCATGTATGCAGCATATATGCAGCATATATACCACATATATGCCGCATATATACAGCATATATGCGGCATATATGCCACATATATGCCGAATATATACAGCATATATGCCACATATATGCCGCATATATACAGCATATATGCGCATATATGCAACATATATGCTGCATTTAGGCAGCATATAAGCCAAATTCAGGTGCACATGTGTGTATATACAGGGCATATAGGTCTCCTATATCGCTTCTTTACGTCCACATATGTACATACAAGGTGTATGTCTCCTATATAGCTCATATACCCAGTGGCAGGTTCTGTTTCTCATACCTATTGTATAGCTCATATCTCACTTTTGCAACTGTCACACATGATGCCTAGCTCATATTTTTATTCTCAAGGTAATATCTGCATATTTGTCCAAAGTCCCTTACAGAAAAAACAAGAATTTCATGCAATAACTTATTAATCGCTTGTGAACACGTGAAATTGGCATCACATTTGATCCTAAATACATGTTGACATGTGACAATGGCATGTTATGTGTAAACCAGTCATTATTAACTATGGCAAGTGAGAGGAGACAAAAAGCCATGATATCAACACAAATATCTAATACTATTTGTTACATTTTTTTTCCAGAAACATTAGCAATAACAAGGTCATCAATTCTTTCTTGAGCATACTTATTTCCATTCTATGAAGATTGAGTTGTGTATTGTGGAAGAGAAGGAAATGTATGAAAACAAAATGGTTTGATTATGTTTATTTCATCAATTAAGCATTTTTTCAAGTTTAAGTCACTGCCAGATTCACCACATTAGATAAAATTGGATTCACATCATTACAGCTCATACACATCCACTGAAAGGTAATACACTACACTGTTACATCCACTAAATGCAATGTTTTCTATCTTGTCTGTAATTCTTGGTGTGCAACCACGTGATTAAATAGCACACGCCGCCATGTTGGATGATATACAAATAAAAAATGGCATCTCTTGCGAACAATAACAGTGATACGTCTCCAAATTTTTTGAAATATTATGACTCTCTGGAGTCCTCTGCCAAGTCAAGATACAGAGAAAAGGTTGAAATTTGTGGTCTTGACCCATATTATGTTAAAGCCGTCTGATTATATGGAGGATTTGGCAACATTACCAGTGATTGAATACCCCGATATCGTAAACTATCTCGTTATACAAACCTCGTGGGCAACCAACGCACAAATGAAGGCTTATAAGAGTCTAGATGTGTATAACTTTTTTTGCGTCTGGCTGGGTTGGTATTCTTCTCACTAAATAACAGGGTGTTGGTTTATGCTCGGGTAAACCATTCTCAAAGAATTGAGAAACACCGCTCAAGCCGTGGTTGGTGAGCGATAAGAATGGCAACGTGATCCTTGCACATTATGATTGAATGGCTGGATTAAGCGAGGTTTGTTCCCACATTGGAGCTTTGATCTTTGCGACTGAAGCTGGATATAGAATCGGGAACTCGAGAACATGTACTGAAGTAAAAAGCAAGTGGCTGCCAGCGCACGTAAACAAAGTGCCGTATTTGCCAGTAAGCGACATTGATTTAAATGCGATGGGATTCTGAAGAAACTCTTGTCTTTATCACGAGTAGCATTATTGCCGAAATTAAAAACCGCACACAAAGTAGGCATTGTTTTCTTTTAAAAGGAAGCGCAAATCCGAAGAAAATCACAAAGCGTTGCAGGAGCTCAATGGTGAAGCGCAGCAATCTTGGTTGTTGTTATCATCCATCATGGCGGACTTCCTGTTTGGAAATTATGCGTGACGTCACGTGCACACCAAGAATGCAGTTTCTACATGAGTATGGCTCAGAGGTCATTACAGTCTAAATGTTGCAAAATAAAACAAAAATAAAATAAAAGTACATCGAAGAACATACATTCAAGTAAACATGCCTTTCAAAAGTCATCCCCACATCTATCTGAGCATTTCACTGTGGTTAATGAATTTGAAGACAAAGTCCACATTTCTGTTCACAGTTTTAATTAAAAGACACTTGTCTTTTATCTGAGATGCTTGTATAGCAACTAAAGACATTTTCCTACAGGGATGAAATAACAAGGATTCTTAAATTGACCGCAAATGTCATGTTTCACTTTTTGGTAGTACTTCCCCACTGCATGACATGTCTCTCCCTGCCCTAGATCACAGACAATAAATGTCTTCACAGAGAAAATACTTTCCTCGCGATCAGAAAGAATGACAGTGTATGAATTTCTCCGGAACGTACGTGAGTAGTTTTGTGAATTAACTATTTCACCGTTAACCACTACTCTGCAAAAATACTTCAAAGGGATTCTAGTTACTAGGTTGCTGATGCAATTCAAGGCCAGAAAATCATCATTTTTGATCATACAAATTTTAGGCCTACCCAGAGATGTAACACCATGAAAGCGACTGACTTCTTGCACCGTTTTTTTTCTCATCTGAAAAAGACTCTAAGAGAGCTAAGTACTCATCGGAAGCTCCCTCCATGGCTTTTTTGGCAAATGATGGAAATGCCATCTGTAGCCAAACTGTTTTCATTATCTGCTGAGAAACTCCCTGGCTGCTATTTATCATATCCAAAATGATCCCATTGCATGACTCAAACACAAATGCAGACTGTGCCCAGAGGGGACCCCAGTTCCTCACAGTATTGGGTAGATGAAGGCACAAATGTACATTGAAAGTGACATTATTGATCCCATAAAGGGGCTCCATTTCCTGAACAAACTATGTTAGCCACTCCTCAGATTCTGATTTATGCAGTGATGATATATTCTCACCAAGAAGAATAGAGACCCCCTTTACCAACTTAAACCAGTGCTTAAGGTATTTCTCAGGTAAGACCCCTATCAATGTTGGCATGCTGTAATAAAACAACCACATGTACCACTCGTGTGCCTTCCAGAACGTTCTCTCTTTCACTGAGTGGGGGACACGGGAAACATTACAGGGGGCTTTAATAGAAGTGAAAATGTCATCAATCTGTTCTATTGAGCGTCCGATATACCATGGAGATTGGTTGTTTTCAGAATGAAACCACAGTGTGGCAATGCTTCTAGCAATACCCAGCAGCACACTGTGCATATAATCTGGAACACAGCCATCAATAATATTAAAATCGGGTAGACAAGACAAAATACTAGGCCCTTTCACTCCCTTAGTGGGGTTTCCAGCAAGAGCCTGTTCTACTAGATCATCAGTTTGGGAGGGATTCCTCAACTCTACGATATCATAGGGATAAGCCCTTACATGGCCCCTGCTTTTTAACACACTAGTTCCTTTATGCGTACAAAAAGAACACCCAAAATCTTCATTAAACTGTTTAAAATTCTGAATAAGTGGTCGAGCAACTGAATCTGCCACCATGATAGTTACCAGTACTTTACTTGTGACAACTTCCCCACTGTCACTTTGCCATGTAAAACCATTAGAATACAAATCTATGCATTTGTCGGCAAATGGTTTCATGTAAGTGTTCCAATTTTGTTTGTTTGGACCAAACCACAGGCCACAAAGCATAACATGTTTTCCTCGTAGTTCTATTGGCAGTTCATTAACAGTACGCAGAATTGGCCACAAACTTTTTGGGTTTGATTTGTGCACCGGCACTCCATCACAGTTGAAAGCCAGTGATATGTTGTCTGGTGATGCAAGGGGTGATAGTTTTTTGTACAAATGTCCATCGTATATCTTTGATGGAGTCATCCTTTTTCTCAAACCAGTGTTATAAGTGTTTCCCTAATTGGTGGTCCTCAAGCAATTTTTGGATTTGATCTTTTAGTGGCAGGTACAAAAAACACTGATCTTTTTGTGCATGCTCTTTTGATATGTTCTGGTCACAGACGGGGTACTTGACATTGAAGAGGCCTTCCTGCATGCTTGGGTTGCAACTCTTGCACACATAGTGTACTTCTAATATGTCTTTCACTGAATCAAATGATTTGTAGAAAAGGTACTTTGAGCCACTAACTGATTCCCCACCAGGACCACCACTAAAGTTGATAAGATGCATAATATCCTCCAAGGCTCTATTTGTTAATCCGTGTTTGAGTTTTAATGCCAGCAGCAGCAGTTCCACCTGTTCTTTTATTGGTTTCTGGTCTGAGGTTGGACTTGTGGGGTCTTCTAGCTGTCCCTCTACTGGCTCCCCAGGTGAAGAGCTAGGGCCAGGTATTGGTTGGTTCATCTGTAAATTTGAAACATTGGATTAGCAATTTCAAATTTGCACAAACTCATACAAATGTACTCTTTCCTGTGGTTGGTAACCACCTGGATTTGAAGTCGGGCTCAAAGTTATTTGTTTATTTTTTGTACAATCCTTGGTGGCAAAATATGTCCTTTCCATTGAATAATTTTTTATTATTAGCTCATAAATTGATTTTTTAAAAATAACTGTGCCCCCTTTTGTCCACATGTATATTTTTGTGAAACTATCCTGTGTTGACGTCAGAGTGACATCAGGCCCTGACCACCATTTTCATGCGGCCAAACACAGTGAGAGACAGGTTCTGGGTATCATTTGCATCTGACTAGCTGAGAGAGAAGCTGTTGTTTCTTTATGATGGCCTGCCCACACTCAGAACACCCTCGACCCCACCCTGTTTTCAAATTCCACAGCAACATAGACTAATGGTGCAGTTTTGTGAGTTGTCCAGAAGTATAAATTTATAGCCTAAATGTTTTTCTAACAAAATAAAAACATTGGTAGGTATTGCTACGATATAGAAAGGACAAAGCAATATCGTATTTCCAATTTGTGCCCGACTTTAAGCAACACCTGGTGGAAGTTTGGGTTGTGGAATTATCTTGTGATGATGTAACTAGTATGCATGCACATGCACACACACACACACACACACACACACACACACACCACTGACTTTTTTGGCCATTTTTAGCAACTTACTGTGTCGTCAGAAGCAGTAGAGGCCTGAGCATCTTGATCGTCCTCTTGGGTGAAATGCCGAAAATAAATATAAAAATAGTATTTTCATCCTCAATCAAGAAATAAATAGTGCATGTGTCTGTGTGTGTGTGCATTTTTTCTACTTACTGAGCTGTAGAAGAAGAGGCCACAGCCTCTGCATCACCCTCATCTTCGGAAATTTTCCTAACAAGAAAATTGTTTGTAATGTTAAATCACTTCATGCTATCATTCAACATAATAGGATTGATTGGACTGATAATTGATCAATTAAGTAAGTCTAAGTAAGTAAATTGCATTCAAGAGGTGAAACTTTTAAGATTGTAGATTCAAAACACACAAAGTGAAATATTTCCACCCTTTTCATTCTGGCTTATAGTTCCAGCTTTGCTAGCTAGCTACTGTTCTTTGGGGGGAGGGGGGTAACTTTATAAACTGGAACATGGAAAGATAAATTTAACATTTATACAAACACATTTGAAATGTTTCACTTTGTGTGTAATGAGTCCATAAATGTTTCACATTGAGGGAAATTATGGCACATGGACGTTTACATGGTATTCAGATTTTTGGGAAGGATCTGTAAATTACTCCAAAGACATTTAGCTAGCTGGCTAGCTTAGCTAGCTAGCTTGTAGCACGTTTTGGACTATGAATACTTAACGTTACTTACTTTCGTTTACGTCTTCTCTTTGTTCTTTATGGAGCGGGTGCTTCGTCGTCCACGAGGTACCTTTCGTAACGTATTGGATCCATAGCTATTGCTTCTTATTTAGTTATTTATACTGGCAAGGAAGCAGTAAAGCACGGGGGGATATACGGAGCATTTCTCTACTCTGCTGCTCCCAAGGAAGTTTTGGAACTGTTCCCTCGGAAGCCGAAATTACTGCCCCCTCTACATTTGGAAGAGATCAGTTTGTTGTTAAATATTAATTATTGAAAATTGTCGTCAAAGAATAATATAAACACTGAATGGCCCCTTTTCCCTTGAAACATTTTTCCTTTCTTTGTTTATTCCTAACATTTTTAGAGGCAACTGACATCATGTCACACTAGTCAAGCGTCACGTAATTGACGATGTTATCTTCATGCGCAGAAGCAGAAGCAGCGGAGAGCAAAAATAGCGCTATCACCCTCGGAGATTAGATATGCCCTGCTGGAATGGACAGAGGGTGGGGATAGAGGGGCACATAGTATTTTGGCCCTTGACCGTGTCCGCAATTTTTCAGTTAAAGATTTTTTGAAGAGGGCTAATAAGGAAGCCGAGGAGCACTTAGTGGAATGGCGGAAAGGTCGCAAACTTTGGCCGGTGTGTCGTGCCAAAATTATTCACGTGGCAAGTATGTAATGTTACAAGCTTATGTTAGCTATTTATTAACATACCACATTCAATTTAGGCTCAATGGTTTTGCTCACACTGAAAGTAGTGTAAGATGAATTGAGCTTGCTTAGCTAGCTATCTGGCTAGCATTAGCTTAGCTTTCTGGCTAGCTAGCTATAATTAGCTAACCTTACCTAGCTTATAACTAGTGGCAATCAGTCTAATTGATACACACAAGATCTGGAACTAATGTTAGATTTGGTACCCATGATTAGACAAACAGTATTTGCAGTTTCATGTTAACATTTTGATTTCATTGCACCAGAATTTCAAAAGACTCTCCAAATGAAGCTATGCGAGATGGAGATGGAGATGGCCGAGAACGCACTTGAAACAAAACGTCTTCACATCCCAAACTCAAAGTACAGTGAGCAGGGGCAGACTGAGAAAGCTTCAAAGAAAAAGGTAACTGACTTGTTGGTTTTCTTATACAATAGCTTAAATATAATTTTAAAATTCTCTCTCTCTCTCTCTCTCAAGGTTGACATTTAAAAGGGAGGGGCTTCCAAATACAACCAGCAGGACGAGGAGGAGGAGGAGGAGAGTCACGACAGACCTTCGAAGAACAAGGTACACTACCAGTCTGCATCCAGTGTGTGTTGTTACATACATTACAATAAATTCATGATGAGTAAGATTTTTATAATAAACTGCATTAACAGTAGCTGTCATAAGGTAAGAAACCAGCACAGTAGGCAACTTTGTCCTCTTTCTCTCTCTCATTCTCTCGCTCTTTCTCTCTCCCTCCCAGCGGGCCAGCGAAGAGGAGGAGGATATTGGGGATGAAGAGGACAGAGCACCACCCTCTAAGAAAAAGGTAGCCTAACTGACGGCATCCAGTGTGTGGTGTATACAAGATGAGGAAGTTTCATGTTTTAAGTAAGGAATAATTACCAAGAGGCCGGGCAACCAGTTACATATGCCCAAGTGGAGGGATTTCTGCCTGAGACGAAGACGAGGGCAGTAACTCTGTTTATTCAGCTTCCTTCTTGCCACCTTCTTCTTACACCTCTCGAGACATCCTCCCGGCCAATCAGAATCAACCATTTATAAAAGAAGTTGTATAACATTAGCTGTTGTTCTTCACTCTCTCTCCCTCTCTCTCTCTCTCTCTTTCACGTAGACAGCTACTGAAGTTAGAAAACACCTGGACGAACAGATGTGGGAGAAAAGTAAAGTGGACCAGATACAAAGAAATATGCAGGAGTTGAGAAATGAAGTTCAGTCTCTTAAAAATGAAACTGCGCGACTGAAAGACATTATAATCAATCGTTAAATATTCCCATTTTTAATACTTAAATGGAGCCCAAGCAGGGTTTTTTTCTGGAGTAGATGGATACTGCGATGGCAGAGAAGTATAAACTTTTAAACTTTATGAGCTGAAACATGTGTGAGGCAAAACCAACGCTATGTTGTTAGCTGGTGAGGTAGTGTGTGTGCTCATATAGCTGTGCACGTTGCTAAGATTAGAATTAGAATTATCTTTATTTGTCTCTTTGGGGAGAAATTGGTAGAGGGTTAACAAGAGTCATGGTATAGAGAACATATAGTTCATAAAAATAAATTACACTTCTCTGCCTTCACAGTCTCAATCTGCTTCAGAAAAAAACCCTGGGAAATTTGAATTTGGAAAAAATTGGAGCTTGTGTTCACAACTAGGCTACCTCTGCAGAGCCGTATGAATGGGCTATGGAGGCTTGCGTAGCTGCGTTCACAGCTGCGGGAAAAGTCGCTTCCGGAGAGAAAGTAAGGGCACTGAGGTGCTGGCTGCTATTTCGATCTGATGATTGTAATTAGTGTTTTTCTCTATATCCACCTTATTCCCACGTCCCATGATCCCTTGTGCGAATATTGGGCATAACTTCCGCTGCATCCTGTCACTGAGCTGTTTACTATGGTAGCGGCTCACGCGAATCCTCTTTTTTTAAGAGCTTGGAAAATAATATACTCAGTCAAAAAAGAAACTTCACACTCGTTTGGAGGTCGATAAGTTGAACATACAAGTAAAGTGGTTTTAAATAATGATTTAATTCCATTCTGTACCCATTAAGGACGGTGTACCATAAAAATCATGTTCATAATGCAACCAGTTCCACCGGAAATGCTACAGAAATGTAAGAGAGTAAAAATGGTAAGTTACAACTTGATGAAAGCATGTCAATAGCGCGTATGCCCTCCATGAGGGTTCACAACTGCGACTCAGCGTCTCCTCATGGATTGAATGATGCGTCTGAACACAGCTTGGGGGATGTGTCGCCATAATTGAACCAACATGGCACCAAGTTCCTGAAAATTCTGTGGAGGGTTTCTTACTTGACGGAGTCTTCTGCCCAACACATCCCATACATGTTCTATGGGATTAAGGTTGGGAGACCTTGAGGGCCACTCCATGACATTGATGCCAGCATTCCTAAGAAAATTACGCGTTAAATTGGCCGTATGAGGTCTGGCATTATCGTGTTGGAATGTCAGACCTGGGCCATGAGCTGCCATGAATGGCAAAAGCTCTGGAATGAGCACTTGATCTCTGTATCCTGCAGCAGTTAGGTTTCCTTGAACGACCATCAGTCGGGAACGGGCAGGACCATTAAAGGCACCCCAAACTATAACACTACCGCCCCCAAAATGGTCCACTTCCTGCACACAACACTGGGCGTTGCGTTCACCGCGTCTCCTCCAAACTCTAACTCTCCCATCAGCGAAGTGCAAAGTGAATCTGATTTCGTCACTAAAAACGACCCTATTCCAATCACGCTGAGTCCATCTCAGATGTCGTTGTGCCCAGAGAAGCCGTTGACGCCGGTGTAACTGGGTTAAAATTGGTCCACGATATGGCCGACGTGCATGGAGACGAGCAGTGCGCAGGCGACACGTATGGTTTGGGCAGTCACACGACCTCTAAACAATTCATTCCTAGTGGACGTTGCAGTGAGAAATCGACACGCAAATGACGAAGACGATTTGTCGGTCTTCTGCTTTTTGTCGTCACACGTGGTCTACCCGAACGAGGTCGGTCTGCTGTGGTGCCAGTTTGTTGGAGACGTGTCCGAAGATCATGGATAATCCGTCGACTGCATCCCATAACCCTGGCAACGTCAGTGACCGATGTTCCCGTATTCAGCATGCCAATGGCACGTTCATGTTGAATGTTTGACAGTCGTGGCATTGCAAATCAACGGATAATTGACTGTAAGAACTTGTTTTTCCGAGATGTCACTCTACCGTGCGAACGTGGGCTCAATTGCACGTGTCTCATGGGTCACGTGACTAGGAACACGAGGAAACATGCTTTTACCTTGATGTATGCTCGCACGTGCTGCATGCTTGTGCACGTCGGAGTTGCTGTGTGTCATGATGTCTTTGACAACGCATTTACCCCTAATAATAATAATAATATCTCTTGTATTAAGTTTCAAGAAAATATTTAGAAATTTATGAGTGTGAAGTTTCTTTTTTGACTGAGTATATATGAGGGAACATCACCTTTTAGCCCTCAGACGGGACAAAGTTACGGTACCGCTGCCTTCTACTATTGAAGAATGGGAGAACGACCTGAAGCAGTGGCCACACTAGTGCATTTGGCTACATTAGCGACTCTGTTGCCACAGACTGCGAAGCTATGAACAATCTACAAAGCTCCGAAGCGTATGCAGTACTTCCACAGCAACAAGGTCAGTCGCGTTTTGTTAAAGGAGGTAGTATACGACTTTATGTACCTTAAAACAGATATACAAGTACTTTCTGAGAATATTTATGAAGGAAACACTAAATTTCAGCGGTAAATATTGCTCTACATATGAAACATAATGGATTGTTACACAGAGTAAATTAAGCCATCCGACAGTAGGAGTCAAATTAGCTCTACTCCAGCCAACTACATTATACAGTATTAAGTTGCTAGCTAATCCAATACTATAACATGTAAAACACAGTGAATCCATTTTTCCCATACTTTTAATTTTAGTGAAATGAGGTTTGGAGTGCAAAACTATTGTTTGGAACAGAGTAGGCTATTTTCAAATTGTAGTAGACTATTGCTACTTCTACAGCCTCATCTTAAACTGTACAGGACGAAACGTTGGTGACACTGACTGGCATTACCGGACGAATACAACAATATTCTGTCCTCCCTACACGTGAAATCATACCTTGTGCTCTCCTGGCACTGCTGTCAAAATGCTTCTGAGGACCCGGCGTCTCCTCTGCGGCGGTCTGTCTGAGCCTAGCCATAAAGTAGGAATCGTTGTTTGTCGACATAATGAAATGAGCACCTAATGTTTTCGGGGGTCTTTTCAAATTCAGGTTTTCAGCCAAATTCTGGCTTCTTCTTCTGAAGGTAGGCGATGGAAACCGTTTCGCTGAACACAAGGACAATCCCCTATGTTCTGGGTGCGTGTTCAAAACACTGTTGATCAAACCATAAATTTAGCTTCCTCTGGTTGTTAGTTCAGCCTCGAACAGCACAATAGGTGCCAGAGCTCTGAAGGGACATTTTAAGAAAAGCAAGTTAATTTGTAAAAAAAAAAAACGAGCTGTAATCGCTAAGTTAACTGAAAGAAACGCCGCTGTTCTTGACTAAAACTAATGATAAAACTACTTCCGCCGGAAGTTGCACCCCTCATCATATCTACAGTAGCACCCTCAGGAATAAGGTGGATAACCTCATTCTAGAAATCCCTCAAATGAAAAGTGACATCGCCATCATTGCTCAAAGGGTAAGTTCCTCTGATTTTCATTACTTTTTTAATTGTTTCTCAAGCAGAGCTGTAGAGACTTATGATGTTGGGCTGATTGATAGTGTTAATAACTTGCTGTATTTGCACTTTAATTTATTGAAGAGTAAAACAACATTTTTCTTCTCTGAACAAGACTGAGAGGACTCCTGTGGTGGACGTGGATCTAGATTCCTCCTCCTCTTTGGGAGCAGCGCTACTGGTGAGTAACCCTTTACTTCCTCAGATTTTTATTTACTTATTTTACTTATTACTCAAGCAGAGCTATCCACAAGTTTCACCAGAGGCCCATGGGCGCTGCCATGACAGAATGCCCACTTCCGCTGTTCGGTTTTGTTTTTCCGGTAGGCTTGATGCCAATGACAGCAACAAACCGAGCCAGCTAGCCCGAACAACAAAAAAATGAGAAATAATGACATCAATAGGATGTTCATCATTTAACCACTCACCGCTGAACATAAGCATATACATATCTTCGGCAATGAAAGCACAATAACGTCTTTGTAAAAATATTCAATTGTTCCGATGTTTGGATAACTGAAGGGACTTTTGATTTAATGAATAACGCTGCCTTCCACAGAATAGCTGCTGCATGACTACATGATTTCCCTAATCTGGCAATACATGAGCAGTCGACTGTCTCCACGACTCCACTTTCCCTCAGCCTTACCCACACTGTATGTTCAGCTTGACTGACGCTCTGGCTGGGCTCAACAGCTGTCTTCAGAAATATGAAGTCGATGTGTTTCTTGAGCAGAACTTTACCTATTTTGTTACTTTGTAGGTAATTATATGCGTCTGTGCTTTTATAATTTTGCAATTCTTCGCCATCAACGCCTTCAGGAAACACAAGGTAACTGGAGGCACTCCTTGAGTGCACACCTCCGCCAAGGCAGCACAGTCGTAATCTTGCTGAGTGAACATGGCTCGTAAGAAATTTAAGGTTTATCACATAACTGAAGTACTTTTCTCATAGCCCTGGTCATGACATATTTTTTACATGATCCTATATTTCACTTTTGCGAAAATCGCATTGGCTGACAGCATGGGGGGGGGAAGAAATCGCTTAGAGTTACGTCTCGCTGTTTCTACCAAGCCAAACTGAATACCGAGTGTAACGTTGGTTGAATGGCTATGGCTCAGCGCTGCAGGAGGCTAGTTAAGCGCCACTGACATAACCAAGTTCACGTTACTTAGCTAGGCAGCGTGCATGCAATACTTTTTCAAAACCATTATGTAACATTAGCTTGGTACCCAGCGAGCTAACATTAGCTAGCTACTCAGTTGACTGAATTTACCAAGCGTTGCTCGTTCAGCCACGAATATCTGTGACTCAGTAGCCTCGCATCACCAGGCTCTTCATACAGGGAAGAAGAGCCTGGTCTCCATTCACTCTGAATTTTGTCTGGATTCTGGTTCCGGTCTAGAGAGCGGATCCGGAATTCACCAAATTCACCGAAGCAAAAGTGTTCACCAAAATAAAACTTTAAATTCTGGCGTACCATCGATTTCCGTCTCTGGTTTTGAAACATTTTATTCATTTAAACATGGATGTACAAAAGTCTGTTTTTGAAGAAGTTCTTCAAGAAACTTGTCGGGATTTTCTTGCAAATTATATTCTTTAAATTAAAAAGTTTCACCGCATTTTTATTAGCTTGGTGCTTTTATTTTGACGGAAAGGCGCATCCATCGAATTCCGGATCCTGTCTCTCTCGCCCTGGTTCCGGTTGCTAATCAAAACAGCGACTAAACGGCCCCAGACTAGTGACTCAGAGACTGAGTTAGCAGAGGGATGTAGTTAGCGCAGTGCTAACATACATTGGGCACTAAGGGAAATTACATTTGCTTTCCATGAAATTCAGTTCAGTTATGTGATAAACAGAATGAGAAAGTTATGAAAGTCGTTGAGTAAATTTTAGGTTTGTTGCTTATTAATTAAACTAGTTTCATAACTTTCATATGACACGCCCACTCTTGTAAGATCTGTATATCTACAACATAGGATTTTGCGATGGTTGCTGTGGTGGGCATATTGTTTGACCGATCGCCATCAAAATCCATCCCTGATGTAATAGCGACCCACCCACAAAATTTCAGAGATCCGTTTATTACTTTTTAGAGTTGTCGTGTTCTCTAACAAGCAGACAAACGGCAGCGATCACATATACCTCCTGCCAACTTCGTTTGGCGGAGGTTAATAATTAACTAGATGTAGCTAACATCGGGCCATTGTTTTATGTCATCTACCCCCTCCGTGAGAAGTGACAGGTTAGGCACTGTAACGGAATTGTCCTTGTAACATTTTAAAACATCTGTACTGTGCATCCACCTCCGTTTTGTTTCCATTTCTATTAACTAAAAGCTGGCTTTTACAGCTATGCAACCATAAACAAGCACATCAGCCGGAAGAGAAGAACCGAGATTTATGGGTAACCTCACAAAGTCATGAAAAAGGTGGATAGGGATTTTTATGATGTTTGGCTGATTACTTGTGTAATTAACTTGTAGGAATTGACATGTTTAATGTTTTGCAAGGCCACCCCTGTGGCTTGCTTGGATAAATAAAGGTTAAAAAAATTGTTGAAGAGTTTTACAAAGTTTTTTTCTTCTCTAAGACTACAGAGACTCCCGTTGAGACTGAGCGCTTTGGAGAGACTCCCGTGGAGACTGAGCGCTTTGGAGAGACATCACAGGTGTGCGTAACCCTTTAATTCCTAAGATTTTTCTGTACTTATTTTACTTGAAACTCCAACTGAGCTATTGGAATTTTTATGTTGGGATGGTTAGTTGTGTAATTTACTTGCTCTATTTGCACGAGGTTTTTCTTCTCTAACCAGACTGCAGCGACTGCTGAGACCTCAGCAAACAAACAGGTGAATAATATTTTATGTAGTAAGGATGGGTATAAACTGTGTGCTTTGTAGGAGCCAATTAGTGTACTTGTAAATGGGTCTGTGTTTATGCAGGGCTAATCTCACAAACTGCTGGAGCCATTAGTGCAAATTATGCACTGTCTTTTTTGTGTTTTATTAAAACTACATGTGATAAGTTGACATTTTGGCGACCCCTCTGGTCATGATACAAACAATGTGTTTTTACAAGTCACATTTCCTACAATTAACTACTCTCTCGCAGAGACACTGCTTTGTGGATTTCGTAGAGAGTGTTGTTGTCGTTGCATGATTAAAAAGTCACTTCCCAGAAAATGTCCCATCTCAAATATTAAGTTCTCATGGTGCAGTCTGATGATACGAATGTGATTTTTGGGCACTTGCTATGGCCAACCCAAATTCTAATTACAAAAACCAGTGAATATCTATTTAATATACAATGCTGTCACATGTAGCTAAAGGAAATCAATAGCAGTCAAATTAGGCTACAAATTTTGGACAAATGAGTCATAAGAATTAAATTCCTTGTTCATGCATTTTTTCTTGTAAAAGCCTGTGGCAGTCGTAGAGCCGTAGAAGCCAGATAATGGAAAGGCCAACAAAGTAAGTCACTGCTGTGACTATCCTCCCTCCCTCCTGCCCCCCTTCCCTCCTCTCCACCCCCTGTCTTCTCTCCTTCCCTACTCTCCATCCTACCTCCTCCTTTCCCCCCACCCTGTCCTCCTTCTTCCCTCCTTTGATAAAGTTTAGGGTCATGATTAGTTTGTTTCATACCTTTATCATTATTCTGCATTTATACATAAAACGCTTATTGATGGGATTGCTGCAAGCCAATTCCACTATATGTTATTCTACCAGTTTATTGAGTGGGATTGCTGCAAGCAAATCCCACTATATGTTATTCTACCAGTTTATTTATTATTCCTCCTCATCTTCCTCCTCCTCTTCCGCCGTTTTACAGACCTTAACTACTTCCACATACTTCAACATATTCAAACCGTTCAAACTTCAAATTATTCAGCCCGATTCAGATATTATCGGGTGTATTCAGAATTTTCAAAAAATTCATAATTTCCAAGATATTCCACGTTTTCCATAAAAAATTTCCTATTAGAAATGAATGCGGAACTCTAGCTACACTCTAGCCTGCTCTGATCAGAGCCAAGCAACCACCCAGACCATCATAGGAACTGCCTAGCAACGCCTTAGCAACCACCAGGAATGCCTTGCCAACTGCCTAGCAACACCCTAGCAACCACCCAGAACAACATAGCAACCACCTAGAAACGCCCTGGCAACCACCTGGAACACCATAGCAACTGGCTAGCAACGCCCTAGCAACCACCCAGAACACCTTAGCAACTGCCTAGCAACGCCTTAGCAACCACCCTGAACACCATAGCAACCACCTAGCAACCACCCGGTACACCTTAGCAACCACCTAGCAATGCCCTAGCAATCACACAGAACACCATAGCAACTGCCTGGCAATGCCCTAGCAACCACCCAGAACACCTTAGCAACCGCCTAGCAATGCCTTAGCAACCACCCTGAACACCATAACAACCTCCTAGCAACCACCTGGTACACCTTAGCAACCACCTAGCAACGCCTTAGCAACCACCCTGAACACCATAGCAACCGCAAATTTCCAAGATATTCCACGTTTTCTGACAAATTTTTCCCATTTGAAATGAATGCAGAATTTTCAAAACTTCAGTTTTTTCCGCTCATCTTCGAAACCCTTCAACTGCCTCATACTTCCACATAGAAACTTCATCATTCAGCAGACAGCAATCCCACTCACAGTTTCTTCAGAAACCGCCTTTTCTAGTTTATAATTCCTGCTCATCTTCCTCCTCCTCTTCTGCCGTTTTATGGACCTTAACTACTCCAACATATTCAAACCATTCAAACTTCAAATTATTCAGCCTCATTCAGACATTATTGGGTGTATTCAGCATTTTCCAAAAATTCATCATTTCCGAGATATTCCACGTTTTCCGAAAAATTTTTCCCATTAGAAATGAATGTGGAACTCTTGCCACACTCTAGCCTGCTCTGATCAGAGCAAAGCAACCACCCAGACCATCATAGGAACTGCGTAGCAAAGCCTTAGCAATCATCAGGAATGCCTTGCCAACCGCCTAGCAACGCCTTAGCAACTACCTAGAACACCTTAGCAACCGCCTAGCAACGCCCTAGCAACCACCCAGAACACCATAGCAACTGCCTAGCAACGCCCTAGCAACCACCCAGAACACCTTTGCAACCACCTAAACTACCTGGAACACCAAAGCAACCACCTAGCAACGCCCTAGCAACCACACACAACACCATAGCAACTGCCTAGCAACGCCCTAGCAACCACCCAGAACACCTTAGCAACTGCCTAGCAACGCCTTAGCAACCACCCTGAACACCATGACAACCTCCTAGCAACCACCCGGTACACCTTAGCAACCACCTAGCAACGCCGTAGCAACCACACAGAACACCATAGCAACCGCCTAGCAACGCCTTAGCAACCACCCAGAACACCATAGCAACTTCCCAGAAACACCTTAACAACCACCCTGAACACCATAGCAACCACCTAGCAACCACCCGGTACATCTTAGCAACCACTAGCAATGCCTTAACAACCACCCTGAACATCATAGCAACCACCTAGCAACGCCTTAGCTACCACCCAGAACACCATAGCAACTGCCTAGCAACCACCCAAAAATCCTTAGCAACCACCTAGCAACGCCTTAGCAACCACCCTGCACAGCATAGCAACCACCTTGCAACCACCTGGTACACCTCAGCAAGCACCCAAACCACCCGGAACACCACCGCAACCGCCTAGCAACGCCTTCGCAACCACACACAACACCATAGCAACTGCCTAGCAAGGCCCTAGAAACCACCCAGAAAACCTTAGCAACCGCCTAGCAACCACCTGGTACACCTTAGCAACCACCTAGCAACATCCTAGTAACCACACAGAACACCATAGCAACTGCCTGCAACACCTTAGCAACCACCCTGAACACCATAGCAACCACCTAGAAACCACCCGGTACACCTTAGCAACCAACTAGCAATGCCCTAGCAACCACACAGAATACCATAGCAACCGCCTAGCAATGTCTTAGCACCCACATGAACACTATAGCAACCACCTAACAACCACCCAGTACACCTTAGCAACCACCTAGCAACGTCCTAGCAACCACACAGAACACCATACCAACTGCCTAGCAACACCTTAGCAACCACCCTGAACACCATAGCAACCACCTAGTAACCACCCGGTACACCTTAGCAACCACCTAGCAACACCCTAGCAACCACACAGAACACCATAGCAACCGCCTAGCAACATCTTAGCAACCACCTGAACACTATAGCAACCACCTAACAACCACCCGGTACACCTTGGCAACCACCCAGCAATGCCCTAGCAACCACCCAGAACACCTTAGCAACTTCGTAGCAACGCCTTAGCAACCACCCTGAACACCATAGCAACTGCCTAGCAACCACCCAGTACACCTTAGCAACCACCTAGCAACATCCAAGCAACCACACAGAACACCATAGCAACTGCCCAGCAATGCCCTAGCAACCACCCAGAACACCTTCGCAACCGCCTAGCAATGCCTTAGCAACCACCCTGAACACCATAGCAACCGCCTAGTAACCACCCGGTACACCTTAGCAACCACCTAGCAATGCCCTAGCAACCACATAGAACACCATAGCAACCGCCTAGCAATGCCCTGGCAACCACCCAGAACACCTTATCAACCGCCTAGCAATGCCTTAGCAACCACCCTGAACACCACAGCAACCATTTAGTAACCCCCTGGTACACCTTAGCAACCACCTAGCAACGCCTTAGCAACCACCCAGAACACCATAGCAACCGCCTAGCAACCACCCCGAACAGCTTAGCAACTGCCTTGCAACACTTTAGCAACCACCCTGAACACCATAGCAACCGCCTAGCAATGCCTCAGCAACCACCCAGAACACCTTAGCAACCGCCTAAACCACCTGGAGCACCATAGCAACCACCTAGCAACGCCCTAGCAACCACACAGAACACCATAGCAACCGCCTAGTAATGCCTTAGCAACCACCCTGAACACCATAGCAACCGCCTAGCAATGCCCTAGCAACCACCCAGAACACCTTAGCAACCACCTAGCAATGCCTTAGCAACCACCCTGAACACCATAGCACCACAAATTTCCAAGATATTCCACGTTTTCCGACAAATTTTTCCCATTTGAAATGAATGCTGAATTTTCAAATGAATGATCAATCATTTTAGAACTTTTCTCCCATTTAATGTCATCTATAACCTGTACAATCCAAAATACAATAGAAAAACAAAGTGTGATGGTAAATGGACTGCGCGTACATAGCTTTTAACTAGTCAAGGATTCAAGGAAAAAAGTAGAAAAACTAAAGTCTGAGTCGCAGGACTCTGCAACGTTGCACCCAGGTGAGCGCCATCTTATTGACCACTGAAAGCACTGTACATATGAGCATGATGAGCACACCGTGGAACAGCCATTGCAGGCAATATGTAGTTCAGTGGAATTGGAGTCAGGAAATTGGAGATTGGAGGACAACTTGGGCCTGATCGTGTTCGCACATATAAACAGCTATAGTAGTTTGGCTTCAGCTTTCACAGACAGCAGCCATAGCAGTTTGGCTTCAGCTTTGAATTTTCTCCACATTTTAAAATTTCTGGGCATTACTAACTTTTCCAGTTTCACTCATATTAAATGTTTTTTCCAAGTTTGACAACAATTCACACTTATTTCAAGAGTCTTTCCACTCTTCTATATTTTCAGCAATTCATGGTAACATTACAATCATACACACTTTAAAAATTTGACTTTTACTCAAACAATTTCTGCCTTAATTCTGCAATTGCAGTTCAGTATCAGCAGCTTCAGCAGACAGCAATCCCACTCACAGTTTCTTCAGAAACTGCCTTTTCTAGTTAACTATTGGGAAGATAAACATAAGTATCAATACGAATTGTCATCCAGTAAACATGAACATGTTTCTAAAAGTTGCCGGTAAAATAATAATGTGATGTAAACTAATTTTTCAGATTGAAGTTATGAAGGGCTCTGGGGTGTTTTGCCTGGAGGAAGCGTGGAAAGCAGCCCGCCATTCGACCTCCGCTACCGCCATGGTGCGGAATCTGCTGCTGGGCACCTTTGATTTGCAGACTTTGCTAAAAAGCAACCTGAACGGTACAAAACATGTTCCTAATCTCTTCTATTCAATCCTGTCTTAAAAAAAACAAGTCAATCATATTCTATAAATGGAGATAAGTGACCATTCTATTAAAACAAGTGGATTTCATCAAGAGAAATTCATGTTCATTGTGCTTATTCCATGAAAAATGAACATCTCAGGGATCATAATTCTCCATATGTTGTGGCAAACAAGGGGTTAATTAACCACGTTGTGCACAAGTTATGCCTCCACACCATCCATTTCTGAAAAGTAGACATTCCAACGATTCAAATGACACCAAGATCATATTGTTATACCTCCGGTAGGGGTTCCCTAAAACTTCAGGCCCAGAACTGCTAGCCTAATAAGGAGACAATTCTGTAGTCCTTTACTTGGCTCCGTTCAGCAAATCGCCGAAAAATACTGATGTCAGTGAAGTTTTTTTTTTTCCCGGAAGCATTTCATATGCCCTCTGATGTTTGTCACTGTTGGGTAGCAGTTCGTTCAAGACTGCATCAGGTTGAATAAAGGAAAAGGGCAAGCTGGGACGTACGCCCCATGACAGCAGGTGGTCTTACTACGTTTTCATAAACCGCGGTTGGATACCGTTACATCCCTATTGTTTTTTAGCGCAGTATAGGGGTGCTATGGCAGTGTTATTATTTGCAACAGCATCAAAGCAACTAAGGTTGGAAAAGAGTACTACAAAAAAGGAGTACTCACTGTATAAATCATAACCAAAGGAGTACTCACCATTCACAAGATATTGATAAAAGATAATCATTTTATCATCCTATATTTTTTCTACATTTCATCCCAGTATGTTTCTTTGTTGTGTAAGCCTACATAAGCCTACAAAATTCTCAACAAAGTAACTATTCAAGGTATCAGCAATATCCTTATTCTCATACAGCAGCAATCCATCTTTATTCTTTATACCATTAACCTCCTCTTTGACTTTCTTTTTTTTACTACAATACTGAAAAACGTGCTTAGGATTAGTTTTTGCCCCTTCTGCAATTTGCCTTTCATACAGTCTTCTAGCATTCCTCAGCTCTTTTTTTGACCACAGGCCGCATTTTACTGTATTCAGCCTTAGTATTCTCATTGCTGTCCTTTATGTAAATCATAAAGATTCCTCTCTTCCCTCAAACTCCTACGAATAGCTTTGGTCATCCACAGAGGATTCTGCTTTTTCTACTTACTTTTGGACACCTTTGGAATTAATTTGCATTGTGAAGTAAAAACCCTTTGAATTTATCCCACATCTCATTTTCAGACTTACAATCCAAAAGTGTCTCCCATTTTATTTCTCTTAAATATGAGCGCATCCTGTCAAAGTTTTCTTGCCTAAAGTTGAAAATTTTGGTTTGCGAAGCTAACTTTTTAACTTGCCATGAAACATCAAAATTAACAGTAGAATAATAACAAGTCCCAAGTGGCTCCAGTACCTATATATTGCAAATTCTATCAGGGTCATTACAGAGCACTAAATCTAAAATACCCCAGCCACATACCCCAGTACCCCAGCCCCGCACATTTTAGATGTCTCCCTGATTTATCACACCTGATTCCGCTGATCAGCTCATTAGAGCAGCAATTGATGAGCTGAACTGGGTCTGTCAGACCAGGGAAACATCTAAAATGAGAAGGGCAGGGGTTCTCCAGGCGCAGGGTTGGGAAACACTGGCCTTGTAGACAAATATTGCTAATACTTTCATAGTGTCAGCCTCACCTCCTCATGCCATGGCTCATCCCTTACGCTCTAAGCTAGTGCCATCTTTTTCAGTGTATGCTGCCCATCACGCAAACCATCCTGATACCCTGCCAGTTTCTGTGACACATTCCCAAGCTCATTTTGTTTGCTTAAATTACTCAATTTTCTTTTGATTTTAACTTGAGTTTATATTTTATGCATCCATTTTCCAGAGCTTATACTGTCTGCGCCAACATCTGTATGCTTCATTTGCGACCGTTGCCTCTGCCTGCTTTGAAATGCATCTTCACCTGTCTGGCAGTAATGTCAATCACCTTAGTTGAGCTAATGCAGTAAATACAAGAGCACGCCATTTCTGGCTCCAAAGGGATATAAACGTTTTCCTAAGGTTTTGAGCCAATCCGGCATCAACTTGTTTTGATGGTTTTCGCTGCACTCTCCGTTGAGTTACATCTCACTCATTTCAGGGGAACTTGCATGCACAGATAGAATATCTCCTTTGTGTACTTAGCACCATTAAAAACGCAACGGTGAGGTATGTACTGTATTTGCGGCAAATTGAAGAATCGATTGATTTTTATTGCTTTTCCAGTGAGGCACGAGTGGAAATAAAGAAAAGCACATGGTATTGTAATCCTGACGCGCGACACATGGCGCTCTTGAGCTACCGTAATCACTCATGGCTGCCATAAGCGGGGTCGGTCAGTGACAGTGCCTGTGTTCCATTCTCAGATAGACAGCTGACTGATTGTTGAAAGGTGACAGTGCAAATGACGCGCCACCTCTCGACGGTTGAGATCTGCCCATAACATGCCAGTGGCTCTCTTTCTCTCTCCTGTGCCATTCCATTTTCTTGAAGCAGTAGCATTTTTCTTTTTTTTTTTGTTGGCTTTATGTAGGCTATTGACCACACCCAAAAGAACAAGTCAAGTATCACTGTACACATCACAAACAGCTCAATGTTGTTATTACTGAAGTGCTTGGCGTGTTGACGCGGCACGCATCACGATTACAATACCACGCGCTTTTCTTTATTTCCACTCGTGCCTCACTGGAAAAGCAATAAAAATCAATTGATTCTTCAATTTGCCGCAAATACAGTACATACCTCACCGGTGTGTTTTTAATGGTGCTAAGTATATCAAGTCACTCTACTGGTGTCTTGCGAGATGTTCCTCTGTTTGCATTCAGCATTCTGCTGATTTACCTGTAAACGGAGGAGAAGGTCATGCTTGCATATGTGAATTCATAGGAATGCGACATGCTTGTTGCCCCAGTCTCATATCTCACATAGTATATTTTCTTTGTATCAAGCCACTTTAGTAGTGTCTTGCCAGATGTTCCTCTATCTGTATTCAGCAGGCTGCTGAGCTCCCTACACCCTGAGGCGAAGGTCACGCATGCTTGCATGAATTCAAAGGAAATGCAACACACCTGTCGCTACACAGTCTCGTCTCATATAGAATATTTCCTTCGTATCAAGCCACTTAAGCGTCTTGCCGGATGTTACCCTGTCTGTATTTAGCAGGCCGCTGAGCTCCCCATATCCAGAGGAGAAGGTCATGCATTCTTGGGCGAATTCAAAGGAAATGCGACATGCATGTTGCCACACACGGTCTCATATCTCATATAGTATATTTCCTTTGTATCAAGCCACTTCAGGAGGGTCTTTTGGAATGTTCCTTAGTCTGTATTTAGTAAGCCATACACGTTTCCAGAACTCAGTGGAGTGCAATATGCTGGCAGCAAATTAATCCATTTCATTCCATCCATTCATACTTAGATTTATTGGAAGGTGACTGCTCGCCTGCTCCCTTTGGGAGTGTGGGTTTGGGGGTTGTTATCTCTGGGACTGTCTGGGACTAACTGTGTCATGTTTTCTCAGATTGTTCCAGAGCATCACTTGAGCAGAGTCACCGCCAAACTCAAATGCAGGTCATCCTGCAGTAAATGGTTAAATCTGACATAACTGTCCTGACTGAAATGGAGCTTTATAGCGTAGTTCAGTCAGGCACGGGAGTCAGCTAGGTCACAGGCTTGTTTTTGTCCAACTATTCTAAACTTTAACTCCTCCCACCTAATTGGCAAGCTTTTATAACCAAGGCAGTGTTTTTTCATTTCTCTGGTGCCATGCCCTCTTCACCGCTCATTCTTGACTTACTAAGAAATCTGTTTCTCATCTATCTCCACCTCCCCAGCCTCCTCCTTTATAATTATCATTGTTCATTGTAAGCAGCACTTGTTCATATGTTCAATGACTTAAACGTTTACGAGATTGAAAAGAATCTCTGGCTCTGCTGGGGGTTTTGATCTCTGGGACTGTCTCTGTCATACTTGCTCAGATGGTTCCGGACCATCACTCGAGCAGAGTCAACGCCAAACTCTAAAGCAGGTTGTTTTGCAATACATGATTAAATCTGACATAAGTGTCCTGGATGATGTATAATATGAATAATAATTGTATATCCTAAGCTTTGTCTGTAACTGTGCAGAAATACCAGATTTAAATGGAACATGCAACAAAAAATGCATTCCAATGTTGATTTAGAATTTGATATTCAACTTATTGAATTAAGTTATTTTCTTTGGTACGGCCCTAATTTCAAAATAGACTTATAAATAATGTTTCCCCAACAAATCATTTCCTCAATAAATATTCTTAGGAATTTAAAAATATTTCAACCAGATTTTTTTTTTTTGACACAGGTTTTAAGTCAATTCATGTTTTTATTTTTCTATTTTAATTTTTACTGTTGAAAGTTACTGCTACATCCAAGATGCTGTACCCTGCAGCTGCCACCTGGAGGGGATGCAGGCACCAGCAGCCCCCCTCTTCCCACGCAGTTGCCTGTTGCTTAAAGCTGCTGTAACTGATTTGGTCGTAAGCAGTACCCGCCCCCCATCCCCGAGCCAGGCACAGGAACGCGCATCGGTTTCCGACAGAGGCAGAGGAGAGTAGCGTTGTCGCTTTCCGACAAGGCAGAGGAGAGTAGCGGCTCAGTTACAATAAGTACAATATAAACAGACGCTCTCAGTGATTGTCCTGTGAAAGCCACCCTGACAACATGGACCAACGACGCATTACATCCATGCAGAAACTTCGATATGAATGGCTTTTTTAAGGTATTGGCTAAAACTAGCTAGTTTCCTATAGCCACACATGCTATCGTGACACAGTTAAGCAAGCTGTAGTCGGCCACAAACGATGACGGTTCAATTTTAAACTGATGTCAGCAGGATTAAAAACC
Organism: Gymnothorax javanicus; assembly: GCA_029692085.1. Taxonomy (NCBI): domain Eukaryota; kingdom Metazoa; phylum Chordata; class Actinopteri; order Anguilliformes; family Muraenidae; genus Gymnothorax; species Gymnothorax javanicus. Next base: position 122,726,751 of record CM056193.1, on the reverse strand, counting down.
ACCAACAGGACTATCAGAGGCTGATAAAACTGCATAACTACAACAGAGTAAAACAAAGCTTACCTGTCCAGTGGCAGCAAGGCTAGCTGTGCATCGCTTTTTAAACCCTTTGATTAAACCCTTCAGTTTTCCCCATTGAAAGCGGCACTGATCTACAACGTAAACACTGCTCCTGGCCGTCTCACGTTTCCCCCCCTTAATTCTATTTGTTCCTCTACTGTTCTTTGGCGCTTCGGCTGTTTTATTGTGCACGCCGTCTCCCGTAGTGCTAGGATCGGAAGCTTCATCTGTTCTGCTATTGCATTACTGCTATTGATTTTTCCGGTAGATGGCGCACTAACAACGCAGATTCAGCTCTGCACGTTCGCAAGCAGAGAGAAACGTGTCTTTATGGCGTTTTCTCACCTGATTTGGATAGAGGAGGTCGGTGACTCCAGAATTTTATATGCTGCTTTATTGCAGAAGACAGTGACTAAGAAACCTGTGTTATCGACCAGATACTCTAAATAAATGATTTTTTGTCGGAATGTGGAGCTATTTAACACTTATTTAAAAACAAAAAAATCACTTACAGCAGCTTTAACTACCTGGGGACCCTGAATGGTCTGGAAACCAGATATACAATGTAGACCAAACAGGGTAATTAAAGGAATGCCATGTAGGCTTAAGTAACATAATTTATAATTCTTTGCACATTAGATCCTTGCAAATATTGATATTATATTCATAATATTAAATACTCTTAATACAATTCAATTTGGATCCGCCAGCAAATGTAAGATTTTTTACTCAATATAGAACTGTTATTCTGCTTTCATTGCGCATGTGTTTGATAATCACAATCTTCTTGCAGTTGGAGCAATCAATGAAATATGTTATAGGGAGTTCCCGATAACGTAGGTTAATGAACAGGGCCACTCCCAATGCGCCTTCATATTTGTCCTTACGTCTATATATACCGCCTACATTCTCACAATCCCCGCTCGTCTCATTTCTACGTGGTTTACTCGCAAACCAAATAGCCCAGCGCACAGAAAGAGTTCGCTTACTCGAAGCATGGAATTCAAAATCCTACTGAGTCCCTCGGACGCAGAACTATTCCAAGACTCTCCTCCATGCACCAGCCTGCGCTCTGCCGTCTTCATAGCTCTGCCACGAAGCACCACTCTTTCGCCCCAACCGGGGTGCTCATTTTCCGAACTACGGAACATTGCTCCCTGCGATGACGACCGAGGCCGTTCTCCTGTCTGGGCTTCACGCGGCAGGAAATTCAACCAGAGGTCTCCAGGGCCGTCCCGCAGCAGCAACATCCCTCGTTAACCGCAGTGCTCTGAAGAGAGAGCCCGCGGCTCCCCAGCAATGCTTACCATGGCTCGCACTCCAGGCTCATCCGAGGCTCCACGTCGGGCCGTCGCCAGACTTCATCTGGCACTCAAATAGAAGAAAATCCCCTACCACCACTCCGACAACAAGGCCAGACTACTCATACACCAACTGCCTCGGTAACCCAGCTGGTCCCCTTCATCGTCCAGCAGCAGACCACACAGCACTGCCGGGTTCCGCTGTCAGCGTCCCCAGCGCCAACGTCATCACGATCCGCAACGTCCTCTCCGCTCCAGATTCGGCGGAAGTCACTCCTTCCGCAAACCAGCCAGTCCCCTCACCTCAGTTTCAGTACACACTAGCCACCGCCATACCTCTCATATGCCCCTCGTAGCCTATTAAAAACCCTTCGCCATTATCCCCCACATTTAGACAACAGATTTTATCGGGTATGTACGTCGATCTGGCCCAGCTCATTCAACCATCCTATTTCCGCATTCATATTTTAGTCGCCAAAAAAAAACGCAAACCGTCCTCAACCCCGCCCAGCTCAAACACCCGACCCACGCTCGTTCCAAGGAGCTCTTTGCAACCGAGAAGACACAATACGCCAGTCCTTTCCTCATCGGAGGCAAGAACCGGACGATTACCTTACATTCATTCTCGATCTCGCTTTACGCTTCGGCGGTATGGTAAGCGATTGCCTGTTGGCTGTGTCGATATAATTGATGTTATTCCGCAAGGATGACAATCCTCAAATTTCGAAACTTTCGCTGACTTCGCAGCAATTATTTTTGTCATCACTCGGCTGTGCATTCTTACCGAGTAACGCTATTAAGCTGTCACTTCACTCAGACTGTAGAATGGATTCTCATGGCTCATTGCTCTATGAGCCTCAAACTAATTTACGCAAATCTGTGCTGTTTCACGAGCTACGTGAGCACAGAAATTATAAAGACATATCTACATTTTTTTTTCGTAGTCATCGAAGTGTGGAGGAAAACGCCATATAATTCGTAGTGCAATGTATAATTAGGCTTTCAAAAAATAAATTAGACTTTCGTCGGTTCTACCAATTAGTCTGAGCAACTCTTGCTAAATATGCACATTGTGTTCTTTGCAAATTAAATGTCATATAATTATGGTGCTGTCGATCGACTGTAATGTTTATTCCAAAGTTGTCAAATCATTAAAAAATGCTAATGTACTTTGTCTCGCTGGGAAACATCCACAGATACTGCACGCGTATCCACCTCATGGCCACTCGCTGTGGCGCAGCTCACTAGCGCTTTGTTAGCGCTTCGGTTATTGGTGCACTTTGCCTCGCCGGCAAACATTCACGCATATCACCCTCACGGCCACTCACTGTGGCGCAGCTCACTAGCGCTTCGTTAGCGCTTCGGTTATCAGTGCACTTTGCCTTGCTGGGAAACATTCACAGATACTACGTGTATCCTCCTAATGGCCACTTGCAGTGGCGCAGCTCTCTAGCGCTTCGGTTATTGTAGGCACTCACATATCCGCTAGATGGCGAGCCCAAGTTTATCTAACTCTCAAGAGAAGCGCTAATCTTTGACCTCTGCAGGACAGTAGCTGCATGGGGGACCCTATCTTGTAAAGTAAATAATGCAAAATAGTGCACGGGTAGCGCTTCGGAAATGGTTTCACTCGGTTCCGCATACCTGAATTATATATTGACAGATTTTTTTTTTCCTGAATGCCTTCATGAGTCAGTGAAAAAAATATGTGAGTGCCTAGTTATTGGTGCAATTTGCCTCGCTGGCAAACATTCATGGATACTGCACACGTATCTACCTCACGGCCACTCGCAGTGGCGCAGCTCGCTAGCGCTTCGGATATGGGTGCACTTTGCCTCGCCGGGAAACATTCACAGACACTGCATGCGTATCCACCTCACGGCCACTCGCAGTGGCAAGGTTCACGCTCTCAGCCATGGCCTCAGCAGTAAGTGTCTATATGGATAAGTATGCACGGCTTTACCCACGGTTTCCACTCCGGCTTAGTCGCCATTCCAGATCACTCCTTCACGTGCAGTAATTTACAATCCACTCTAGCAGCGCCTCATATCGTCGACAAGCTCATACACGACGAATTCGACGCGGGTTTCATGATCGGACCCTACACCATGCCACTTTTCCCCGCCCTTCGCATCAGCCCTATCGGGATAGCAACCCGAAAATATTTGGGAAAAAGCGCTTAAACATAGAATTATCATCCCCTCATGGTTCCACCATCCCCAGTATCAACAGCATAGTAACGATTTCTCCATGCACTACTCTTCCGTGGACCACGCTACCACCCTTATCCGCCTTGCCGGTCGCGGCGCCGGGTTGGCTAAAGCCAATATCACAAACGCTTTTAAAGTCGTCCCACTTGACCCACTTTTTTGGGTTTTTTTTTTTAGCGTTTCCTGGAAAGGGCGCTATTACTTCACCGTTCATCTCACGGTACCCCATCATGGTTTCCTCCCCCATTAAGAGTCATGAATGGGCCACCAAATGTATGACCGTACATCCACCACAGTAGACACCATAAAGAAAGGCCGTTCCCGCTCCCTCTCGTTCATGCCATTCCTCAGGAAACTACCTCTAATTTCCGCAAACACCAGTCCTTGCTCAAAGCTACATCTATTCACAGCTATTAAATGCCATCGCCGACGCCCTTTCTCATTTTTCTTGGCAGAGACTCATACACTTGGCACCACACTCGGACATTCACCCGACTCCGGTTCCTCTGTTTTCTGCAACCGTCTAACCCGGACTCCACAACTCGAGCCACTCGCCGCTTTATCCCAAGGCCATTCTAAATGGGTTCGCTCCATGCTCACTTTCCTCATACCTCGCAGGATGGAAGCAATTCAAGACATTCTACTCAGCCCTCCTACTGCCATTCCCGGCCCTCGACGTTGTTTCCATCACAAGCTTTATTTCGTACATTCACTCCATAAACCACGTTCGACCAGCCTCAATACCAGTCTACCTCAGCGGCATTAACTTCTTTGTCAAACCGGTCACTGAATATCCGTGCTCGTCAATTTCCCATTCTCACGTGCAAACATTACTGATAGGTTTACGTAAACAAGAACCTCCCGCTCCAACCAAACGTTTACTTCTGATGGCAGACCTCCTCTATCGCTGCATCCAGACGCCGCGCTCAGAGTACCATTCTCCTTCCACGGATTCTACTCTAGAAGCCATGTTCCTATTAGCCTTCAGTTTCTTGAGATGTTCTGAGTTCGCTCCGCTCTCCACTAATTATAATCCTCCTCGCCATGCCAGCCTAAACGACATCTCATTCTACTCCACCGACTGTCTCACGTTCAAGATAGAGTAGTTAAACGGATCAGTTCGGCATTTCTCAGCCCATATTCTTATTTCGCCTAGACTCTGCCCTCAGTCCATTCGAGCCAATATCAAACTACATCACCCCAAGATACAATAACCACGCTTCTCCCCAAGACCCATTATTTACAACCAACACGCCATATTTAATTAGATTTGCACCATCTTCGACAAACCACTTCCTGGAGCTACAGACACCACTGTTTAAATAGATTTTAATGAACTCTATTGCCATTTATTCTATTATTACTTTATTTTACTATTAATTAGCTAGCCCGCGGAGGATGAGCTTCCCCACCATAGCAAGGTTCCTCCTGAGATTTCTTCCTACTGGGGAGTTTTATCTCACCACCATTTGAGGATTTTTCTCCCTACTGGGAGTTATGCCTCATTTGCTTTAGTGGGGATTAGGCTGGGCACTGCCCTTTCATTTATTTAATCTCTCAACGTAAAGCATCTTTGTGACGGTCTGTCTGTGAAAAGCGCTATACAAATTAATGTAATTGAATTGAATTAGATCCAATAGTTCGCCCAAATACTTCCCCGAGCATTCTTTCGCATTGGCGCTGCCGCCACAGCATCCAAGCAAGGAGTGCCGGACCACCTGATTAAAATCCTCGCCTGCTGGACATCAAACTCTTACACAAGCTATATTCTCAATAATATCGATGATATACGTAGAGCCCATCTATTGTCGATTCATTAACACCTTATGGGGGCTTAGGAGCCTACACAGACTCCGACGAGAGTTGCGAGCCCCACCCTGAGTCTCGCCACCTAGGGACGCCCAACGTTTGCACAATCACAGACCAAGTCCATACGACATCACATGCGCCCCGATCTCCTGTGCGCAGTCCCAACTAACACTCTCCTCCACTTTGGGAGTGGTCCAAAATTCATTAAAGGGAGTTCCCGATAATGTAGGTTAATGAACAAGGCCACTCCCAATGCACCTTCCTATTCATCCTTACGTCTGTATATACCACCTACATTCCCACAATCCCCGCTCATCTCGTTTCTACATCCCTCCCACCCTTCCCCTCTCCAAGAGGGAAGCAAGAAACAGCCACCACCTGGGACCCCAGGGGGCTTAGGAGCCTACACGGACTCCGACGAGAGACGCGAGCCCCACCCTGAGTCTCGCCACCTGGGGACGCCCAACATTCGCACAATCACAGACCCAGTCCATGCAACATCACATTCGCCCCGATCTCCTATCCACAGTCCCACCTAACACTCTGCTCCACTTTGCCATATGACATGCCATATGAAAAGAAACAACTAAGTTGCTCTTCCCAAGAAGAGATAAGTAGAGCAAAGGTACCGAACTGGAAACAGGGCAAAGTCATGTCACTATTAGAGGAATGCATACAAACAAATTGAGCAGTGAATTGGAAATTCCCCAAGAAGCTACTTCTAGCGGTGTCCAAGTCCAGTCTTAAACTTCTACATGTACACAAGTCCAGTCAGCCAATCAAAGCATCATTTAAAAATTGGTTTGCCAATAGCAGCCACTGTAGCTTTCTTACCTAACCAAAATGGCTGACCCCACAAGTCAGGATGTGTGTGTGTGTGGACTCAAACCAAAAGAGCTAAAAAAAAATAAGACCCAGAGAGCCAGAAACATGGGCTAAAAACAAGCAAAAAAGAAGTCTGGCAGAAGGTTATCTTTTTTAGCTGCTTATTCTTTGGCTGAACTTTCTAATTACCACACCACATGTTAGAGATCAGTGATTTGTATGTTTGTTTTTAGTTAGTTCTGGTTTTATTCCTAGTATGTTTTTCGTTAGTTTTTAGTATTGCTAATTATTTATATATTTATTATATTTATTCGTTTAGAGCATGTATGTTTCTGGATGATTGCTCTGTCTCTGGTCTTCAGTGTCTTCCTCTCGTTTCTGTCTCGTGGCGTCTTGTCTTTTTCATCACAGTCTCTTCCCTGTAATTTCGGTTGGGTGTTTCCACTCCCTTCTCTCTCGCTGTTCTCATTGGCTATCCGCACCTGAGAGTAGTTTATTGAGGCACGGGTGTTTAGTTAGATTAGAGTTAGGACTCCACCTGTTTCCCCTCTCTCCTATCACCGTCCTTGCTTTTCTAGTTCCACCTCTCTCTACAGCTGTTCTGTGTTTAGCTGGGATTCCACTTAATTTGTTTGCGTATAAAAGACCCACTTTTCCCTCAGCTTCTTGTCAACTCGTTTCTACCACAGCTCGTCTTGGTCAGTCTCGTTTCTGCGCTTTTTTTCTCGTGGCGATTGTTGAAAGCTCGTTTCTCGTGATTCTCCCGTAAGTCTTGTAATTGATTGTTTGTATTGCGTTGTGAGATTGCGGTTTGTTTGATTAGTACTTCGTTCTCCCTGATTCCCATTTTGTACCTATCTGTTTAGCTTCTCCTGTGTTCTCCCTTATCCCATCCAACTCCCTTTTTCTTTCGCCTTCCATTCCCTTAGTTTCAGCCCTCTTTGTTACTGTCTTTGTGCGGACTGATTCTCTGGTTGCTGGATATTTTGCTTGTCCCCTGACTTCGATTCTGCCTATTCTGCATTTCTCTGTTTGCCTGGCTATTGATCCATTTCTGTCTTGACCATGAGCTTTGTTAATCCTAATAAACGCCCTGCCGATGCTGAACTGCATTTGGAGTCTATGCCCGTTCCTTTCAGTACGAGTCAACCAGTACAGACTCCAGCGGATACTGCTGAACTACAGCGACTTTATCAACAACAACAGGTCGTCATTCAGCAGCAGCATCGCGACTTGCAGGAGATGAGAGCAACTCTACAGCATCTCAATCTGGGCCCCACCTTTCCCAGTCCTGCAGTCGCACCGGCAGAGGCAGCTCCCATTCGGGAGCCACGTCTTACTCCTCCACGGGAGTATGACGGAGACCCCACCACCTGCAAAGCATTCCTGTCCCAGTGCTCGATCATATTCGAGTTACAGCCCTTAACCTTTCCTACCTCACGTTCCAGAGTGGCCTATGTCATCACACTCTTGACCGGCAGAGCAAGGGACTGGGGAACCTCGATGTGGGACGCTGGCCACCCCTGCACCCGCACCATTGAAGATTTCATGGCGGAGATGAGGGAGGTGTTTGACCGGTCCTACCAGGGGCGAGAGGCAGGAAGCGCACTACTGAGTTTACGGCAAGCCGGCTGCAGTGTCTCCGATTACGCCATCCAATTCCGTTCGTTTGGCGCCTCTACACACTGGGCGAAGATGCCCAGTTTGATGTGTTCTACGGGGTTGGCAGAGAACATAAAGGATGAGTTGGCATCCGCGAGCTTCCATCGGATCTACAGGGCTCATTAGAGTGGCCATCCAGATTGATTCTCGGATCCAGCAGCGTAGAGAGAGCGCCAGAGCCACTCAGAGTCCCGACGGTCAGGCCAGCGTGGTAACTTTCGATCTCCTCGGGGCGACTCTCCTATTCAGGAGACCGGCGAGCCCCGGGGGTCGGGAGAACCCATGCAGGTCGACCGTTGCGGTTATCGCCACAAGAGCGAGCTCGAGACTGCGACGCGGGGGCATGTCTGTACTGTGGGCTGGCGGGTCATCGTATCCAGTGCTGTCCCTACTCAAGAAGGAGGGGTGAGTGGGAGGATCGGACAGCTGGCTCAAGATAACAATGATCCACGTAAGCTGGTTTCTGTCACTCTACTTTTTGGCAATCATTGACTACTGATGTTTTGTTTGATTCAGGATCAGACATCAACCTGATCGACGCCAACCTGTGCAACCAGCTCCAACTCCAGCCCCAGAAGCTACCCACACCGTTCCAAGCACGTGGCCTTTGTGGGCAACCGCTAGGTCAGGTGACCCTGGTTACGCCCCCACTCACACTTATTGTATCCGGCAACCATCAGGAGCAGATCCGGCTCCATGTCATCACCTCCTCCTCTGCTCCCATCGTCCTAGGCCTCCCTTGGTTGAAACAGCACAACCCCACCATCAACTGGAGGACTGGGCAGGTGGCTGAGTGGAGTACTCATTGCCTGCGCTCCTGCCTCCGCAAGGCTCCCCGCCAAGCAGGACGAGGGGGATCCAGTGAGCCTCCAGTCCTCCAGATTTGTCCAAGGTCCCCAGTGAGTACCACGATCTGGGTCGAAGTCTTCTCAAAGTCTCGTGCCCTGTCTCTGCCTCCTCACAGACCCTACGACTGCGCCATCGATCTCCAACCTGGCACAGCGCCCCCTAAGGGGGGTCTCTATTCTCTGTCTCGTCCAGAGCAAGAGGCCATGGAGAAATATGTGGAGGAGTCACTGGCTGCCGGCATCATCCGTCCCTCTTCCTCTCCTGCTGGCGCTGGCTTCTTCTTCGTTAGCAAGAAGGACGGATCTCTCAGGCCATGTATTGACTACAGGGGACTCAATAACATTACCATTAAGAATCGATATCCCCTTCCTTTAATGAATTCTGCTTTTGAGCTGTTGCAGGGGGCCACTATCTTCACCAAACTTGACCTACGCAATGCTTACCACCTCGTCAGGATTAAGGAAGGGATGAATGGAAGACAGCTTTCAACACCACTAGGGGCACTACGAGTACCTGGTCATGCCGTTTGGTCTAGCTAACGCCCCCTGCTGTCTTCCAAAACCTCGTTAACGACATTCTGCATGACATGATTAATCAATTTGTCTTTGTGTACCTTGATGATATATTAATATTCTCTCGATCCAAGGAAGAACACAGGCGTCATGTTCGATGCAGTCCTGCAGCGCCTCCTGGAGAACCAACTCTACGCCAAGGCAGAGAAGTGTGAATTCCACTTGGACACAGTCCCTTTCCTCGGATTTGTGGTCACTCCAGGAGGCATCCTAATGGACCAGGAGAAGGTGAAGGCGGTAAAGGATTGGGCTACCCCTACTACACGCAAGGAACTACAATGTTTCCTAGGGTTTGCTAACTTTTACCGTCGGTTCATTCGTAATTACAGTACCGTTGCTGCTCCACTGACCTCTCTGACTTCCCCCAAAGTTCCTTTTGTGTGGACCCCGTCGGCGGAGAAGGCTTTTCTGGAACTAAAGCAAAGATTTACCTCTGCTCCTGTTCTCCAACAGCCAGATCCTGAAAAGCAGTTCATCGTTGAGGTAGACGCCTCTAACACCGGCGTGGGGGCAGTCCTGTCGCAGCGCAATGGCAAAGATAACAAGGTACACCCTTGCGCCTTCTTCTCCCGCAGACTCAGCCCAGCTGAGCGTAACTACGACATTGGTAATCAGGAGTTACTGGCGGTGAAGATGGCATTAGAAGAGTGGCGTCATTGGTTAGAGGGGGCTAAGGTTCCATTCCAGGTCTGGACCGACCACAAGAATCTGGAGTACCTCCGTACAGCTAAGAGGTTAAATTCCCGCCAATCCCGTTGGTCAATGTTCTTCGATAGATTTAATTTCACCTTAGCTTATCGCCCAGGCTCCCAGAACAAGAAACCTGATGCCCTGTCACGTAAATTTTCGCCAGACGCTCCTCCCAAGGAGCCACAAACCATCTTACCCAGCCGTGTTGTAGTGGGAGCGTTAGTATGGGAACTAGAGGATCGAGTCAAAAGGTCACAACCTTCTGGGGGGCCACCTACTAACTGTCCCAAGAACTGCCGCTTCGTTCCAGACTGCCTCCGAGCCGAAGTTCTCCAGTGGGCCCATTCCTCCCGTCTCGCCTGCCATCCTGGTGCTAACCGGACCTTGGCTATGCTAACTCGCAGGTTTTGGTGGCCAACGGTCCGGAGAGATGTAAAGAACTTTTCGACAGCTTGTCCGGTCTGCGCCCAGAACAAGGCCACCCACACGGCACCAGCTGGTCTCCTGCAGCCGCTTCCGGTACCTTCCAGACCATGGGCAAACATCGCGTTGGACTTTGTCACTGGCCTTCCGCCCTCCAGAGGTAACACTGTCATCCTGACCATTGTTGATCGCTACTCCAAGGCAATACATCTCGTCCCTCTTCCCAAGCTTCCCTCTGCCAGAGAAACAGCTGACTTACTCGTTCAACACGTAGTCAGAATACACGGCATCCCCTCTGACATTGTCTCCGACCGTGGCCCTCAATTCATCTCAGAGGTCTGGAAGGCCTTTTGTCAAGCCCTGGGAATAACGGTCAGTCTCACCTCTGGATTTCACCCGCAGAGCAATGGGCAGGCAGAGAGGGCCAACCAGCAGATGGAGAGTGTCCTTCGGTGCCTCACTTCCCGAGATCAGGGGGACTGGAGCGAACAACTACCCTGGATCGAATATTCCATCAACAGCCTTCCCTCGGCTGCCTCAGGTGTGTCCCCCTTCCAAGCTTGTCTCGGTTACCAACCACCTCTGTTCCCCTCACAGGAGGTCGAAGTTGATGTTCCCAACATCCAGGAATTTCTACAGAGGTGCCGAAGGGCGTGGGGAGGGCTTCGTTCGCTCTCCTAAAAGCTGCTGGCCGAGATGAGTCGCCAGGCCAACCGTCGCCGCTCTGTTCCACCGCAATACAAAGTAGGACAAAAAGTTTGGCTTTCTTCCAAAGACATTGCACTAAGGACTGAAAGTCGTAAGCTAGCCCCGTTTCATTGCTCCTTTTGTGATTGAGAAAATCATTAACCCTGTCTCTGTTAAACTCAAGCTACCAGCCTCTATGAGCCGTATCCACTCAGTCTTTCATGTGTCGTGCATTAAACCTGTACTGTTTTCCATCCACACCCCTGCCCCGACCAATCCTCCTCCCCCAAGGCTCATCGATGGAGGAGAAACATACACGGTGCACAAGTTGCTGGACGTTCGTCGGCGAGGAAGGGGTCTCCAGTACTTGGTGGACTGGGAAGGATGCGGCCCAGAAGAACGCTCATGGGTTCCTGCTCGTCACATCCTCGACAAATCGCTCATCAAGGACTTTCACAAAAGGACTTTTAAGCCGAAGCTTAGACCGCCAGGTGGCGGTCATAGAGGGGGGGGGTTCTGTTAGAGATCAGTGATTTGTATGTTTGTTTTTAGTTAGTTCTGGTTTTATTCCTAGTATGTTTTTCGTTAGTTTTTAGTATTGCTAATTATTTATATATTTATTATATTTATTCGTTTAGAGCATGTATGTTTCTGGATGATTGCTCTGTCTCTGGTCTTCAGTGTCTTCCTCTCGTTTCTGTCTCGTGGCGTCTTGTCTTTTTCATCACAGTCTCTTCCCTGTAATTTCGGTTGGGTGTTTCCCTCCCTTCTCTCGCTGTTCTCATTGGCTATCCGCACCTGAGAGTAGTTTATTGAGGCACGGGTGTTTAGTTAGATTAGAGTTAGGACTCCACCTGTTTCCCCTCTCTCCTATCACCGTCCTTGCTTTTCTAGTTCCACCTCTCTCTACAGCTGTTCTGTGTTTAGCTGGGATTCCACTTAATTTGTTTGCGTATAAAAGACCCACTTTTCCCTCAGCTTCTTGTCGACTCGTTTCTACCACAGCTCGTCTTGGTCAGTCTCGCTTTCTGCTTTTTTTTCTCGTTTGCGATTGTTGAAAGCTCGTTTCTCGTGATTCTCCCGTAAGTCTTGTAATTGATTGTTTGTATTGCGTTGTGAGATTGTGGTTTGTTTGATTAGTACTTCGTTCTCCCTGATTCCCATTTTGTACCTATCTGTTTAGCTTCTCCTGTGTTCTCCCTTATCCCATCCCACTCCCTTTTTCCTTCCCCTTCCATTCCCTTAGTTTCAGCCTTCTTTGTTACTGTCTTTGTGCGGACTGATTCTCTGGTTGCTGGATATTTTGCTTGTCCCCTGACTTCGATTCTGCCTATTCTGCATTTCTCTGTTTGCCTGGCTATTGATCCATTTCTGTCTTGACCATGAGCTTTGTTAATCCTAATAAACGCCCTGCTGATGCTGAACTGCATTTGGAGTCTATGCCCGTTCCTTTCACCACATCCCTATGGATGACAAATGAAGTCTTTAAACCTGTTTGGATGGTGGTACTGCCCATTCATAATTTATTGAGATTGTTTTTTTTTATTGTGACCTTTGTTCAGCTGCATTTACCTTTTATTTCACTGTATATATCTTCCATTCATTTTGTTCAAGAAGCTTTTTGACATTCATGACTATAGTATACTGGTATTACTGCATTTGCTGTTCATTTTCATTAGGAAGTGGTGTGTTTTGATTTCAAATAGAATGCTCTGTTATAGTACTCTGAAATAATCAAATATAATGCTGTAAATTTTTTAAATCAAGTTCAATTTTCATTATTTTGAGGCATTTGCTTCTAAAAGTACTGAAGTCCACAGACTGGTGTTTGTAATATCTGGGGCAAGAATCAAGATAGAGGCTCGAAAGTCTCCTAATATGTTTTAAGACATCTTTTCTGATATTTCCTTACGTTTAAATCAGCTTAACACATGTAACATGATCCCCACAAGTTGTCAAATTCTCAAAATCTTGTTTCTCTAAAAAAACAAAAACGGACTTGCGCACTTCTGGAAATCAACCCTTCAAATGTCCCCTCATGAATAGCTCCTTCTGGGAGTTCACAGAGAATACACTTTAGCGGGCCTGTCAACAAAAATATCGCCTATGCATGTATAGGGCCCCTGGCCAACAAGGGGGATCAAACTCCCAGAATTTAGAAGTAATAGCCTACTATGCAGGAGGAGCCTGCAGTCATGACCAGACAGCTAAGATACGGTACATACAGTAAATTAAATACATGGCAACTTTTAACTTAACTGAGTGCAAACAGCCACACTCTTTGTTTTAGACTTCCTCTCTCGAAGCCAGGTAACATCACTGCAGTAGCCAATTCTTACCATGTTTCCTTCTTCTTCTCAGACTGGTCAGATATTTTATAGAAATTAGAAATGGGCCCCAAGCAGACATGTCCCACAATATGTTTAAGAATAACAGATACAGCTAGATAGAGAGAGTAGTGGGTAGACATGGCAACAGACACAGGCCGCCAGTGAACCACAGTTATGGTTCAGGATGTTTGTTTCATAATATTTTCAAGGTTTAATTCCTGTATGGTATGCCTTTAGTTCAACTGTTACAGAATAAATTTCAGTCTAATAGAGACCATGATAGGATTTGATGATGCACTAAACATTTTAATGTACAGCTGGTTTCAGCTGCAGTGATAATAGCCTTGCCTTTGTGACCATATGTTAAGGTGTGGGTCCTCCATGGTGTGAACCACACCTCCCCAGATTTAGCAGTCATATGAATGGAACCGTTTTCTGGACTGGGAACTGCAATGAGGGAAAAAAAATATTAGTAGCTGATAATGGCTAAGAGCTGCAGCTCACTCAGGTGCGAAAAAGCAATCACATTGATTTCACAAGGCCATCATGTTTATACAGTGCTGTTGACTGCCATTAGAAAAAAACACACCAAAAACTGATGAAAATTCATGCTTTTTAAATGTAATACTTGTGTTGACTAGAGCATCGCTAGTGCGGTTTAAAAACAAATCAGTATTAACTTCTGCATCTGAAGATCTGTTTGTGTGCGAGAAAAAATGCAATAACAGCAAAATTGTGTGTATATAAGCAGCTATCTTGTATGTGACAGTTTCAAATTTTGTTGTCTACCTTGTTCTCCTGCCATGTAGTCAAAACTGGGATTTTCTCTGGGCATGGCAGCCTCCTCCATTTTAACCTGCAGTATTGAGACACATGAAACAGAAAAACTGTTAAGAACTGATGAGTTATTATTCAAAAAACCCAAAATGTGCCTGTGAAGTGCTCCAGCGCTATGTCATTGTATTGAATGTATGCTATAATTTGGAAGAATTAGAAGAGGTAATGATTGATGTTTAGAATAAAGTAAAGCTAAGAGAGGTAATGAAATGAGTGAAAACAAAATCTAATTGGTGTTCTGTAATTTAAGTTTTAAGCCTCCATTAGTCATAAAAAGTAAACACGGATAAAAGCTCATGAAAAAACCCATGAAATAGAACTTCTCCGTAATTGTATTCAGAGGATTTTGAATTTTTTTTTCTTCCAAACTCACCACCCGTATCAGATTTGATGATGTTCTCTTCGCCTGAGAGTTCTCGTCCACCTCAAAACCACGTCTACAAAAGAGATTTGTGTCACAATTACACGGAATAAGGTAGTCTAGCCCTCCCAAATTCTATTCAATCAAAAGTAAAAACACTATACAGGTGCAGGCCTCATCTTTCATAGGACAAGCCACTCTTGCCTGAAAATTATGAAACTGATAAGGTTCTGTTGGTAGTCCAATTCCTGTCATATGGCTCATGCAATGGACAAAGCCCATTCCTCATAACTAAAAGCCCAAAACTTTATCCACCTTATCCAAAATCTCAAGAAAGTTCAGCAATTTCAGTCATTCATTTCCTTTGTTTCTTTTTTGTGATGAAAAATAGTTTATAGTTGCACAAGGCAATTGTGCAGTTACACAGGATTTGTCCGCTGCCCCCCGTCGTCAAAGATGTGATGTTATATCAAATTACACCCATCTTACAAATTATGAAGGGTGGAATTCACAAAGGTGAAATGAGAAAATCAGTTGATAAATGATGAAGATTGGCATATATTAATGTACAAATGAATTGAGGAATATTTGAACTTGTTTTGACAAGTACAAGAATCATTTCATGAAGACAGACTTGTCATTCATCTGAACTAGGTTTGCTATTTGTCTCTCAATATGTGATCATTTATTGTTTAACCTGTGCACTGACCAATGTGTTTATTAAATTAAAAAACCACTCCTACAACGCTGCAGCAATGGATGAATGAAAACTCACTCTTGCTTCATCAACTGCATGAAAATATTTAAAATTAAGAACAAATGATTTCATTCAATTGCACTTTTATTGAGGCAGTTTTCATCATGAATCAACTCTTTCTCTAATCATTTAATTTTAGTGTGTTCAGTGCCTCTCTCTTTCATGCACACATACTCATAAATTCTAAACTCCTTCCATAAGGGAAAAAAATCTACTTCGTGCCATCGAGCCTGGCTAGAGCCTTAACTCAAAGTGAGATAAGGCCAAACAATTGATGGCATTAACACGCTTGTGGCATAGATTTATTTCCTCATCCCTTTGTAGTTTTTTTTTTCTGGAACAGCAGGAATATAATCTCAAGGACTGAAGTTCATTGCCATCTTTCTGAACTTATTCTGATCACTCATTAAGGTTACGTTACTCCCACATCTGCAAGATTCCTGCTCTGTCCCTGGAATATAAAGGGGAGTGTGAAATCCCATCCATTAGTGGTTGCAATGCCTGACATGATACACTGAAAACAGAGTCAAGAAGTTCAATTTTAGAATGACGCTATGACGAGAGGGTTTTTTTTGTGGGGTTACTTTAAACAGTCAGTCCGGATATTCACATACAGAACCCACACAATTAATTCTCCAGTTGACCAAATGCTATTTTAGGGCAGCTGAAATAGTATATGAAAAGCTGATGCCAAGTCTACTAAGAGGCATTAAAAATGCAACAAGTAACAGTGTACAAATAATGTAATAAGGAAAAAATAAATATAACGATATTAAAAGCAGAGTATTAGCTCACAAATGGTGAATATTAACAAACTGGTAAGTCAGCAGGCCATGTTCCGACAACAATAGTCGGATACATGAGCCACTCCCCAAACGATCCACGAAAAGGAGAGAGAGCAAAGAAATGTTTTTGAATTGACCCTGGCTATAAAAAGCCAGGCTTAAAAACTTTACATTTGTGAAAAGTCATAATGCCATGATTGACACAACAGAACAAGGATCAGGCGATCGGAATGCTGACGGCCGAGACGAGTGCAGCCAGAGTTGCGGCACACTTTGGGGTGCATAGTGCGACCATTTCACGTCTGGAGATGCAATATAGGCAGACAGAAAGCACCTGAGATTGACCACAGCCTGGGGAGCCACGTGTAAACACGCACGCGCAGGACCATCACATTCGCGTGATGCATTTCAGAGGTCGCTTTCATCCAGGAATGCTGACCGCTGCCAAGGTTTAAGGAAGATGCTGTATCCATCCATCCAGCTCCCCTACAGTGCGAAGAAGGTTCCAGGATGAAGGCATCTCTTCATTAGAGCACATGTTGGGATGATCTTGACAGATTGCGGATGTGCCATTCATCCTTAGTGGGGACGGGCACATTCCAACAGAAATTGGCTAAATCAATGGCGTCACATTATTTTCAGTGACAAGTCACACTACTTGCTGTATCACAGAGATGGGAGGGGATCTGTGTGCCGGAGATGAGGTGAGCGATGCGCTGAGCCGTGTGTTGTGCAAGTGGATTGATTCGGCGGTGGTAGTGTGATGCTGTTGGCAGCTATAGGGTATGGCTGGAAGTCTCCGCTGGGATTTGTTGATGGAACACTGCCAGCATAATGCTATGCAGATGAAATCATGGACCCGCATATTGTGCCCCATAATAGAACATCTTTGGGACATTCTGGATCAGCGAGTTCGCCATCAGGATCACCCTCCCACAACTCACAATGAACTTCCTGCTGCTCTGTTGGCAGAGTGGATTAGATACCACTGAGACAGATTGATGATTTGGTGACCTCCATGCCATGCAGGATTCTGGCACTGCTTGCAGCAAACGGTGGACACACACATTATTAGAGCCATTATGATCCAGGAGGATGTCTGATTTTGTGAAATTGTCATGTCTACGTTAAGAAATGTGCCCATAAAGCTGTCAAAATTTGTCACTTACACATTTTCTTTCTAAAAATTCCAGTACATTATTTAAAAGTCGAAAATTTATGTTGTTGAATTTTAAATACCTCCAAGTATAGTCTTCAAAAACTTCAATCTTGCTTTCCCTATTCTCCCCATATTAGATCAACAAAATTTTTTCTGTCAATTTCACAAACCGAAACACAGCAGCACAACTTGTTTTGTTACAGTTCATGGGCTAGCCTTAGGAATACAGAATTCAGTTCTCCCAGGTCATGTGGAATTGCCAATTTGTTTTCAGGCCTTTGCTTGAGGAGACGAGCATGAGAGGGACTAGAGTGGAGGAGTGTACTATGGTTGGGTACAGAGCCTATCCCAACAGGGAGTGGGCAAAAAGCAGGAATGTTGGAAATGACCCCAGATGGGTTTTGATCCATCGCAGGATTCACACACTAGTTATTCTAAAATTCATGCCAAAGGAGAAGTTTCCAATTACCCTGCCGCATGTGTTTGGACTGTGAAGGATACCACAAACCTGGCAGTAACTCATGTTTATGGAGATCATGTACGGAAGGTGCTCAGAAAGCAAAAATCAAAATTAATGCCCTCTTGCTTGGAGGATGACAGTGCAATTGACTGCATCAATGTGCTGCCTGTATGTGCACATTTCATTAGGAGTTCAAGCCCGAAGAGTTGAAACCCTACACTCTTAGAAGTAAGGGTTCCAAAAGGGCTCTTCCTGAAGGGCTGAAGCTCTACCCAGAACCAATTGCTTCTGAAAAACCCTTTTTTGAAGAAAGGGTTTTTCAAGGGTTCTTTGTAACACTAAAGGTTCCGGTAAGAACTGTTTTGATCCAGAGAACCCATTTTGGAAGAAAGAGTTCTTCAAGGATTGTTGAAAGCATGGGTATAAGATCCTCACCCTACATCCTACATTAGTGTAATTAAACTTGCTCTATGAAGAGGCAAGTAAACAAATATAATGATCTCAGGGAGAATTTTCCTGTTGAAAAGACACTTTAACAGGGTACCAGCACTGAGTCTTGAACCCTGCTGTCCCTTGTAAAAGAATGTGATGCCACCCATCCCCCACTGCTATGTAATACAACAATACATGTTGAATAGACCTCTGTCTGTCACACAGACCTGCATCTATACATGATGCAAAGGTAAGCCGCTAACCACAATTTAGCTTGTTGAAAAAAGGTCTTAAATGTTTAAACCAAATATCAGTCGGTTTTCAGCTAGAAATCAATGTTGAAATCCTATCAAAGCATTCTGATGAATTTAACACCTTCTTTGCGTGGAAGGCTTGTTTGCTGTAATTGCATGAACTCGTCATGAGCTGACTAATCAGAAGCAAAGGAGGTATGTCCCATTATTTCTTTCTTTGTGTGGTCATTTTAGCCTTTTTTGCCAGTTCCAGTGAGAGAGACACAGGAAATTGGGGGAAGAGAGCAGGGGAGTGATCTGTAGTAAATAGTCCAGCCAGCAAAGAAATCACCTATGGCTAAGCCCCGCCCCCTCCATTGACTCGGGCAAACAATCAACATTTTAGAACAGGCACTAATGGCTGGTATCACAGTCGGAGATGTTTTTCAGGATGCTATCGATGATTTTTGGCGATAGAGGGCTCAAATATCATCAAGAAGTCAGCAAATAGGATTACACTATGCATTGGAGGGATACATTAATGAATTTAGAGTGGAAAAGGTCAACAAAAAGTTTAAATTAGAAGCTAAAATTTTCAGGTCTCAGTGCAAACCCGATCAACCGCATCTCGTTTCCGTCACCCTCTCACACAAGACAGAGGATCAGCATTGTTCGTGCACCGCAGGGTAATAAATTCAATTTACGTATTATTATTGCTAGCTACCAAATTTAAGAAGTCCAACCTGACGTGACTGAACTCCTAAGTAAACAAGGTGACATGGTAAACAACGCAGCCAGGAGCTCACGTTAAGCCCACGTCCGTCAGCACTGAAGTTAGCCATGGAGTTTACTAACTTGAGCTAACGTTAGCTAACATAGCGATGTAAAAGATAACTTTACATTAATCTCCAGCGAAGTGAAAAGATGTCGCCTTAAACACGATGTTGACTTAGCTTGGAACAAATGTAGACATCCTTGTTGACCTTTGTTAGCTACGTTAAGCTGATAGTGGGGTCTTCCACAAAGCTTTAAGCTGCTTTAACACCAGACGCGAAACGAATTTTTCGCATGACAGATTACATTCAAAGTCAATGCAAATGCGCGTATTCGCGTCTATGCAATGACTTTGGATGTAGTCGGTCGTGCGGAAAATTCGATTCGCGTCCGGTGTGAAAGCAGCTTTATCCAGAGGAGACATTTCTCTCGGTTATGATGTGGCTTTGGGAAGGGTATAAAATACACCCCATCGACCAGCCTCTCGGGATACCTGGTATTGGTGTTAAATTTACCCTAAGCACAGCATTTGACCATTTTTTAAACTTAGAAACATTTTAAAATCCCATGAAAGCAAACGATTCAGAGTTTCCATGAAGCATTTCAATGGAAGTTCAGGCTCAGAATGTCCGAGTATATGGGGAGAGAATACGCACTGTGATTGGCTCATCGCATTTGAGGCCGGGGCTTAGCCATAGGTCAATTGAACCAGTGACCTGCTGCTGAAGGCACGTGTGCTTATGTGGTGTGTGCTCTTACCATTTGACTACCGGGCCAGCGAACCCCTTATTATTATTTTTTTTTTTGCAAACAAACAAAGGGATTAGAAAAGAAAGAATTCAAAACAAAAGAACACAACTTTGTGAATGTAAAAAAATCCCACTGAGAACAAACACATTGATCACATTCAATTGCAGCCAAAAACATTTTTGTTTCCTCAAAACTTTTAAAGCCATTAAAAAAAAAAAAATAGTTATGTTTATTTGGAATCATATCCTTTTGATTTCGCTTATCTGTTTGCAATACTTTTTATGACTTCTTAAAACTTGTTTTTGTCTATAATGCTTTTTTGTGCTTTTGACAAAAAGACACAAAAATTAAAGGTAAAGTTGCATTTTTGTCACATATACAGCTGTACAGTGAAATTCATTCTCTGCATTTAACCCATCCCTGAGGAGCAGTAGGCAGCTACTGTGCAACGCCAGGGGACCAGATTCCAGATTCTATACCAGTGCCTTGGTCAGGAGCACTGACAGGAAAATTGACCTCATATACATGTTTTGATGGTGGGAGAAACTGGAAGAAAGCCCACGCAAACAAAGGAAGAACATGCAAACTCCACACAGGAAAAGCCCTGCCTCAGCCAGGAATCGAACCTGGGATTTTCTTGCTGTGAGGCAACAGTGTTAACTACTGTGCCACCATATTACACCTAATTCTGGCCCAAACACAAAACCAGTTGCACCAAGAGTAAACCATTAGACAGCCCAACCTAAGGGCAGAAATACTGCCAAAATGTGTGTGTTTTTCCCCTCAAATGCAGTAATTTTGTTCTCAGGAGTGTTTTTTAAAAATAGATTTTTGTTAAATTGAAATGCAAAATACATTATTATTATTTTTTGTTTTTGAAAGATAAAAATAATTATTCTGAAAGCAAAAGTTATTTGCAGTGTTATTATATTTGTTTGCTATATAAAGAAACAAATTTAACACCATATGGTGGGAGGATCCTGTCTTGAACCCTGAATCTTCAAAATAGCACTGCTGTGCTGTTACCCACTGAGCCACCATGCTATATTGTTATGCTGTGTAACTACTACCTCTGGAGGGAGGAGCTCATGAGCCATAAAAAGAAAGATTAAAAAAAACTGAAATCATTTTCTTTTTGGAGAGTGGGCAGTTAACCATCCTCATCTATTTTTCTTTGAGTATGGATAGTGCAAGGGCTGGTGGGATGGAGGGGTGATGATGCCGGGACTTGAACCCAAACTTCCCGGAGGAAAGGCTGAGGTTTGGTGTGTAAGGCTAGGGAGCAGGCCACCCTATCAACTGCCTTGTGGGAGCAAAGAGCTGATTTAAAGGTGCACTATGCAAGTTTGTTTACTTTCACTTCTGTTGACATTCGAACTCAAACAAAACAGAGGTAGTTCCCTCCTTCCCATGCTTCCATAACTTTTAACTCTCGTCAGTGATTGGCCGGGACGATCTGTTATGCCCCTTGTGTTTATATACAGTTTGTGACGCCTGTGCGGTCTCCAGAGCCCGGGTTTTTTTTTTTACAGTGAATTTAGGGGCAGGCAGCTAGCGGATTGTGGAGAGATGTTGGCGAATTGAGACAAAAATATAATCGTGCAGAAAGTAAACAAACTTGCATAGTGCACCTTTAAGTATGGCTTGCGCAGGGGCGGTCCTACACCTGAAAAATCTGGGGCAAATATCCATCCCTTTATTGACAACAATTAATCCTGGCTAATTCTAGATGGCTTTCCTTTAGTAACACATTTTCCAATTTAAGAATAATCAAGTGGCAATTGAAGACAAGGCTTCTCTCCCCCATGCGATCTAACAGCGACAAAATAATGGGCAATATTCAGTACAGAAAAATAATTTAATTATAATTAGGTCTATGCACTCGCACTCAGCGACGGCTACTTTTTTCCAGCGAGAGCGGCATTTCAGAACTCTTCAGTGAATGAAGGTAATTCTGGTGACAAGTACGTGGTTTCATCCGTTTACATTTTCCAATCGGACAGCTGTCTATTTTTTACAGCAAGTTGCGTGACCATGCTGCAAAAACAGGTGTATGTACTTGTCGCCGAAATTACCTTCATTCGCAAAAGAGTTCTGAAATGCCGCTCTCGCTGGAAAAAAAATTAACGTTGCTGAGTGCCAGTGCATAGACATATTTATAATGAAATTATTCTTCTGCAATGAATGTAGCCCATTATTTTGTCACCATTAGTTTGCACTGGGGAGAGTAGCCGTGTCTTCAATTGACCGATCCCAAGCCCCGCCCATTTTTGGCTACGTCACAATGGGGCAAGCAGGGGTGTGACCGAACCTCGGACAACTTTCACCTCAGGCAGCCGTCTCACAAAAAAATCTGAACCAGCCACTTTCGGTTTCTGACAATGGTAAAACGATGTGTGCGGGGGACATGTAACAGTGACACTCGATATGCCGACCGTGTTAAAGACGTGTTATTCATTCCATTTCCAAAACCATAATAAGCTTTTTAATGTATTCTTAAACTAATTAAAAAAAGATCCGAAACAGTTGCGAATTTAGTGTCTTTTTCATTGGTGATAAATCTCACAAGATAATTACAATTTACGAGACAAGAATATTACAGAAGGCACTTTTATCAAACAAAGCTACGCAGTTGTATTCTCATGCCTTTTGCAGCAATACTCATTTGAAGGGCTATAATAAAATGTTTCATGCTAGCTAGTCAATTAGCCGTCCCATTGACTTGAATAGACCGCTGACTGACAACAAACACTAGCGATTGATAACGGTCACCAGCGAGCTACCTTGGTACCCTTACCGTCGAGGGGACTGCATTAACTGGGCAGTTAATAAAATTAACAAGGTGGCTAACAAGCTAGCTACTTCTTTTTTGAAGATTATTTTTTGGGGATTTTTTCCTTTATTTGACAGTTATTTAGTGGAGATAGACAGGAAAGCTGGGGAGAAGAATGGGGAAGACATGCGGCAAATGACCTGAGCCGGAATCGAACCCGGGTCGCCACGAGAAGGACAAAGCCTTTATGGTGCGCGCACTTAGACTGATGAGCCACCAGGGCGCCCCAACAAGCTAGCTACTTCTAACTGACATTCAACGACAATACTTCTTACCTGCATAGTATTTAAAACAGTGGACAAGTCGCTTTGTCTGTTTATATAGAGTTCAAAAAGACAAGGAGGGGAGAAAGGCTTGGCTGTTAGAAATCAGGAGAAAAAAGTTTTCTCTATCCCCTCAATCCGTGCTGTGCGGAGATCATTTTTGAGAGTAGTGTTTCAACGGGACAGGGGCAAAGATAAAGCTTAGTAAAGGAGTAGCCAGAGTTAACTAGCGCTTCCTTTTAACAACATTGGCATAAGCCATATGATTCAATATAAACAATTCAGTTGACGGCAAATATATTCAACCAGGGTACAATGAAGTGAGGAAACCAGAGAGTAATTTGATAACGTACACGGACATTCGTTGACATTTCTTATAACACGGAAAACCTCCAAGCAATTATCTTATCACAGAGTCATTAAAAGCCTCGGTCACGTTAACTTTTCTGCTTGCACTTAAACGTTGAGACACCAAGTCACATTTCGATCCTCCCATTACTAAGTGTGCTGCTTTCCCTCCTCCAAAAAACACATACTTAGGGTGACAAAATGTCGATGCCAAAATAACACCAATTCGCATGCAAGACATCAGTGAACGGAACCGGCGCCGCTATGCCCGTTGTTTTGAACTCAGGCAAGGCTGAAGTTTCCTGGTTAGTTGACCGACCTAGCAACAGTAACAATGGGAGGCGGGGCTTGGGATCGGTCTATTGTCACTTGATTATTCTTAAATTGGAAAACGTGTTAATAAAGGAAAACCATTGAGAACTATCCAGGACTAATTGTTGTCAATAAAGGGATGGATCTTTGCCACCGAATTTTCAAGGCAAACGCCGGCCCTGGGCTTGCGTCATATGGTCTGGCCTTCTCTACGAAACAGGTGTGACATATCAATAGTGATTACTGTTCACAAAAAAGTGTGGTTAGAGGCCAGATTGAAGTCACAGAAGATCAAAAACTTCAGAGAATCAAGGTAAGCTAATTCTAAAATCTTATTTTAGCAAGCTTGACTCTAGCTAAGGGCTTTTATGGTGAAAGGTGGACTATTTTAATGCAAGCATTTGTTTCTTGTTGTTTTGAGTGTTTTTTTTTCTTTGTAGAATGAGTTACACAGCTTGGACAACAACTGAAGTGTGCCACTGGATTGAGCAAGAGGGTTTTGGCGATTATACAAACACATTTTCTGTTGAGATATTGAAATGAATTTTCAATGTCCGCGTTGTCCGGTTAAAACCAGAACACAAAACAGATACCTGAAACACCTGGAATTGTATCACCAAACTGAACCTAATTTTGTTGTTGAATGTGGCCATAATGGATGCCCCAGTACATATACAAAAGTATCATCACTCCGAAAACACCTAACCCGGAAGCACAGCACCACAATCCAATGGGAAAACTCCGAAGTTCAGAGAAACCTTGAAGACGGTCGTTTTAAAGAAGAGCCCCACATAGAGACTGTTCCCTCTTTTTTAGAGAAACTAGCAGAAGTGAAAACAAATATTAAAAGAGATTTTGCCTTTTTTTTTCCTCAAACTTCAGGAAGTTCACACATTACCTCAAGTGGTACAAACAAATGTTGCTGAAGATATTGGGAAGCTATTTCATAATTTCATTGAGCAATATCAAGATCTGCTGAAAATTTGTCTGAAGGAAAGGACAGAAGTAGAACAAAACCTCAACATCCTTTTGGAGGACAACATATTTGACACGTTTTGAGGACATTAACAGTGAATATAAGTTCTACCAGTACTGCATCAATGAATTTGACCTTATAGAACCAACTGAGTATCTGCTTGGACACGATTCACATGGCAAGAAGAAATCCTTTCAATATATTCCAATCCTGAAAGTTCTGCAAACACTTCTTACTAGAAGTGATACTAGGAATCATGTTTTAGGGGATACTAGAGTGTCTACAGGAGACATTCTAGGCAACTTTCATGAGGGGTCCATTTTTAGGAATCACTCTTTTTTAAGTTTCTCAGAAAAACAATTGCAGATACAGTTATACACTGATGAATTTGAGGTTTTGAATTGCTTGGGGTCTAAAAAGTTGAAACACAAAATGTTGACTTTTTATTTTGTTATTGCAAATCTACCCTCAAAGTACAGATCACAACTACAGAACATCCATGTGGCTATTGTAAGAAATAAGTTTGTGCAGAAATATGGATATGAACTTGTTCTTAGACCACTGATAAGTGACCTGTTAAAACTACAAGTTGAGGGGTGAGCATCAATATTGAGGGCGAACAGCACACAATCAAAGGGGCACTTGTATCCATTGTATCAGACAATCTTTCTGCTCACTCTTTGGCTGGATTCTCCACTTGTTTCAGCAAGGGAAAGATTTGCAGGCACTGTCTATGCCACCATGGGGACATTGCAACCCAAACGGATGAGTATTCCTGTGTACTGTGTACACCTGCTGTTCACAAACATCATTTGGACCACCCTGACAGAAAGGCTTTGTATGGTGTGACAGGACCCTGCCCTTTTGATGCCATACCTCACTTTCTGGTTTCTGAGAAGTTTCCCCCTGATGTCATGCATGATGTTCTGGAAGGCACCATTCCACATATAATTAAGTTGATACTGCAACAGTTTCATGGTGAAAAAACTGTAACCCTCCACCAGTTCAACACTCAATTGAAAGAGTTTTTCTTTAGTCAGAATGACAAGAAGCATCAGCCTGTACCACTAAAAGAATCTATTCTTCATGATGCAGGTTTTCCACAGAAAGCAATAGAAAAGTGGACTCTCTTCTGCCTTCTTCCTCTTCTGATTGGCAGCTTTGTTCCCAAAGACAGCCCTCACTGGCATCTGTATCTGCTTCTGCGGAACATTTGTGACATTATCTTAGCCCCACAAGTCAAGCTCAGTTGGCTTGGGTACCTGTCCTCACTGATCACTGAATTTCCGGCCAAGTGAGGCTAAACATTTATATTTCAAGCGACTGTCATCTGTTGTATGCAACTTCTGGAATATTTCTCTCACACTAGCAAAACGATATCAGATGCGTCAGTGTTGGGATATTCAGAAAGGCACAACCACTGATGCGGCACCTGTTGCATGTACTGAAGTCCCTATTTCCAGACTGCAAGAACTGAAAGAAGTGATCACTTATGAGGACATTCCACATGAAACAGTCTGGAAGACTAAAAGAATTTTCATAGACAGTACCACATACAAAGATGGAGATTTTTTTGTCCTTGATGTAGTGCATGGAGAAGAGGTCCCAATTTTTGTAAAAGTCCTCCATCTTGTTAAGTTTTGGGGTCAGTGGCTGGTTTGTGGACGTCCATATACATCTACATATTTTGAGGAGCACCTTCATGCCTACAGTGTCAAAGACACAAGGAAGTGGGTTGCCTTCAAGCCAGGGGATGAAGCAGATTTCCATCCATTAGATGTATATTCAGATGACAATAATAACCTATTCATCACACTATACCACAAGCCCATAGGACATGGTGTCCATGAAGACTGATAGTGAGCTAAAAATCTCAATACATACAAAGTAATTTTGTTTCTTCTCTTTCCAAATAATAACTTGTATTCCTTTTGTTTTGAAGAGAATGCTATTGATGGAGCAACCCTCGAAATCCTCTCTGAGAGGATGTCAGAGAGATTAATTCCATCAATAAAGAAACCAGCACAATTCCTCAAGTGTCTTGAGCAGTTGAAGTCATCGTCGTCGTCGTCATCATCTTCGTCAACAACAAAAAATAGGAACAGGTACAGTGCTGTCAAGATACTATAATTCTGTTTATTTGGGGGAAATTCTATTTCAGTAAGAGTTCCAGTCTGTTCAGTATTATTTCACAAAGCTCAGTCTAACATTCTTGCATTTTTCCATATTACGAAGACCTCATGATGAGCAAACGGCTGGACCTGCTTCACTGGGTCAGTTCACTTTCCCCAAAGCATTACAGGATGCACTTGAGGCAAAGGACCCCGAGCTTTTCTCCCCGCGGAGAACCAAGATGAAATCAGTTCTGATCCAAGCACTGTATGACATCCTCAGCAGCCAAACAATGTAGGTTACTTTTATAATTAATATAGAAAACTACTGCACGTTGTAGCTGTAAATTGAGATTATACTCCATATAATGGTGCTTTAAGACAACAAGTTCAACTTATTCTATTATTTCTCTCCCCAACCAAGGTATCCCTCAGCCAAACAATATATAGAGATTTTAAGCTTGTTCATACGCAGATATCCCTTCATGCGGGAGAAAATAGGTTCAGGACATGTGAGTAAGCATAACATGAGTCTGTTAATATATGTTTGCATATCTTAATTGTATAGATATAGCTACTGTACATACTGTATCTCAATACATAATAAAGGTGGCGTCCCATTATCAGGAAGAAATCCTCAAGAATTTTTTTTTTTTCAAATTTCAATCAAACCATGGCTTGGAATCTATTATTTTGGTGTTAATCTGTCCAGAAATGACAAAATTTTCATTTATGTATAATCTATTTGATGCTTTCTACACATTCAAAGTTAGGCATACCAGCCATTTTCACCAAGTTCAGTGGATTTTCCGGCATCTAAGGCGAGAAAAACATAACAGCACACAATAAGGCCATTTTTTTATTAGCTTATTTGAATATACTTACAGTTAGCTTCATTTTCGAGAAATAAAATTTTTGGCCCGATGTTGTGCTCTATGTTAAAAAAAAAGACTTTAATGAAAAACGGCAATGGCAGACCTGAAATGTTTCAGATAATAATTTTGGCCAGAAAGAAAATAAGAACCCCACTCATTCATAAAATACATTGATGTAATCATGCATAACAATCATATGGGCAATATATTACTGATTTTGAGCTGAGAATGTGAAATTATAGGTCATTATTTAAAAATTTTTGTTGCTTCTTTGAATACATGTACACCCAAAACCAGTGAAGTTGGCACGTTGTGTAAATCGTAAATAAAAACAGAATACAATGATTTGCAAATCCTTTTCAACCTATATTCAATTGAATACACTGCAAAGACAAGTTACTTAATGTTCGAACAGGTAAACTTTGTAATTTTTTGCAAATATTAGCTCATTTGGAATTTGATGCCTGCAACATGTTTCAAAAAAGCTGGCACAAGTGGCAAAAAAGACTGAGAGAGTTGAGGAATGCTCATCAAACACTTATTTGGAACATCCCACAGGTGAACGGGCTAATTGGGAACAGGTGGGTGCCATGATTGGGTATAAAAGCAGCTTCCCCTGAAATGCTCAGTCATTCACAAACAAGGATGGGGCGAGGGTCACCACTTAGTGAACAAATGCGTGAGCTGATTGTCGAACAGTTTAAAAACAACATTCCTCAACGAGCTATTGCAAGAAATTTAGGGATTTCATCATCTACGGTCCGTAATATCGTCAAAAGGTTCAGAGAATCTGGAGAAATCACTGCACGTAGCGACAAGGGCGAAAACCAACATTGAATGCCCGTGACCTTCGATCCCTCAGGCGGTACTGCATCAAAAACCGACATCAGTGTGTAAAGGACATCACCACATGGGCTCAGGAACACTTCAGAAAACCACTGTCAGTAACTACAGTTCGTCGCTACATCTGCAAGTGCAAGTTAAAACTCTACAAAGCAAAGCAAAAGCCATTTATCAACAGCACCCAGAAACGCGCCCGGCTTCGCTGGGCCCAAGCTCATCTAAGATGGACTGATGCAAAGTGGAAAAGTGTTCTGTGGTCTGACGAGTCCACATTTCAAATTGTTTTTGGAAACTGTGGGACGTCGTGTCCTCCGGACCAAAGAGGAAAAGAACCATCCGGACTGTTATAGGCGCAAAGTTCAAAAGCCAGCATCTGTGATGGTATGGGGGTGTATAAGTGCCCAAGGCATGGGCAACTTACACATATGTGAAGGCACCATTAATGCTGAAAGGTACATACAGGTTTTGGAGCAACATATGTTGCCATCCAAGCAACGTCTTTTTTTTTTTTTTTTTTGCTTATTTCAGCAAGACAATTCCAAGCCACATTCTGCACGTGTTACAACAGCATGGCTCCGTAGTAAAAGAGTGCGGGTACTAGACTGGCCTGCCTGTAGTCCAGACCTGTCTCCCATTGAAAATGTGTGGCGCATTATGAAGCGTAAAATACGACAACGGAGACCCCGGACTGTTGAACAACTTTAGCTGTACATCAAGCAAGAATGGGAAAGAGTTCCACCTGAAAAGCTTCAAAAATTGGTCTCCTCAGTTCCCAAACGTTTACTGAGTGTCGTTAAAAGGAAAGGTGATGTAACACAGTGGTAAAAAGGCCCCTGTGCCAATTTTTTTTTTGCAATGTGTTGCTGCCTTTAAATTCTAAGTTAATGATTATTTGCAAAAAAAAAAAAATAAAGTTTCTCAGTTTGAACATTAAACATCTTGTCTTTGCAGTGTATTCAATTGAATATAAGTTGAAAAGGATTTGCAAATCATTGTATTCTGTTTTTATCTACGATTTACATAACGTGCCAACTTCACTGGTTTTGGGTTGTACTTGTCATTGGCAGAGAATGTCAGTTTTATGGACTCCTATATATTACTATTGCAGTAGAATCTCTTGATATGTGATTATCTTTTACTATGGCCATTATTATGCGAAAATTATCAGGAAACTCATGCATGACAGCTGTGTACGAGACCTATATTCCAGAAGCAACTCGTAACATTTTGCTTTCTTAATCCTCTGAGTTGTTTATTCATGAGATGAGAGTTTCTCTCATTCTTGACATGAGCAATAAATGTCTGGAAAATATATCCAATAATAATTGACATGATAATTATCAGACCAATCACATTGCGGGACATATTCCACCAATATTAAAAAGATTAACTGACATATCCCAAACCAATCAGATTCAAGTTTCAGAATTCATAAACCAATCATCTCTGGGATATTTTTGACCAATGAACACACGAGAGGTGTATTTATAGCTGAGACTTGGAATGGGCTTTGTCAGTACAATGTTCCAACATGGTGAAGTACCACTGCTGGATTTTATGCAAGAAGAGGACCACCGCTGCAGAACAAAACAACCTGTAATATGCTTAGGTATCAAGTACAAACCGTTACAGTGTCCAGTTTGCTGTGTAGATACCCCAAACTTTAGTATTCCTGTGTAATGGACAGAGTCGCCATTCTGGTAGGGCCAATTTCAAATGTCAAAATTTCTAAGAAATCTGCTTGCTAACGCTTATCAAATAGTTTCTGATATATTAGAGGGTATACACTAGTATCCTAAAAAGAAATAATTTGGAAAATCAGGAGGGCTGATTTTGATGCTTAATGGGACGCCTCCTTGGAAATGCGTTCACCGAATGTTCACATTTGCCAAAAATGAGTGTCTATCTTTACTATATCGGTGTATTTTACAAAATAGCTTGATGTTGACAAATCTGGACAATACTGAGGTCAACAATCATCTCATTTTTGAGTGCACTATCCCCTTAAGTAAGCAATTCCTCTCTTGGTTGTAGGATGCTTTACGTGAGTCTCTAAGAAACAAGTTCAAAAAGGAAAGGTGACCCCTTATTGGTGACTCAATGGTGCAACAAATGCGTGCAAAATTTTCTGTGGCAGGATCTGGAAGGAAGCGCCATACTCTGGGTCAGCCGAGCCAGCTTCTCCACATAAACAGGCCCACTGTGAGTCTTCGGAAACAACAGATAACTTAAGCATACTTTTTAAAAATGATCATACACCTCATCTTAGTGGTTACCTCTTACCATGTTGTTGTGTCATATTTCATGCATCATAGGCTCAGAAAGATGGAGACTTTGGAGAGGATGAAAGGACCATTCAAGCTCATATCCAAGATATGTCTACAGAGATGCTTAAAGTACACCCAGATGAGAAATCTTTAAAGGAGGGAATGAGATGAACTCGGGCTTACAGAAAAATCTTCAAGGCAAACGCCAAGGCTGAGGAAATCATTGAAAAGTTTCCAGCACTGAGGCTTCCTAAAATAGTTGGTATTTTCAAGCATTGAATTGATCATATTTAATTTCATGTCTATTATTGCATTTATGATAATCAAGTATTTGGAGCTAAAATTTTTTTTGTCCCTCCTTTCAGCTTCTGTGGGAGATGAAGGCACAATTCCTTAGTGAGGCTGATCACAAAACGGTCACAGAGCTGGATAAAATGGCAACAAAGATTGTTCAAAGAGTATCAATGTGTGACCTAAAGGACTGCTGCCAGAGGGCAATCAATGACTGCCTGGATGATTCAGTAAGACAAGGTATATCTGTGTGTATTTACTGTATATGTTCATCACAAAACCACAATGTGTATTTCTAAAAATCACCAAAACATAAGTCAAAAATGTTACAGAACTAGCACTCTGCCCGTGGGGATCCACGGGTTCTATTTTATGTAACTTCGTCTTTATATTATAGTGGACAATGCACCATTATGATGTCATCACATGCACCTCTTTGATGACATCACATTGCTATGGTGTTTCCATAAACACCAAGGTGGCTGTCACGCGACCGATGGCTTTATAGTAATTAAAACTAAGTAACCATCAAGGGGAATACGCTGCGCTGACATTACGCGCTCAGTGGAACACAAAGTCGCCTGCAAGACGGAGCAAAATAG
Organism: Gymnothorax javanicus; assembly: GCA_029692085.1. Taxonomy (NCBI): domain Eukaryota; kingdom Metazoa; phylum Chordata; class Actinopteri; order Anguilliformes; family Muraenidae; genus Gymnothorax; species Gymnothorax javanicus. The sequence goes on along the minus strand of CM056193.1, from coordinate 122,695,064 downwards.
CATCGCTCACATTATGCTGCAGATTACGCGTTACTTTCTTTTGCAGCCTGGCATCTGTTTTTTGGGATTCAGGACTCCTGTGGATGAATTGGCTTGGGTTCAAAAGGGGGAATCCCCAGGAGAGGACATACAGGGGGAATCCTCCCTGCATGTCTATATTATAATAGCGTTGCTCACGTTATGCTGCAGATACGCGACCGGCGGAGTCTAGCACTGATTGGCCGGACACAGTCACCTGCAAGACGGTGCCAAATAGCCGTGCTCATGTTATGCTGCAGATACGCGCCCGGTGGAATCTAGCACTGAGTGGCCGGACACACACGCACGCACACACACAGAGGCCACTCAGCTATTATAATATAGATAATTGTATTTCCTCAGGACTCATTAGGGATGCAGCAATTTTACTGCTGCCGTCCATTTTCAGAGAGGACTCAACCTTTCTCTACAGTGTACGGGAGGTAAGTAAGTAACGGTCATCAAGGAATTGGTGTTGTCCACAGTGTGCCAATGTAACCTGTGTCATGTCTCACTCGAACTCACGTCCCACACTGGACTTGAATTAGCAACCGCTGGGTTGAGAGGTGGACACTCTGACGAGGAGGCTAAAACCCATGGGCTCCAGCATCTGTCGCCAGAGCATTTCTTAAGGAGTCGGGAGAGAAGTTTACTCACTGCACAGCAAACAGCTGACCTCCGTTACACCAACATTGATGTCATTGCTGTCATCATTTTGCTGTATTGACAGCAGGTTTAACTTAGTTTTACTTACTGATATGTATCTGTTTTCGTTTCATAGGAGCCAAATGTTCCTACTCCAACAATCAAGCTCCACAGCACAGAGGAAGGAAACCCTTTGCAGGCACACAGGATAACCCTATACCTGGATGGTGTACAGGCTTTGTCTGAGGACAGCAGCATGGATATATCATATGCTATGATTGCATTAATGTCACTCTATTTTGTTTTTCAAGTTCAGTACCCAAAAGAACTGAGAAAAACTCTAATTTTTATTGAAAGATTTGTTTTGGGGATCAAGGACCATAGTATTGCGCCAATTTCAGTGAAGAGACTGTACAACTCGGTGTGTAGTAATGAGTAGATGTATTGATTTTAGTTGAGTAGATGGGTTTTGGTTTTGTGATAAATGTGAGAGGTCAAATTTCAGCTGCTGCACAATATTTTGTTTTGATGAAAATTATTCCTTATTTAATACATATTTTGGACCATTCAAATTTTCGAGTTTTTCATTATTGAAGTTACAATATGTAACATTTTGAGTACCTGTTACAAAACACTGAAAAGAATTTCATCATCATTCAAGAACTTACTGTGGAAACTTTGTGGGGTTCCCTCACTTTTATCTGATTCTATTCCACTGTCACCATTAGTACTGTATGTGCCCATATGCTGATTGCTCTCATTGGACCATACATTATTCTGTTTGTAGACAGTTAACTGCTTCATCTAGTGCAGTAAGTGTACCTTGGATTGATGCCACCAACTGTCTATTTTGTCTTCTCTCTCTGCCATGTCACAATTGCTGGAGACAACATGAATCCACCTGCTGAGGACAGCATGATGTGTCTGGCTTGAGTCCTATTGTCATGTTTCTGATTCCACAGAACCTTTTCTCACTTTTTACTTGTTTTCCCCTGGGATCTACAAAGCCTCTCCTCTTCTGTTGGGCTGTCCTCAGAGAGTTTCCCCTCCTTATCCATCATTGTTCCAAGATTTTTGAATAAAACAAAATTCGCATTAAAATTGTTTGAATGTGTCCTCAATGTCAACATTGTAAACAACCACAAGACAGTATAAGAAATGCAATAATTGTTTGGCCTGATCTGTAGAATGCAATATGGCTCTTCATAGAACCCTCAGAAATATGAAAGGGTTCTTGGTGGAACTCCCTGGATGGGTTCTAGATGGAACCCTTGAAATATGAAAGGGTTCTTGGTGGAACTCCCTGGATGGGTTCTAGATGGAACCCTTGAAATATGAAAGGGTTCTCGGTGGAACTCCCTGTATGGGTTCTAGATGGAACCCTTGAAATATGAAAGGGTTCTCGGTGGAACTCCCTGGATGGGTTCTAGATGGAACCCTTGAAATATGAAAGGGTTTTCGGTGGAACTCCCTGGATGGGTTCTAGATGAAACCCTTAGAAGGTGGAAAGGTTCTGGATGGAACCTCCAATAATGGCTCTTTGTAGAACCTCTCAGAGGGGGTTCTGGGTGGAACCTTTCACAGACAGTTCTAGGTATAACCCTTTATGTTGGGATCTAGGTAGAACCCTCTAAAAGAGTTCCAGATGTAACCTTTATAAAGGGTTCCAACAGGCACCAAAAAGGGTTCTCCTATTAGGACAAGCCAAAGAACCTTATATGGTTCTAGTTAGCACTTTAATTTCTAAGAGTGTATTGTTTTCCTCCTGTTTAATTATTATTACTATTATTATTATTAATCTTCAAACATTTACAAAAATTCCTGTGAGATGGAACATCATAGAGGCATGAAACTGTCATTAATGATTGGAAAGTGTGTTCATTACGTGCACAAGAAATATGACCCCAATAGGCCAGATGGTGGTGTTATGATTAAAGGTAGAATCTTTTTTTTAAAAGGTCATAACTCCCATGCCGTGAGTCCAATATACACAAAACCTCCTACAGAGATGTAATGGACCTCCCTCTACAAATCTGCAATAGGACCCATAAGGTCCACCTGGGTAGATTTTCCCCCATTTAGAATTTTTTTAAAAACAAATTTTTTGATATCTCCTCCTAAACCGTAGGTTCACTTTGCACGAAATTTGCTGTGCATGATCAATGGACCTAGCCACTAAAACTAGCATAAATCATGTTGATATCATAATCCTTTTTGAAGATATTCACCAATGAAGTTTAAAATGGGCGTGGCTTAACACAGACATAGACATAAGTCCACAACCATCTGGCCCATAATAACAAAACTTGAAGGATATATTTAGATTAGGACTTGGAACATAGCCTGAAAATATCATTTAGATCAAACTTTAGAAGATGCTACAAATACAAAAAAAATGTGTGTAGCACTACACAAATCAGACTATAAATCAAGCAATTTTTGTCTAATCATTACAATACTCATAAGATATGTTTCACAACACTTTTGAAACGTATGTGTAAAATTATTTTCAAATAGTCCAGCAGGGGGAGCCACCAGATCCAAACACGTCCATGGGCCTGGCTCAGATTTGGCTATAAATCAATGACATTTTGTCCATACATCACAAAACTTGGTGGATAATTTTCAATTAGCTTTTGAAATTCATCCCTAAAATATTTTTGAAATTCAGGGAGATGATTTATTGTCATTTCTTCCACATGTACATTATACAGTGAAACAAGATACCGTTTCCCCAGGACTCAATACATGGACACATGTAAAAAGCTACAACTAACTAATCAGTACTAACAAGGCCTACAGATCAGTAGATTAAGGGGAGAATGATACAGGAATGTCGGGAAAGGAAAAAAGTTTACTGTACAAAGGGAAAAATACTATCCTATGCAACCTTATAGCAAGCACCTCCGCTCCGGATCTGCCCTGGCTCTGAGCCGGATCATCTGGAGTCGGCACAGAGCGGGGCAGATCCGGAGCGGAGGTGCTTGCTATCATTATGTATCTGTACATATAATTTAACATTCTTTCCTGAAGTGCAATAAAACTCAAACAAAACAAACATGACAGTGGTTGGCAGAACTTGACCAATAGGGAGCAACGGCGTTACCAAAATAGAGTGTAGCCGGTCCGAGAATTGGCTGGAAATGATAGCATCTGTGCTATCATAATAACACCTGTTTGTTATTGTTAATACAGTTGTCAGAAACTGCTAAAGGTCTTACTCCCAGTTACATCTTTGAACAGTCTTCATTGGCTTGAACCCTGGATTGGCAGCTTGCGGCTATCTTTTCATTGACACTTGACAATGAGGTTCACGTGAATTGGAAGATGTAACGTACTTGTTGTTATTCGCAACCAATCACTGCCAATGCATCATTGATTCATGTTAACAACTACAATCCGCAATTCTATTGAAGTTGGGATGTTGTGTAAAGCATGAATAAAAACAGAATACAATGATTTGCAAATCCTTTTCGACCTATATTCAATTGAGTAAACTACAAAGACAAGACATTTATTGTTCAAACTGATTAGCTTAATTGTTTTTTTGGAAGTATTTACTCATTTTGAGTTTGATGCCTGCAATACTTTCCAAAAAAGCTGTGACAGGGCCAACAAAAGACTGGGAAAGTTGAGGAATGCTCAAAAAACACCTGTTTGGAACATTCCACAGGTGAAAAGGTTAATTGGAAACAGGTGAGCATCATGAGTAGGTATAAAAGGAGCATCCCCGAAAGGCTCAGTCGTTCACAAGCAAGGATGGGGCAAGGTTCACCACTTTGTGAAAGACTGCGTGAGCAAATAGTCCAACAGTTCAAGAACAACGTTTCTCACATGCAATTGTAAGGAATTTAGGGATTTCATCATCTCTCCTGTGATCTGGAAAAACTTAGTATGTGTGTCACTTTTGATAGAAACTGATTTTAACCTTCATTTGCAGTAATTAAAAGTGGTAAAAATCTTAAAACACTAGCTATAAGTGTCATTTGAACTTTCAGAATCAAGTTTCTGTCATTTTTTTCTGTTAGGAAAAGTCCAGAACCTAAAAGTTTTTGTTCAATTGCGAGATCTTTGCCACCGATAAACTTACTAGGTTTTTCCAGATCACAGGAGATCTACAGTCCATAATATCATCAAAAGATTCAGAGAATCTGGAGAAATCTCTACACGTACGCAAGCCGCAGGGCTGAAAACCAACATTGAATGCCCGTGACTGTCGGTCCCTCTGGTGGCACTGCATTAAAAACCGACATGATTCTGTAAAGGATATTACCATGTGGGCTCAGGAACATTTTGGAAAACCTTTGTCAGTTAACACAGTTCGTCACTACTTCTACAAGTGCAAGTTAAAACTCTACCATGCAAAGCGAAAGCCATATATGAACAACACTCAGAAAGGCCGCAGGCTTTTTTTTGGAAAATCATGGACGTCGTGTCCTCCGGGCTAAAGAGGAAAAGGACCATCCAGATTGTTTTCAGCGCAAAGTTCAAAAGCCAGCATCTGTGATGGTATGGGGATGTGTTAGAGCCCATGGCATGGGTAACTTGTACATCAGTGAAGGCACCATTAATGCTGAAAGGTACATACAGGTTTTGGAGAAACATATGCTGCCATCCAAGTGACGGTTTTTTCAGGGACGTCCCTGCTTATTTCAGCAAGACAATGCCAAGCCACATTCTGCACGTGTTGCAACAGCGTGGCTTCGTAGTAAAAGAGTGTAGGTAATAGACTGGCCTGCCTGCAGTCCATACCTATCTCCCATTGAAAATGTGTGGCGCAATATGAAGCGCAAAATACGACAATGGAGACCCCGGACTTTTGAGCAAATGAAGTCGTACATCAAGCAAGAATGGACAGAATTCCACCTACAAAGCTTCTACAATTAGTGTCCTCAGTTCTCAAATGCTTATTGAGTTTAGTTAAAAGGAAAGGTGATGTAACACAGTGGTAAACATGCCCCTGTCACAGCTTTTTTGGAACATGTTGCAGGCATCAAATTCAAAATGAGTGAATATTTCCAAAAAAACAATAAAATTTATCAGTTTGAACATAAAATATCTTGTCTTTGTAGTGTACTCAGTTGAATATAGCTCAAAAATGATTTGCTAATCATTGTATTCTGTTTTTATTCACGTTTTACACAACATCCCAATTCCATTGGAATTGGGGTTTCTACATTTATCAATGAAAATTAATAGAGAGAGCTTGGATCGGGGCAGATGTTTGTCACAGGATCTATCCTATTATTTGCTAATGTATAAGTATCAGTTAATAAATCCATGCATTATTAGGTTACTAGTGCATTAACTAATGATATGTTATTTCCAAGTCTAATTCAAGCACTTAGTTTCAGCTCATATGACCTTATGGCATATGGTAGACCGGGCGGGTTAGGAATCAGAAGGTTCCTGGCTCGATCCCCGGCTCCTCCAGAGAATATGTTGAAGTGTCTTTGAGCAAGACACTGAACCCCACACTGCTCCTGATGTGCAGGGTGGCGCCTTGCATGGCAGCCTCCGCCGTCAGGATTAATGTGAGGCATAAATGTAAAGCGCTTTGGGGTCATGTCATGTGACTAGAAAGCGCTATATAAATGCAGTCCATTTACCATTGATTGTGAAGTGTCACCTTCTTTTTTAAATTTGGCATCTTTGGTCCCACCCCACTGTGGTATGTCCAATTTGTAAAGTATGCTCAAGCTTGCTCATTTATGCCTCATGCTGGCAACTTGAGAGAATAGTAGCAGTTTGCGATCCTCTTATGAGACATTCACCACTCACATGCTGCTTCTTTTCACACCATAATTGCAATATTTAAAATGCTTAAAACTGGGGTGGAGCAATGTCGAGTATGTGCTTTTTCAGTGATCAACCAACCTTTGCCATTATGGCAGGTGGGAGTCACTCAGCTATAAGAACAATGCTATATTCCAACCAAGAGCAGTGCAAAACTGCTGGGCACTGTCAGCATTGCCAAAGCCAAATTCAATCCAAAACAGGAGTACTCACTTATGTGCCCCAAGCAGCACCTCTGCAGAGTTAGCTACAAAGCTGCTAGATCATTCTCATAAATTCTTCATTTGCTGATTCCTTTTTGGAGGAATGACCGGTATCTATAATGACTGGGAGAGCAGACAGGCTTTCATAACAACAGGCATCATAGGCAGGATTACCAACCTTTGGCACTGGGTACAGATGGAGAGGAATTTTACGAGTGCAATGAGAACAAGGAGGGAAGCGAGGATAAGTTCTGGAGAGAGTGACGTAGCAGCTGCCCAGCCCACCACCCGCATCCCAACTGGAGCCATGCTGGTGTGTTATTTGTTACCAGGTTCACTGGGGGAGAAAATGTCAAAAAGCTGTAGAAAAAAAAAAACAGAACTGTACATTATGACACATATGCTCACATAGGCAAAAATGCAAACAGATGCTTAGTGTTATGGTACATCAGAGAAAAACATTTAAAATTTCCTTGAGACATTACTTTTTCAAATCTAACAGACTTGTATCACCAATGAATAAACACAGGGGTGCAGTTAGAAACTATTGGCTACCTGAAAGAACATTGTGATAGACCCCCCTTTTTAATGAAGCCTTGTACGCTGTGGTCCCCCACAAGCTGTGGGCCCAGTGACCTGTCGCCAACCTTTACCTGATTATTGAAGGCATTGAAACATATATAACATTTTTAGTGACATTTGATACTACAGAACGACATTATTTTGGTCCTTGTGACTCGGGCTTCCTGTAAAGTAGTTCGTGACTAGGTCTACCATTTTGTCTGCCTGTCTATCTGTCTGTCTGTGTATTGATGTTGAGACTTGGAAATTACCCAGAATTGTTTGGGTATCGTATCATGAAAATGAGGCTATGCGTGAGGTGAAATCAAGTGACTGAGTTAACTGACTGAGTTTTGTTCAGTTGTTGTTTCTCCATCAAGGTCAAAGGTGGCCCAAGTGTACGCTGACTTGGCATCTAGTTTATGATTTAAAATATATTTGATTCTCAAATTTGTGGTTTTTGGCCAAAAGTGCCTAGAAATACGAGAAACGCTTGAGAAACACGGGAAAGAAAAGAAATATGTTGCATATTCCTTTCTGTAGATGACAATGAGTCCTGGGTATGACGTTAAACTACATCCGGTGGTGAGGCTACCTTCGGGCAGCTGGTGGACAGTTGGAGTGACCACTAATCACCACTACTTTCTGGAGCAGGCAACAGGAAACCACTCCAGTACCCCTTCCACGTCTAGTCATGAGTAGTCGTAGAAGTAGTCTAGCGAACGATGTGAACGGATCCCTACAACAGCAGGGAACCTCATCCGGCAGGGGAGCACGCAGGGCTGAAAAGATGGATCAAATGTATAGGCGAGTGAAAGAGCTCACTTGGAAGAACAACCAGGGACAGAGAACAAAGAGCATCATGAGTAAGCAAGGCGCACTGCTGACAGATCCCGAGAAAGTCAACCAAAGGTGGAAAGAGTACATAGAGGAGCTGTACAACAAAGAGGAGAAACCAAAAGAGATAGAGATAGAAGAGGAGATGGAGGTGGAGAGAGACCAACTGGGCCCAGGCATTCTGGAGGGTGAAATCCTGCGAGCCATTCACAATCTTAAAACTGGAAAAGCAGAAGGAGGAGATGGAATCCCAGCAGAAATATTGAAGGCACTGAGCGAGGAAGGAGAACGATATATGGTGGAGTTGTGCAAGGACACATACAACATAGGAGCATGGCCTGAGGACTTCTTGCACAGTATTATCGTGCCACTTCAAAAGAAACCAGATGCACAGAGATGGGAAGATCACAGAATTATAAACCTCATTTCACATGCTTTGAAGATCAAGCTGAGAGTGTTGAACAACAGTCAGAGACAGAACAAGTGATTACATCGGATGGGACCAATTCATTTTCAGGAAAGGAATGGGAACAAGAGAAGCAATAGCCACTATGAGAACGGTGGCGGAAAGAAGCTTGGAACATTACCAAAATGTGTACGTGTGTTTTGTAGACTACGAGAAGGCTTTCGATTGGGTGGACTGGGAAAAAATGATGGTGATCCTGAAAGACCTTGGAGTGGATTGGAGAGACAGGAGACTGATTACAGCACTATACATGGGACAGGTGGCTGCTGTAATGGCCAGTAGAATTAGGAGGCCAAGTGCAATGACCAGAGAGAAAATGAGCAGTACGGACACTGTACAAACACTGAGAAAAATACAGACCAAACAAAAGTACTCGCGCTTCCAAAGGACGTATAATAGTCTGAAAAACGGAAGCAAAGCGAGATAGAAAAAAGGGAGAAGAAACTCCAATAATTAGAAGATAGAGAGTCATACAAAACCTGACTACAGATATCTTCGGCTATAGTGCGAAGCTAAAACCAGACACTCTAGCAAAGGGCGCGTGCCGGACTTCCTGTTTATATAGAGTCCAGGAAGGTGCCACCCCAGCTCAATCAGCCAGCTGGGTAAAGAATCCGATAGCCAAGGAATTCGATATCGTCCCGGGACGAGAGCCGCAAAGAAAAGTCCAAACCACACGCACGCCTCACAAACCATGACAGCTACAGTACGGACAGACCACGGGATGGCTGGTCCATGTATCATCGGAAGAGGAGTGCGTCAGGGATGTTTGCTGTCTCCTCTGCTTTTTCTCTGCTTTGCAGAAGCGATGATGAAGGAAGCCATGGAAGAGATGGAAGAAGGTGTAAAAATGGGTGGTCATTGGATACAAGCAGCAAGATTTGCAGACGACCAAGCAATGACAGCAAGCACTGCAGAAGGACTCCAAGCCATCATGTCAAAGCTAAATGAGGTTGTGGAGAGGTATAAGATGAGGATCAATGAGAACAAGACCAAAGTGATGAAGATCGGGAAAGGCGAACGATAGCAGCTACAGATTAGTATTGATGGTAACATCCTTGAACAGGTTCATCAGTTCAAATACCTTGGTAGCCTGATAACTGAAGATGAAAGGATTGAGAGGGAAGTGAAAATAAGAATCGCCATAGCCAAAGATGCGTTCAACAAACACCGAATGCTACTCACTAAGAACCTCAACCGCCATCTGAAGAAGACACTGGTCAAGACCTTGATATGGAGTATGCTCCTGTATGGCTCAGAAACCTAGACGCTGAGGCAAGTTGATATCAAGAGATTGGAAAGTCTAGAAATGTGGATATGGAGAAGAATGGAAAAGATCAGTTGGATGGAGAGAGTGAGAAATGAAGAAGTGTTGAGAAGAGTAGGACAGAGAAGAACATTACTAGACACCATCTGGAAAATAAAAGCCAGTTGGATTGGACATATTTTGAGATCAGAAGGACTGCTGAGAATGGTGATTGAAGGAAGGGCAGAAGGGAAGAGATCAAGAGGGAGAAAGAGAATGATGATGCTGGATGACATCAGGCAGGGACAAATGTACCACGCAATGAAAGAAACTGCGCTGGACAGAAATGAATGGAAACGACAAGCATGCGCAGGACCTGCCCAAGGGCAGACCACCTAAAGAAGAAGACGCATACTTTAGAAACTAAAGTAGACACAATGCATTTGCCCACAGGCACAGTGCTTAACCTCAATTGCTTCAGTAAATATCCTGCCAGATATGCAGATGAGATTTGTGATGACAATGTAAGTTCTGAATGTGAGCCTTGTGGATAAAGTTGTCCTGCAAATACCTCAAATATAAAATTCAATTAACAATCAGTGATGTATTTCAGTCAATTTTGCATGTTTAATTATTCATTTATCATGCATGTAAAAATCCTTCAATTAACAGTCTGCGCTTTAGCTTCATGGCCAGTGCTTTATTTCAAATAGTAGTGGTGTTGACAGCCGAAACAACAAATAAAGTTTCACTGTCCCTCTTCTGTCCCAATGCTTTTAGCATTTACATCTGTTCCTCATAATTTTAGATTTATTATAAAACCATCCATGTCTTATTTCAGCATATTGTTACAGCTTTTATTGAAAGATATTTTTGCACATTTTGGTTTCAACTTGTACGACCTAAAGGGGAATCTAAAGTCGATTCCCATTGTTTTTGTTTATCGGCCAACCAGCGAGCCGCACCTGCGCAAACGAACCGAAATAGAAGGATTATCAATGCATGGACACAAAACATTGGTTTATATGAATGAAATTGGTCATGTGACAATGCAAGATGTAAACAAAAGCATGATTTGTTTGTAAACATTGGACGTTCAACATCCCGTCTGAGAATCGACTTTAGATGCCCTTTAACTTTTTATGAGTAGTCTTCCATTTCAGGGCATCTCTCTCTATCTCTCTGTCTCATACACACACACACACACCAGCCACTGACAGAAAGAGAGACGAATGCAACTGTTCAGTGGTTGTTTGTTCTCACCAGACAAACATTCTTAATCAAATATCTTATGGTGCACACCCTTACAGTATGTATCACTGGAGAGGAATTGGGTTCAACAACAATGCCCGAATACTTTGAGAACTCAGATCTGACCCTGCCAGAAAAACAACTCTATCCTCACACTATAGATTGTTGAGTGAACTGGTCTATGCTGTATTACAGAAGTAACTACCTTACTGCTTAGTTGCTAACTGCTGGACTGATTAAATATTTACAACATTGGTTAGACATTAATAGGCTTAACAAACCAAAGGGCAGATGTGCACCTCAACAAGGAAAAACTGGAGCACTTGCTTCTGTTCAGCAAAAAAAAACATATAAAAACAACACCCAGACTATGCAGCTTTCGTTACTATCTGTGAGAGTAAATTTGTCAGTTTAGTTGCGTGATTAGTCCAGTGTAGGGTTGATTGTATTTCTGGCTGCGTGTGATTACAAACTTTATAAGGGAGAAAGTACGCAGCGAGGGAGAGACAGACAGGCACCAGTTGTTAGCAGAGTTAAATAAAGTTAAAAATGCCAATACTTACATTCTTTGGAGGTCTGTGTGCTCTCAGGGACAGTGGTGGCGGTAACCACTCAGCACTGTCACAGTCAGTACTAAGATAGCAACACCTTCATAACCTCCAGCATGTTTTTCCTTCTTGTTTTCTTTATTTCTCTTTTTCTTTATCCTTTTTTCCTTCTTTCTTTGACATCTTTGCTCTCTTTCTCTTTCTCAAAAATCTTCCTTGTAGTTGTCTCCTCGTTGCCTCCTCTAAGTTTCATTCAGTAGCGTTCAACTTTTTATCACATTACAAAGAGGAGAAAAAAAGTGGTGAGATATACTTCCTCATTCTCTCTCTCTCTCTCTCTCTCTCTCATATTTTGATTGAGTGAGTATTGTGTGTAACATTTCACCAAGTTCTCATGCCTTCATGAATATTTTCAAGTATATCAATAACATTTTAATTTTCAGTCCCCATGATGAAATGCTCAATTAATGCCCACTAGAAATTGGAAACACTTCATCTGCTTCAAGCAGCTTGCAGAACAATAATTGACAAGAGCCAGTTCTAGAGAGCAAATATTCAGGGTATATGCAGTCTTTGAAATGCAATATTTTATATGGTATTTTCTTTTTTTCATTTTCATGTTCACAAGAATTTCTGGCGGAGTTACCTATATCCTTACAGAGCTGGGAAACCAAGCAAATGCAAGCCATTTAGGTTTTGGAACATTGAACAAGACCTTACTTGACTTTCCTTTTGTGAGTGGTTCAGTATGCATGTGGTTCCACGTGTGTTCCTAGCTTTTGTAAAGAGTGCCTGGAAGCATTTTATCTGAAAACAAGTTCTGAGGAACCATTCAAATGACATTGACTGTTGCATTTTAACCTGCTAAACTTTTCTGATAAGTTCTCCCTTAAGTAGGTTCAAAGTCAGGAAAAAGCATTTTTTTTTTTCATAGGGTAAGACAATGTCACATGCATATTCTTTATCTGCTGGTTGCAGCACTTCACTGAAGGTACATCACATTTACATAGACAGAAATATTCAAACCCAGGATGCAATGTTTTTATAGCCACAGCATTACATCAAATGAAAAATTTCTAGATCTGGTATAATTTTATACCCCTCTTGCTGTAATCTAGTAGAACAAATTTCGGATCACAAGAAACCTTCGGATCTCCACTAGAATTCAAAATTGGCCTGAAGTTTCACAGGCCTGAGTACAGCAGCTACATTTGACAGACCCATATATGGGTCCATAGGTTTTCTTGGGCTCATGATCCTGCTGGTAAATGATGCACACTGAAAGAAATAAAATTGGAACACTGCAAATGCATGCTTGAGCTCAGTGCTTATCCTCAATTGCTTTCGTAAATATCCAGCTATGCTGATGGGTTGCATATTAAGAATGTAAGTAGAATGAGTCATACTTGGCTGCCACCGTACCATGAAGGATCGCGGGCTCTGTTTATTTCTTCTCTGCTTTCAGTGACAAGCTAATTAAAATTCTGAAAAATATTTCAGATAAAATACTTTGACATCCTGGTTCATTTCCTTGTGCTTCAAGATTATGTGTCACATTATATGTCACAAGTCAACCATGGGTGTGTCACATTTTAATGAATGTGTTTCATTCATTAAAAGGTTTTGAATTTCATCTTACAGACCTATTCAATTCAGCATCTTAGAGTTGGGGCTCACATTGATGGTGCATACAATAGCTTTTTCATTCTGTTTTTCTTTTACTTGGATTTGTGAAATTAATTCTGCCATTCATAGCAGTAATCTGGCACAAATTAGTAATCTGGCACAAATATGGGGAAATGGTGATTTATACCATAACAAATATACCTTAAATTGATTGAAGAGTATTTACTATGGATTTCACAATGTGTGAGGAAATGAATGAAAGTTCATTTTCAACAAATATTAAAAACAGCAATTCCTAATGGCTAAACTTACTATCATACATATAGTCATCCGGGAAAATCAGTTAAAAATTTGTAGATTGTAAATGACAACAATGGCTGTCTATTTTCATGCATTGAATATCAAGTACACAATCACACTTAACAATGTGTAAAAAACAATCTAGTGCTTGTTAGTACTACGTGCAATTGTTTTCTTACAAGGCATACTAGATATCATTTGTAAGTGTCCGATTGATTTGATCTGAATCACAATTAAAAAAAAAAAAAAAAAAGACATCATGGCACTTTAGCTCACCTGTACACCTCGACTAATCAATGCACAGCATGTCAATGAAATTAAATCAAGGCCAATTTATATATATATCGCAAAATTTGGTAGATTTGGCTTTGAGCATGTTTTTTTTGTGTGTGTGTGGACCAGTCAACTCATCCAATTTGAAGCAATAATAGGTGACGTATAAATTAAACACACTTTTGCAATATGGCCAGCCTGGTTTCAAATTAGGTTGCCATTACAGCAACAACTGAAGTCACATCATCATTCTCATGAATTTTGAGCATGTGTTGAATCAGGTTGGAATGGCACAAACAAACCATAGCAACCATACTGGAATTTCAATTTGGCCCCTCTGAACAAATCCAGGTGTCCTGATTGGAAAGATCTCAGCAAATTTTTAGCTTCATTGATCAAGAAGATTTAGAGATTTTTAAATATTCATAAAATTTAGCAGCATATCTGAATGACAGAGGTCAAATAAACATCAGAATACATTGCATAGTAAAACCTGGAATTACTGTATGTCTTGAGTTCAGTGGCGGAAAATCCGGCGGTCAGAAAGTAAAAGTCCTGCCTTATTTTTTATCCACCCTTGAACTCAGACTGGTGACTTGATTTTTGCCAGCTGGTAGAAGAATTGTGACTTTTGGCTAATCCAGGCAGATGGAACAAAATAATGGTGATAAGCACTGTGCATTACCAACATAATGAGGTTCAGCTGAATTGCTGGATTGGTCAAAAGAGAATTTTCAAGATGGCCACCATGGCATACAAATTTATAATCTGATCAAAATGCCTTGTACAAACTTTGATGTACCCATTTGTAAGAACATGCATGTCAAGTTTCAGCTTCCTCGGTCAAGTAGTTTTGGAGAACTTAAAAATTATTCATGAAATGTTGGGATGTGGCCTAATGACAGAGATGAAACGAAGGTCAAAATGAAACATAAATTAAAACCTGGAGCACGAGTTGAGTCTTTTTAGTTAGTAAGTTCGTATCTGCTGTCATTTCAGTAGCTGAAGGAGGTGTTAAATGCTGTCTTCCATTCATCTCCCTGCTGCATACGCACAAGGTGGTAAGAGTTGCGCAAGTCCAGCCTGGTAAAATAACGACAACCCCAGAGGTTGGCAAATGCCAAGTCCATCAGAGGAAGTGGGTAATAATTCTTGATAGTAATTGAGTTAAGTCCCCGATAATCGATGCAGGGACGCAGAGACCCATATTTTTTGGCAACGAAGAAGAAACCAGCTTCAGCTGGTGATGAAGAACCTTGAATGATTCCAGAAATCAGGGATTTTTTTATGTGCTCTTCCATGGCCTGGGACTCCTGTGTTGTTCAGGGGTACAGCCGACCCCCGGGGGCGATGTTTCGGATAACAAGTCGGTGGAACAATCATAGGGTCTCTCTGGAGAAAGTGACGTTGCTTGAGCTTTGCTGAATGCCAGACGAAAATCGTGATAGATCTGGGGAACTCTCTTCAGGTCTAGCGGCTCCTGCTGGTGGTCTGAGGAAGGAGGTGCAATAGGGCTAAAAGCTAAGCGAAGACAGGACTGAGAGCAGAGCAAACTCCACTCCAGGATGACTCCTGAAGACCATCCACAGAAGGGTTGTGGTGATCAAGCTAAGGCCTTCCCAGCACCAGCAAGGCATGCGTAGACTCTATGATGAGGAAACGCTAACTCTTCAGAATGGTCAGCAGAGGCACTGGTCTTGTTACCTCCATGATGTCAGGAAGGGTAATCCCCTTGAGACCTTAGGACCAAAGGGGTGCTGGCAGTGGTTCAGCCGGGACCCTAGGACGGTGAAAGAGACCAGGGTGGATAAAGTTCCTATCTGCTCCTGAGTCAACTAAAGCCCTGGTCGAGATGTGCCAACCCTGCCAGGTCAAGCGAATGGGTAGGAGTGGTCGAGAAGATGAGACAGCAGCACCGGACAGCACCTCTCTCACGAATTTAGCTTGCGTCCGCGGAACAGGATATTCCGCAATGGCGTAGTAAGCACTCTGCAGTACAGGCATAAATTCTGTTTTATTTGATGCAGCCATTCTTCACGGGGCAGCTTGTGAAGCCGGGCCTGGTCAATGGCCATGGGTACCTAAGGAGCCTGGTGGGATGTTACTCCAAGCTAAGCATCTTGACATACAGGCAGGGCAGGCACCTGTAACCTTGCCTGCCAATCCAGACGCCTCTCTTGCAGCTGAACATCTATTCTGAGTGCCAAGTCAATGAGGCTGTCCAGGTCTGGGGGAAGAACACAGGTGGTCAGTCTGTCCTGGACTTGCTCTGCCAAACCAAATAAATAGGTGTCATAAAGTACCCTGGAGTCCCAGCAAATAGAGACTGCTTGGAAGTTGTTGGAATATCCCAAAACTGACAGGTTGTCTTGATGCAACTGAGGCAATTTCCGGGCAGAGGTGTGGCTGGAACAGGACCAGTCAAACACCTACCTCGTTTCTTCAGCGTAGGCAGCCTAGGTCTGCACTGCTAGATCTCCTCCCTCCCAACAGGTGGCAGCTCAGTCCCTGGCATGTCCATAGAGGCAAGTGATTACAATTAACACTCTGGACAATTCGATAGGGAATGAGAATGTCTGTAATTTGAAGGTCATCTAGCACTGCGCCAAGAAACTACGGCAGGTGGAGGGGTTGCTGTCATTAGGGTCCAGGACCAGTAAGTTTGGTTTTCCGATGGGGAACTGCCTAAGGGATGGCGTGCAGCAAAAAAGAGATGGCTGCTTAAGCGGCAGTGCTGGAGTCCCGAGAGATATCTACATGAGCCACAAGTGGATCGGAGAGGTCTTCAGTGGACTGGCGTAGCTCTTCCTCCTGCCGACCAATCTGCACACCCTGGCACCTTGGGGTGTCAACCGGTGTCAGCATCTCTGCATGTTCCATTCCTTGGCTGTATTGTGCTATTATGATCCAGATAAGGAACCAGATGCAGAGGCAGAGCAAAATCCAATGGTAGAGTTTATTCATATGTTGAGGAAGTGAAATGTAATTGAAATATGCTCAATTTCCAAATCCAGCCGTTTTAACATTTAGATGCCCTGACTTAACATCCAGCACTCTGAATATTGAACACAAGTGCATCAACGCTGAAACCCCCTCACTTATCCAACATGTAAAATAAATTTATTCAATTTATTACTTATCATCAAAGATATCAATTAGCGACTAAATTGTCAAACTTGTTGATAGCAGAGCTACCTGTTGGATCAGCCTCATCAAAAACACGACTCAGAATCTGATTCTATAGTAGGAAATTTAATAACAGCTGCAACAGAGTATGCAACTGTGCTGAACTGTCAATCCTCCTCAGGATTCTGTCCCCACCATCCTATCCTGGGGTTAAGCCCCCAATCTCTACCCTATTGCTGTCAATAAACTACCACTTGGATTGTGCTTCTGACTCCGTACTTGAATCCTGGTCTAGATGGTAACACAATCCCATTTCTGAAGAAGTTGGGATGTTATGGAAAATTCAAAAGTAAAAAAAGAAATTTGTCACAAATGTGAGAACCAAAGGAAACAAATGCAGAACTTTATTACTAGAAACACACTGGGGTCCAGAACTGGCAGTCAGAATAATGCAGGAGAGAGATAGCACAGTCCAGTGACAGGCAGAGGTCAACTTGCAGCAGTCAGGATTCTGGACGGCGAGCAGAGCGAATTCAGGAATCCAAGCCAAAGTCAAAAACTAAATACCAGTCCTAGGGTCACTGGAGCAGAGAGGACTGGAATCTTGGGGAAAGGCAAGGCAAACACAAGACTGGAACACAGACAAACACACAGAACTGAAGCAGCAACAAGGAGTAAAGGAAACTTGGGGATGAGGAATAAACACAAGAGAGCAAGCAAACAAATATGAAGCGCAGAAAGAAAATCTGGCAAAGAACAAAGAAGCAGAGGTTACTCAAATTCAGAGACAATGAGTAAGACAAGAAATAGGGGTGAGAAGGGACCTGAGGAATGTACAGAGGGCTAAGAAGGAAATGAGACAATAATGCACAGAAAGTCTGTACCAGAATGACATGGAGAACATATGACAAGCTGTAGAACACATGAAAAGCCAGAAAACACAGTCAAACAGATAAGCAGGCACAAGATGTGACGGACACCAGTGATTGGTCAATCATCTTTGACCTGTATTTAATTTGAAATAATTCAAGAAAATGTAATGCCCTCTTCCGAATTTAGATGAGAACTGGAACTGTGGCTAAATCAGCCAAGCATGTGTTCTCAGGGGCATTTATGTATGCCAGTAATAGGCTAAGTGTCAACAAAATTCTTGATAGAGGGTTTTAGCCGGATGCTTCTCCCATCTAGTGAAGTCCTGCTGACTGAGTGGACCCCATTATTTCACATCTACATTACATCATATGTTAAATGACAGCATCAAAGAGTTTTGATCAAATTTTAATGGGAATGTTTGTTTTATGAAATATTGTTTTGATTGGATAAAGACGGGCCTTCTCTTAGAGCAAATTCACTGCAAGGCCAAAGACCCCTGATGCACTGATCTTCTGTCCAAGGTAATCTTAGCTTTGCATATGTTTTAGAATGGTGTTTCTTAGAGTAAAGAGGTATCTGGTTTCCTGAGATGTATGCTTCTTATGGAAGATCATAATCTTTCTCTTTTAATTACTGCATAAAGCAGAAATTCAACTTTTGAGTTGTTTAGAGTGAGGCCATGGGCTGAAGATTGTTCCAGTAACACCGCTAACTCATTGATTGTAAAACCAGCACAAGACCATTGATTCCGGCTTTTAAAGTAGCTGTGACTCTTTTCAACCCATCGGTGTAAACTCTGAAACATAAGTACAGTCGTGTACAATGATATTTTGATGTACTGTACATATTAATAGATTTATCACAGTTTAAAGTTCCCGCCTGGTAGAAAGCAGTCATTTGCATGTACGCGGTGGGTGTTGATCTTGTGGGTTCTCGTTTGAGTTTGCTGGAGAATAAAGATGGTGGTCTCTGTCCCTGCATAGTGTAAGAAAAAAAGGAAGGGACAATTCCAATCCTCAAATGAAACATGGTGTTTATTCCCAGTAAACGGCAGTGGTCAGAAATACGGGTAACGTACTCTGCGTTCAGCGGAGTCAAAGTGAACCTCGAGCCTCCCCAAAGTAGATTTCTTATACATGAGAAAACCTTTGAAGTCGGCCAGACATATTGATTGTATTAATTACTTAAATAATGCTGATCACAGTGTCTTTGGGGCAAACAGTTCTTTAATTGCTCACTCCCGGCTGCTACACTATAATTGATGGCTATGCCAGGTAGGTGCGACAAGTCGTTGTCAGAAATTACCAACTGTATTGCACTTATGATAAGTGGATCTTGACCATTGGCCAACTGATGTGACTGATTCACACAGGCGCGCAGGAAGCTGTTTGAATTAGGGGGGGCTGCCAACCGAAAGAAGAAGAGTGACGTCATTTAAAAAAAATTTTTTTTTTTTTTCTTTTAATAGCGCTGCATGAGAGCGTTATGACAATGTTGGTCTTTCCAACAGCGGTCATAGCAACTAAGGGAGCAAACGAGTACTGGAATAAAAGAATACTCGTCATATAAATCATGACCGATTACAAAAAATTATAATTTGTGATCGTTTTGTTGTCCTGGGGCCTGAATTTTTTCTACGTTTTATCCCAATAAGTTCCTTTGTTTTGTACACTTGTGTCATTTAAAAAGCTATTATGCTTTTGTTGCCTTATTTGTTTCATCCTCTTCAACCCCAACTCCTGGTAATACTGCCGGGATTTGCCTGTCTCACACATGATGGCTCACAACCCCTCCCAGGTTGATATCGCATGATTCACAATCAAACAATTTATTATTTGAATTAACAAGACCAATACATAATCGTATAATGATTAAAAAATTATTAATGAGGAAATGACCAAGAAACCACCGACAGGCTACATTGAAAACGCCATGACGTAATTGTAGGGATGACAAGTAGCCTACCCCCCTTCTCAGAAATAAAACCCCCAAAATATAAAAGGCGAGCCCCTTTTAAAATTGTTCTGGGAAATAAACTTTTTTAAGCTCTTTAGGTTGGATACGGAATTATTTCCCTTTCTCTGAATTCCATCACCCATTTCAGCATTTTTACATTTAGAACAGAAACATCTTCCTGTCGCGCTCTATAAAACATTGGCGCAGAAGGACTTCACTTTGTAAGCCTAGCTATTATGCGCCGTTTTATAAGCTACAGGAGGTCGTCAGCCCCAAAAATAAACAAATAATCCTCGGACAAAATCCTCCATTTGAATAAAGTGATTCATCGCATTAGTAATTTTTAATTCAATCAACTATCCTTAATGAATGTAGAATCCAGGCAGCAGACTAATCCCATAAAAGGCGAAAATAATTGTGCCCTTTGGGATCATAATCTGCATTCTTAAAATTCTCCCAAACTGGCAATTTTTTTTTTTTTACATATTTTTACAGCGGGTAAGTTAAAGCCATTCTCGAGTTTTCAGTAAAAAGCGCATTCTGTCACACAAGCTGCTGCGGTACGTGTCGCGATGATGGTTCCCTCTGAGCGGTATTCCTTCATGGCCCAGGAATTTAGTCGATCTGAATACGTTACAATACTGTCCTTGCAGAATGTTGATTCCAACATGCAAACTCCCAAAACATAGCACTGACTGGAGTTGCTTAAAGCATCGCTAACACATGCAATGAATCAGAGTGCAGGTCTGACAACTCATGCTGAGCAAGTTCTTACTTTTGCCTTTTCCCAGTTGCTAAATCCCCCTTTAGCAAACGAATTGTCACTGAGGTTGTGCAGCTAAAACAAAGAATGAGGTCGATTTCTTTAACACAATGCAATCAACGCCATTTTCAAACAAACCTCATTGAAACGATCTGTCAAACCACACCGTGCCGAATTTGCTTCCAGGTAACACGATGTTCTCTTGAAAGGATCCCGAGTGCACGGCAGCGCTTAAGTGAGTGAGCCGCTGCTGATGTTCTCTACTGGAGCGACAAGCTGGCTAGTCCTGGGTGATAGCTATTGCGATGATAGTAGTGTTGCTTCCATCATTTGTATTGTTCTTTCATCACTCTCCACGAGTAATGTAAGTGTTTGTATCACTTACTTTAGTTTTCTCTGAAATATTGTTTGGAGGAAAAAAAATCAGATATCCCTCTCTGCTTGCTATTCGCCGTTTTTGCTTGCCAATGCGTTTGTGTCCGCGCCTTCCGCTTCTTTGAGAAAACGTTTCCTCAATACATAAATGAATAATTTGAAAATATTTCAACCCAAATTTTTTAAACAGGTATTTGACACAGGCTGTACAAAAGGGTTATAAGCCAATTGATGTGTTTATTTTTCTGTTTTAATTTTTACTGTTAAAATTACTGTGACATCCAAGACGAGCCTGCAGCCGACATCAGGGGCTGCAAAAGGGAGGGGGGGCTGCAGCCCCGGCAGCCCCCCACTTCCCGCACTAGTGGATTCACAGTGTTTGCGACTTGAGCAGATTAGAACAGGAATGAGAATCTTAAGACTACTGATGGCTGAACAAAGTCACGGTGAGGTAGCAGTACTCACTCCCTCTGGTCCCCAACGCCATGGAGCTGCTCCGATGTGCGAAGTTCTTCACCAAACTCTACCTCCGCAGTGCATACAACGTAGTCGGTATCCGGAAGTAGAAACGAGTGGAAGATAGCCTTCAGCACCACCTTTCAACCACTACGAGTACTGTGTGATGCCTTATGGCCTTGTTAACGCTCCATCCGTGTTCTAGTCCTTCATAAATGATGTTTCAAGAGATATGCTTGGGAGATTTGACATTGCCTACTTCAACAACATCCTAGTATATTCTCCAATGTACGAGGAGCACGTCAAGCATGTGAGGAAGGTACTCACCTGCCTCCTGAATCACCAGCTGTACGTTAAGGCCGAGAAGTGCGTCTTCCACCAAACCACCATCTCCTTTCTGGAGTATGTGATCAGACTAGAGGAAGGGGCAATGGAGAGAAAGAAGGTGAAGGCAGTAGCAGCATGGCCAGTCCCACGGTCCCTCAAGGAGCTCCAGCGCTTCCTGGAATTTGCCAACGTCTACCGCTGGTTCATTAAGAACTTCAGCACGGTTGTCCAGCCTCTTACTGCTTTTTTCAAAGGAAAACCCAATGGGTTTGTGTGGGATCCTGAAGCACAGCACGCCTTTGATTCTCTGAAACAGCTGTTCACAACAGCTCCTATACTCAAGTTACCAGACCCTGAAAAACCCTTTGTCGTAGAAGTGGACACCTCCAGAAAAGCTTTACCCTTGTGTTTTTTTTCCCGCAGACTCACACCAGTGGAGGCTATTTACAATGTGGGCAGCTGCTGGCGGTGAAGTTGGCACTCGAGGAGTGGAGACATGGACTGGAGGGGGCTCTCTATCCATTCACAGTGTTGACTGACCACTGCAATTTGGAGTACTTGCAGAAGGCTAAGCGGCTTAATCCACGTCAAGCCAGGAAGGCCCTATTCTTTTCCCGGTTCAACTTTACCATAACCTACCATCCAGGGTCAAAGGACACCTAGGCAGATGCCCTTTCTCAGAGACACGAGGTGAAGACCAACCTAGAGGCGGACAAACCTATTCTACCACCTTCATGCGTTGTCGCCCCAGTTGGATCATGATATCCGACAGAAGTCTACGAGGAAACCAGCTCCTGCCTCCATGCCTGCGGGGAAGACCTTTGTCCCCTCCACTCTTCGGGATAGGGACATTCTATGGACCCACAACTCCCTGTCCTCTGGTCACCCTGGAGTCCAAAGAACCACACAAATCATCACTCACAAATACTGGTGGCACCCATAGACTGTATAATAATAATAATAATTATTATTATTATTATTTATTTATAGAGCGCTTTCAGTCAAAGTGCTTTACAAAGCTTAAAAACAAATAACAAACAAAGACACAACACACCATAAGATCAGCAGTAAACAACATTAAACAGGTGGGTCTTCAGCTTCGCTTTGAATACATCAACCGAACATGCTAACCGAATGTCGACAGGGAGACTGTTCCATAAGACAGGGAGAACGGAATGAAAAGGCCCGCTCACCAATAGTCTTTTTACGGACCTTAGGGACACTCAAAAGGCCAGTCCCCTGAGAACGAAGTGCCCTAGCAGGCACATATGGATTCACCAGGTCAATGAGGTAAGAGGGTGCCAGACCATTTACAATTTTAAAAGTCAACAGTGGCACTTTAAAATCGGCTCTGGCGTTAACAGGCAACCAGTGAAGAGAGGAGAGCACTGGAGTTATGTGCTCATTATCTGTTTAACCCGGTCAGAAGGCGAGCCGCTGCATTCTGCACCACCTGCAGACCGCGCAAACTCTTCTTGGGCAAACCCGACAGAAGAACATTACAATAGTCTAACCTTGATGAAATAAATGCATGTACAAGAGTCTCAGCATCCCTGAAAGACAGGATTGGTCTTATCTTGGTGATATTTCTTAGGTGAAAAAAGGACAGTCTCATCACCTCTTTAATGTGAAGACCAAAAGAAAGAGTTCAGTCAAATACAACTCCAAGATTTTTAACTCTGTCCCTACTATGAATGGCACAATCATCAAGTGACAGAGTGAAGCCGTCATACAGATGATTCAGTCTTGCAGGGCCAACAACCATCATTTCTGTCTTGGCAGAGTTAAGAAGCAGGAAGTTTGCCGACAGCCAGCCTCAAACAGCAGCCAGACAGGACTCAAGTTTCGATGCAACAGAACCATTATCTGCCACAATCGACATATATAACTGCAAATCATCTGCATAACAATGAAAATCAATCTCACAAGAACGCAAAATGTGACCCAGTGGTGCTAGATACATGAGAACAACAGTGGACCTAGGACAGACCCCTGAGGAACCCCATGCCTTACATCACAAGACTCCGAGACAGTGTTATTAAATAAAACCCGCTGAGATCTTTCTGACAGGTAAGACCTCAACCACTGAAGCACCTGACCCGATATGCCAAAGTATTTCTCTAGTCTAACAATATACAGTGATCCACTGTGTCAAAGGCTGCACTGAGATGCAGTAACGATAAAACTGATGATGAGTCTGAGTCTGCAGCTAATAGTAAATCATTCACCACCTTGGTCAGTGCTGTTTCTGTGGAGTGATTCACTCGGAATGCAGACTGTAATGACTCAAAAAGATTATGTGCAGATAAGTACTCCAGGAGTTGGTTTGACACCACCTTCTCAAAAACCTTGGACAGAAAAGACAGGTTTGAGACAGGTCTGTAATTTGTGAGAGACTCTGCATCAAGGCCGGGTTTCTTCAGTAGGGGTTTAACTAGGGCAGTTTAAAACAAGATGGAAAAACTCCAGAAAGGAGGGACAAATTCAAGATAGTGACAACATATGTCCCTAAAGTAGACCATAGGTCTTTAACAACCCAGGATGGTACAGGATCCAAAGAACAGGTTGTACATCGTGCTGCCATAACAACCTTGGTCAGATCATCAAGATCAATGGGCTCAAACTCAGATAGTAATCCAGTGTAATTTGGCATGGCAAAAACACACTCTGAGACCCCAGTGGAGGACTGAGGTATCCTGCTTCTGATGTCTTCAACCCTATCATTAAAATACACCAAGAGATCATGGGCTGACAGATCAGTGCTACTGACTGACTGTTGACACTGTGTGAGCTTAGATACCGTATCAAATAACAGTCTAGGGTTATGCTTATTGCTCATGATAAGATCGGAGTAGTAAGTTGCCTTTGCGGCTAACATTCTAGACTGGTAGGTACGCAGACTATCCTGCCACGCTTGATAGTACACTTCAAGTCTGAAGTGATGCCACTGACGCTCCATTTTTCTAGAGTCCTTTCTCAATGTCAGTAAGTCCTCATTTAGCCAGGGCAACGGACTCTTTGAAGAGCACTTCTGAGTCTTAACTGGGGCCAATGAATCCAGCAGGCCTCGAAGCACACTGTTAAAGTTTTCAGTGAGGCAGTTCACTGAAGATGACTGAATAAAAACTGGCTCGACTATGTCTGGCACTCCCAAATTAAAATAATTTAAAGCTTTGGGGCTGATGTAACGAGATGACCTCTGTGTCTTTGTTGCTGACCCCTGGCTACGGAGACTCAGGATTAAAATATCAAATAAAATAAGAGAATGATCTAAAATTGGCAAAGGAGTGATTTCATTGATCGACACAGACATACCATAGCCTAACACTGGGTCTAATGTGTGTCCGTGCCAATGTGTCGGTCCCGACACAAATTGAGGAAGATTAAAAGACTCAATAATATCTACAAAGTCTTTGACCCACGGCTTGCCATCACAACATAAATTAATATTAAAATCGCCAACAATTAAAATCTTCTCATAGTGCAGGATAAATCAAGATAGAAAGTCCGAAAACTCACAGATAAAAGTGTCATTATACTTGGGTGGCCAATATAATACAGCAATTAGAACAACAGAGGGCTGATTTATTGTGAAAAGGTGCAGTTCAAAACTGGTAAAAGAAGCACAGTTAGAATAAATAAAAGTAGTATAAAAAGATGGATGCAGCACTCAGGTCTGAAAAGTGAAGCCCATGTGGAAATCTCTTAAAATTGCATTCTATTTAATGGCCAGCAGATGGTGACGTCGGTGGTTGCAGAAAAAAGTTCAATGCTGTATAAGTTTACGAGAAAATGACCCTACTTTCCCACCTGATTTATTATTTCAATAATGACTTATTCACATTATTTTATGGTATCTATTGCAAGTTTCAAGTCTCCTTCGATATTTCATGATGTTCATTTTTGTAAATTGTGGTCCCAAATACACCAGAATAAAGGATAAAGCCACATATGCTTTGGGGGCGTGGCTATCCTCACGTCCTCGTAAGATACTGTCAAATCCACCCATAGATCCACCCCTCGCTCCTCCCTGGATCTTAAAATTTACACTCTTGTCCAATAGGAATCACATCCAGTTTAAAAATACAAAATGGTGCTGTTAAACTTGCCAAAACTGAGGCTTCCAAAATAGTATGCTGAAACCAATAGGTGATGTCACGGTTGCTTCGTCCATCTTGTTATGCAGTCTATGGCAGCACCACCTGGTCTCTGACGTGAAGAGTGCAGTCCACTCGTGCAGCTCTTGCACCATCACCAAGACCCCATGACAGCTTCAAGCGAGTAAACTCCACCCATTACCCGTTCCGCACAACCCTTAGTCCCACGTGGCAGTAAAAATTATC
Organism: Gymnothorax javanicus; assembly: GCA_029692085.1. Taxonomy (NCBI): domain Eukaryota; kingdom Metazoa; phylum Chordata; class Actinopteri; order Anguilliformes; family Muraenidae; genus Gymnothorax; species Gymnothorax javanicus. Next base: position 122,669,075 of record CM056193.1, on the reverse strand, counting down.
ACTGACTTGCTGGAATCTAATGGGAACACAGCTTTATTGGTGATGGTTCACCGATTCTGCAAGTTTGTCCCTTTCTCCAGTTTACCCTCTGCCTTTCAGGTGGCAGAGGCTTTATTTGAGCAGGTCTTCAGAAACCTCAGCCTCCTGAAGGACATCCTTTTGGACCGTGGGCCTCAGTTCATGTCCCGGGTGTGGCGAGCCTTCTTCCAAAGGCTGGAAGCAATGGTAAGCCTCACCTCGGGATACCATTCTGAGTCGAACAGGCAGGCAGAGAGAGCTTTCCAAGATCTGGGGAGGTTCCTCCGAGCACATTGCCATGACCGACAACAGGATTGGGTGAAGTTCCTGCCCTGGGCGTCTGTTCTGCTTGCGGAAGTTGCCCCGCTTTCATATTAACAGAACCGTGATGACACTTTTCTACCATGCTTTTATTGAATCAGTTTTAGCCTTTTCTCTTATGTCATGGTTTGGAAACTTTTACTTGAAGGAAAATGGCTCAGTCGGCTGATTGGGGAGCCACAGCTGTGCCCAGAGTCGTTGTATACCAGATGGTTGCAGCGGATAGCCACCTCCATTTGTAACAATGACTCCCATCCCTTATTCAGTGAATTCCAGCACCTCCCATCTGGCAGGAGATTTAAAGTCCCCAACTGTAAAACCAAGCGCTCCAGGAACAGTTTTGTTCCTGCTGCAATAGCCCTCCTGAATAAGTCTCAGTGATTCATTTTCTCCCCTCTGTTATACTGAGGTCTATTTTACTTATTTATTCATCATATTTATTGGAGGTTTGACTTGGTTTTAATTATTTATTGTCCCTTGTATTATCAAGTCTTTTTATTGTCACGACGTGGTTTTAATTATTTATTATGCCTCGCACTATCAGGTATTTATATTATATTTTATCCATGAATAGTTGACGCTTGTGAGCGCTTGTCTATGTCCATGTACCGTATATTCTGTTGTGTTGTCTACTGTTTCAAATATCTGTGATGTCCTGTAATGGATGCTTCTCCTTTTAACTGCAAAACAAATCTACCTACGGGAATAAATAAAGTCAACTGAACTGGGCGGAGTACGCCCAGAACTCTCTCAGGAAAGCCTCCTGTCATGCCATGCCTCCAACGGTCCAACGGTCCTTTTGTGCCACATAATTTTAATCCAACGTTGTGCCGTGGCAAAAAACTTGTATACGGAATAAAACAATCACTTTGACTTCAATTCCAAAGGTTTCACTTTGGAATATATCTGGATTAAAGCAGAAATGAGATACGGTGAACAGCGCCACTTGGTGGCAGTTTTTCCTCCCCAAAATTAGGACTTAAAAATGGCCAAACCATAGAAAGTCTGAAAGTCATTTTGATCACATATGAATTTTTAGGTAGAAACTGTCAATTATAGAAGTATCAGGCTTTTAATCTCTCTGGATTGTAATTTTAGAGAACTTTGAAACTGGTACCAAATTGGTGGTTTTCACTAACCCCACAACTTGACATGCTCAGTTCGTGAAAACCACATACAGTAGCACAGAGATTTCTTGTGCACTAATAAAAACAACGATAGACCTTTCAAAAACCATATTCATATTCCAAATACATATCTGGATTAAAGTATAATTTGAGCCTGCTGATGGTTGTAAAATGTATTAGCTACTTTGAGCCAAATATCTCAATAATCCTGAAATGTGCCATGCCAAAATTTTATCTATGTAATCACTCTTCCGCAAATATTGATTAGCAAACTGTCATGGTTAAGGCGTGCGTTTGTTTGTTGGACCTTTCTTTGTTCTATCGTCCGGGACGATATCGGATTTCTTTTCCATCGAATTCCTGGCCCAGCTGGCTGATTGTGCTGGGGCAGAGTTTTCCGGACTCTATATATATGGCCAGGGGTTCGCCACGCCTATCGCTAGAGTGTCTGTTTGTTTCTAGCACTTCGGCCAGAGAAAATCTCTAGTCAGATTTCCTAGTGATTCGTGATATTCCATTTATTGTTAGGAATTGCCTCTCTTAGAAATTTTCTCTCTTCTCTCTTGTTGTTTTTTCTCTCTCGCACTGCTTCTGTGTTGCGGGCTTTTATTCATCCTTGGAAGCGCAAGCTTTTACTGGAGGTGTGTACCTCTTTTGTGTTTGTCTCTTATCTGAGCTGCTCTCGGTTCTTTCTCTCACTGGTCGCGGCACCTGGCGTCCTATCACCGCCCATTACAGTACACTCTAGACAAACATGGAGTTGTCAGCCGCGGCTACATTAGAGAACGTTTTGGCTGATCAGCAAACCACACTCGGGCTATGGCAAGGGCTTGTCTACCCTGAACAGTCGACAGGCTGAGTTGGCAGAGCGAGTCCGCCATCAGGACGAGGCTTTACAAAAACAGGAGAGTGTCCTGTTAAGTCCTACTGAGAGTATTCGATCCTTGTCCACTCAAAATACACAGAATGTTGCACAAACACCCGTGAGCCTAAGCTCCAGCTACCTCCACGATATGGAGGCGAGACAGGGAAATGTAAAGACTTCATTGCCCAATGTGAAATATTTTTCAAAGCTCAGCCTTCGCATTTTGTAAATGAAGAGTCTCGGGTTTCATTATATTATCTCGGTTGACTGACACAGCCCTTATATGGGTCGGGCCACTTATTCGATCTAATTCACCGGTCGTGAGTTCAGTGAAGACTCTCGTTAGGGAGATGGTGTCGGTGTTTGATCAAGATGTGTGTGGGCAAGATGCGGCTACACGTCTAATGCATCTTAGGCAGGGTTCCGAGAGCGTTGCTGAGTTTTCTATATCCTTTCGCTCTCTAGCTACAGAGACAGGCTGGCCAGAGGCGCCTCTAATGACTGTTTCTGTTCATGCCTTGGCGGAGGAGGTGAAGGACGCTCTGGCTACTTTAGAACCCTTTACTTCTCTGGATTCATTGGTTCGCACTGCTGTGCGAATTGATAATCGAATTCGTGAACGCAACAGAGAAAAACGTACTGCTTTAGCTCTCGGGGCTAATCTTCCTCGTAGTATGCTTATAGCTCCTATTTCTCCCACTGAAATTTCCACTCCTGGGGAACCTATGCAGGTCAATGGCTCATATGTGAGCCGGGCTCGTAAGCCCGTTTGTAAACCTATTATCTGCTATAACTGCTACAAACCAGGACATATTCGCCCACACTGCCCTGATCTTAAGGGAAACGAGAAGTTCCCTCTAGCTGTATGGGGGGGACTAGAGGGGCAGACCCAAACTCCCTTCCGAACCTTGATTCCTGTAGAATTAACTGTGGGTAGACAGATAATTCCTGTGGAGGTTTTTTTGGACTTAGGGGCCGTGGATTGTTTTATGGATGCGGAGTGGCCTGAGAGGCATTCTATTCCTATACGCCCTCTGCTACACTCACACACTGTTAAATCTTTGGACGGTCGCCCGCTAGGTTCAGGAATTAAAACTGAGGTCTCTGAAGCACTAACCATGTTCATTCCCTTCGGTTACCATTCTGAGCAGGTCCAATTTTTTATTATTTGTTCCCCTGTTTTTCCTGTTGTGTTAGGGCACTCGTGGCTACGGAAACATAAGCCTCACATCCGTTGTGGTAGTCAGACTAGCCCTATTGTCCAGTGGGGCGCTAATTGTAGATCCCACTGTAGGGACAGTTTGACATGTAGTTCCGAGCATCAACCTAGGGGGGACGCGGATGCCGCGAGTGATTCTGCTGAGTTTGTCTCATACAGCCCTCCTAGTCGGGAAGAGGAGGCGGAGGAGGGGTTGGAGTGGGATCCTCAATTTGACTGGCAGCAGCTAGAGGATGATTGTGATTTGGAGGATCTCTTTGACTGTGATTCGGTCATGGATATGGCGGGTCCCGAACAAGGGGAGAGTTTAGGGGCCGCTTTGAATTTTGATCTGCCTCCTAACGTTGCTAGTGATTATGCTGATCTCGCCGAGGTCTTTAGCAAACAACCAGCCTCGATTTTACCTCCTCATCGCCTGTACGATTGCGAGATCAATCTCCACCCTGGTACTTCTCCTCCTAGAGGTTCGCTATACTCGCTGTCAGGGCCTGAGCATAAGGCTATGTGAGAATATATTCAGGAGGCTCTTGCTAATGGTTTTATTCGGCCATCCACGTCTCCTGCCGGAGCGGGAGGGAAAAAAAGACGGTGGTCTGAGACCCTGTATTGATTATAGGGGTTTGAATAAGATCACCATTAAAAATCGATACCCCCTTCCGTTGATGAATTCCGCGTTTGAACGTCTGCAGGAGGCGTCATTTTTTACCAAACTAGATCTCCGAAATGCTTATAACTTAGTTCGCATTCGGGAGGGGGACGAATGGAAAACGGCATTTAATATGCATGACAGGCACTGGGAATATTTAGTCATGCCGTTCGAATTGGTTAAAGCCCCCTCGGTGTTTCAAGCACTCGTTAATGACGTCCTCCGAGAGATGTTGGAGAAATTCGTCTTCGTTTATCTTGACGACATTCTGATTTTTTCTTCAATGCTCTCAGAGCATAAACAACACGTCAGACGTGTGCTTGAGGGCCTCCTTAATGCCAAGCTTTTTGTCAAGGCTGAGAAATGTGTTTTTCACGCCAAGACTGTCTCGTTTCTTGGTTTCATTGTGTCGGAGGGGTCTGTCCATATGGACCCTGTTAAGGTGGCAGTGGTCAGGAATTGGCCTGCCCCTCAAAACGTTAAGGAGGTGCAACGGTTTTTGGGGTTTGCCAATTCTTATAGGAGGTTTATCCGTAATTTTAGCGCAGTAGCTGCCCCCATTATTGCGCTTATCAAGAGGAATTCCTCCTCGCTGTTTGATTAGTCCCCAGCAGCTGAGGCTGCTTTTCAGGAGTTAAAGAAATCCATTTTATCGCCCTGCCGAAGTTCGGCGCGGGAGACGGCCATTCTATTTGTGGACTATGTTTTCCGCCTGCATGGTCTCCCGCAAGATGTGGTTTCGGACAGGGGCCCTCAATTCATGGCTAAGTTCTGGCGGGCCTTTTACAGTCTGTTGGGGGCCACTGTGAGCCTTTCTTCTGGCTTTCATCCAGAGACTAATGGTCAGACAGAGCGGACCAACCAGTCTCTGGAGAATACCCTTCGATATTTGGCGGCTGATAATCCATCGTCATGGAGTCGTTTTTTAGCTTGGGGTGAATATTTCCATAATTCTCTGGACAACTCCTCCACAGGCCTCTCACCATTTTAGGCTCAGTTGGGCTATCAACCCACCCTTTTTCCTGAGACTGAAAAGGATTCTGAAGTCCCCTCTGTCAATTATTTTATTTGACGCTGTCGCTCTGTCTGGGCCAGGGTCCGGTCCTCTTTGTTGCGATCTAGGCAGAGACAGAAGACCGCTGCCGATAGAAGGCACCGGTTAGCCCCATCTTATCGGGTTGGCCAAAGAGTTTGGCTTTCTACTCGGGACCTTCCCTTAAAGGTGGAGTCACGAAAGTTGGCTCCTCGCTTCATTGGCCCTTTTAAAATAGTGCAGAAGATCAACCCTGTTACTGTCAGGTTAAAACTCCCTAAGTCCTTGGGTATCCACCCCTCGTTTCATGTCTCAAGGCTAAAACCAGTTAGCACTAGCGTCCTGGCTCCGGTTGACAAGCCTCCACAGCCGCCACGGATAATTGAGGGGGCCCGGTTTATACTGTGCGTCGCATTTTGGCCGAGAGGTGTGTGGGTCGCGGTGCCCAATTTTTGGTGGATTGGGAGGGATATGGGCCTGAGGAGCAGTGCTGGGTCCCTTCTCGGGATATCCTCGATCCCAGCCTCATCTCTGAGTTCCATGCACTGGGTTCTCGGGGAACTTCTGGTGCCGTCCCTTGGGGGGGGGGGTCCTGTCATGGTTTAGGCGTGCGTTTGTTTGTTGGACCTTTCTTTGTTCTATCGTCCAGGACGATATCGGATTTCTTTTCCATCGAATTCCTGGCCCAGCTGGCTGATTGAGCTGGGGCGGAGTTTTCCGAACTCTATATATATGGCCAGGGGTTCGCCATGCTTATGCGCTAGAGTGTCTGTTTGTTTCTAGCACTTCGGCCGGAGAAAATCTCTTGTCAGATTTCCTAGTGATTTGTGATATTCCATTTATTGTTGGGAATTGGTTCTTTTTTCTCTCTTCTCTCTTGTTGTTTATTCTCTCTCGCACTGCTGCCGTGTTGCGGACTTTTATTCATCCTTGGAAGCGCGAGCTTTTACCGAAGGTGTGTACCACTTTTGTGTTTGTCTCTTACCTGGGCTACTCTCAGTTCTTTCTCTCACTGGTTGCGGCACCTGGCATCCTATCACCACCCATGACAGCAAACCACATTTCCATGGGACTCTCTTGGATTAAAGTTTTATTTGAGACAGAAATCTGAATTTCTTCTATTTTCTTACCAAATTTCATCTGGCCCCAGCCTTTTTATGTAGGGTTGCCACCAGGTGGCACCTTCATGATGTGAAACTTTAAGTAGCTTAGGGTCATATACCCCCACAATAGTTTGGGACTGTTTTTCAAGAAAATGCATTCAATTTGCCATGTATATTCCATTTTGGCAGACTTTGGACCTTGTTTTTTGGCCTTCCAGGGGGCGCTGTGAACAAAATAAAGGGAGTACAACCCTAAAAATTTGGGTTTTTGTTCCGTTAGACATTCATATGAACCAGTGTGCCAAATTTCATTGAATTCTAGGGGGGTCAACTGCGGGCCAACTGCCATTCTCAGAAATGGACTCTTAATATCATCGCGGAGTTGTCATGCTGTGAATCGCTGATTTTTAGCCCACTTGGTCTTATATTTGGCCAAGCAGGCGCAAAGGCTTTGCCACTATTTTTTTTTACTTGTCATACACAGAAAACGAACATTAGAGCCACATAGCTTCCGTTTTGCTCCTCTATTGCCACTAGTTTTCAGCAAACTGGTCTCTTTGAAACGGTCAGTGGTATTTCTTACCATGCCATGGCAGCATTTAACGTCTTCAGAAATTTTTCTAAGTGACCAATCAGCATCACGTACGGCCATAATGCAGCCACGAACAATCTCAGAGAGCTCCTTCCGTTGTGCCATCGTGTTTAACACTGTGACGCTGCTCAAAGTTCATGTCACCTTATACACTGGAACAACTGACCATCAGAGGTAATTTTCACCTTTCAATTGTTATTAAAATTTTTTTTTATATGCATATTTTTACCTCAATATGCTAGTTGTTCTCATTGCCTATAATAGTATTTTTCAATACATTTTCACAAAAAAATTATAGAAAAGTAATATATTCGGACCCCTTTGTGACGAAAAGTGGTGGTGTGTAATCATCACTGCACACATGTATCTGAGCTAATTCCAAGCTCTCAGTTTAATCCTGAAAGTCTTTAGAGGGCTACTAATTCCATCAAAATGTGTGATACCACCTGTATACCTGATTATGTCTGATGAGTGCCTTATCTGTGCACAAAAAAGGTCTATTTAAGTATTAACATTATTTGTAATAATGTGCTTCTGCTGGTCATAACCCTAAATTAAACGAGACAGTCCGGTCGGCCGCAACGGCATGGGTGTAGCCCCCAAAGGCCTGCTTCTCCCCTTTTTTGCGCATTATTCGGGCAATACTGTCGCCATGGCAACCAAAACCAATAGGTGTCATAAGTGAAGTATAACACATGTCCATACCAAATATGAAAGTAATCGGTCCAAAATTGCTGCCTGTACTGCGTCCACAAGGAAGTGTCTAAGTTTTGCCACTAATTTGTGTATTATGCAGCCAAAACTGTTGCCACGCAACCAAAATCTATAGGTGTCATAAGTGAAGTATAACACATGTCCATCGCAAATATAAAAGCAATCGGTCAAAAATTACAGCCTGTACAGTGTCCACAAGGAAGTATGAATGTTTCAGCACAAATTTGCGCATTATTTGGCCAATACTGTTGCCATGGCAACCAACATTGAGAATTGTCATTAGTGAAGTGTAACAGATGTCCATACCAAATATGAAAGTAATCGGTCAAAAATTGCAGCCTGTAGAGCGTCCACAAGGAAGTGTCTACGGAAGCGGCAGCGGAGACGAGACGCGTGAATCCATAGTAGCCGCCCAACTTCGTCCGGGGGCTACCCGCAGGAAAAATGTGTTGCTCATCTGTTGTTCAATCTTGTCTCTTGAGATCAATTTGAGCTTCTCATATTTGTATAATTCTGTTTCTGAGTTACTTCTCATAAGGGTCCCTTAGGAGCAAGAGATAAGCTAAAAAGAGACAAGACATCAAGACAAAGGAGGCTGAGTTGAGATAACCATTTGAGCAATACTTGAGAAGTGGGATCAACAGAAAAGATCTCATAATTGTATGCCCCTGATCTCAATTATGTCTTGGTTATTTTGAAGGAGAATTAAAGAGAATAACAAGAGACAAATCTGAGACTTTTATGAGCCAAATCTGAGAAGTATGAGCCCTAAAAGAGATCTTATCATTGTATGTCCAATGTCTCTTCCATGTCTTGATTATTTCTCTTCAATGTCTTACTGAAGCTATACATGAGAATGATATCTGAGCCATATTTGAGAAATATGAGGACAAATTGAAAATGTAATTTAAAGATTAATTATCTTTAGCAATTAGAATCAACTGTTGAAAAGTTTAACACTTTTATTTGGGTAACACCATTAGTACAGTATAATGGTGTATCAGTACACCATTAGTATTTGGGTAGCAGCATTTACACTTTTTGAAAAATTAAAACAAAATACAAAAATATAAAACGTAAATAAGATACAAAAATAAAAATAAATTAAATACAAAAATAAAAATTCGGTCGTCATCTACTCACCCCCTTGCTGTTAAGAAGTCAGGTGTAGTTTTTTAATCCTCAAAACCTAAAACTCAAAAAAAAAGGATTTCTGCGGTAATCACAAACAAAACCAAATAAAAGTATCCCCAAAAAAACTTCAAAATCCTTCAAGCAGCGGGAGGCAGAATTATGTTTTTTGGCGATACTTTTACATTCAGTTTTGTCTGTGATAACTGAAGAAATCTTTTTTTTTTTGAGTTTTAGGTTTTGAGGATTAAAAAACTACACCTGGTTTCTTAACAGCAAGGGGGTGAGTAGATGACGACTGAATTTTTACTTTTTTATTTAATTAGGGGCTCAAGCCCGTAGGGCTGAAACCCTATTGTTTTTGTGCTGGTTTATTATTATTATTATTATTATTATTTATTTTCTTCTTCAGAAATGTTTTTGCAAATTCCCGTGAGATGGTAAATGGTAGAGACCTGAAAAAGACACAGACGCGCTCAACTCACAAAAAGTTATTAAACAATTAAGCAATGGGTGCTAAAACCTATAGAAAGTAAAATATACTAATCAAGAAGGCATAGGCAGCACTCCAAATGCATAAAAAATATATATATTTATTGCCACACTATAGGACGTTTCGGGTGGTACCCTTCCTAAAATTCCTAGTAAAATTCCTAGATCTGTCCTTCTTACACCCAAGTCTAAGGATAGTTCATCTCAAGGGATTGGTTTGGTTTCCACATACAGTCCCATTTCAGCGGAGATCAAACGCATAGTGAATAAACATTGGCATATTTTGGAGACAGATACACAAATTGCAAGTGCTTTTCAAACTCGGCCAAGATATTTCTATAAGCGGTCTTCTAATTTACGGGACCTTTTAGTAAAATCAGATGTCGGCTCATCAAGACGCCCTACACATTTTTTGTCACAGATACCCAGTGGTAACTTTCCGTGTCATAATTGTGTACAGTGCTATTCTATGTGTAAAGGCAAACAGTTCGCTCATCCAAAATCAGGTGATGCCATTAGAGTGAGGGGTAGAATAACTTGTAACACAAAATATGTTGTTTATTTGTTGAAATGTCCTTGTAATTTGTACTATGTGGGGAAAACAAAACGTGAGTTTAAGACTAGGATTAGTGAACATAAGTGTTCAATCCGCAATTATGATGATAAGTCTTCTGTGGCGCGTCATTTCAATAGTAATCAACACAATCTCAGTGATCTACAATTTATGGGTATAGAGACAGTTGATAGACCACGGAGAGGTGGTGATAGAGACAGAATTCTTCTCCAGAGGGAGTCATATTGGATACATTACCTCGACGCTCTCATTCCTAATGGCCTGAATGAGGAGATTTCTTTTTCTTGTTTTTTATGAAGCTCGCGGTTTGATTTTGTTCATGTATTACATAATTAGTGACTTAGGTTTGTCATTAATGGATGTCAATTACCAGTATTAATGACACCTGGTTTAATCTCATTCTGAATGGCCTGAATGAGGAGATTTATTATTGTTTTCATTTTTAGTTTATATCATTTTATATTTACTGCGTATTCATGAAATCATGTAACTATGAAATCAGTGACTGGGGTTTGTCATTACAGCCTATTTGTGAGTGCATTATGCATGTTAATTAAGTAGTATTAGAGACACCTGTTCGATGCCCATAGTGATGAGATTACCTGTGCCTATAAAACACACCTGTGCCAATTGATCTTGTTTGCCATACATGCTGAGGAAGGGTACCACCCGAAACGTCCTATAGTGTGGCAATAAATATATATATTTTTTATGCATTTGGAGTGCTGCCTATGCCTTCTTGATTAAATGGTAGAGACCTGAAATTGGTCCAAACTCTACAACTTTCCCATAAAGACCTCTAAGGTCTGCCATATTAGATTTTCCGGAATTTTGAATTTTTTGAAAAACACATTTTTGACATCTCCTCCTAGGCCGTAGGTCCGATTCCTTCGAAATTTGCTGTGGATCATCATTGGACCAAGCTAATCAAAGATTGTATAAAGCTTTTTGAAATCTCATTTCGTTTCCAAGATATTGACCAATGAACTTCAGCAGGGGTGTGGCTTAGCACATAAATGGACAAAATTCAACAACCATTGGGCCAATCATCACAGAACTTATAGAATATGTCCATATAAATACCAGGAACATACCTTGACAGTTTCATGCAAATCGGCCCATAGGGGGCACTATAAATGCAAAAAATGGGCATGGCATGACACAGATCAGAGTATAAATCAGCAATGTTTGTCCTATAGCCATAAAACTCACAGGATATATTCATATAAGTACCTGAAACATACCCTGAAAATTTCATTCAAATTGACTGATAGGGGGCGCCATAAATGCAAAACAAAGCAGCGTGGTATAACACAAATCAGACTATAAATCAGCAATTGTTTGTCCTATAGCCATAAAACTCACAGGATATATTCATATAAGTATTTGAAACATACCCTGAAAATTTCATTCAAATTGACTGATAGGGCGCGCTATAAATGCAAAACAAACCAATGTGGTATAACACAAATCAGACTATAAATCAGCAATTGTTTGTCCTATAGCCATAAAACTCACAGGATATATTCATATAAGTACCTGAAACATACCCAGAAAATTTCATTCAAATAGGCCTATTTCACATTTCCGGGTATACAAACCGGATAGCAGGTAAACTTCCGCCAATTTATGCTTGCTTGATGCTCCGTGTGTTAACAATGGCAGAGTGTTAGTAGTCGGGTGTTCCCGGTCCTGACTGTTCAAACTGTAACTCGAAGAAGCAAGCCGACCTCGCTTTTCTCGGTTTGCCCACCGAAGACGACGTAAGGAGATGGATTTTGTCCATAAGAAGAGATGACGGAGGAAGATTTACGATTATGAGATGTAGCTGCCTAGGTACCTGAGTGTTCAATGCTCACTAAGCTGTCCCATTCAGATCCATGTGAACTGGGGCGTGAAAAATACGAGTGACGGCAACGGCGAAGAAAGGAGTCTGCGATGGAGTCGGGTTGAAAAACCGATAAGAAAACGGATTCACCTGGTGCAGAACTTTTGGAGCATTGACTACGATTGCTGTCCTCCTGCAGGTAACTAGCTATCTTGCTGCTTCTTGCAAATCACGCAGCTTACTTTAACCATGCGTTTAAAAATTGAGGCAAAAAATAGGATCTGCAAAGCCAGTTAAAACAGAAAATTGTAGAGTTATTGGCCAATTGACACAATATTATGGCATCAACAATTAACTTAATGGAACATAAAAACACTAGCATTAGCTTGCTACCTATCGTTCATGCTGTAATCCGTGGCTAGTTTGCTAGTCTTCTGTGTTCGCTCGAACTACGTTAGTATCAAAGATATCTTGCACCATTTAGCCGGCGAACATACGTCTATGAATTTGTTTTCTAGATATCACGTCTCCGAAGTTGCTTAGTACCGGTTTAGAAAACGTCAGTAAGCTGTGGTCGAGAATGGCTTGTGTGGGTAACGCATTTGTACCGACCAGTGTTTGATAATTATGCTTAATAAAGTTTTCCAAAGATTAGAATAATCCTTTGGCAGTTTAACACTCGTCGTTTTTTCTGCAACGCTGCAACGTGGTAAATTCAACTAAGAAGATTGTTTTAATTACGTAAATAAAAAAGTGAAATAAAAAATTACACTACTCTGAACTTCTGTGCTCGCTTTTAGCACATCCTGCAATGCAGGCTATCCAACTGGCGCTATTTTCAGTCCATTAGCCACCGCTTATGTAGATGTAAGGGATCAATTTGTTCAACTTCTTTTGGAATTTCATGAAGACACAGTGACAACCTTTAGCTGCTTAATTATGACTTATTGGTACTACTTGCTTCGATCTTCGCAAATTTACCAAGGTGTTTTATTAGTGTTTAGTGGTCCTTTGCACTATTACCTTGTAATATACAGTCCTTCGGGTAGTACTCCATTTACTATTGCTCTTTTATCATCTAATCTCCTCGGGTTTTTACACTGTCTTTGTGCCATATTTCTTATTAAAGAAGTTTTAGTTGATTGTATGACATTCTACACATAAATTGCTTTGCCTTTTTTTGTTGTTATTTCATCAGGTGCACTTGCTCACCTTTGGAAAGGATCTGAGAACTGGAGGATATGGGGTACATCTTAAATCTTATTTGACACTTCCTTACTCTTCACTTGAAGCAGAAGTTTTCATGTATCAGCCATCTTGCAGGTCATATCAAAGCTCTCAGTTCTGCTGCGAAGAGAGAGCTCTGAGGAGTCATGAGTGAGTATTCACAAGGGCAGCCTTCCTGAAAGACTTCAGCTGAAAACCATGCAGTCAGTCCGTAATGACACACTGGCAGTAGATCCAGCTGTGTGCCATCATCAGAAATGGATGTGGATTCATGTGATTCTTCAGAGGATAGGATTCCTTGTTTCTTCCCTCATCGCATAGTTTCCTTGCATCTCTCCATGATGGGAAGGACAGAGACGCTAGGAAAAGACTAGTGAGGGAAACATAGATGCTATTTAAGAGAAGATGTACCCATGATTTAAGATGTACCCATGATGTCGCATCTTATCCACTCAGGACCAGTGGCCTCGTTAGCCATGGGCTTCTGGGGCTTTAGCCCCGAATGTTTTAAACCTAGCCCCGGACGGTTTTTCCCGGCAAAAATTACAGTTTTTAATACAGAAATAGACACGTCAAAATCGCCCACTTCAGGCAGTCACAGCCAGAGATGACTGGTCACAATTCTCATAGCTACAGCCTCGCCCGCCCCCCTCCAGCCCCACAAGCCCCGACCTATGCTGTGATGCTAAGGGCCGGTTCATACTCTACGCAAGGTACGCGAGCGAACGCGAGCACAGGTCCGTTCCATTCAGTTCACAGAGAAGCCTAAACACGCGTCCCTTGCTGCGCTGTGCCTTGTTAAAAAGCAGTACACTGCTCATGCAACAGGGGGTAGCAAAGTCTTCTCCTTCTCCTCCTCCTTCTTTTTTCTTTTTAGTGTGTTGAACACAGCGTATGGTGCATTATTTGCTTTATCTCCCCTATTGGAATCTCACGGAAATACACGCGTCGTCGCGTCAGATTACAAAAAATTTGGACGACACACTTTGCCACGCAAGGACGCAAGATGGCTACCTTGCGTTGCTCGATGCGTTGCCTTGCGTTCGCGCTCGCGTACCTTGCGTAGAGTATGAACCGGCCCTAATGCTGCGTTCGAGACAAGTCGGAACTGGGATCTTTCCCAATTGAAAACTCCGAGTTCCGACTTCGAAGCGTTCGAGACGCACCAGGTCGGAATAACCAAAAAATGGCGGACCGCGACAAACTTTGCATTCATAGTGCTTCAGGTAGGGCACAAAAACATTGCAAATTACAGGTGGTGTTCGATTGCTCTTTTTCAAGTCGGAGGTCGGAAAGATCCCCGTTCCGACTTGTCTCCAACGCAGCATTAGTTGCCTCTACAAATTAACGCGGAGAGACGTCTATGGATATCCGAAGCTTTTTCAGCCCAAAGGCGAAGCCAAAGAGTCAAGAAAAAACAACTTCAGGTAATGTTACCTTAGTATTCGTAATGTTTACAGCATCTAATGTTTGTAAGGTAGGCTAGCTAGCTAGCTAACGTCAATGTTTGCTAAGGACCTTCGCTTAGCTACGTAAGCCAACAACGCTTGCACATGTTTTACAAAACATGAAATAAGTTCTGAACTGTTTATGATAGAGATGAGCTGTAAACAGCATCTGAATCGTGAGATTCTCTGCTTTCCGAGGGTCTTTGAATGGTGCCTCTATGACAACAAGGGACCATATAGGGTGCGTGTGTTACTATTGTGAATCACTTTGTTACTTGTTTGTTATTAGTTTTATTATTACTATCATCACTATGATCAATCATTAGTCTTCAGAAAGTTCCCATTGGAAGGCATTGGTCTTCCATTTATCAACAGAGGGGCTATTTTCCAATATAACACTTTTATGAGAGCCAAAGTCATCATTACACCTACTTAATTATTGTTGGTATATGATAAATGTTGACAAAATGTTCATTTTTTGCTGTTAGTTGCTGTTGTTTACTATATTGTAGGTGTATACTTGGCCTTTATTGGTAAAGTCCGCCTCTATGGTCATGATCAATTATCTGTAACTCGCAGAAGAAAAAGTGTATTTGCTCAAAACTTCACATGCAGCTTCAAAACACCTAAGTACAACTTTTCACATTTGAAAAAAAGAAAATTCCCTGGTTGACTAGGGAGATATTCAACAAAACACAAGTTTTCTTTACTGGGCGATTTTATTATTATTATTATTATTATTTGTGTGAAATATGGCATGCTCACCCAAAGGTAAGGTATAAATGTGACTACACTGCAGCAGATAAAATGGCAGGTTTCCCTGAATCATATAATGTATAATACTTGGTACTACCTGAAAAAATAAGCTCAAAATTGAAAAAAATATAGAACTATTTCCAGTTTTTAGGTCTATGTAGGCTTTTAAGGGAACATTATTTTTGGCTCCAACATTTCCAGTTTCAAGATGTGCTGGAGTTATAGGCTACAATTCAATTTCTACCTCATAGGCTACTACTAGAAGCCCTGCACTTCAGCAAATCATGTAATACAGACCAGATTTAATAGTAATACATCTTTATTTCAGATCCGTAGATCCTTAAAAAATTAAAGAAAGCAGCATAAATCATAAAATGTTGACCCTCATGACCACTATGTTTCAACTGTGAATACTCTGGTTTCACATTTTTTAGAAAACAAAATTGTGCAGATGTGAGTGCAGTTTTGTTGTGATTGATTATGTGTAGGTCCAAGTTACGGTCCATTAATCAAAAGAAACTTGCACACCAAAATAGCCAATACAAAACATAATTAGGTTTTATTCCATCAGGGTCTGATTGTGACCAAAAATGTTTTGCACTGCACGCACTTTGGTAGCACTTTGCACTTTCTGATGCAATAAAACCTAATTATTTTTTGTATTGGCTATTTTGGTGTGCGAGTTTCTTTTGATTGATGGACTGATTACGCTCTTGGAACCTACGCACCCACCAGGCCTGGAGTCTTTGGCGCGACATCCTATTTGCTTAATACCTGATAGGTCCAAGTTACATAAATCCATCTTGGTGCACCTAGTCGAGCTAATTGTTTATTTTGTGGAATATTGTTACAGGTGAGCCAGAGAGGAGCCAGGGAGGAAAGCAGAGAGAGAAGAGAGGAGCGAGAGGGGGCACTAGGCCCAAAGATGAGTCAGGGAGGAGAGCTAAGAGTGAGAGGAGAGGAGAGAGAAAGCTGGACCATCACAGCTTATGAGGAGCCAGAGAGGAAAGCAGAGAGAGAGAGAGAGGGACCACCTGAGCGAGAGAGGAGCGAGGGAGGAGAGCAGAGAGAGAGACAGGGACCACCAGAGACAAACGGTATGCTTGATTTTATTGTAAGTTTTAACAGATAATGAGTAGATTTTGATTCTGCTCTATTAATGTAGCTTGATTATTATTTATATTTACATGAGGGTTTTCTAATCTTATGATAATGAAATGTTTAAGCAAGATTGGCAGAGCAGAGGTGCTGTGGTGTCAGATGGCGTCGGTGTGATATGCACTTATGTAAGTGGCAAAGAATACAACTACACACACACTACACAAGTATTTTGTGTAATCTGTGGTTTATTTTGCAGTCTGGATGAGCTCTAGAGTCTAGACAGTGTAGGCCGATATGTCTTTTTGCATGGTGCATAGATACGCTGGCGAGCTACTCCACCATGGCGTGACAGGGACCCCCCGCCGTACAGGGCCCCCAAAAATTTTCCGCGCGTGCACAACTTCAACCCCTGTTCCTTTCCCCTTAGCCCCCGATGTTCTTGAATCCTAAAATCGCCCCTGCTCAGGACCCCTTTTTGGAAAGTCAGTTCAGTGCTTAACAAGCCATCACTAATCTTTGCTGTAAGCAGCTGTGGTCGAAGGCGAATTATTGATGCTGTTGCAGTCAAGTTGTCCTTGTTAGCCAGTGGTCCAGAAACATTTGTGTGTGAAATTTATAGTTTTGCAAATATGCAGATTTGGGATAGTTAGTTCTGTAGTGTTGACTGCACAGAATTTGTACCTGAGGCTGTAGAATTGAGCACTACAAGTGCACCAGCTGGCTCTGAAGCAGTGACCTAACAAAGTACATTTTTTCAAATAAAATGGGTTTTATTAAAGTCTTTCATTTTCATTCATCTTTGTCCAGTAATGACTTGAGTTACTCCCTTTTTACATAAGCATGGGGCCTGTGCCAAATCTGTTGTATGCTCATGTAAGCAGCAGCAGGGACATATTTGGAACCAAGGGTGCTGTAATGGGCTATGATGTAAACTTTGTTTGAAATCTTAATTTCACAAGTCCTGGAGATTCATTGAGTACACCCGGGGTAAATTCAATAAGGTGGCCAGACTTCTTAAGTCTCAGACGCGTGCCACCCAGTTGGGCTTACTTAGCTTACTCATGGATTTTACCAACAATGATATTATAGTTACGATTTCATTCATGCACTGCTGTTAGATGTCTGGATGTGAAAAACCCATGGGTGTTCAATTTCCTTGATGGGGCATTTATTTCAATATGTCCCACATATGATACCTGACTATAAAAAAAAACATCACATGAGCAAAATAAGATTTACTCTTAATCGACATTTCTAATACACAAAGGGTAGTAAAACGTAATTTTGCTTTTCATTTTTGCAGTATCTCTGCAGTCTATATTACAAGGTACATCAATTACACCTTTACCAAGTAAGCAATAAAAATCATTATCACCGGGTTGTTCCGAATATAGGAGGATTTTGGATGTAAGACGACCCCCCTTTCTCAAGACAAATTTTTGGGAAAAGGGGGTTTTTCATGACATCTTGTTTTAATCACATATATATGAAAATACTAATAAAACCTTGAGAAAAATCAATATAAAACAAGGTAGACTGTAGTTCGGCGCCATCTATTGTTGTCAACGTATATTGACTATGGACTAAAATACGCAGAATCACTGATTTTGACTAAAAAGCCGAGTCCCCGAAAATAAGACGAACCCACTGTTTCAAAGGGGATTTCCCGGGAAGAAACATCGTTTTATATTCAGAACAGCACGGGTAAAATTTTTTTTTTTTTTTTGGTTCAAGGCTACACCTTAACCAACTCTGCGCAGGTATGGTATTTTGTTGATAATCGGTGCCTTGACGGAAAACTGCATTTTCGCCTTTTTGGGAATACTGCTTCTGGAGAAGAAAGCGCTGAGTTGGCGAAGGTTACTGGGCTCTCACTGACTGCCCCAGACGGAATGCCACGGTGTCTGTTGAAAACGCAAGTCGCAGCAGCTGCAGTAATCAAAAAGAAACGCCAGGTAATGGTGGTCATTAGCCAGCATGCATTTGCAATATCTTAATTTACTAGCTAGCTAGCCAGCCATCTACTGTAAAGCAAGTTACATTTAGCCAGACTTTCTTTGCAAAAGCTGGCGGGGCAAACCTCAAGCTCCCTATCAGACACCATTGCTAAGCGTTCTAGCCTGGATTAAACCGAGCTATGTTCGTGACAAAAAAATAAAATATGGCTTCAGGCCAAACACAACTCACCTAGCTAGCGAACCCCCAATCTCGCCTCGCTGGAGCTACAACCTTGGTACAATTAGCTAGCTTCCTCAGTGACTGAACGATATAACATCCAACCCAGTGACCACTATGCAATGTCTGAGAGCAGACATAGCTCGGTAAAGTGAAAACCAAACATACTAACTGCGAGTTTTAGGAACACAGGCATTTAATAAGTCATTAAGTCGTATACTAGCAAGCATTTTGACAGGCAAGCTAGCCAAATTATCTGAAATGCCAGCTATCATAAGCTATAGCGATACAATCAAAAACGAATTAAGAAAAGGCTAACCTAATAACCTTAAACAAATTTATACCTCCTCACGCTACCCTGTAATTCCAAAATACGGACCACAACTGTAATCATCTCTTGAAATAAAGAAAGAGGAGTTTGCGAGAAGACAAACATGCCTTTACGCTGCTTCTTCTTCTTCTTTTAAAAATTTGATTTTTTGTAGTCAACCATTTTGGTGCATTACCGCCACCTACCGGACTGGAGTGTGGATCAGGAGATTTGCCGCATCTAAATAACATTAAATTAAATACCTAAAAAAATAAAAATAAAAAACCAACACAAAACTTACGATACTTTACTATATTCTTTCCATTAGTCTAGTCTTCTTTAAATAATCAACTAATTCTCTGTTCACTAGCTGTCCTGAATCTCCTCGGATACTCCTCAGACTGACACTCATTTTTGCTTTTTCTAATGCTGATATCAATGTCTTCCTTTCTTCCTCATAACCCCTACATTCTATCAGCACGTGTTGGACAGATTCTACCTCTTCACACTTTAAACATTTCCCAGTTGCGTGTTTCCCTATTTTTTGAAGTGATGAATTGAGCCCTGTATGTCCTATTCTAAGTCGAGTGATGACTGCCTCCTCTCTCCGATTCCTGACAATATTTCTACCCCTCCTAACCTGTCTCTGGATGTTATAAAGATGTCTTCCTGTGTCCTGTATATCCCAGTATTCCTGCCATATTTTCTCCATTTGTTCTCTGATTATCTTTTTACTCTCATTTTTAGACAAAGGAATTTCCAGGTCTATTGTTTGCAATTTGAGTGACTGTTTGGCCAATTTGTCCACACCTTCATTTCCCTCTACCCCTACATGAGCTGGAACCCACACAAAGCAGACAGTCATATCTTGTCTGTGCATTCTGTATGTAATATTATGAATTTGAAAAATTAAATCTAGTCTGCATGATTTAAGTGTTTTGATGCTTGCCAGTGCTGCAAAGCTGTCAGAAGCTATTCCAGAGTTCTTTTCGTTATTCCTTTCCAGCCATTGCAGAGCTGTTAATATTGCTATAAGCAATATACAGCTGTATACACGGACAATTTATTTGATGTTCTTTTCTTAATTACTACCTCATATTTTGGGATAAATACTGCTGCTCCTGTCCTTCCTGACTCAGGATCTTTTGAACCGTCTGTAAATAATAATAATTTATCTCCAAAGTGTTGTTCGATGTATATCTCTGCCACTCTCCCAACTGATATCATTTTAGATTTTGCCTTTATTGCTTGCTTGATATTTGTGTCTATTATTGGCATAATAAACTGCCGGGGAGGTAGGGATGATACTGATACTGTAGAGCTATGTTGAATTTTACTTAGTCCTATATTTTCCGCTTTGATATTGCCTATCCACCCAAAGCTTCTAAAGGTTGATTAATTATGTTCCCAGCACTCCTCCAGAATATTTTTTGTCGGATGTGATTGCCTGTGTCCTTGCAAATTAACCCAGTATGCCATCATAAGTTTCATTCGTCTTATTCGTAATGGTTGTTCCCCCGTTTCAACTTGCATGGCCGATACTGGCGATGTTTTAAAGGCACCCCTGCATATCCTGAGCCCTCGTGCCTGCTCCACATCCAGTTTTTTCAGATGACTCTCTGCTGCTGACATATATGCAATACAGCCATAATCTATTGTCGATCTCATCATTGATTGATATATACTTATTAATGATGACTTGGCTGCTCCCCAATCTCGCCCAGACAGACATCTTAAGAGGTTGTTGACCTTTTTACATTTCTCTTTTATTATATCAATGTGTTGTTTCCAAGTTAGTTTTTCATCAAACACTAGACCAAGGAATCTCACTTCACTAACCTGTTTAAGTGTTTGTCCATATAGTTTTAAGGATATTTCCTTATGTTGTCTAGAAAAACATATGACCTGTGTTTTTGCCCCTGATAATTTGAACCCCCATTTGTTTGACCATTGTTCTACTGATTTTATAGCTGTTTGTAATTTCCTCTGACAATATTCTAAGTTCCGTTCCCTTGTCCACACTGTCCCATCATCTGCATACAATGATTTCCCAATTCCCTCCTTTACATGTTCAAATATATCATTAATCATTATATTGAATATGACTGGGCTACAAACACTGCCTTGCGGGGTGCCGTTCTCAACTTGATATTGTTTTGAATATTCTTTGCCAACTCTTACTTCTATTGTTCTTCCTATTAGGAAATCCTGAACCCAATTATACACCTTGCCACCCACCCCCAACGCATTTAATTTGATGAGCAGTCCTTCTTTCCATAACATATCATAAGCTTTTTCTATGTCAAAAAATACTGCTACCACTACTTCTTTATTGGTTTGTGCTTTCCTAATTTCTGATTCTAGTCGTAATATTGAGTCCATAGTATTTCTTCCTTGACGGAGCCCACTTTGATATGGAGAGAACATTTCCCTTCTTTCAAGATAGTATGTTAACCTATCCGTTACCATTCTCTCCATTGTTTTCCCTAGTTGTGATGTTAGCGCTATTGGTCTATAACTTAAAGGTTCCGATGGATCTTTTCCAGGTTTTAATATTGGTATAATTATTGACTGTTTCCATGCACTCGGAATTTTCCCTGTTTCCCAAACTCTGTTAAATAATTTTAGTATAACCAGTAATGCGATGTCTTCCATGTGAGCCAACATACTATAACATATGCCATCCTTTCCTGGCGCCGATTGTCGTGTGTTTAAACTGGCCCTCCTAAGCTCATACAAAGTGAACGGTAAATCTAAACTATTAGTTGTGATAGTTTTCTTAACGTTTATTTCGGTATTCTGTTCAAGAATGTTAGCCCTACTTTGTTTAGCAGCCATTGACAAGTTCTCTGAACTATGAACTTTGACGAATGTTTCTGCCAATAGCTCTGCCTTTTCTATATTGCTAACTGCCGTTTTATCGTTATTTAACAGTACTGGTGTTATTTCGCCTAATGCCATTCATTTTCCTGATCATTGCCCATACTTCAGACACCTGGGTCTCTCTTCCTATTTTATTGCAGTATTGTCTCCAGTGCACCCGTTAACCTGTTCTTATTGTTCTCCGCACCACAGCGTGCGATTTATTATACTGAATTAATGTTTCTAGTGAATGATGCTTTTTTAATTGTCTAAATGCTTTATTTCTATTCTTTACTGCTTTCGTGCAGTTTTCATCCCACCATGGTACATTCTTTCTCATCCTGTTTCCTTTACTCTTAGGTATCGTTTTCTCTGCTGACTGTATAATACCTGCCACTACTTTATTATTAAATTCATCTTCGTTCACTATGTCTTCTTCCAGTAAATCCACACATTTATCATTACTTATTACTTGAAATGCCTCCCAGTCAGCTTTGTCTAATTTCCACCTGGCTATCTTTATGTTTTCTTTCTGTTCCACTTCAATGCCAATCGTAACGCTAATAGGATAGTGATCACTACCCACTGGTGATTTACTAAACACTTTTCAGGTTGTGATACCAGCAATTACATTTGATGTAAGTGTTAAATCAATTGCACTTTCCCTATTCTTCACACTGTCATACCTTGTGCTCTTCCATCATTAATACATACTAAACTCTTGTCCTCCATGAATTCTTCTATTATCAAACCATTTGCATCTGTCCTTTCACTTCCCCACATTACATTGTGGGCATTGAAGTCTCCACACCAAACCTCTTTACCGTGTATCTGTCCACCTACTTTGTCCAATGTATCAAGACACAACCGGTTACATGGATTATAATAATTAATTATTGTTACTTCTTCCTTTCCTGTCCAAAGCTTAATTACTATGGATTCATGTTCTTTTCCTAATTTAATGACACTGAACCTCATCCCCTCCTGTACAAATGTTGCAACCCCTCCTCCTTTTCCATTTTTCCTATCATTTCTAACTGCTATATACCCCTGTAAAACAAAATCCCACTGTGGTCTCAACCATGTCTCTTGTATGCATATTACCCAGAGGTGTAAAGTCCGGGTTCAGAAAGTAAAAATCCTCCCCAGAATTTTATTCCAACCGCCTGGATTTAATTCAGACAGGAGATAGAGCCAATATGAGTGATCAGCTCATTCTGTGGGAGGGAGAAAAACTTGGCAGGACTTTTACTTTCTGACCGCTGGATTTTACACCTCTGATATTACCTTTGGTTTATCTTGTAAGTTTGACACAAATTTTTTAAATTCTTGACCATTTGAAATAAGACTTCTTGCATTCCACTGTAATATGTTTAAAATCATTGTACTCCACTACCACCAGGTTGCATTTGTGAATTCACTATTCCTCCATTTAAGGCTTCCTTTATTTCTTCCCACCCTAAATCCTTTATTCCCAGGAACCTTTCTGCTGACTTAACAATTATCTTTATTTTTTCATTTTTCTTTTCCGTTTGTGCAGAGCAGTTTATAGCATCTACCATGAAGAGTACAAATTCCTTTTTCCCAACAATCAGCATGTCTTCCTTTATTTTTTTGCATCCTTCATGTGATGTCATTTTGGTCCTTTCTGTCCCTACTGGTTTACTGTTAACTTTACTTGGCTGAACTGACACTTTCTTCGCTGCTTCGGCATATGTGATTCTTTGAGTAACTTTAATTCGTTGTAGCCTCTAAGCTTCTGTCGTAGTAGCCACAGGAAGTGTTTTTACATCTTTCCGGTAGGCGTGGCCATCTTGTGAAATAGGCTAATTGTGAATGATCGGTACGACGACATTTAAGTCTGAAGAGGTTGTGATGATTTAAGCTCAGGTTCGTTTGCTTCATAGTTATCTTGGTCAGCTGTGGGAATTCAGTCATTAACTCTATGGAGTTTCTATTTCTATCTCTCACAAAACCGATATAAATCGCGACGGTAAATGATGGGATGAGGTGCCTGTGACTGGTTTCGGAAAAGTTTTTTTAAATTTTATTTTAAAGTTAGCTTTGATAATTTTGACATGCTCTTGCCTAGCCCAGCTTGATCCGGTGTTTTAAGTTCAATCACGAACGGTTGCAGAGTTTCTAACTCAGTTTAGCTCTCAAGAACCATTTGGGATGAAAACCACACCACTTGTTATTCATAAAATTGAATGAAACCACAGGTTAGGACGTTGACGACTTAAGTGTCACCCATCATGTTTTAGCGAGCAATTATGAAATTGCATCTGTCAATTTGCATTTGTCATGCCAGGCGCTGTTAGCTTTCAAGCGATCTTGCTGTAGTCAGCTAGCTGTGTTATATGCCATGTTGTATTTCGCAAAAAGATTGTCTTTTTAAATGATTTGCTCTTGAGGAAAAGTGGTGGCTGTGGTTAGTCTTTATTACTTTTCTGTGCTCATTTTATTGTGCCATGTAGGCTTACTGTTAATATGGGCAGAGGCTGCTGTTGGCGATGGAGGCTATAAGGTTCGTGAGAGGTTCTGAGATGTATAAACTTTGCAAATCACACATTTATTTTCATCC
Source organism: Gymnothorax javanicus (assembly GCA_029692085.1). Taxonomy (NCBI): domain Eukaryota; kingdom Metazoa; phylum Chordata; class Actinopteri; order Anguilliformes; family Muraenidae; genus Gymnothorax; species Gymnothorax javanicus. Next base: position 122,644,949 of record CM056193.1, on the reverse strand, counting down.
CAAATTAAATGTAAAACTCCTTTTTAAAATAATGCAATGATTTTGTTATCTTGTGTAATTGCATGAGCGTCTTACATGTCAATTATGAGAAACTTTGAAAAGGTCTTAAATTTAACTCACTGAAAACCTGCAGGTACCCTGTGCTGCTGGCAGTGGTGGAGGCAGGCGCTGGCGGAGGCGGGCAGAGGCTGCTGTTGGCGATGGAGGCTACAGGATTCGTGGGAAGTTCTGAGATGTATAAAATTTGCAAACCTCCTCCAACATTCCTGGCCCTTGTATTTGTAATGTCCCCAACTCCTTTAGGGTCATTCCATGCCAAGTGGGTCAATTTTCAGAAAATTTCCCTGGTGACCGACTCGGATTTTGCCAGAAAAATTCTTAAAAATTGCTCATCATGTATAATGAACACCTGCAAAATTTTAGGGCCTAATTCCTACCGGTTTCAGTTTTACATGGGTTCAAAGTGTGGGACCCACAAACCGGCAAATGTCAATTTGCGATTTCTGTGGTTTTTGGAGGTCAATATCTGCTAGAAGGAAAGTCCCAGGAGGCTGAAAACATGTAGTTTGAGTAATTCCGGACCAGAGATTCAGAATTTGGCATCGAATGAGTCCTATCTTTAACCATTTGGGTGACGTGATGTCACAAAATGGTCATTTTTAAGGCGCTGTCATGAGGGCTTCTGGTATCGGGCAAGCCCCCAGACCTCAGCAGACAAGCCATAACTGGAATTTGCCATTCATTCAAATGTCTGGCACCGGTAGTATGCCTACAAGTAATTGCAGACCTCTGAGTGTTTATATGAGTGAATGGTGGGGGTCTGAAAAGTGTTCCGAGGACCAAAACCCCCAATATGGCCCCAACTGAGGGGGGTAAAAAGTCATGTGGGACTATAGCCAGGGTTACCAAACTTTTTCCCCTTGTACGTACACATGTTATCTTCATTCTCTCCAAGTTTCACCTTTGGCATCAGTCTCTTTCTATTTTTTTCAGACTCTTACAAATCTGCAATTTTTGGAAATTGCAGGTATATACAATGTACGCAAAATGTACACGAAGTATCGGGAACCCTTGGTTTTTTTTAAAGAATAAACATGAGAATGGTTTGTGCCTTACAATGTAATCTCTCATTCATACTTTAAGTCTCTTTTAAGGTTTAGGCCTACATTTCAGACTCCAGTGAGGTTTTGGAAAGTCTATAGGCCTATGACCCTGATAGAGGAATCTAGAACTTTCTTGGATGAGTCATCAACTTTCCTGCACAGCCCTACATGCCACACCTTGTCTCAGTGATCTAGTACGCTGTCACTTGGCTCATCTCAAAGCTCAGCAGCACAGAGTCAGCATTCGTGTCCAGAATGGCTTCCAATTCTGAATTGGCTCCTTGTAGTATCGGAATAGCGTTAGAAGGGGACTGTGCGGCCTCGCAGTAGGGGAATTATAAAAACTTTGCCAACCTTTGCCATCACAATGGTGACCATGGACTTCAGGCTGAATGGCACTTTTTTGCCACCAGTCATGGGAAAAGCCCTTGTGATGGCATAGGTGGCACTGTTAAACGTCTTGCTGCTAGGGCCAGCCTCCAGGCCACTGTAGATAATCATATCTTAAATGCCAAACAACTGTTTGACTGGGCTGAGGAACATATTAAAGGCATAACCTTCTTTTTTGTGAGTGCTAATAATGTAATTGATGATTCACAGTCATTTGGTTTGGATGATCGCTATGCCAATGTTAAAACAGTGACAGGCACTCGTTCCCATCATAGTTTTGTGCCAGTGTCTGAGGTTGAAATTGAGATGAGACGGGTCTCTGAAGATGAGCAATTTAGCACAGTTTTTGTTGGAGTCTCAGAAAGGTTTAGGCCAGAAAATGAAATAGATGTAGCTGTTTATAAGCCAGGAATGTATGTTGCATGCATGTACGATGGCAAGTGGTACATTGGCAATATTGTTCAATGCTCAGAGGAAAACAAGGATGTGTATGTATGGTTCATGGGGCGGTCAAACCTGACTTTGTCCTGGCCACCTGATAGTAGAAAAGAAGAATGTTGGGTACCATATGTGCATCTTATTTGTCCTGTACAAGTCCCTGATGTTATGGGTAGGGGCGCTCGTCAGTACAAATTGCCCAAGGACGATCTTAAAAGAATTTGAACCCTTCTTCCTAGATTTCAGTGAAGTTTTATTTTGAGCATCAGACTCACCTGTACGTACAGTTGGTTAACTCAACCTGGACAGAGTAAAAGGGTTTAAAAAGTTTGCATTGAATGTATTGTTTTAAGACTATGAAATTACATTGTTGTGAGACACAAACCATTCTCATGTTTATTCTTTAAAAAAAAACAAGGGTTCCCTATACTTTGTGTACATTTCGTGTACATTGCATATACCTGCAATTTCCAAAAATTGCAGATTTGTAAGAGTCTGGAAAAAATAGAAAGAGACTGATGCCAAAGATGAAACTTGGAGAGAATGAAGATAACATGTGTACGTACAAGGGGAAAAAGTTTGGTAACCCTGGCTATAGTCCCACATGACTTTTTAACCCCCTCAGTAGGGGCCATATTGGGGGTTTTGGTCCTCGGAACACTTTTCAGACCCCCACCATTCACTCATATAAACACTCAGAGGTCTGCAATTACTTGTCTGGCACCGGTAGTATGCCTACATTTGAATGAATGGCAAATTCCAGTTATGGCTTGTCTGCTGAGGTCTGGGGGCTTGCCCGATACCAGAAGCCCTCATGACAGCGCCTTAAAAATGACCATTTTATGACGTCCACAACACCCAAGTGGTTAAAGATAGGACTCATTCGATGCCAAATTCTGAATCTCTGGTCCGGAATTACCCAGACTACAAGTTTTCAGCTTCCTGGGACTTCCCTTCTAGGAGATATTGACCTCCAAAAACCACAGAAATTGCAAGTTGCCATTTGCGGGTTTGTGGGTCCCGCACTTTGAACCCCTGTAAAACCAAAACCGGTAGGAATTAGGCCCTAAAATTTTGTAGGTGTTCATTATACATGATAAGCAATTTTTAAGATTTTTTTCGACAAAATCTGAGTCGGTCACCTGGGAGCCATTGACTCACTTGGCATGGAATGACCCTTTATTTAATTATTTGTAATTCCACAAATGTTCATGCTTCACAGTATCGTTCTTGTTCCAAGAGTTTACTTGTCTGTTCTCTTCAGTACATTCCTGTTAAATCCATTTAGTTGTTATAGTTCTATTCAGAACCCCGCCCTGTTCTGAAAACGCGCGTGCACGCTCACACACTTAGTAGTTCCACACATCGAGAAGGTTTATTAATTTGACACTGATCACCCCCTCTCCCACACTAGAACCCACCACCACCCTGCCACATTACTATGTACAACGTTGTATTTCTTTTGTTATTTGTTGTTCAAGGTTCACTCATGGTTCACTCACTTACACTTGCACCCCTCCTTGTTTAATTTGTTTATCAACTTCAATTTCTGAGCCGTCCTGTTGTCCACTGTTCAATAAAAATCTTTTTGTTGAAAACCTTTCCTTGCATCAGTCATTGTATTTAATCTCATTCAGTCTCCTGGTCTCACCAGCTGTAGGTTACACGTTCGTTCATTTTATCTAAACATTAGAATTGAGAATATCAAGGGCTCTGAAATGAGCATGGTGGTGTACCTTTGCTTTAAGGAAGAACTGGCGTGACATTGAATGATATTACAGGTCAGCAGAACTTCAACATGGTAAGTTGTGGGTAAATCCAGAAGATAAAGGCAGACCCTGGTAATCCAATAATGTAACTTAATAAAGCTAAAATATGTAAACTTATCCATCCCCATGACAGTGTAAATACAGGGTTAAATTTACTTAGAAATTATAGCAGATCAATGGTACTTATAAGTAGGCCTACTAGCTCACTGATGCTAACATGAATCTTTCCCTCCAAAAGCTATGACATGATCTCAGTAGTAAAAGCACGACCTCTATAAACATGTATGCCAATAATGTAATTCATAAAGAGAAATGTGCGGCAATTGTGTAAGGTTGAATTTAATATTAAACGTTCAGTAACGCAATCGCCGCTGTCTTTTCCATAGGAGACAATGACAGCGCGGCGTTTGTTTGGAACTATAGCGCTTCCCCACGAACCACGTGACCACTCAAACAACGAAGTCAATGGGTGTCGCCACTCTGAGTTATCTACCGCTCTGCTTCAAGCTAGCTTGCGGCTCCTCCTACCTCCTGGACACACCAAACACTGCTTACTGACGTAAAAAGTGTCACTAGATGTGCGCCTGTATTTGAATATAGCGCGGGAATGTTGCCACAAACACACTGATCGCTTTACCTGGCAAAGAATGAAATACAAGTGCTTTCATCAGTGGGTCATAGGCCCAATCACCGTTGTTTTATCCCCCCTCTCTTATAGACACTGACTTAACAGACAGTAACGAGACAGAAATCTTACGGATTATCACTTTAAAGCAAGAATAATTTTTATTTTTAACTTTTTACAGTTTCGAAATAATAAAACAAGGAAAAAGGCCTTGCGCAAAAGTTTGGGAACCCTGTCAGCTAGTACTTTATAACTCCTCCTCGGGCAGCTATAACAGCTTGCATACGCTTCCTGTAGCCAGCTAAGAGTCTTTCAATTCTGGTCTTTGGAATTTTCCCCCATTCTTCCTGACAGAACACCTCTAGCTCAGAAACATGCTTCGGCCATCTTGCATGCACGGCATGTTTGAGGTCTCTCCACAGATTGTGAATAATATTCAAGTCTGGGGACTGTGATGGCCATTCATTACATTACATTACATTACATTACAGGTTCTTAGCAGACGCTTTTATCCAGAGTGACATACAAAAGTGCAAAAGATCAGTACAAAAGTGCAGAGCTCCTAGGGGACAAGTACAAGTGCTAACAGTAAGTGACAGAACACATTTTGTTGTTACGGATCTAAACCGATAAGCAATCACCAAAAATACTGATAAGACCAAGTAAAATGGCAACAGAATCAAAGGGCAACAAATCAACTAAACAAAATCAACTAAAACAGCAAAAAAAAAAAAAAAAAAACTCAAGTAGACCGGCAACAAAATCGAGTGGAGGACAACAGAATTAAGTGCAACAAAAGGGCAACAAAGTCAAGTGCAACAAAAGGGCAATTCCAAAACCTTAATCTGTTTTTCCTGGAGGTACTTCATGGAGGATTTTGAGGTGTGCTTCGGGTCATTTTCTTGCTGGAATACCCAATGTCTCTCCAGCTTCAATTTCTGGACTGAGCTTTGAACATTAGCCTCTAGAATGTCTTGATATTTGGTGGAATCCATTCTTCCTTCCACCAGCACATTATTGCCTGTGCCCCCAGCTGCTACACAACCTCAAAACATAATGGATCCACCTCCATGCTTAACAGTTGGCAACATATTCTTCTCGACAAATGCATCACCCTTTTTTCTCCAAACATACCTTCTTTGGTTGTGGCCAAAAAGTTCAATTTTGGTTTTGTCAGTCCAAAGCACATTGTTCCAAAAGGCTTGAGGTTTCTCAAGGTTTTCTTTTGCATGCTTCAGACGCTTAATTTTGTGTTGAGGTCGTAGGAAAGGCTTCTTTCTTGCAACTCTGCCATGTAGGTCTTTGTTGTTTAAGGTACGCTGTATTGTTGTCCTGAGAACAACTAGACCTGTGTCTGCTACTCTTTTTTGCGGCTCTTTTGCAGTGATGTGTGGGTTCTTCTCAGCAGTTCTCACCAGATCTCAGGCCATTCTATCTGAAATTTTTCTTGGTCTTCCAGATCTTGCCTTGACTTCAAATGTTCCATTCATTTTCCATTTTCTTACGATGTTTCTGACAGTAGAAATGGGTAGTTTGAAATGTTGTGAGAGTTTTTTGTAGCCCTCTCCTTGTTGGTGGAAGTGAATTATCTAGATTTTCACATCCTTGGACAGCTGTTTAGAGGAACAGATGGTTTTTAGCACCAGACACAACAGCCACCACAGTTGGATACATTAGAAGGCATGGAGTTAGTTCAGAATATATAGTTCAACCCTGGAATTGTATTCAACTGACTCATTGAAGCCCTAACGAGTAAATCACCTGGGTCTGGGCCTTAGTAATCATCTTCTTAAAAGGTAACAAAGAATAATCCAAAAGGGTTCCCAAACTTTTGCATAGGGCCCTTTTTCCTTTCTTATCATTTAAAAACTCAGAAAAATTAAAATAAAAAGAAACCTTGCTTTTAAATTTGCAGAAGGTGTCATGTTTAACTTTGTAGCATTTAGTGCTCAGGTTTGCTTTCAATCACTTGGAGATTTATTGAAACAGACATTTAAACCAGGGGTGCCCAAATTTTTGCACCCTACTGTAAGTAACTCAATACTAATCCAGTATAAACCAAAGAGAGGCAGCAATGTGCCGCTAGCCGGGGAAATCACGAGACTGGTACGAAGGAGTGTGAAAGATAGAAATTCGAAAGTGAGGTGGGAAGGATAAGGACACAAAATAAAGCATCATACGCAGAAGCTTGTAAACGAATATGGGTAGAAAAGGGAATGGGGAAGGAGGTGCAGAGCACAGTGGGGATGGTGAGGGCAGAAAACAGATGCTACAAAGAGTTAGTTATGGATAGGAGACGGTTCTTAGCTTTTATAGCTATGGTGGTAAATTGTGCTAGTGAGATTGAGACAAAGATGGAAAGGATAAAAATGGTAGTGTGTGCAGCTCGAGAGATACTGAGTATTACAGACGTGACCGGAGATGATCTTCAGGGGATATTGAAGGAAGGGTTCGTAGGGGTATAGGTGATAATTAGACACAACAGAAACATGAAGTTGATTCAGGATTTAGATATGGTGACATTGAGAATTTTTTTTTTTGAAGTTACTCCAAGCGAAAGTAAAATCCAGAGGCTGGCGGTAATACACCAAAAGTCTGTCAACCGCCATTAAGCCTAAAAGAAGAAGAAGAAGAAGATGTGCCGCTAGCCAATCTAGTCCACCGCAAATCCAAATGAAGAAGAAGCAGCACTGGTGTCTGTGAACTGCAGTTGATCACGCCGGGAACGTTGTCGTTCCGGTGAGAAACATGCTTTCATGCTGTTTTCTTGACAGTAAGCGATTCAGCATGCATATGAAGACATTACTATTTGAAATTTCCCTGTAAAAATACGTAATATTGGATTGAAATCGAATGGGTAGGCTTGGAGAACTGGGGCAGTAGCCGCGATGCCGAAGTTCAAGCACGAGTCAAGCAGGATGTTAGCAGTCCTTGGTACCTAGCACTGCTAGTTCGCTACAATATCAGCTTTGCTGTATTAGTGGGTCTTCTTCTTCGATAGCAAGCGAAGTTAGTTAACTTGGACGAGTAGTGTTCACTCGTTCGGGCCCGTACTAGATGTAATGTTGTATAATGTATTGTCGACTAGAAATAAGGTGTCCTATGTAAGTTCAACCAGAAAAGTGGCAGCTACATGCTTGTATCAGTTTCGTAAATCACAAGCAACGTTGGATAATTGCTATGATGTTGCTGCTGTTATATTTCGGCTCTGCTACTACACCGTGAGTACTACCTTGTACAAATTAAGTTGACAGTACATCGGTTGTGACTAGCATGTTGGTACCGTCTGTTTCAAATGTAGCTGTGATCATTGCTGTGGCTGGCCGGCCATAGAGTCTACACGATTATCGTGCTTTGTAGAAATATTACATTGACAAATTCCGCTCCCGGGGTGCGCAAAAGCCAGATCATCAATGGTTGGCAAATCCAGCTGTTTTCTCTGCTGTGTTTTCCGTTCCAAGCATTTCTGTAGCCCACAGGAAGTGACATGATTTGACAGCGATTTATGTTAGGTATGGCACATAAAAATTTCAGATTCACCCAACAGCATTGAAATTATGATAGCTAAATAGCTGGATGAACACAGAACTCAGAAAAGTTTGAATTATCTCAATATCTCATCTAGAACCAGAGTTATAGCAATTTTAAGATTCGTTTTCAGGGCTCTAAAATTAAAAGGAGATGGGTTAACAATAGTGAAGCAATTAAGACACGCTTTACTCCTGAAAATCGTCATAACTTTTTTACTCTTGGAGATATTAAGATGAAATTTGGAACTTAGGGGTATTTTTGGGTGCTCTTTAACATGCTGCAATCAAAATCACTGTAAGACAAATAGTTTTCGAGCTATCCTGACCATGCTGACTTCCTTAGTTGCCTGAAAAATATTCAAGGTGCCAGTGTCGCTGAAAGAAAAGGACGAAAAATATTTTCAAACTCAAAGTGTGTTCTTTTTTGCCATTTTTCAAAAAGGATTACAAATGATAAGTTGATAATAAAATGAGAAGGAATTCACAACAGCCCACTATTATTTTTGATATGATAATGATATAATATAATAAACTCCTTGTTCTTTATTCCAAACTAAATTGTACCAGGCATCCAACAATAAATGAAAAAAGCCAAGGATGCCACCCCCGCCATTACCCACAAACCCCGTCCACACATGTGTGGCCCAGCCTGGCTCGACTACCTTTTTTTGGAAGTCAATTTGAAATTCCCGCGAGGAGCCAGCTGGAAGACGTCATCAATCTTACATGAATAGGGGCCCAAAAAGTCGATTTATCGCATCAAAAAGTGAATTTAAGTGAATTGAATCCTTACCTGCTTATCCCTCGTTTGAAATGTTCATTTGGTGTGTAATGAGGGTTAAATCCGTAAAATTTCGGCAAAAATTGCATCAAAAGTTCGTCACATATATAAGTTTTCAAAACCGAAACTTGTGTAACGGAAAATTCTACTAAGCATGCGCATAACGCCGTTAATCAGGTAAAACCCTGCCTGGGTTGAGTGTACTTCATAAACACGGCCGAAAACGCCAGTGGTGCGGCGGTGGCGCCCCTAGCGGCAATTGCCGTACCCATTTATGTGTATCGGTATACACTGATCAGCCGTAACATTATGACCATTGACAGGTGAAGTGAATTACATTGATTATCTCGTTACCGTGACACCTGTTAGTGGCTGAGATGTATAAGATGGCAAGTGAAAATTGTATCCTTGAAGTGTTGGAAGCAGGAAAGATCGGCAAGTGGTAAGAATGTGAGTGACTGACTTGGGCCAAATTGTGATGGCTAGACAGCTGGGACAGAGCATCTCCAAAATTGCAGCTGTTGTGGGGTGTTCCTTGTCTGCAGTGGTCTGTATCTACCAAAGTGGTCCAAGGAAGGAAAACCGGTCAACCGGTGACGGGTTCATGGGTGGCCAAGGCTCATAAGATGCATGTGGGGAGCGAAGGCTGGCCTGGGTGGTCCTATCCAACGGAAGAGTCACGGTGGCTTGGATTGTTGTAGAAGGGCTTGGTCCAACAGGATTTAACATCTTGGGTAAAAAATAAAACTCGATATACCTTTATATTTCTGAAAAGCTTTTCTTCCTTCTAGTTTCTGGGACAAATCTTGTTTTACTGTACTGTGGCATGCCATGGCTTCCTGGAATGTGCGTTTGTCCATGGTAGCACTTTTGGCTCTCTATATCTCCAGATTTAATGACACCAGATGTCTGATTCTTATTAGTATATAAGACATGTTACAGTACTATCAGGAAAACATGATATATTTGTAACAAAAATTATACTTTATCATATATAGGCCTCTAAAAATGGAAAAAAGCTTGTCGCATCTGTATTTTGAATGCTTATAGCAAAAATCTGACAAGGTCTACCAGAAAACAAATTAAATCAGTGAAAGTGCAAGATCTAATTGCTGTATGTACCAAATGTGAAGTTGGTGCTGTGAAGAAAACTATTTTATTCAAGCTGTTGAATATAGAAGGTTTAATGACATGTGAAAATGCCATTCACAAGGTTACATTGTCATGGATTTGCTCCCACCGGATGAATACTGCAATCCGGCGGGAGCTAGGACCATGGGCCTAAAAGAAAGTAAAGGACCCAAACGCACAGGCTGGAAAAAAGCTTTAAGGATTTTAATAAACTTTTAAAATCAAAATAAACCCAAGTTAAAAAACCAGGGGAGCAGCCACACATAAACGCGGGGCTAAAACTAAAGAATGCAGTTGCAATTGCAACTGGGCATAGCCAGACCTTAAATACACTGCCTTCACCTCCACTTCAACGAGCCACACCTGTTAAGTCTACATAAATAGAATTACATTTGTGTAATTGACTTTTGAGAGATTTGTAAATCATGTATCATATTTACAAGTGTACTAAATAAATGTATAGTCAAGAGAATTGAATTAATAATGATGAAGCATGTGTTATGTAACCTTGTGAATGGCATTTTCGCATGTCATAAAACCTTCTATGTTCAATAGCTTGAATAAAATGGTTTTCTTCACAGCACCAACTTCATATTTGGTATATATATCAATTAGACCTTGCTCTTTTCACTGATCTAATTTGTTTTCTGGTAGACCTTGTCAGATTTTTGCTATAAGCATTCAAAATACAGATGTGACAAGCTTTTTTCCATTTTTAGGGGCCTATATATGAGACAGTATAATTTTTGTAACAGATATACATGTTTTCCTGATAGTACTATAACATGTCTCATATATTAAAAAGAATCAGACCGGTGTCATTAAATCTGGAGATATAGAGCCAAAAGTGCTACCATGGATGAATGCGCATTCCAGGGAGCCATATTTGGCATGCCATAAATCTGCAAATATGTCACATACAAAGCTCTCCTTCTGTGTACAGAGCCTTATAATATCAATCATGTGTGAAAATTTGAACCATTTTGTGTGAACAGTTCAAAAGTTACTAGCCATCAAACTATGGATGTTTGATTGTAGTACGTGTTTTTATGCTAAATATGGGGCCACGCCCCCTTTTTGTTGGCTTAATATCTCCAAAACTATTGGAGATATTGGCCTAAAATTTTGCACAGTAATTATTAGTAACAAGAGCATCAAAACAAAAAGTTATGAAGCAAATCTGAGATGGTCAGTCGGGAGCCTTCTGGTGATTTGGCACGGAATTAACCTATGCAGGGCTCGAATTAGGATTTTTTGACTTTTGAAAATGGGTGCACTCGTTCGTGTTTAGGTGCACAGTCTAAAACTCGCTTAATTCAATAAAAAAAGCCGCTTTGCAGCAGAACAAAATGAATAAACAAATACTCTTAAACTCAGATTCTTTGATATGCTATAGGACTACTGTAAATTTGCAGTGGTGCAACAGGTTAGGATTATTGGTGGGATAAGATTTTATTAAAATCATGCTGTGTATAAGAAAAATAATGGAAAAAATAAAAAAAAAAGGAAGGAATCAGTAAAACTGGGTGTACTATTGTTATTTATCACAGTCAGATAATATGCAATCTATAATTTAATTTCACTTTGTTTGACTTGGCCGAGAAACTAAAGTAATTTTCCACAACTCCATCATAGGACCTCTCTGGCCTCAATAGTGGCAACAGTGCTGCTTTTTGCTGTTTTTATATTTTAACATTCTTCATAACTCCATAATTAAGACCCTCTCCTCCAAGATTATATTTAATCTAGAAGAATTTTTTTTTTTGTAAGATTTATTAATCACCCAGCAGCCACTTGCATTACATCCAACGAGTAAGTGCATACATCAACCAACATCTTCAAACATGAATCTCAATTACAATTTCCCAAGTGTCTACCCGAGTATGCGCGTGCATAATTTCAAGTGTCCACCCAATCAGTGTAAAAATTTATTTCTCCCGTTAGGAAGCAGTCCCATTGGTGCGTTTCGTGGTCTGTGCTGGCGGCGCCCCCTGGTGCCGCGGAGGGCACATGTCCCACTAACTCCCTGATCCTGGATCAGTGAAAGTCTTCGATGAGAAATATACATTACGCGATCAGCCAATGTTAACACATAACCATAGACTGTATAAAAAGATGGACGAAGCTACCGTGACGTCACCCATTGGTTTCAGCATACTATAAAGGAAGCCTCGATTTTGGCAATTTGAATTGCGCCATTTTGCCTTTTTGAAACCAGATGTGATTTCTATTGGACGAGAGCGTGTATTGAAGATCCGGGGAGGATCGTGGCTCTGGATCTGACCGTATCAGACGAGGGCCAGAGGATAGCCACGGCCCTAAATCATATTCTGGCTTTATTCTGTATTCTAGTCTATATGGGACAATAATGTATAAAAATGAACATCATGATATATCGAAGGAGACTTGAAACTTGCTATAGCTACCATACGATAATGTGAAAAATCATTATTTAAATGAAAAACCAGGTGGGAAAGTAGGGTCATTTTCCCATAGACTTCTATAGCATTGAACTTCTTTCTGCAACCACCGACGTCGCCATCTGCAGGCCGTTAAATAGAATGCCATTTTACGGTACTTCCGCATGGGCTTCGTTTTTCAGACCAGGGTGCTGCATCCATCTTTTTATACAGTCTATGCATGGGCGGCGCGTAATGAAGGCTAGGGAAGGCTAAGCCTTCCCAAATTTTCTGCTGGAAAATCATATATGTGACCCCGGATCACAAAACTAGTCGTAAGTCGCACGAGCCCATTTTGCGCTACAGCCGTCTAATACATTTTACATTAAAATTATCGATTTTTCGATTTGTGCATTAAACTTTAGAGAAATAACTTAAGATACCATTCCAAGAGAGTATTTTGCAAAAATCCTACCATAGGTGCCTCCAAACTTGATTTTGGAGAAGTGGGTGGTGAAAATCTTTGTGTAATTAGCCCAAAAACAATGAAGAATGCGCCGACAAAAATCACGTCCAGCGCAGCGGCAGTTGGGGATTCCCCAACATTGTTGGTATCATTGCAAAGCGGGGAATTCCCTCTATTTGATTATTTATGAGATGACTACGTAGGTTCAAACGTGAACCAATAGGAGATGTCAGAACAAATCGCTCTTGGCGTAAACAAAGACGGGCTTTCCCTAGAAACATAGTTTTTTTTTTTTTTAAACCGGGACTTTTACTTTTATTCTACTACATTTAAAAGATTAAAAAGCATACTTTTACTTTGTTACTTTGACACTGGCCACTTCGTTACTCATTCCAAATTAAAATATGAATTTAATTCATCATTTAAGGATTATCTGGATGTGGCGTGTTTGAGAAGAACAGCGGTGCTCGGCAGGCTATCTTAAGCGCTTTGTGCAGATGTATCTTCCAGCAGACATGGAGCTGCAAATTCGTGCACCCAGTTCCAATATTCTTCCACTAAATGGCACCCCCGGTTCAGTTATTGAATAATCACAAGCAAGCCGAGTTCGCTCCAATCCCTGTTTTTCAGGGGTTGCTTGAATTAAACTCCTCAGCTAAGCCTGATGTGCAAAGTGCTCAATATCCTTGCCCATGGTGTCTATCCAGCAGTTCAAAAAAATCTCTCTTGCTCATCCTGGCGCTGTGGATAAAAGTTGGTCAGATAGCCTTCCCAAACGTCAGGCTCACCCGCCGCCTATGAGTCTATGCACAAAACATGGCCTCAGGCCAAACGTGTTCCACAGTCTTGTAGTCCCATCATAGGCGGCGGGTGAGCCTGACGTTTGGGAAGGCTATCTGACCAACTTTTATACACCATTGTAGTCTCTGCCTGAAACGCCTCATTGGGGTGGCTCTTCCGCTATGGCCCCCACTCCCACTTTCTTCTGACTGGCCAGCTCTGTGGAGGGCGGACTTGGGCGGGACGAGGCTGCAGAACGCAGGTTTCCGGGTCTGGCTTGCCAGAGTGAAACGCGAGACACGTCTGCAATCTGATAAGGAAGCAGTGGGAAAATTCCGCAATCTAGCCTGATACTTGAGTATAGATCTAATGAAATGAACTTGTTCTAACAAATGCAGTGGCGAAAGTGGAGGACGCAGTGCGAAAATCTGGCAGCTCAAGCTCAAATTTGCTATCGGCTACAGTTTGCTACAGCGACAGTGGTGAGTACAGCGGTTTTTTTACTTTATAGCTAGGGTGCAGGGAAAGCTAGAATCCACCCCATATAGACACATTTGTAGAACGGGTCGACATGCCTAAGTGTAGACCGGAGACCGTAGAAATCCGGTGGGTCTGAGTTTAGAGGGAAACATGGACAGTGAGGAGCAGCTAAAAGTGGACCAACAGCTTATGGACTGCTTCGGTGTGTATTAGGACCTGCTGGTTCGTGTGCATCGCTGTGGTGTGTTGTTAGCGTGGAGAAACGAACAGCTTCCGCGCTGGTATATGACGGAGGGGCGAAAGCTCCAAGCTAAACGGCCTTTTCGGAAATTGCCCGTGGTAATGGTTCACTTATTGCTTCGAAATGACGAGCTTTTCCTCGTGGAAAATGGGCGCATTATGGATAGCGTGCGAGAGCTAGATAGAGCTCCGGTTATGTCATGAACATAATACAGGTTTTACAGACCGTAAGTTCCGTCTGCGTGAACCGTTGCTTATGTGGAGCTAGCGAATCGATCACTTTTACAGGAAAGAATTTAATATTCAATCGATTGCAATGCAAAGAAATCGTTTGTTATACCGGACACGTTATAGCCTGTGCGCTTCCCTATTGCTTTCACCGGTAGCATCAGAGAGCTTGCCCAGACATTGGAGAAGTATCAGGCTGACCCTGGTCATGGATAAGTAAAGCGATCGTTTCATAAGCACCCAAAAACGCACCCCAAGCTCTGCAAAATCTACGTCTGGTCTAACTGCAGACCAACTCGGCAGACACATACAGCACCTCTCCGTTTAGCTTCAACTGTAGTGGCTACAATCAGGCAACGTTATGATGAAACTGTCACATTGATGCTTACAGAAGTAACACAAGCATACCGATCATAATTGCTGCATATAAGTTAACCTGAAGCATTTTTAATTTGCAGAGCACGCGAACTAACATGCAGTACCTGATAAGCGGTCATGACTTTGAATGTAATCTGTCGCACGAAAAATTTGTTTCGTGTCTGATGTGAAAGCAGCTTTATGGATAGTAGGCGACAGCTAGAGAGAGCTCAGTTATGTTATGAACATAATACAGGTTTTGCAGACCGTAAGTTTCGTTAGCGCGGACAAGTTGCCTATGAGGAGCTAGCGAATTGATCACTTCTACAGGAAAGAATTACCTATTTAATCTCCGCCTTTTTCGGCTTTTTATTAGCCACAACAATTTCTAAAGGAGGATGAAATTATGTCAAGGTAGTGCAGAGAAATCATTTGTAAACCGGTAGAGCTTCTGCGTTTCACATTGCTTTCATGGTAGCACCAGAGAGCTTGCTCAGACATTTGTGAAGTATTCGGCTGATCCCGGTCATGGATAAGTGAAGCGATCACTAACTGTAGTGGCTACAATCGGGCAATGTTATGATGAAACTGCCACATTGATGCTTACCGAAGTAACACAAGCATACCGATCAGAATTACTGCATATAAGTTAACCAGGAGCATTTTTAATTAGCACGGCACGCAAACTAACATGCAGTAGCTGGTAACCGAGCGGTCATAACCACAGAGACAAACCCTTGCAATACAGGTTTTACAGACAGCAAGTTCTGTTACTGTGAACAGTTGTACCAAGCATCCAAATTACAACCAAGTATTAAAAGTTAGCTTCAAATGAGATTTATGTTCACACACCTTCTGTAGAATTTCCCCTGATTTCACTCTTGCATATTTAGGACACAAACATTAGCAACAGTAACTTGGCTATGTTAGCCGCTGTGCTACAGCCACAATCAACTGGCTACCACATCACGTTGGCTTATGCAGTAAAAGCAACTTACAGCTTCTGTGTCTGTGAGTCACGGACAGTCGTGACCGATACAGGCTTTATCTTCAGATATTTTACAAAGCCTGCGTTTGAGGCCAGTTGTTAGTGCTATCTATCGCTAGCGGTCCTGCTAGCCACCCGTAACACGTTAGCTTCTCTTCCATTATTTGATGTTATATGGTTACTTACAGCTTGTGGCTCCGAGCGCTTGATCGATGCAGCTGCTTCAGGTTTAAGAAGCAGCTGAAACGCTTATCCTGTGTCGAATTATCCTTCATTGACAAAGTTGTCTTTGGTGAAATGCTGAGCACAAACAGCTATCGTTCCCTTTGGCCGTGGCTGTTTGCTGCCAGCAAACAAAGAAAGCTACCCACTGATTTCTGGTGGCATCGTCTTTTCGAAGAGAAATATTTGTTTTTCTTCGAGTCCAAAAGTAAACGGACAAGTAGCTTTGGGAGAGATACTAACAAAATTGCAGCTCAAATGATCTGCGGTTCTTCTTTTGTATTTCCAAAAGTGTCGACGCTACTAAGGCATAGTATGATCTGCCGTTGTTAGTGCCTGCTAGAATAGTTTCCGGTGTGGGCAGGTCCTGCGCAGTGGTTGGCTCTGGCTAGGTCTGTACTAATTGGACGGCACAACCTGACGTCAGGTTTTGCCCAGATCTCGTGAGGATCTCGGGAGGAGCTGTTCAGAGAGGAAATCACGCTCACGAAATCACGTTCTTGGATTACGGCAAAACCCCTGTATCTTATGTTTAGAAACTTTTCAGAGGTTGAGCATGGACAACCAACATTATAACATTACTAATATGTATTAAAAGAAGGATCAGCATAATAGGTCCCCTTTAAGATAGCCTGCCGAGCACCGCTGTTCTTCTCGAACACGCCACATCCAGATAATCCGTAAATGATGAATTACATTCATATTTTAATTTGGAACGAGTAACGAAGTGGCCAGTGTCAAGGTAACAAAGTAAAAGTATACATTTTATCTTTTTAATGTAGTAGAATAAAAGTAAAAGTCCTGGTTTAAAAAAAAAAAAAAAACTATGTTTCTAGGGAAAGCCCGTCTTTGTTTACGCCAAGTGCGGTTTGTTCTGACGTCTCCTATTGGTTCACGTTTGAACCTACGTCGTCATCTCATAAATAATCAAATAGAGGGAATTCCCCGCTTTGCAATGATACCAACAATGTTGGGGAATCCCCAACTGCCGCGCTGGAAGCGATTTTTGTCGGCGCATTTTTCATTGTTTTTGGGCTAATTACGCAAAGATTTTCACCATCCACTTCTCCAAAATCAAGTTTGGAGGCACCTATGGTAGGATTTTTGCGAAATACTCTCTTGGAATGGTATCTTAAGTTATTGCTCTCAAGTTTAATGCACAAATCGAAAAATCAATAATTTTAATGTAAAATGTATTGGACGGCTGTAGCGCAAAATGGGCTCGTGCGACTTACGACTGGTTTTGTGATCCGGGGTCACATATTTGATTTTCCAGCAGAAAATTTGGGAAGGCTTAGCCTTCCCTAGCCTTCATTACGCGCCGCCCATGAGTCTCATCGATTTTGTCATTAATTCTCGTCCCTTACCGATAATATTTATCATTCCAGGTAAGGATGAGCGCATTTGTAGAAAGAGGATTTATTTCGGGGGCAGATTTTTCTAGGTGCACGTGGTGCATCCGACTTTAAATTTTGGGTGCACCTGCCGAAAACCGGGTATACGTGCACCTATGCACCCGCTCTTTCGAGCCCTGCTATGAGCTTCTATCATAACATGAGCGTGTCTCCCTCTCTGCCCGCTCTGTGTGTGTGTGTGTGTGTGTGTGTGTGTGAGAGAGAGAGAGAGAGAGAGAGAGAGCGAGAGCGAGAGCGTGCGCGCGTATTGAACACTGTTCAATGGATTCGCCAGAAAAAAAAAATAAAAAATCTCCGCTTTACCACATTGTTGTCACCGCTGTGACTTCATACATGATAATGCACCGGCAGTGCAGAGTGCAAATGGAGACTGTGCACTTTTTTTTTTTTACATTTTCAAGTTTTTCTGTGTTCAAATAAATGATACACTGATGTTAACCAAGCCATTACTTCCATTTTTTTCTATTTTTCGTCCGACTGGTCTTTCTGTGTAATAATGCATGTATAATCTCAACCCAATCAAGCACAATCAAGTAATGAACTTGTTTTTTGGTTTGTTTTTTGACAACCTAGGCTATCACAAATATGTATGCCGAAATGATGTCACATGAATGTAATAATATTCATTTGACTGTGAAGACAAAAGAAAAACAAAACAGAAATTGAATTTCATAGAATTTAATAAAAAAAAAAACAACAGATCAACAATGAACAAGCTTGTTAATTTTTGAATATGGGTCTCTCAGGCCTTGGCTATAAGGAGGAAACAAAAAAAGCAAGACCAACAGCTGGACTGAAAATCTTTTGGAAAGGATATAATTGCCTGGAGCCCACCGTAGAAATCGCCATAAGAGTAAGCTTCTGATTACATTTTTCCCCATTAAGTTCCACCGTTTGGTTCCAGACAGAGATATGAGATAAAATATTAACACTGCTGCTGGGATCACCAGCACCCCAGCAGAGTTCTGGGGGTTAATAGGACTGCCCAGTAATTTATCATTAAAAAAAAAAAAAAAAAAAATCTGTATTATATGTCGGCCATCGGCTGCCCTGCTATCTAAATATTGGCATCGGCATCGGCCACTGAAAAACCCATGTCGGTCAATCTCTAGTCATGACCAATCATTATTATTATTTTTTTTTAAAGATTTTTTTTTTGGGAATTTTCCCTTTATTTGACAGTTATACAGTGTAGAGAGACAGGAAGGTTGGGGAGAAGAATGGGGGAAGACATGCAGCAAATGACCTGAGACAGAATCGAACCCAGGTCGCTGTGGGAGGGACTCAGCCTTTATGGTACGCGCACTTAGACCGATGAGCCACCGGGGCGCCCCCAACCAAACATTATTTTTAAGGGATGGGTTTGAGCTTCCCCTATCGCCAGTTCACGAGCCGCAACTGTTCAGAAAATAACCGGTTCACACCCCGAAGAATTTAAAAAGCACCGTTTGGAAATACTTTGGGTTTTGGTCAGTCGCCGACGGTAAAACTGAGGACTGAGCGAAAGTTGCTCGCAAACTATATGCAAGTTCGAGTTAGCCTACCATTCCTGCAGCGGGTGTTGGTTTTTAGCTTACCGGCCCTATGGGCCGATAAGCTATTGTCGTGGTGTGGCGTCCGTCGTCCGGAACATTTTTAGCTTACCAGCCCTGCGGGCAGACAATGGGAATTCTTTTAATTGTACCCTTTTATATTCATAAACTTGCTCAGTGCATGTCCTTTAACATTGGGTCTTACGGAGAATGGGCCAAATCGCCTGTAGAAGCTAAATGGTTGCAGATAGAGATTAAGTTTGTATTACTGACATATAGGAAGTAATATATGACCTATATTTTGCCTGTGTTAAAGTTGACCTCAGATGACCTTGAAAGGTCAACCTTGAGGTCAAGCAAAATGTTACAATTTTCAAATGTTTCTAGGCTTGAAAATATTGAAGATTGGGAACATATGTGCGTTGAACACTTATAGGAAGTCATGAATGAACTTTCACTTGGTGGCCTTGAACTTGACCTTTGGTGACTTTCGAAGGTCAAACTTCACAGAGTGAAATTTCAATGACTTCTATCACCAAAACTATTACAGATAGAGCGTAGGTTTGTATTGCGGGCATATAGGAAGTCATGTATGAAGTTTCATTTGGTGACATTGAACTTGACCTTCAGTGACCTTGAATGCCCAGACTTCACAGTGAAATTTCAATAACTTATATCGGCAAAATGGTTACTGATAGTTTCGGTTTGTATTGGAGATGCATAGGAAGTCATACATGAACTTTCATTTGGTGGCCTTGAACTTGACCTTCGGTGACCTTCGAAGGTCAAACTTCATATGGTGAAATTTCAATGACTTCTATCACCAAAACTATTACAGATAGAGCTTAGGTTTGTATTGTGGCCATATAGGAAGTCATGTATGAAGTTTCATTGGGTGACCTTGAACTTGACCTTCAGTGACCTTGAACGGCCAAACTATACAGTGAAATTTAAATGACTTGTGTCAGCAAAATCATTACAGATTGAGTGTAGGTTTGTATTGGAGACGTATAGGAAGTCATGTATGAACTTTCATTTGGGGACATTCATATTGACCTTCGGTGGTCAAAAATGACCAAGAGAAAATTCAATGACTTCTGTCACTGAAAAAGTCACAGATGGAGCCCAGGTTTGTGTTACTGACATAGGAAGTCACATATGAACTTTCATTTGGTGACATTCAGCTTGACTGTTGGTGAACTTTGAAGGTCAAACTTGACATAATACAATTACAATGACTTGTATTGCCAAAATGGTTACAGATGGAGTCTAGGTTTGTATTAGAGACATATAGGAAGTCATATATGAACTTTCATTTGCCAAGCTTCGTATTGACCTTCAAAGGTCAAATGTGACCTAGTGAAAATTCAGTGACTTGTATCACTAAAATGGTCACAGATGGAGCCTATGTTTGTGTTACTGACATCTAGGAAGTCATGTATGAACTTTCATTTGGTGATATTCAACTTGACTGTCAGTGATCTTTGAGGGTCATACTTGACAGTGAAATTGCAATGACTTGCATCACCAAAATGGTCACCAATTGAGCCAAGGTTTGTATAGAGACATTTAGAAAGTCATGTGTGAAGTCCATTTGCTGACCACGACTTGAATTCTGTGACCTTTAATTTCACAATTGACATATTGAATTTTTAACGACTGCTTCAGAGCTTAACATTGTGTTTGTATTACAGGAGGTCCTATAAATGTATGTGAACTTTTATTTAGTGGCCTTGACATTGATTTTTATTGATTCAAATGTCAAACTTCACATGAAATTTTCATAACTTGTATCATCACTATAAGACTACTTGCCGGTAAGCTACAGGATCCTTGGTCCTATTTTTTTTTTTTTTTTTTTTACTTTTAAAAGGAGGAGGAAAAGGGGAAAGAAAAGGAGGGAGGGAGGGGAGGGGGAGCGGGAGGAGGGGTGGAGAGAAGAGGGGAGGGAGGAAAGGAAGGAAGGGAAGGGAAAAGAAAAGGGGGGGGGAAGCGCACGCATCCAACACACTTCACACATGTACTCCCATATGACACCAGCTCAACTTTGATTAATCTTCTGACATTTTTCTGATTTATTTTCTGTGGATCGGCCTGTAATTTCTGTTCTTGTCTTTGTTTTGTCCTCAATGTTCTGTTGTGTCTTGCGATAATAAAAAAAAAAAAAAAAAAAAA
The DNA here is from genome assembly GCA_029692085.1 of Gymnothorax javanicus. Classification (NCBI taxonomy): domain Eukaryota; kingdom Metazoa; phylum Chordata; class Actinopteri; order Anguilliformes; family Muraenidae; genus Gymnothorax; species Gymnothorax javanicus. The sequence goes on along the minus strand of CM056193.1, from coordinate 122,623,900 downwards.
AATTCCATTAAAATTGAACTGAATTTTTCTCGAGATAATCAACAAACACAGTTGAATTAAGGGGACCTATGGCTAAGCAAATGCCAAGTTTGGTTCAAATTTTTAGTTTTGAGGTAAGAATAGGAAGTGGTCCTTCAAATAGTCTACTTTCAGGACATATATTCACTTTCTGCCTATTTGGTCTTAGACTTGCTCTAAAATTGCTATGAAATTACTCTTTAAAACCTTGATAAAATTGATCGCAAAAAATACAGATTTCTCAGCAACTGTACATCCAGTTAACTTCATATTTGGCAGTTTTCTTCATTTTGTGATGATCTATGTCTGTACAGAGCTCTTTCTGCAGTATATACCTCTGAATATGAGTAAATCAAAATATGCATATTTAATTAGCTGTTTCCCGCCAAAATTGATTTGGGGGGGGTCAAAATCAATACTAGAACATAGAAACCTGGAAAAAAAAGCTCTGTAGTGACATTAGGAATGTTTTTTCCTTCACATTACAGCTGAAATTATAACCAAACACTGTTTAGTTTTCTCAATAACTGTGTTTCTCAAAGTATCTATATATTCATTAAAACAGCCGTTGCCATGGCAACCACTGCTGTGATGCTACTGAAACACAGTGTTTTAAGTTGTAATTTCTAATAGAATTATTTTGATAATAATTCTTAGTTTAAAAAGTGAATATCTTGGAAAAATGTTTGCTTAACTGTAAGTCGCTAAAAAATCATTCCAATTGCACATTTGTTGTGATTTCCCTATGTAGAGTAAACGTGGCTAACACTTTTTGGACCTGGTTAGCCACGGTGCTAACAGACCTCTAATGTGGCTAAAGAAATGGAGAGTCAGGTAGCCACAGTGGCTAACACATATTTCAGGCTTATGCAACCCCTGCATTGGAATCTTCATCGACTTAAAAAAAGCCTTAGATACGATAGACCATCATGTTTTGTTAAAAATATGGAGAGATATGGCATTAGGGGAACTGTATTGAAATGGCTGAAAAGCTATGTAGGAAGCAGGCAACAGTTTGTCCAAATTGACTATTATATTTCTACTGGTAGGGTCATCACTTGCGGTGTACCTCAAGGGTCAATATTAAGGCCAGTTCTCTTCAGTTTGTCCATCAATGACATCTGTAAGGTATCAAAAATGATTAAATTTGTACTTTTTGCTGATGATACTAATATTTTCTGTTCTGGTGAGGATTTGCAGCAGCTTTTGCATGAGATCACACAAGAAATGTACAAATTGAAGAATTGGTTTGATGGGCCATTCTTTGAGAAGTGAACCAAAATGTCACACACATGACCAGATGTCATCAAATAAAGAAATACTTTGAAAATTAATGAAAGGTATCAAATTTATTCCTTGCTATTCTCCATACCCCAAAACTATGAAAATTCTAGATTTTTCAACCTCAGAGTTTTTGAAGTCAAATAGAGTTATGAAAAACCTGTTTCGTGTGAAGTCACACACGTGACCAGTCGATTTGACCTCTGACCTTAAGTAGTTAAAGTTAATGTAACAAATAACATTTTTACTTGATAGACTTGGATAAGTAGTACTCTTATACAAGGTCCACAATCATGAACCTCCAATGCTTTTGTAATTGGAGGAGATTTTTTCTACTATTTGTTACATTTTTGGTCACACACGTGACTGAGAATGGCCCTGATATAAACAAATTGTCACTAAATTTGGACAAAACTAAACTAATGTTATTTGGAAGACGTACAATTGACATTCCGATCCAAATAATAATAGATAATGTAGTTATTGAAAGAGTGGACCATACTACATTTTTAGGTGTGATAATAAATTAAAAAATCTGCTGGAAACCTCATATTAGTCATGTAGGTTCCAAGATGGCAAAGAGTGTGGGTGTCATGAGGAGAACTAGGTATTTACGCAATCAACAATCTTTGCTTATTTTATATTATTGAATTGTTTTACCATATTTGAGTTACTGTGTGGAAATCTGGGGCAATACTCATAAGACCAACTTGCTCCCTCTATACATACTACAAAAAAGAGCCATAAGATCAGTTTATAATGTTAGGTTCAATGATCACACTAATCCACTGTTTTTGAAGTTTTTTTTTTGCGCTGAAATTTTCACACGTGGTAAAATTCAAAACTGCACAAATCATTTACAAAGCAAAAAACAATCTTCTTCCAGGTAACATTCAAAATCTGTTTCAAGAGAGGGAGGGTATTACAAAGTAAAATCTAAGAGGAAAACTCAAAACAACAAAGTGTTTGAACCACCCTCAAAAGTATGAGTATTTCAGTTTGCGGGGTAATTTTATGGAATGGATTAAATGAAGATGTTAAACTCAGTAATAATGTTCATCAGTTCAAAAGGAAGTTTAGAAAAGAAGTGTTTGAAATGTATAACAGGGAGGAAGAGAAAAATTGATGTAAACTGATGAGATGATTGTGGGGAAGGAGGGATTCTAAGAGTGACGAGTGTTTGTTTTAGTTGTATTGATTCTGTATTGTGCTGTCTGGGGCTTGGAAATGGATGAGCTTCGCTTCTTCCATCCTGTTTTCAAACTCTGTTGTTGTTTTACTGTGGTTGTTATATTGTTTGTTATCAGTAGTGTCTAGTGGATTTGTTTTGTAGTATATACTGTATTTTTTTTTTAAAATAAATCATTAATATTTTTATAGCAAAAGTTGTGCTGGTCACAAAAATGTAACTATGGTAGCAATGGGACAAACGGTTTTGGCAGTATAAGCCGAAAAGCGATGGGAGTGCGAACCGAAACTCAAATTCAAATTCAAATTTTATTTAATTCAGATATCAAGCAATAAAATATATGCACATCAGTTCGCAATCTCGGGAGTTGCCAAAAAAGTTAAAAAACTTGAATACTGGCAACCCCTTTACGAGTATGACATATAAAACAATAAAGTGCAAAATACAAAACATACAAAGCAAACAGGAAACATGTAAGGGTGCCACATATTCAATGGTAAGAAGTAAATTACAATAGATTGAACAAAGAGAAATAACATGAATATATAAAAGTACATAATGAAGTGGAAGCGATCAAGACAGACTCATTGCTCAACTTACCATTTAAAATCAATGAACTTTTAAATAAAATTTGCATTAAAATTAAAGATATTACATAAATAAATTGAATAGGCAAATTTGACTTCTAAATGGACCTTAGAATCAATATGTGTTGAGGACAGATTTCTTACGTAAACTCTTAAAAATATAATGACGCGTTTCATTTTTTAGCAAATCTTTCATACAGTTCCAAACTGCAGGACCTTGATACCGAATAGAGTTTTGCTGTAAAAATGAAGTACAAAATTTTTGCAAGTGAAAGTTATCCTTCCCTCTGGTATTTAATTTATGAACATCTGAGTTAAGAAGGAAAAAATCAACGAAGACCCTCGGCAACAGACCACATTTAAATTTGTACATAAATAACAATGTGTTATGAGTTACTTTATCTGGAAACTTTAGTAATTGCAAATACTTAAAGAGTGGAGATGTTTTAGCCCTATAATGTACATTGCAACATAATTTGACAGCTCTTTTCTGAAGAATAAAAAGGGGCATGAGAAATTTATCGTTGGTTCTTCCCCAAACCAGACTACAATAGGAAAGGTAAGAATGAATTAGAGCATTATGCAGAATTATCAACATTTTAGAGGGTAGAAAGGTCCTTAATTTTCTCATAATTCCAACATTAGCACTGATTTTCTTCGCAAGTGTCACAATATGTTTCTCCCAAGTTAACTTATTGTCGATGATGACTCCAAGAAAATTTATAGATTCAACCTGCTCAACTAATTCATTATCGATCTTTAAATTAAAATGTAATAAATTTTTGTTTCTTTCCTTAAAATTGAAGACCATATATTTGGTTTTTGATTTATTGATTTGCAATTTGTTAGTGCTAAACCAATGTGTAACATTTTCCATTTCAGCTTGTGCATGGGAGATCAAATATTCTGAGTCACTGTGGGAGAAAAAAATATTTGTGTCATCTGCATATAGAACGAAATGTAATATATTTGCGGATTTAACAATTTCATTAATAAACAGTAAAAATAAAAGGGGTCCCAAAATACTACCTTGCGGGACTCCCCTTTCAACCACCAGCATATCTGAGTTTATACTATTATATTGAGCAAATTGTCTTCTATTGTACAAATAGCTTTGAAACCAATCGAGTGCAGTACCTCTAACTCCATAGTGATGTAATTTGTGTTGCAATATCTCATGGTCTAAGCAATCAAAAGCTTTACTCAAATCAACATATATTCCAATGGCTAATTCATTCTTTTCATAGCATTTATACGGTAACTCTGAAGCATAAATTAAAGCACCCTCAGTTGAGTGATTTTGTCTGAATCCAAATTGCTCAGGAGTGAGGACAGAGTACTTATCTAGAAAGCTATATGTCCGATTGTACATTAGACGCTCCAGGATCTTTGAGAAGGTTGACAAAATAGATATTGGCTGATAATTGGAAATTTCCTCTATATTTCCTTTTTTAAATACAGGAATAACTTTTGATGTTTTCATGGCATCAGAAAAAACTCCAGTTGAAAATGATATATTAAATATAGGGACAAGAGGATCAACTATGCTCAAAATGACCTTTTTTTACAAAAAAAGAAGAAAAACCATCTGTACCGAACAAATTCTTACTTTGCATTTGCCTAGTTATTTTAATAATTTCATCTCTATCTACTGGGAGAAGAAAAAGTGACTCTGGTAATTTTTCTCTGAGGTAGTTGCGAAAAGAGTTGCTTAATTGAGTGTGGTTGAGGCAACCTGAGTTAACAAAGTATAAGTTGAAAGCATTTGCTATGTCTATTGGCTCGACAAGATTTCTACCATTAGTGTTTATGTGAGAAGGTATTTTAGATCGATTTTTACCAAGGAGGTTATGTAGTATATTCCAAGTACATTTAAGATTGGCACAACTAAGTTCAAGCTTTCTTCCATAGTATAGGCATGGGCAACGCTCTGCATAAACTCTAATGGAATGCGTAACAGCTGAACTGGGGCGGTAAACAAGCCTCAGAAAACTTATTAAAAAAATGATGTAAATACCATTTTCATACAAAAAAGAACACCATGGTTTGATTAAAAGCAACCTTTTCAATAGGATACCCGCATTTCATACATGAACTCTGCGTATTACGGCCAATAACGCGATTTGAACAGAGCTATTATTCGCCCGTTGGATGAATGCGTGACCTCAATTTGCGCCGTGTTTACAAACTTTCAAGTGCACAGCGTGGCAAAAATATCCATTTTGGAGGTAGATTTCAAATAGCCCGCGTCGACGTCTTATCCTAGCTACGGCCCTGATTTGTTTACAGGTATCTAATTTGAGAAATTACGAGTCTATTCGTCCACTCTAGACCTCCAGGGGATGTGAAATAAGTTCGACAGAAGTTTTTGAAGTTCGTCGCGAGTTCGCCGTGACTTCCTCTCAACAATAGCAAGAAAGGTGAGTGTATTTTTACTGTTAATGTACATTGTTAGTTGACAGAATATCCTGTGACCCTATTTGTGAAGTTTCAGTAAAATATACCAAGGAATAAACCAGCGCTTGGCGTTCAAAGCCTACCAGTGTTCTGACAAATTTTGCTACCTATGCCACCTCGCGAACACCGGTCACAAGATTCATTCTCTTATACCCTTCAATTCGAGACTGCGAGGATGGAAATCTGAATAATCGATTAGGAAAAATTCTCGGCTCTCGGTAATTCTGTATGTTGTTTAAACATTTTGTTAATCGGATTATGAAAGAAGACTGAAAATAAGCGCCCGCTTTTTGTTTGGGTGTAAAAGCGCGTATTTAAAGGAGAATACATTGTATATTGATTAAGCATTGAACTCTGCATAAGTCGAACTGTTTTAATATTTGTTTATGACATTGCTTCGGCTTCCTGGAAGCAATACGCGCAAATCTGCTGTCTAGTGAGCATTTCAGGTTCGATGTACTGAGTAATAACGCCATGAAACTTTAACTGGCCCGTCATTCTGCGAATAGTCTTACTAAACGAAAGTTAATCGTCTGATTGCTAATCAAGCAAAGGGGAGGTTTCTGCCTCACCAAACTAACCTCCGACTGCACGTCACTGTGTTTTACTGTAAATTATTCACAGTAGCTCATTGAAACTATCATGGGAGGAGGGTATATGGTCATAGTAAAAAACAGTGCAAAGTTTTTTTTTTTTTTTTTTTTTTGAATCACCACGGGTTATTGAAGAGGAACGTTTGATTCATTTCAGAGCAGTGGGAGGGCAAACAACTGCCGGCATCAGCGACTTCACTGCATTTTATATAGTAATGGGCGAGTAGCGTTGTTTGCCCTCCCACCGATAATTTTGACATTTTTGCAGACCATTGATCCACAGGCAACCCATTCATACCATTTTTAATATCAATGCAAAACCTAATGTTTGTTGAACATAATTGGGTGAAATTCAATGCATTTTCCATTAAAAAGGGCCTAGGGGGCGCTGCTGTACTTCAGAAAAGGGGTAGATGACTTTAGCATCAATTATTTCTGTTAGGGTACCCTAATGGATAATTTGGCCTGGTTTATTTCTGAATAGACTGTATTTTCGAAAATGCCCTCAGGCTTCACCCCCCAATTTTCACAATGGGTTTTGTTGAAAAATGCCGAAATCAGCCATTTTTGGGAGCCTGTGGCTCTGAGACCCTTTACTGTAAAGGCGTTGGACTTGTGGCAAACTCTTCGTCGGTGTCTTCTGTACTTACCTGCAAAAAATCATTAGAAAATAATAAAAACTTTTTTCTCAGCAACTCAAGAAATGTTGTCATTTTATTCATTTGTATTGCCCATGCCTACATAGTATGCCTTCCTGGATTCACGGATAATATAGTTGAGTCTGTTTCCATAAACAGTGTACTTTCTCTTTGCAGACATAGACTTCGTTTTTAAGTAACGTCTATACAAACGTTGTTTTCTACAAATAGATTTAAGAATACCTTTCGTAATCCAAGGCTTTCTTGGAGTCCTACAATTAGTTGGAAGAAAACGTTATTTGGAATGACGTTTAATGAGCTCTGTCAATTCAACAATGAACGCATTATAAGCATCATCGACATCGGAACGGCTGGTAACAAAAGACCAATCTTTAAGGCTTAACTCATTTAACCGAGAATTAAAATCTATTTCTACATGCTTGGATTTCACATCTTGAAAAGACCCGATATTAGGAGTAAACTCCATTAACTCCTATGTTAAATGAGACAAGAAAATTCAGGTTGGAAAGCCAAAACACACAGTTTTCTGACTTGCTCAAGTTCCCACATTTTTGGCATTTTTTTTTTTGGCGTGCTCTTTAGTGTCGCGCCCAAATAATTCCCATAATCTTCAGCTATATGTGTGGATAGGTTGATGCACTTTTGCGAAAAATAATGTGTGAGAACGAAGTCGTTTTTCTTAATTAGACTGCGTATGTTTATGGCAATATTTCAGCAGGAAACTGCATTAGTTTATCTTGAATAAATATGAAATAGGTATGATGTGTGGTAACCTCGCATCTTGGGGAAGTCTTCCTTAGTTAGTGCTTTCCTTCGCAAACGGCCAGGAAATTCATTTCACGCGTCCCCGCAGATAGGTGTTGATTTTACACCCGGTCCTCGTGAAAATAGTTTACTACCATTTAGTGCAGTAGTCTTAAAGTTATGCCTCTATGGTCACGCAACTTGGCTTAAAGTGCCCCTTCCGCGAGAAAATGGACTTATCTGTTAGTATTTGAATATGGTAGGTCCGTAATCGGTTTGTGACATGTCGTGGTTCTTGAACTCCAACACCACTTGAAGTATTGGTTTTTGCAAATTAAAGGGAAATAGGCGGAGAATTTACGTCAATTAAAAACGTGTTGCCGTGTTACGAAACTTCGCAAATTGAATATTCATATTCTCGCCAGTTCTCGCCCACTCTGGAGTGTAACCGCCCACACAAAGATTCGAGCAACGTGCCAACAGTCAGTGTCATCCACAGTCTACGGCAGGGGTCGGCAACCCGCGGCTGTGGAGCCGCGTGCGGCTCTTCAGCCCTTCTACAGTGGCTCCCTGCAGCTTTGAAAAAAATTAATAACGGCTATTTAAATTTATTTTTTTCTTTCAAACAAAATATCGATTATTTTGGAGATCGGGGTGATACTGTGACCCTGAAAAAAGCATTTAATATTTGTGACCCCGCCCGTGAAAACACGGCTAAACTCGTCTGATCTAATTTTGAGATAAAGACCGTCAAGTAGTCCCTGTGATAAAAAGTGACAAAGATATGAGATATGAGTTTATGGCTGTAAATGATAGGCTACATATTGGGGTTTCGAAATAAAGTTCAAAAATTAATTCCTAACATCACACATATTAAAATTAATGAATTTATTTACACTTCGTTTACGCGGAAGTTGCTTTCCACAAGCCTGGTTTATTAGGTTTTCAATCGGCTTTTAGTTTACCTTCAGCGGATGAACGCCTGATAGTTTGGGTGTCATTTGGTTTAGGAACTTCTTTTCTACCATTGAAAATGAATGTAGATGATAATGCGCACCATCGTAAAGCAGGTCAGTCGAAGGTACGGCAGATGAGTTGCGATTTAAGCCGGGTGCGGATTTCTCCACGGATTGTGTCTTATCACCACGGAAATTTCAGAAATGAAGCGTTTGCATTTGTAGGTTAACGTCTTGTGAAGCTAACCAGCCTAGTTTGAGGACGTGTCATGCCTGCCAAAACTTTGAAATGACCTCAATATTAGAGATATCAGTTAGATTTTTTCACGGAATATTCCTTACATGATGTAGAATGACCTTGTGTAAAAAATAAAAACTGTTCATCACCCGAAAATGACTTTAGCTGGGTTATCACAGGCAGGGATATAGGTGACCTATTGGCAATTGCAAATGACGAGACATCTGTCTCGTTGCGTTTTCATTTTGGCAAGGTGGGATGATGCATTGGGGCTCGATGCATAGGCTACTAACATGAAAGCCCATCGGGTAGGCTATTCCGAGAGCTAGGCCACTTTTAGAATGGCTTAAAAAATCAATAGCCTAATCGCAGGGCTGCCAAATTTCTTCGCATTATCACGCATACGGCGTAGGTCTCACATCTTTTCGAGACATATTCAGCGTGTATATTAATGAGATTCTTACGCGTAATTGAAGTCCTTGTGCATGGCAGTTTCAGTTTCACTAGCGTGGCGGTGGATTTCACCACTAGTAACACGGAAAGCGATTATGACTCTTAAATGGGCATTAATTGAATCATTGCTGACTACAGCATAGGAACGCGAATGCCACAAAGAAGCGTGAGACTTGAGCCGAATGCGCTGGAGTTGGCAGCTCTGCAATCGAGAGGGCTGCGAGACATTTCGTCTAATTTGTTAGATAGGCTAGTAAAATGACCACTATGAAACGTCCATTGTTATACTTGTTGATGGCATTTCCAGCATTGCATCGGCCTCCTCTTCAGATTCGGGGTCAAATATATACATAAGGCAATATTGTGAACGTTGTGTAGCCATTGCTTCGCTGAAGTCTTCCTATGCTACCTGTAAAATCTGTTGTCTTTTACCGTCTGTGGTTGTAGCTTGCTAGGCTCTGGGCCAGTATGGCGTTGAGGCTGTTTACATATTGAATATTCACGAATGTAGCTGAACTATCCAATCAGCGCAAAGCTCATTTAAATGCCGGATATTCATGAGGGAACTCGCCCGTCTTCTCAGACTGCCTTTCAGTGATGCTTAAAAGGTCATCAAATAAGCGATCCAAGGCACTTTTCCCACAAATATTGGTATGAATACCATGGCAGGGCATTGGGGATTAACACAAAATGTCGGGATATGTCTGGAAGGGGCGCTTTAAGATCAGGCGCAAGTCTAGTAGCGGCGTGCTACCGGCCCCAGCAAGTTAGTTAATACCTCCAGCTGAATTTTCTAATACTTACATTCCAATATGTTAAGTGTTTATAGCACATATGGGGTTCTTTGCTCCTACAAAATATTCAGAATCATTTTGTTATTTTCTAAATATTAATGCAACATAAAATGTTGCTATTTTTGTTGACTTTTATTATTTGCAGTCACATAGCTGACAAGTATGAAAGAGTCCACTGTCTAAATGGCAGTTGTTTGATCTGTCATATTGATGTCAATTACAGGATTAGCATTTGCACTTGAATCTTTCAAAATGTCAATACAGTACTACTTGAAGCACTTCAACCCCTTTACTTACTTTTATGGACAAAACCACTTTAATTAGTACTTCCTCTGGCATTTTCATACCTTTTAAAGTATGGTGATTTTTTTCTCATTTTTTGTTTTGTTTTCTTTTTTTTCCTATCACTATTAAATGATAAAATACCCTACTGTCATAAATAATTTTAATTTTCAGTAGCTTTAAACTCATTTTCAACAGCTTAGATTTTGAACAATTTGAACTTCACATTATCGGCAGCTTCCAGCTTGCCCATGCAGTTTCCCCTGGAACTGCACTTTCCTAGTTCTCTGAATGCTCAATCGTACCCTAAATTACTCTTGGATATTGCTTGCAGTACATGTAAATCAGAAAAAAAAAATCAGAATGAAGAGATGAGTTATGAGCTGCCACTTCACACAGTGCATGGGAATGGTAATCAGTCCTGAGTTCTTGTTTTCAGGCTCTGAAACTGGCAGTGCGTTGCACCTAAATCCTAAGAGAAATAAAAGGCAAAGAAGTATTCTGTTGGCATGCCAAAACCAATATTGTTGTGATAAAATGTGTAGCAGTATTGATATTTTGTGGACTGCACTAGGGCTGGGCGATAAATTTATCGCGATAATTTTAAGTGCAATAAAAGTAACTGCTACCATGGGGCAGACAGACAAGCTTGCCTTTTATCTTTTCTATGACGCATACCTGATTAGGTGTTGATCAATCGACTGCCAAAAATCAGAGGCCGTAGCTTCCGGGAAACAACTTCACTAACTTCAGCATTTATCAGCGAAGGGCAGAACAGAGCAACGTTAAGGTGTACAGAATCATCACGTCATCAGCTGACAATTGCTCTCACCCTACTGCCATTTACTTTGCTCAGTTTCCAATCAAACAGTTGATTTGCTCAATTTACAATTTTTAATTGGTAAACAGTCTAATTTATTTTGAGAACATTTTTGTCACATTTTGAAATTGCAATGACCATGAAACGTGGCAGATTTTCATGAATGCACTTGCAAGATCATTTCTATTTTTACATATTGCAACTTTGTGCGAATGCGATAATTTACAGGGCTTAAAGTTCTCCGGCGCCCCGCGGGATTTCCGGCATGAAGAGATTTTTCAGCACGAGCCCATCGGGCTTTCATTTATTGTATCTCCCCTACGACGATATTCGGGAGTTACTAAGGTTTAGTTCCTGGGCCGCCGCCGCAGAGGTTTTATGTTCCGGGCTCTGGAAGCCACAATTATTACAAGAATGTTTTCAAATTTTACACAGGCAAAGATATATATATATGAAAATGCTCAAGACCGATTTTTATCAATTTTGGCCGTCCAATATGGCTGCCGGCAGCCTTTTTGTCCAAAATTTTTTTTGTTCCGGGCTCTAGAAGCCACAATTATTACAGGAATGTTTTCAAATTTTACACAGGCAAAGATATATATATGACAATGCTCACGACCGATTTTCGTCAATTTCGGACATCCAATATGGCTGCCGGCGACCATTTTGTCCGAAATTTTTTATGTTCCGGGCTCTGGTAGCCACAATTATTACAGGAATGTTTTCAAATTTTACAAAGACAAAGATATATAAATGACAATGCTCAAGACCGATTTTCGTCAATTTCAGACGTCCAATATGGCTGCCGGCGGCCATTTTGTCCAAATTTTTTTATGCTCCGGGCTCTAGAAGCCACAATTATTACAGGAATGTTTTCAAATTTTACACAGGCAAAGATATATATATGACAACGCTCAAGACCGATTTTCGTCTATTTCGGACGGCCAGTATGGCTGCCGGCGGCCATTTTGCCCGGAATTTTTTATGTTCCGGGCTCTGGAAGCCACAATTATTACAGAGTTGTTTTCAAATTTTACACAGGCGAAGATATATATATGACAATGCTCAAGACCGATTTTCGTCAATTTCGGACGTCCAGTATGGCTGCCGGCAGCCATTTTGTTCGAAATTTGTGGCGACCAAGTTATCTAATTTTATTTACACCTTGGGAATTTTCAAGAGCAGGCTTGACTTAAAGCTAGATACCATTGAGTCTTTGAGTATCTGAAGGGAAATATTCACAGTAGTAAAAAGTAACTGGCAAGCGTAGTTGGGCTGAATGGTTTGTCCTGGCCAATCATGTTATATTATGTTATGTTATTTTTTAATGTGAGCTGAGTTTTCGATGAGTAACTGTTTATCCAATCACATTAAACGCTGTTTAGAGGCTGATTAAAGTGACGTAACGCTAAACCAATAGCATTTGAGTATTGCGTGCTACTAGGAAATAGAGGCAGAGCGGGGCGCTTAATTTTTTTTTCCAGGCGAGTACAGGGCTAATTAAGATAAATTGGTGTGTCTATCGAGCTGACACTTGTCGCACGTGGGTGGTATTGTCGTCAGTCTCACACATGGACTGTATACGAATTATAAAGTGCATGGTGTAAAGTCCACGGTCTCACATACTTACATGCTCAACGTCCAGATGGGGGACAGATATAAGAATAGGAAAGGATAATGCATCCTCAAAGAGCCAGGACGCAGCTCAACTCCTACCATCCCACGTTTTTGCCATTTTGGGCAGCAAAACCCGGGGTCTCCCGTCTTGCCAATACAGAGCAGGAACATTTGCATCATCTTAAGTTATACAATTCAAACTAGAAAAAAGGGGGAGGGAATGAAGACACCATTTTCAAAATTCAAATCCAGTACCACATATTTTTATGGCTCAATCGCACCTTTAAAAGCAGAAATAGACTTTCGCAAACCTAGGCTAAATTTCGATCGAGTAATGCTGAACCGCTGAAGCAATAATTTTATTACGGGAGAAACACTCTCGCAAAATGATTAACAACAAATTTGAGTACTGGACACGTCTGTCATAATGCTAAACACTTTCGTACTGGCCAGGATGGCATTAGCTAGCCTGTCACTCTGAAACCAAAATGCTAGCTATATAACCACACACGGGATTGCTCAGGAATTCAAAAGACGTCTGACTGAGAAGCTGAAGAAAATGATGTTTTCGTTAAATTTAGACGAAGCAACTAACGTAAACAACGGTAAATTTTTTGAATATTTTGGTTTGTTTCTTTGATGACAGTGCTGGCAAAGTAATCACTCAGCACCTAGCTAGTCAGAAACAAGTTTCCACCAACAATTTTATTTAACTTTTGCAAATTTACACTAGACTGTGAGCAGTGCTACAGCCTTAACAGTTATTTATTTATTATTGCCCCTCAGCCGACGAAAGTCGGTCGAGGGGTATTGTCGTGGCGCGAGGCATCCGTCTGTCCGTCCGTCTGTCCGTTAACTTTTCGTTTCCGGACGATGGCTGAAAAACGCCTTGGCCAAATGCTCTCATTTTTTGGTGGTATGTTGGGGGTGGTTGGACAGGGTTGCCAACTTTGGTCATTTGGCTGGAGTGAGATTTCTCCTCAAACATGTGCATGCAGCGGCCTCAAGAAATTTTGGGCTGCCGCCACAAACCTCTTACCATCTAAACCTTTAGGCCAACCGACTACCATAATTTCCCGATTATTAACCGAGGTCATAATCTATGAGGTTAATACATGGGTGAGGGCCATACATTGGAATGCATCTTTTCATCACTCTACCTTGTCATGATCTGATTCTAATTCAATAGTTAATGTTTAGTATACTGAGGTTAATACACTGGTGAGATTAATACATGGTTTTGTTTTTTTAGTTTGCAAAAAACACTGACCTGAGGTTGATACATGTTGCAGCTTATGTTCAGGTAATGACTGTATATTGGGCCCTTAGAATGGTCCAGTATGCTCTTGTCTATCTCAACAATTTTGCTTTGGCTAATTTTACTGGGAAAAAAATTGGTGGGAAAGTTTCTTGAAAATCTCCAGTTCATTTATTGATTTAACCTTGTTAACAACAAGTGTCAGTATTTGTGAACTGAATGAACAATACATGCGCTCACAAACAGTCCGTCTTTACAAGCGCCTTCTCTGTAAACTGGAACAACAAATAAACTGGCAATGCGGATTGGGCATACTTGCTTACAGGAAGCCGAAGCAATGTCATCAACAAATAATAAAACAGTTCGGCTTATGCGGAGTTCAATGCTTGATCAATATATAATGTATTCTCCTTTAAATACACACTTTTACACCCAAACAAAAAAAAGCAGACGTTTATTTTCAGTCTTCTTTCATAATCCGATTAACAAAATGTTAAAACGATACACAGAATTACCGAGATCCGAGAATTTTTCCTAATTGATTATTCAAATTTCCATCCTTGCAGTCTCGAATTGAAGCGTAGCCTATACGTGAATGAATCTTTTTGTCATTATCTCCTCTATCAGTAGACAGGCTTCCTATAGGCTTGGTCTTAATTGTTTTGATCGTCACTCAGGCATAGTACGTGGGAACAGGTTCGCAAAATCCTGTGATAAAAGTTTGGGTCACTGCCTCACCTCACCGCACGTCTCAAGTACGCGCAAATCTGCAGTTTCGCGAGCGTTTCAGATTTGAGGTACTGCGTAATAGCGCCGCGGAAACTTAAACTGGCCCGTCATTCTGCCCAGTAGTCTTACTAAACTAGTTAATCATCTGATTGCTAATCAAGCAAAGGGGAGGATTGTGCCTCACCAAACTAACCTCCGACCGCACGTCACTGGTAGCTACCTAGCTGACTAATACAAACTAGCTTTCATTACACCTAAAACTTTACCGTTTCCTTGCTATGCTAAGAGTACATAATGCGACTTTCCATCAGACAACGTTGAACTATGAAATACAGTTGAGCAAGTAGGCCTATCTTGTTTTGATAAATCATATTTTTCTTACCTCGATTTCACACCTCGCCACTTCCACCTCTGCTTACTGGCTCTGACCCTCTGAGCCAGCAGACGGACGTCACTTACGTAATGACGGCAAATGTTTTCAGCGAATCAACAATCAGAGAAAAGTGTAAATAACGCACTTTTAGACACTGGAGTGGTCTAATTAGGAGTTAAGGGCCTATGTAAAACTAGAGCTTGTTTACAGTCATTTGGAAATGAGTGCACATGAGTGGAAAAATTTACAGCATAAAATAATGTCAGATTTGGCGTGAGATTTCTTTCTTGAGTGTGAGAGCGTGAGATTGAGGTTGAATGCGTGACTGTCATGCCAGATGTGTGAGAGTTGGCAATCCTGGGTTAGAGGAAGCTCCCTATCAATTTTTGTCCCGCTCCGAGAATCAATATGGCCGCCACGGCAGCCATCTTCATTTTCGTTTCCGGACGATAACTGAAAAACGCCTTGGCCAAGTGTTCTCATTCTTTGGTGGTATGTTGGGGATGGTTACAGGAAGCTCCCTATCGATTTTTGTCCCGCTCCGATAATCAATATGTCCGCCACGGCAGCCATCTTCATTTTCGTTTCCGGACGATAACTGAAAAATGCCTGGGCAAAATGTTCTCATTTTTTGGTGTATGTTGGGGGTGGTTACAGGAAGCTCCCTATCGATTTGTGTCTCGCTCCAATAATTAATATGGCCACCACGGCAGCCATCTTCATTTTCTTTTCCGGACGATAACTGAAAAACTCCTTTGCCAAATGTTCTCATTTTTCGGTGGTCTGTTGAGGGTGGTTAGAGGAAGCTCCCTGTCGATTTGTGTCTCACTCCGATAATCAATATGGCCGCCACGCCAGCCATCTTCATTTTCCTTTCAGGACGATAACTGAAAAACGCCTTTGCCAAATGTTTTCATTTTTTGGTGGTATGTTAGGGGTGGTTACAGGAAGCTCCCTATCGATTTGTGTCCCGCTCCGATGATCAATATGGCTGCCACGGCAGCCATCTTCATTTTTGTTTCCGGACGATAACTGAAAAACCCCTTGGCCAAATGTTCTCATTTTTAGGTGGTATGTTGGGGGTGGTTGCAGGAAGCTCCCTATCGATTTGTGTCCCGCTCCGATATTCAATATGGCCGCCAATAAAGCGCAAGGCTGAGGGGTCCCGCTCGCGACAGCGCGCTATTTTTTTAGTTAAGGTGTTGCAAACTCAAGAACGCTCTATTTAATCAGTTATGTTATTCGGGGTTAAGTTGTATGTCTAGTAAATGGTCTGTGTCTGTGATAAGGCTGTGTTGCATTACTGCTGGATAATGTGACGCTAACTTAACGCTATGGATAAATCTTGAGTTGGAACTAGAGACAACGTCAGCTCTCGTCCATGCAAGTTTCTCTAAACATCGCAAGTTGCTGCTCCTAGTTATTTACATTCAGTTTCTCAAGTGTCAGCATCCCGTTTCTTCTTTACATCTGTAATCCCCACAGTAGCGTATGTGAACGTTAATTAGGTCACTCCTCTCATCGGCCGAAGCTCAGGCCTTAGTGAATGTTGTTAATAAGACAAATGTCAGGCAGTGTCAATGTGTTACGCCTAGATTCCACCAGGCGCCAATCTGCAGCATAACGTGAGCGACGCTATTTTGCTCCGCCTTGCAGGCGACTAATGTTCCACCGAGCGTAAAATGTAAGCGCAGCGTCCTGCCAGCTGATACAATCGACCTGCTCAGATTTTGCATATTTTGTCATTTTTACCAGGATATTTGTACAACGAACTTAATTGCTTTTTGTTGTTTTTTTCTGCTTTAAAGATGTAGTATACGATCTGAGAATCATTTGCAAAAGATTGAGACGTTGAGAAAAATTTGAAAAAAGCATCCTGCCCACACGCGACACACCCTCCCTCTGTGCTCCCTGATCCTTCCCACCGAGCACGCGGCGGCAGTCCGCGTGGAGACTCCCAGACACACCCCCTCTACCAGAGCAACAAGCCGGCCGGCAGTTTATAACGCGGAAGGGGGCGGGGACGAGGCGGAACGCTGGAGCACGGGAGTCAGAGCAAGCTCGGGGAGTGTCAACTAGAGCGAGGGATTGGATGAGAGAGAGAGACGTTGACCAATGTAAGCCATCCGGCCGGATGGCTTACATTGGTCAACGTCTCTGCAGCCCTGCAGCCACTAGAGTGAATGGATTTTTTTCGTTTTTTTTGCTCTTCACATTGTGTAGATTGTACTATAGGACCATAACCACCATCTAAATGAGGTTATTAATAATGATCAAACTTTCAAATCGTATACTACAGCTTTAATAGCATTAATGTCATTTCTGACTTTGTTGTATAGCCTACTACTGTCCAGCCGTGAACGCCATAGATTAAAAAAAAAATTGTGCCCATGTTTTAGTTAAAAACAAAATCACAGACAAATGGATGAAAAGCAAGTTATAAACAAATTTTACATCAAAGATTTGTGGCTAGTTTCTTTTATTTAAAAGCGTATTCCCCTTGATAGTTACTTCCTGCCTGGCACGATCTGGTGTACGATTCCCATTAGCACAAATACTAACGTAGTTGGATCCAATGACTGTGTATGGTTGAACTACGGGACACGTATCCCTGCTATATTCAGATCAGCTCGACTGTGGCCCGCCAGCGCCAGAAATAGACTTCGCGTATTCTCGGTGGAGCAGCGCGGAGAGCCACTTCTAGGACGCTGCTGAGACGTGACGTGGCACGGCTGATGGAATCACAACCATTGTCTAGAGTGGCTGTGATCAACTCCGGCAACCGCGTCGCGGCAGTAACGCGGCCAAGACGTTCTCGGTGGAATCTAGGGGTTAGAAGCTCTTATATTGTTATTTTACGTATTTCTGTATTATGACAGACAGGCTACTATCACAAAGTGCGTTAGGACATAACTCAATTTAGTAATTTCATTTTCCGGCATGGGAATTTTTTGAGCTTTAAGCCCTGAATTTATATGACACGTTCGATATGCTTAAACAAAATATATTCCACCTTCACTGCGGGCCAAATAGATGCTTAAAGGTAACCAAAATCAAGAGCAAAGTTCCTTTGTTTTTAATTAATATTTTTTAATTATCAAATGAAAAAATTCTACAAAATCTGCGGAACAGATTTGCCTGAATGCGTTTGCCAGGTTTTTGGTGCATCAGACCATTTCCTACAATGCGAAAATAATTTCTCTCTCCTATTCATGTTTGATATGCTTCACAAAAGATTTTCTACTTCGTGTTTTAGATGCTTAAAAACCAGGGCCATCTTATAAAAGATTTATCAAAAATAAATTCATTCTAATCCATAAAAATTCTATGATGAGCGGTGGAATTCAAAGGAGTTTTTTTACCGAATTATTCGAATCATTGTCATTCTTTCAATCTAACACTGTAGCCTGGCTAGGTCTGTTTGCTTCTCATTATCACTCCTCAATCATTATAGGCTACATATTGATTTTGATTAATCAGTAGGCTAAATAAATGGCTTGATTGTTAGTTTGGCGAAGTACACAGATATTGATTTAACTCTTTCCCCTTCACTAGCACCTCTCGACTATCCCTTATTTCCCCACAAGCGCCTCCCGCCGCCCGGTCTCGATCACCACTCAAGCGACTCTTGACGTCTCACCGGGATTTCCCCATAAGCGTCTGTGGACAACTCTCTATTTTAAGCTTTTATGAGATTGAGACTATGACGTCAACAGTTTCGGGGTAGATGCATAATTGAAGGCATATGATTGGTTAATAAAAATAAAGTATGTGTAGTGTCATCAAAGCATGTGTTCTCATGAATAAACTGGGTTTTTTCCATGTACGGTATGCAGTGGCGGAGCTAGAACTGGGAACTGGGGGGGCACAGACACGCCGCTTTATGACAACAATTAGTCCTGGCTAGTTCTCAATCATTTTCGTTTATCAACGAGTTTTCCAATTATCGTAATTGGCCATTGAAGACACGGTTTCTCTCCATGTGCGATCTAACAGCGATGAAATAATGGGCTAAATTCAGTACAGAAAAATAATTTACTTATTAATAGGCCAATGCTTTGTGAAAGGCAAACTGCTCTGAAACTTCCGCGCTGCCTTTTTCGCACATCAGGCGATTTAACTTGCGCTTCATGATCGTTTAAATTCCTCGTTTAAAAACGGAAAAACTTGCATAATTAAAGTGTTCAATTCCGCGTGATGATTTCTTAAATTCGCGTTGATTGAATAATAACCGATCCGCGTTCCCATGAAATACCCTGTATCGCCTTTCACTCTCGGTACTGCGTGAGTTGATGAAAAAGTGGCGCTCGGCAATTAAATATAAAAAGCGTGCGACTCAAGCCATATGCGTGAGAGTCGACAGGTCTGCAATTTTAAATAACGCTGATTTAAATGCAGTTAATACGCGTGACTCCAGATGAACAATTGTCGTCTTACCTAATCTGGGAGAACTAGCAGCACCTGTTAAGTGTGGAGTGCTCTCGGGGTGAATCTTTTGTTAATTATGAAAATGACTGAGTAAATGGGTGTTATCACATCAGCAGCTCTGTGTGGAGGTAAGGTTGCACCAGCCAGCTCCCCACAGAGTATACACTGCTGTGTTATCTTCAGGGCTGTGAGGGGGAAAGAGTTAAGGTAGGGTAATTTTGCCAAGGTGAAGGAAGCTGTCCAACCTTGCTGGTAATTAGCTGACTTCAAAACGCAATTTTATTCCCGGAAGCATTTCAAATAGCTTCTGATGTTTCGTTCAGCACCGCATCAGGTATGCTTCATAGAGAAAATAAAAAGCAAGCTCATCTGCGTGCACCATGGCGGCAGTAACTTTTATTGCGCTTAAAATTATCGCGATAAATTTATTGCCCAGCTCTAGACTGCACCAAGATAATTATAGCTGCTATGAAGGGAATTTTATTTAGCATCTTTTTATATGACTTTGTTTGAGCGGAGTGTCAATATGCTTGATTTATAAAACATTGTGTATGCAACTTTCCTGCTCATATGAGACCAATAAAAGTCCCATTGTAACGAAAATAGGGCCAACACACAATGAGTTCCAATTAGAAGCATACAGCATTGGTCACCGATATAATCAGTAACAGTTTGGTTAATAATGTTGCAAGTTGACCATAGCTGTGATTTCACCACATGCCCTTGTGGGAAGAGCCGTTTTTTTGTTTTTATTTATGTTTTCATTTCATCAATAGGAACGTGAGGGATGGCAGGCTTCCGCTTGCCCCCTCTCCCTACCATTGGAGAGATTATCCGGCTGTACAACCTGCGAGCAGAGAAGCAGCTTTCTCAGAACTTTCTGCTGGACCTCCGGCTCACAGGTAGGGAGGCCATTTCAGTCTTTGTGATATGAGCTCTGCTGACCAGAGACCTTGGTGCAGAGACCAAGGTGTTGGTTTCACTGGGTTGTGGGGAGGGCGGATATGGCGTCAGATGGATCTCAAAGATGTCATTTGTAGCGCAGATCCATGGAATTGGGTAATGCTGACATTATGGATCTTTGCTGCTTCAG
Source organism: Gymnothorax javanicus (assembly GCA_029692085.1). NCBI lineage: Eukaryota > Metazoa > Chordata > Actinopteri > Anguilliformes > Muraenidae > Gymnothorax > Gymnothorax javanicus. The sequence goes on along the minus strand of CM056193.1, from coordinate 122,603,331 downwards.
CTGTTTAACTGCCAGAATTTATAACGGTCAGGCGGATTTCTATTAGGGGTTGATATATGTGTGATAGTAAATGGCCTGAAATTTCTTTTGGTGTAAAATCTATTAGTAAATAGGAAAATTCCAGGTTTTCAGGTTCCAGAAGTCGACGGTTTGGTTTTTATGGTCTCGAGAAGGGTCACCCTCCAGAGGGCCAAAATTGAACTTTTAAGAAAAATAGGTTTTTGAGTTGAAATATCTCAGTGCGCCCTCAATAGCCCAGCTTCATTTTTACTGTTGTCAGTCTATATTAGGAGGAGTTTTGGAAAATTACGAAATTTTGGTGGGCTGTTGAGGGGGCCACCTATAGGGGGCGCTTGAAAACGCCATCTTGGACCAAAGTAGCATTCATGTTTGAGGCATTCCTTGCTTGCGCCCTCATTAGCCCAAGCTTGTTTATACAAGATATGATTCTATAACAGTGCCTTGTACTATTCCACTTGAAATTGTAGTGGGGTGGTGAGGGCGCGGAACTATAGGTGGCGCTCAAGTCGGTGAAAATGCAAAAATAGGGGTATTCTGCGGCTGTAGATCTCCATGCGCCCCCATCAGATTTGAATGAAATTCTGTTTTATTTGATCGCCCTACATGTCCACTATGTGTACCAAAAAGATTGATGTGGGGTTCAACTGTTTTAACCCTTTTTGACCATCACTCTGAAAGGTGTGACGTGACCATTCCATACGCTTGTCTATGTAGTGCTGTTGCGGTACATAAGTCAGCATAGGTGTCAGTTTGAATTCAATGCCAATGGATGATTTTTAGTGGAGCAATCAGCAATTTAAAGCTCTCTTCTGAACCAGTGTCCGGCCTTCTGCTGACTTCCCTTGGAATGTTTCGAAGATTGGAGGCGGGGCCGGACGGATTGCACGCTTCACCGGCCACGAATAAATTAAAAAAAAAAATTGTTTAATTTTGTCATGCTAATTTCAGGAAAATAAATCACTCATTATCTCCATCATCCCTCCTTTGTTAGAGAAAACTCAGGTGAAAGTATGATGTCAGACACTTGGTTTTCCCCCCTAGTCTGTTATTTTTTGGAGATAACGACGGAAAACATGAAACGAGCCAGGAGTTAGAAAGTAAAAATTGTGCACATTGTCAGGTGAAACTGAAAGTACACAGTGCAACAGCTTGATGCATACAGATGTGAATGTGAAAATGTGGTGACTCCTTTTTGATGATCTTTTCCACCTTCTGCTCAGCAGACGGTTCTATCTGATCCCCCGTCCTGGGCCCACCCACATGTGTGCAGTTCCATGTATTGCTTTTCCTGTCCCAGTCTCACTGCTGCTCAGTTGGATGAATAGATTTTTATTTCAGGCTCTCCAGCTAATGAAATAACCCTTGGCCAAGGGCCAGATGTGTGCACCTTCAGTTGGTTACCTTTCCATCATGCCTTGTTGCCTTCATCCCTTTATTCAATCCACAGACGTCACAAAGTCAATAGCTGTACAAAAGTGCCCTGGAGAGTTTTGTTCAAAAAATGCCCTTGCCCCTCCTAATTGTAAAACCTCCCATTTCATCCTCAGGATGGGGGAGCTGACGAAAATGCTTTCTTTACTTTGCAGTTCCAAGAATGGCAACCTCACACCCAAGTCCTGAATATGAGAAGTGTGTCTTCTGGGATGGTCAAAAAGAGGTTAATACAGTTGAACCCCACATCAATCTTTTTGGTACATATAGTGGACATGTAGGGCTATCAAATAAAACAGATTTCATTCAAATCTGATGGGGGCGCATGGAGATCTACAGCTGCAAAATACCCCTATTTTTGCATTTTCACCAAATTGAGCGTCACCTCTAATTCCGCGCCCTCACCATCCCACTACAATTTCAAGTGGAATAGCACAAGGCACTGTTATAGAATCATATCATGCATAAACAAGCCTGGGCTAGTGAGGGTGCAGGCAAGGAATGCCTCAAACGTAAGTGCTACTTGGGCTCAAAGTGGTGTTTTCAAGCGCCCCCTATAGGTGGCGCCCTCAACAGCCCACCAAAATTTCATGATTTGCCAAAACTCCTCCCAACACAGATTGACAACAGGGAAAATGAAGCTGGGCTATTGAGGGTGCACTGAGATATTTCAACTCAAAAACCTATTTTTCTTAAAAGTTCAATTTTGGCCCTCTGGAGGGTGACCCTTCTGGACGCCCTAGCAACCAAACCGTTCACTTTTGGAACCTGAAAATTTGGGATTTTCCTGTTCACCCAAAGGCCTTCCACTGGAAAAAGATTCAGTCAAATATCTAACAGACATATATCACGCACCGCCTGAACGGTATAAATTCTGGCAGTTAAGGTGCATCTATTATGCTCCTTTTAATGGTCATTAGCTTACTGGCCCTATGGGCCAATAAGCTATTGTCGTGGAGTGGCGTCCGTCGTCTGGAACATGTTTTCTTTTTTTTGGCCTGATGAATTTTCCCATAAATTTGCCATGCTAGACCATAGCTCTAGACGTTCTTTTCGGATTTTTAATTGAATCTTTTTTGTCTGTTTTATGGGCCCTTGAACTTTTGGCCCTAATGTTAAAGGTAGGACTGAGAAATTTTAAATAATTATTTCTAAAAAACTGAGCGATAATTTTTTTTTTCTAAATCAGGCAAAAAACTCACCTTGGTACCCTCAAAGTACACCGCAAGCACCATTTTGATTGAATCGACGGAAGTGGGTCTCGTGGGGGTGCTGTACTTTAACATTGGGTCTTATGGAGAATATGCAAGATGGCTTGTGGAGGCCAAATGCTTGCAGATAGAGATTTAAGTTTGTATTATCAACATATGTGTGCAGGACAGGAAAAGGGGTCACTTGGGTCATTTTATGAAAATTGAGATTTTCCAACAAAATCAAATAGTGATCCAAGTTTTCATTTTGAGAAAAAAATGGTGGTTTTGTGCAAAGCAAAGTGTTGTAAATTGACAGTACAGTAGTGCTGGGATATCACAATCACTGGGATATCACTGAGATACCCCGTTAATCTCAGAATGGAAAAAAATCCCAAGTGACCCCTTTTCCTAGTCCTGCACACATATAAGAAGTCATATATGACCTATGTTTTGGCAATATTAAATTTGACTACAGATGATTTTGAAAGGTCAAACTCAAGGTCAAGGAACATATTAATAATGTTAAGAGGCATTCCAGGAGAAAATGGCACTTTTTGAAGAAGTTGAGGAGTTGACCCCCCCTGGAATTGAATGAAACTTGGCACAGAGGTATATATACGTGTCTCACGGAAAAAGCCAAATTTTTAGGTCCGTATCTCCCTTTGCCTGGCGGTGGTGCCACCTGGAAGTCACTAAAGTGGCTCAGTTTTGCTGTTGACACCAAATTTTATATCAACTATCATGACTTAAGGATACGCAGTACCAAATATGTTGTACTTTTATCATGACCTGTGACACTTCAAGTCTGGATACACATCAACACCACATCGGTGCCAAGCTCAGTAACTACGTTATTGAGCTGGAATTATTTGAAAAATAACAATAGAAAGTGAAAATGGGAATGAAATAATATCCTAGACATATACCAATCTAGAATAGTTTATTGTGTGTTTACCCACAACAAGACTATCATTTTTTTGTGAATAGTACCTTGGTATCTTGCTGGGTTAGTGCAGTGGACGGCCGGAAAGATGGTCAAAATTGATTTTTGGTGCATGTTTGCGGTTTATTTTCTCATTAACCCAGATATCTACTGTGGTTGTAAATGCCATTTGTTGTGCTTTTGGAACTCTATTTTCAGGAATACCAAGCATTTCTTTGGTAGTATCTATACTTTCAAGCTCTATGGAGCTAGAATCAGAGGAAACTCAAAACGGACCATTTCATAGGAGATTGTGCCTGTGTTTAAGTGGCATTATTTTGTTTACGCAGCAAGATAGAGATCTGAAATTCTCTGGATACATAGTCCCTTTGGGGTAAATTACAGTATTAGTAAAATCTGAATGGTAGTATTTTCAGTGCAGATGATATTCAACATCAAAAGTCGGAAAATTTGCTGTAGACTGGATGCAAATGCTGGCTATCCCCAGCAATGTACCAAAGAAATTGTTTTTGTCTTTTTACCAAGTTTAGCTTGGTACTATGCTGGGTGGATGGCTATCTGACCAAAGGTGGTGCTCTCACGAGCTAATGTTCTACGAAACAAATATTTCATAATCCCAGACATAAACCAAAGGTCTATCTTTTGACATATATTAAGTACATGCGCAGTTATTCATAAAATTTGTAATCTCTTTGGTATAAAGCTGGGTTGGTTGGAAAGTGGTGGTGATTATAAGCGTCACGAACGCACCATACACGTACTATTAGTCAAGACAAGTTTATTTATAAAGCACATTTAAAACAACTGAAGTTGAACCAAAGTGCTGTACAGTGACAATTGGCAAAGAATAAAATGGGAAAACTAAAACATTTATAAAAAACAATAAAACTGTTAAATGAAATCACCAACAATAAAAGAATGTACATATAAAGCAAACAGAAGTAGACAAATTGATAAATAAAGATAACATAAAGTGCACACAATTAATAGCGACAGTTAAAAGACAAGCATAAAAGCGCAACAGGAAAACGGCACAATAAAAACTTGACATGACAAAAACAGATGAACAAGCGGATTAAAAAGTAAGAGAATAGAGAGAGGTTTTCAAACGTGATTTAAAAATGGCAAGAGAAGGTGAAGACCTGATTTCTAGGGGTAGTTTATTCCACAGTTGAGGAGCCGCAACTGAAAAGGCGCGGTCACCTTTGGTTTTTAGGTTCGACCGAGGAACTGACAAGAGCAATTTACTGGATGATCTTAGGGACCATGCAGTGGAGTAAGGCGAGACAAGATCTGATATGTGCCCTGGAGCCAAACCATGGAGAGCTTTAAAAACAAATTATAAAACTTTAAAATCAACTCAAAATTTAACTGGCAGCCAGTGTGGGGCTGCCAACACAGGGGAGATATGGTCCCTCTTTCTTGACCCAGTCAAGAGCCGAGCTGCAGCGTTCTGAACTAACTGAAGTCGGGAGAGGCATGACTGTGAGATAGCCAAGTACAGAGAATTACAATAATCCAACCGACACGTAATAAAAGCATGGATAACAGTCTCCAGGTCTGCTTGGGAGAGTAGAGTTTTTAATTTAGAAATACGTCGGATTTGAAAAAAGCTGCTCTTAACTACTGCACTAATTTGGCCCCCAAAACTGATAGAAGAATCAAATTAGACACCGAGATTTTTCATTACAGAGCACTTGTTGACAGAGAGGGGACCAAGTTTTCCTTTAATGATTTCAGATGAGCCAGGGGGCCAAAAAATAATAACTTCTGTTTTTCCCTCGTTTAATTGGAGAAAATTATTGTTCATCCAAGTTTTGACATCATTTAAACAATTGACCAAGGGCTGCAAGCAGGAGGTTTGATCAGGTCTCAGGGAAAGGTACAGCTGAGTATCATCAGCGTAACAATGGTACGAAACCTTGTGGTTCTGGAAAACAGAGCCCAGTGGGAGCATATTAAGTGAAAACAAGAGGGGGCCTATAATGGACCCTTGAGGAACACCACAGGTGATTGCAGCTGAGGATGAGGACAGATTTCCTATCTGTACAGAAAATGACTGGTCCTTTAAATATGATGCAAACCAATCATGGGCATTGACCTGAATACCAACACTAAATTTAAGGCGGTCCAACAGAATGCCATGGTCAATGGTATCAATGGCCGCGGAGAGGTCCAGTAATACTAGCACAACACAGGACCCTGAATCGAGAGATAGTAACAGATCATTAGTCACTTTCAAAAGTGCTGACTCTGTACTGTGAAAAGACCTAAAACCAGACTGAAACTTGTCAGTGATTTCATGTTGATTAAGATATGTAGAAAGCTGGTGAAAGATGACCTTCTCCAAAATTTTTGACAGGAATGGCAACTTAGATATAGGTCTAAAATTATTTAGAACTTTAGTGTCGAGATTAGGTTTTTTTCAAGAGCGGCTGGACCACAGCTTGTTTGAAATTGAGCGGAACTGAACCATGCTGCAGACTAGTGTTTATTATAGCCATAATGCTTGGCCCAATGATAGGCAGTAGCTCTTTGAGGAGACGAGAAGGCAAGATATCCAGAGTGCAGTTTGTGGGATGCATATTTGAAACAATGTCACTGAGCTGAGAAAGAGAGATGGGCTGGAACTGGCTAAAAGAGCAGGATGGGGCAATTAGTGCAGATGGGTCATCACTAGAGGGAGAAATCTGAGAACTTATTTGATGGATCTTGTCTGTGTAAAACTTTAAAAAGACATTGCACGTGTTGGAAGTTGCATCCACAAAAATGGGTGAAGAGGGATTGGTGAGTTTAAGAGAACTGATCGACTGACAGCTGCCTGCATTTATACTGCCTATTGAAAACAGTGGCCAAGCCACCACCTTCCCCGCTGGCCCTTGGGGAATTAAAAAAACCACAATTAGGAGGAGAGAGTTCACACAGAGGGCTGGAGTCGCTGACGGTCAGCCAGGCTTTGGTTACAAATAAAAAGTCTAAACCCTGTGAACTAAAAAAGTCATTCAAGATAAATGACTTATTTGACACTGATCGAGCATTTATCAATGCCATTTTTGCGGAGACCATGGGTGAGGGAGTTGCGGATGGATTTCGTCGGTATTCCAACTCGCGAAGATTTAGATGATTCACGCCATCACTTTTGACTCGCTGTCTTGCGGTGAATCGAGAGCGCGACGGGACGGATGACAGGAATGAAGCCGTCAGTGTTGATGCCGACAGGCGTGCACAGACTGTGCCGAGCGCTGCGATGTACATAGGGTGGGCGGCAAGCGATTCCAAGAGCAACGCAGAGTTTATAAGTCCTGGACAGAAGACGATACGAGCAGTTCAAGTGTAGGAGGTCCGATGTCGAATACGAGTAACCCATAGTGAAGAGCGTAAGCAGACCCAGTGAGAGACACAATACACCATGCCAGATGTTCCACAGGTCCCTTTTATATGCACAAAATATCAGGAGCGGACGGAATAAATAAGACATTGGCCCACTTTCCCTTGTCACGTAAATAATCCGATACCTTCCGTCCGTAAAATAAGCTCACACACGGTCAAGTTAGAAGTAAAGCCACGTTAGCCAGCTAGCAGCCAGTAATGGCACCTAGAAACCAGCGTTAAATTTAGAGAAGCAGTTGGAAAACTACCATCTCGAAACAAAACGCAGTGAACTGACCATAGCAAGAAAGCGGAAACTTACTTGCAAGTAGCCAGGTTAGTTCAGGCGTCTGGAGCAGCGGAGGCTCGTGTTAGGCCGGTGGGAGATATTCAGGACCAAAATCGGATTAACGCATCCAGGTGAGTGCAGTCCAGAGTCACAGTCCGATGCCGTTTCTGTTGTGGGAATTTTAAATTGTATTCCTGAAATAAATCAGACTGAGACAGATGAGAGTAAATAGGATCCTTTACAACGTGCGCACGTACAGTCCAAGTTACATCAGCAGAACAAAGACAAAGGAATCTCTCCTTTGCTTTGGATATATGTAAAAGCACAAAGTCAGAATCCCCTCCCCTTTGGGGCTGAAAAACATCATGTTGGTTCCAGCCGTTGCTCGTGCCAGGAGTTGGCATCCCACGTAGGGCTGACCCTGACAGCCTTATCTGCAGTACAGAGGAGTCTTTCTCTCCCCCAGTCACCTGTTGCTTATCTCGTGGTTCTGCAAGCTTCACAGGAACTGTCTCCTGGGAACACACAAAACTCAAAATACACTCCTTGGTCCGGCTGGACCTCAAGGTTTCAGATAGAATGAATACACATTAAACACAGTTAATGGCTTTTCTACTTACTTATAAAAGCTAGATTGTATAAGCTTAGCAATCATGCCTGACCTAGGCTGCTCAAAGGATAAGCAATTAATAACACAATAAGCAATAATAAGGAATTTATGACTGAATTCCACCAACAGTTTCAGTTGCAGTTTTCGGTGAATAAACAGATATAATCCACGAGAGGGAAAAATACGGTTACTCGAAAGACACAACAAGTATTTCGTAGTAGAGCCGGAGAGCAGCGGCAGACATTCACGCCAGCGTACACTCAAACCGAAAGCCGGAAATGTCCAATACTATTACCAAGTATGGGTACAGCACAGTCAAAAATGAACAATACGTTATAAAATATGACCAGTCCAAAATTTTTAAATGCCAAAAAAGAACTAATGTAAAAGGCGTACCACCATAAGTACGTATGCAGACATGCATCAACAGTATACGTACACTTGCATAAAATAACAGTCAATAATTTGAACTCTGAATAACTCTGAAAAAGAATCTTAGTCACACAACCATGTACGTGAAGACAGAATGGATAGTGCAAAAGTTAAAACTGTTTTATACTTTTCATGTTATCCAAAGCGAAATGATGTAAACCCAGCATGTGACTAACTCGATCCCTCAGTCTGTTTTTGGAATTCGACCGTGGGTTGGCGGCACCTGATGGTACACATCAGAGGTGCTCCTTGGCCTCGGCCCTGAGCAGCCATCCATGCCCTTCTTCATTCAGTCCGAGTCGATGTTTCCCGCGGAGGCAGTCGAGCCTTAGGCAATCCCTACTAAACTAGATCCTGGGTCTCTACAGGGCTGCTTACGGGCCGTTGATGGTGAGCTTGTCAGTCTCTGAATTAAATAGCGGGCTGGAGCCTATATGGCACAATAGTTGCGTCAACACCCACGGCTTGGTATGCACGGAAATGGGAAGTCTGGTAAAGAAACCCCGCCCTCCCAACCAGCGGGCATCCTGTAGGCTAGACACCATGGGCAGGTGTTAGGAATGAAGGCATGCAACTTACCACTGCAAATGAACTGCCCTTTTCTTGGCTGGCTGCAGCTTGCTTGCCTACGACCTCTGTGCCCTATTTCAGGACAACCGCACGCTCAGCGCAACTGCTGCGCCTTTTTCTATACCCAAGCACCATGCCCTAGGGAAATCCTAGAATTAACACTAAAGCCTGCTCTATAATTTTAATTGCAAAGGGAAAAATGCTGAGAATTTGTTATTTTCTGTAAACGCACCAACACTAAAAAACTGTACACTGTACTGGCTACTGGTTATGCCCCCGTCACACTTATTCAAAATCAGCAGGAATCAAGCAGAACCAGCCAGAATGAAGAATTTTCGCGCAACATTCGGGCAGGAATTTCAAATTGACCAAAATTCTTACAGCTTTGAAAGAATGCCGTTCGAATACTTAGAATGTGCTTCAAACCCGCCTCAAATGATTCTTGCACATTCTGGGTGTATTAGCTCTCGAATGCAGCTTGAATGTAGTTGGAACACAGTAGGAATATTTAGAATGCTGTTAGAATGCAGTCAGAATATTTAGAATGCACTTCGAATGCTGTACGAGTGCGGTTCAATTGCTGCCTGAACACCACCCGAAGTCTGGTTGGAAGGTGCCTCGAATGCTGTACGAATTCACCTCGAATGCAGTCAGAACGCTCCCAGAATGGCCGCCGAATAGGGGAGACTGGGGTCCGATGAGCCATGGGGACCAATCAGCCATATCACTATTTTGCGATCAATGGATGCCAAAGGTGTTTAAAATAGGCAAAATAGCGATACGGCTCATTTATCCCCACGACAGTCAATGGTGAAATATTTTGCCTATTTTAAGCAGCTCTGTCATCGATTGATCGCAAAATAGTGATATGGCTCATTGGACTCCAGTCTCCCCTATGGTCAGAACGTCCAAGAATTCAAACAGAATGCAGCTTGAATACTCAGAATGTACTTGGAGTGTACTTAGAATGTAACACGAGTGTCCCAAGTGTAGCAAGAATGTCGCCGGTATGGTCCCCAATAGGGTATAAAATTGATTGAGTAATTGCTGACTACAGCAGGGGAGCGTAAATATGCCACTAAAACTGACGCCAAATGTGTGAGAGTTAACAGGTATGCGTTATTAATGAAAACTGGCCATACCTGATAATGTTGAGAGTTTTTGGAGTTTCTGTAATGGTAATTTAAACGAATGATTGAAAACAGGTCATGACAAATCATTATTTTTAAGGGATGGGTTTCATCCTCCCCTATCGCGAGTTCACCAGCCGCCACTAATTCCAGCGGCAATCGAAAGGTTCCAACGGCATTCGAAGTGCATTCCAGCTGAATTGTTTTAATATCGAAATAGATTCCGGCAGCAATCGAGATGCATTTAAGGTGCATTCTGGCTCTTTCAAGGCGCATTCAGGACATTCTGGCACGGATTTGACGTGGCTTGCCGTTTCGATTCTCCCTTGAATGCAATCAGAATGTTTTGAATGCTGTTGGAATGCTGTAAGAATATTTATAATGCAGTCAGAGCGCAGTTAGAATACACTTCGAATGCCGTTCGATATTTCTCCACTTCAAATGCACCTGGAAAGTTTTGAGCATGAGCAAAACATTTGGGCCGGCCACAAGAATGGGCCCAAATATTTGGAATGCACTCAGAATGCAGTCAGAATTTTTAGAACGCACTTGGAATATCCAGGAATATACAAAGAATTTTCAATCCGATGGCATTCTGGCTCATTCCGCCTCTAGTGTGACTAGGGTATTAAAGTCTTGCATGTTGACACAGTGCTACAATCACCACGAGCATTCTTTTTGAATTTACAACCAACCCAGCTTTATACCAAAGAGATTACAAAATTTATATATTACTGTGCATGTACTTTATATATGTCAAAAGACAGAACTTTTGTATATGTCTGAGAATATGGAATATTAGGTCAGTAGAACATTAGCTCTTTAGAGCGCCAGTTTTGGTCAGATAGCTACCCACCCAGCATAGTACCAAGCTAAACTCTTTTTTTTCTTGAAGAAAACTAGCTGTGTGTATCACAATTCAAAAACAATGTCTTTGTTACATTGCTGGGGATAGCCAGTATTTGTATCCAGCCTACAGTGACGCCCGGGAGCGAAATTTTCCAACTTTTGATGTTGAATATCATCTGCACTGGAAATACAACCATTGCTATTTTACTCATGCTGTAATATGCCCCAAAGGGACTATGTATCCAGAGAATTTCAGATCTCTATCTTGCTGGGTAAACCATAATAATGCCGCCTAAACAAAGGCACAATCTCCTGCGAAACGGTCCGTTTTGAGTTTTCCTCCAACTTTGGCTCCATCTAGCTTGAAAGTGTAGATACTACCAAAGAAATTCTTGATATTCCTGAAAATAGAGTTCCCAAAGCACAACAGACGGCATTTACCACCACAGTACATATCTGGGTTACTGAGAAAATATACCGTAAATATGCACTAAAAATCAATTTCGACCATCTTTCCAGGCGTCCATTGCACTAACCCAGCAAGATACCAAGGTACGATTCACTGAAAATGTTAGTCTTGTTGTGTGTAAACGCATAATAAAGCATTCTAGATTGGTATAAGTCTGGGATATTATTTCATTCCTATTCCCATTTTCAATTTTTATTGTTATTTCTCAAATAATTCTGGCTCGATAACGTAGTTACCCAGCTTGGCGCCGATGTGGTGCTGATGTCTAACTGGGACTTGAAATGTCACAGGTCATGATAAAAGTGTAACATATTTGGTACTGTGTACCCTTGAGTCATGATAGTTGATGTAAAATGTGGTGTCAACAGCAAAACTGAGCCACTTTTTTGGCTTCCAGGTGGCGCCACCGGCAGGCAACATAAGATACGGACCTAAAAATTCGCCTTTTTCCATGAAACACCCATATCTACCGCTGTGCTGTTTCATTCAATTGCAGGGGGGTCAACTGCGCACCGAATGTCAATCTCTCATGGAATGGCTCTTAAAAAATTGGACATGAAATTTCAAAAAATTTTCTCAAAAACTGCCTTATAACTTCTTTCTAAATCTGGCTGTCAACTCACCTTGATACACTTTATGTACAGTACGAGCGCCATTTTGTTTGAATCGACGGAAGTGGGTCAAGTGGGGGTGCTGTATTTTAACATTGGGTCTTATGGAGAATGGGCAAAATCGCCTGTGGAAGCTAAATGGTTGCAGATAGATATTAAGTTTGTATTATTGACATTTAGAAAGTCATATTTGACCTGTATTTTGGATGTGTTAAAGCTGACCTCAGATGACCTTGAAAGGTTAAACTTGAGGTCAAGCAAAATGTTGCAATTTTCAAAGGCTTCTAGGCTTGAAAATATTGAAGCGAACACGGGGGGGAACATCCACACAGAAAGGCCCCGAGCCAGATTCAAACCCACGACCGTTTTGCTGTGAAGTGGCAGTGTTAACCACTGCGCCATCGTGCTGCCATCACCATGATTGAAATAACTTGCTGGGAATCGCCATCTACGTGATCAGGAGAAACCCAGTTTTGAACTGTTAGCTTTTACTCGCAGTTCATTTCAGCTGCAGTAGTTGGAATATCATTTTGCCATGAGATTATCATTTCAAATTAATTAAACAGATGTATACGCCCAACTCTACCACTTGCATGAAACATGTCTCCATTAGAATTATATTTTATGTCCTGTGGGCTCGGATTGTAAGAGAGCTAAGAAGGAAATTATGCGGGCTTGTGCCAAAACAAGTGGATCGGTTAGGGATGAAAACTAGCGACTGGTTAACTTCTATGAGTGGAAAGCTGGCGACATGATTCTAAAACAAATAAGCAGAGCCACGATTACCGTGATTTATTTACATGTATTTCTTTCAGGCTACATCAACTCAAATGCCTGATTTCTGGTTCTCTTGCCTAGAAACCCAGACACCAATACGAATAAAAACTACTTGAAGGGGCTTTGAAAGAGGCATTGAATGACAAATCAGCGCAACACAATGCGTTTTGAATCACTTTACAGTGAATAAAATACTCTTGGACGTCCACGTTATCAGTGCAATCGCTGACCTACCTCTGAAACAACTTTAGTCAACTCTTGTAAAAGTGGACAATGCCCACACATGTTACCACGCGACTCGGCCATGGCGCCATTGTGTGGTGCATCAATAATAAGACAGAAGTGTGCTGATTGGTCATATGTTAATGAGTTTATATTTAAGCCCAAAGCCACAGTGGGGAAAAAAAATTTTCGCGCCTGGCCTACAGCTCTGTAGTTCAGTAATGAAATAAAGTCAAATCGACTGTGCAGATTTTCGGACAACCACTGTTATCCTGAAAAATGCTCGCCCGTCTCACATATAGGCAATTTAACGCTGGAAACGGCTGGACCAGTGTAAAATCAGACTAGCCTGTCTCAGTGTCTGAGGTAAACATTCCCCGTCTCAGAGATGGCAAGACGGGTAGCTGGCTTACACTATGATTTGAGGACTGGTCGGTTTTTACAACGAAGATTGACTGCACTCAAGGCATCATAGTGGAGTTAGGAGACCCTGAAAAAGGTCCGAGCTGAACAAGTCAGTTTTTTGCCAACTTTGGATTGGCAAATTCACCCTGTGGGCAGTTAACTATGGTAATGAAACTTGTTCTACATAAATGCATATATCTTGGCTTTATTGTTCAAAATTTTTTCATCTCCTTCAATATTTAATCATGTTACCAAATATAGGCGTTTTTGGGTAAAAACGCCCATTATTATCCGCTTTGTTCTGCAACTGCTCTGCTAGTTTTAAATAGACAGTGCCTACTCATAAACTCAAGTTACGTCATTTCCTAAGATAATCTGACATCTGACATGATGTTGCATTCCCTCCCTAGGATCTCCGATGTATTGCATCATCTTCCATGGGTATTGCATCAGATCTCCCGTTTATTGCATCATCTTCCATGGGTATTGCATCATCTCTAGTTAAAACAATTGGGTAGCTAATTAATGAATTCATTGAGGCAATGAAAGCAGCTTTGACTTGCTGGCGCGATTTGACCAAGCACAGAAGCTAACTGGCACAAGATCCCACCACTGCTTGATTCCGATCTCTCAAACTGAACTGAGAATGAAAAGGATATCAGCGGATGATCATTCAACTGTTGTCGGTAAAGAGCAACCAACAGCCGAGTTTGATAATGCTGAGTTACAGCCAGGAAAATATGTTGCTTGCATGTATGATAAGGAATGGTACATAGGCTGTATTGTCAAGCGTTCGGATGAAGACAGTGATGTATTCATCAATTTTATGCAGCAGTCAAACACAGGTTTTTTCTCATGGCCTGCCTCCATTTGTAAGAATGCCTGCTGGGTGAGTCCAAGTGAAGGCATCCAGAAAATCAGAAAATTCCTGTGTCACCTCCTCAGAAATTTCTCAAAAAATTCATATAGGTACTTCTGGTGGACTTATGAAATAATACCAAGTATTAGACCAATATCCCTAATAGTTTTGAAGTGATGGCCAGTCACAATTTTTAGTATTTTTTTTAAATTTTGACAAAATTGTGTTTCGTCCAACTTTTGGCTTCCACTGCTCCTCTATTATTTGACCTACAGATCAGATTTTTGGTCTCCCTGGCCAACTTTTCCCTTAGAATCAGAATTTCTGGTCAGATTATGTGTATCTACCTTGGTTGCTCCACAATAGGGCTCCAAAGTTGGCTGAAAAGCCAAAAATTGCAAAAATTGCTGTACTTTTTATATGCTACAGTTCAGAAAGTTTAGGGAATTCAAGCTTGAAATTTTTTTTGTGACCATTCCTGATACCTGTCATAGGTAATCCACTTTAATCTTGTTTGTATCTTGGCAGAAATGAGAAGAAAATTTTTTTTAAAAAATTTTGCTCGTTTTTCATTTTACGGAAAAAATATCTATTTTGAAGTCCATGGTTCAACATGTGCGCAATTGATCACATCCTTCAAATTTTTACCATAGATTGCTATAGTTGTCAACTTCATCTGACAAAAAAATTGGGATAGTGTTCAGCCTAGTTTTTTACTGCAGTTTTTTGAATGATGTTACCTATTTCGAGCAGATATTGATGAAAATTCAGCATCGTGTAGCATCAATTGCCAAATTCAGCACATTTGCCACATCTAGGCTCTTTGAAACAGCTAAATACATGCAAAAAATAACTTCAATACAATTTTTCAAGCAAAATAATTGTTTTATTTGAAGCTTAACAATGGATTACATGTACAACTACTACATTGGAATGGTTCACTACTACATTGGAATGGTTCACGTGGTTTTTGTTAGAGACCATAAGAATGCTGCTTTTAATCTCATTATGTAATTTTTGCTAACATTGCTAACTATCAAATTTTCATTCACCGCCAGGAACTTAGAGGACTAAAAATCACACATTATGCAAATCTGTAATGGAATCAGGATAAACTTATACAATTGCTACACCAAAACATGGAAATTACACTTACATGAAATCTGTTTGGTATGAATATTTCCTGGATCTGCACATGTACGCTGTTCACTCACGAACCGAGATAAAAACATCTTCTCACGATGAAAACAAATTTGCTCAATTTCCTCAAGCATAACTCCAGATCACCAGGCGAGCAATTCTTGATCCTCATTGCTTAAGAAGCCAGTTTTTCTTGCCATACGTGTATTGTGACATTCATCACCCAATTTGGTGCCTAAGTCACACTGTGATTAATCCTTCTTACCCTCCATGGTTTGAGTGATTATGATAATCTGATCATTGGAGCTCTTTTATACTGGTCATCATTACGCAATACCAAAACGAGTTCAGACAAATTATTGATTAAGTCATCACACTTCACTTACCTCAGATTGCAGATTTAATGATGATGTAAGATGAAACAAGTTTGTGCTTGTCTCAAGATTTCATTATTTGTTCAAGTTTTAACATGATGAACTGAACATTACTTAATATTCATACTTTCAACAAATCTATAGCATTTTATGATGTACGATGGTGCGTTTAAATGGCCAATATGGTGTGTCTATTGAAAAATTCACATAAAATAAACTAGGCTTAACAACATCCCAATTTTTTTGTCAGATAAAGTTGACAACTATAGCAATCTATGGTAAAGATTTGAAGGATGTGGTCAATTGCGCACATGGTGAACCATGGACTTCAAAATTGATATTTTTTCCGTAAAATGAAAAACGAGCAAAATAAAAAAAAATTTTTTCTTCTCATTCCTGCCAAGATACAAACAAGATTAAAGTGGATTACCCATGAGAGGTATCAGGAATGGTCACAAAAAAATTTCAAGCTTGAATTCCCTAAACTTTCTGAACTGTAGCATTTAAAAAGTACAGCAATTTTTGCGATTTTTGGCTTTTCGGCCAACTTTGGAGCCCTATTGTGGAGCAACCAAGGTAGATACACTTAATCTGACCAGAAATTCTGATTCTAAGGGAAAAGTTGGCTTGGGAAACCAAAAATCTGATATGTAGGTTAAATAATAGAGGAGCAGTGGAAGCCCAAAGTTGGATGAAACACAATTTCGTCAAAATTTAAAAAAAATACTAAAAATTGTGACTGGCCATCACTTCAAAACTATTAGAGATATTGGTCTAATACTTGGTATTATTTCATAAGTCCACCAGAGGCACCCATATGAATTTTTTGAGAAATTTCTGAGGGGGTCATCTGGGAGGGTCTGGATGCTTAGATATGGACTGACCCTGCTGGGTGCCATTCCAGAACATAATCTGCCTCGTCTCTGCACCGGAGCTGGTAGGACCGAGTGCCTGGTTTTATAAGCTTACTCCTGAAGACACTGCCCTAATTCAAAAAAAGTTAATATCATTTGTATAATAAGCTCTCTTGTCGTGATTGGTAATCTTGGTTGACAGTTCTTGGTGTCTAGCTTTCTCGCGTTTGTGATCATCCATGGTCAGTGGTTGGCAAATGGCCATATACTGAGCATCTCACTTTACCAATAAGGCGAATCTTAAGATGGATGGTGCTAAAACAGTAGCATAAAACTTATAATAGGTTCACCTGCAAAAAAGCCTTTATTTTATAGCATGATTAAATAGTGAAGGAGATGGGAAAACAAGTTGTAATTTTGAACAAATAAAGCCAAGATATATACATGTATGTACAACTAGTTTCATTACCATGTGTAACTGCCCACTGGTGAACTTGCCAATCCAAAATTGGCATGTAAGTGACTTTTTTTAAGCCAGGACCCTTTTCAGGGCCCTAACTCCACTATAATGCCTTGGGTGCAGTCAATCTTCCTTGTACAGACTGACTTATCCTCAAACAGAAGAAATCCAGGACAATTTAGCCTCTGTAAGGGATCCTGGCCTCACATGGGGCCCTTGAAAACTGAATTTTTGATTTTTGCCCATAAAAAGTTTATTTGAGAGGCCAATATCTTGAAAATGAAAAGGGACAGATCAATTTTGACAAGAGATTATGAAAGCCTGGACCTAAATTACCCTAGATAGCAATTTTCAGCCCATACCTATGATTTGTGTCAATGATATTGGCCTCCAAAATCCCTATAAATGAACACTCACGATTCGCAGGGGCAATAAGGGGGTGTGACTCCCGATTTTTGGGGGGCCATATCTCGGAAACCCTTGGAGTAGGACCCAAAAATTTTTCATGTGTTCATTATGAATATAGAAGTACTCTCAAAATAAATTTGAGCCAAATCTGGGTCAGTGACCTGGGGACCTCTGGTTGACTTCATATGGAATGACCCATAAATGATTTTGGTTGGTTGCTTGGGAACATTAATATTGTACAGTTTCCATCACATGTTGTTATTTAGAGTTTCTCTGTAAGTATATTTTTTTTAAAGTCTTTAAAGTATTGCGTGTGCATTGTCAAACAGTCCTTGTTCTAATAACATGATGTGTGCTGTTCTGTTTTCTGTTTATGCCTTTATGTAGACAAAATCGTGCGACAGGCTGGAAACCTAAAGGATGCTCATGTTTGTGAAGTGGGCCCAGGCCCCGGTGGTCTGACGCGGTCAATCATCAATGCTGGCACTGCTGACCTGCTGGTAGTAGAGAAAGACATTCGCTTTATCCCTGGTTTGCAGGTAGGAGAATTACGAAAACATGAAATGGCTGCAGACATGAATACACTCAAAGGCTTGGTTTCAGTTTATGGTTGTTCTTCTGTACAACTTAAAACTCAAAGGAAATGGTTTTATCACCTCATGTAATTTTGTTAAGTCTAGAAATAAAAAAAAAGAAAAACCTCATTATTGATGTTCATTTTGTGGTTTGCTAGATGGTCCATGTGTGGTATACACCAATCAGCCACAATTTTGAAACCATCCGCATAATATAGTGAAGGTCCCCCTTGTGCCATCAAAACGGCTCTGTCAAACGGATATCCACTTGAGCTCCTGGACCCTGGGTTTCCCAGCAGAATATTTTACAGAGCATCACATGCCCTCTGCCAGCTTGTCTTCTTCCCACAATGCATCTGGGTCCCATCTCTTCCCCATTTAAATGGTGCTCCTGTACCCAGCTAAAGTACTGATGTAAAAGAAAACAGGACTCACTTGATGGATTTCTTGAGATCGCGGCATGCTGAGTTTCTTTTTGAGATCTTTTAGCCTGCTTCACTTTGTCAGACAGGTTCTATTTAAGTGATTTCATGATTCAAGAGGTCTGGCAGTAATCAGGCCTGGGTGTGGCTAGTGAAATTGAACAAAAAGAAAAATGTGGTTAATCACAGTTAATTCATGGGTGGTGGCAATTACTTTTTTCACATAGGGCCAGGTAGGTTTGGATAGCCTTTTTTCCCCTCAATAAATGAAATCATCATTTAAAAACTGAATTTTGAATTTACTCAGGTTATCTTTGTCTAATATTAAAATCTGGTTGATGATCTGAAACATTTAAGTGTGGCAAATATGCAAAAACATAAGAAATCAGGAAGGGGGCAAATACTTTTTCACAGCACTGTAAGTATCATTAAAATTCTCTGCGACTTCTGCCACCATAGCCATTCTGTTAGTTCGTAGACTGGTTTGTCTTTGTTGCTCTTGTGCATCAGTGAGCCTTGGGCTTCCAGCACCCTGTTGCCTGTTCACAGTTTGTCCCTCCTTAGATTGCTGTCAGTAGGTACACCAGGGGCACCGCTGGCAAATTTGGGCCCTGTGACTGGAAATTGATCCCCCCCCACACACACACACATAGCACGCACGCACACACACCCACACACACACACACACATATATATACAACCCCAATTCCGAAATTGTTGGGACAAAGTGTAAATTATGGATAAAATCAAAACGCAATGACTTTCAAATACACCAGCCAGTATTTTATTCACAATAGAACAGAGATAACATAGCAAATGTTGAAACTGGGAAATTTTAGAATTTTTTTTAGAATCCACAAAATGAGCTCATTTCAAATTTGATGGCTTCTACGGGTCTCAAAAAAGTTGGGACAGGGGCCTGTTTACCATGGTGAAGCATCCCCTCCTCTTTTTAATGCAGAGTGGAGGCATCTGGGCATTAAGGAGACAAGTTTCTTGAGTTTAGCCATTGGAATTTGATCCCACTCTAGTTTAATACAGGCTTCCAGCTGCTGGAGAGTTTTGGGTCTCCTTTGACGGACTTTTTGTTTAATTATGCACCAAATGTTCTCAATCGGTGAAAGATCAGGACTGCAGGCAGGCCAGTTCAGCTCACGGACTCTTCTACTACGAAGCCATGCTGTTGTAATAGCTGCACTATGTGGTTTTGCATTTTCCTGTTGAAATACACAAGGCCTTCCCTGGAATAGATGTCGTCTGGAGGGGAGCATATGTTGCTCTAAAACCTTTCTATGCCTTTCAGCATTCATGGTGCTTTTTAAAACATGCAAGTGTCCCACACCATATGGACTACTGCATCCCCATACCATCAGAGATGCTGGCTTTTGAACTGAATGCTGATCTTTCTCTTCTTTATCCCGGCGGACATGACACCCATGATTTCCAACAAGAATGTCAAATTTGGACTCGTCTGACCACAGGACACTTTGCCACTTTGCTACAGTCCATTTTAAATGAGCCTTGGCCACAGAACAGGGCGGCACTTCTGGATCATGCTCAACAATGGCTTCCTTTTTGCATGATGGAGTTTTAGGTGGCTTCTGTGGATGGCACGGAGGACTGTGTTTACAGACAGTGGTTTCTTGAAGTATTCCTTGGCCCATTTAGTAATGTCAATGACAGAATCATGCCGGTGAGTGATGCAGTGGCGTCTGAGGGCCCGAAGATCACGGGGATCCAGTAAAGGTCTTCGGCCTTGTCCCTTACGCACAGAGATTTTTCCAGTTTCTCTGCATCTTTTGATGATGTTATGCTCTGTCGATGATGAGACCTTCAAAGTCTTTGCAATTTGACATTGAGGAACATTGTTTTAAAAGTATTCCACAATTTCTTTTTACACAACCCTTCACAGGTTGTAGAGCCTCTGGCCATCTTTACTTCTGAGAGACTTAGCCTCTCTAAGACATCCCTTTTATAGCTAATCATGTTACACACCTGATGCCAGTTAACTTAATTACTTGCTAAATGTTCTTTCAGCTGAGTCTCTTATATATTAATTGCTTTTTCAGCCCTTTTTTGCCGGTGTCCCAACTTTTTTGAGACCTGTTGCAGCCAGAAAATTTTAAATTGGCTCATTTTGTGGATAAAAATGTAAAATGTCGCAGTTTCAACATTTGAAATGTTATCTTTGTTTTATTCTAAATAACATATTGGCTCGTGATCTGAAAGTCATTGCATTTTGATTTTATTCACAATTTACCCTTGGTCCCAAATATTTTGGAATTGGGGTTGTGTGTATATATATATATATACACACACACACTGTAAATTCACACACATATATATAGAATTTATTTTATCACATTGAATAGCTTTTAAAATTAGTGAATGAAAGGTCTGTTCAAATGATCTTTCATTTTTAAACTAGAAAAGCGCAGTTCCAGGGGAAACTGCTTGGGCAAGCTGAAAGCTACTAAAAATGTGAGGTCCAAGTAGCTGAAAGTGTAAGGTTAAAGCTGTTGAAAATGAGTTGAGCTTCTGAAAATTAGAATTAATTTATGACAATGGGATATTTATAGCTTACCGGCCCTATGGGGATCATGCTCAGTGTCCGACCTGTTTCTCTGCGTTGACTTGAGCTGGACCAAAGTAGAGAAGCCACTTTCACACAAGTAGGTCGTGCTGAATGGCAGGATCGTTTTGACTGTAAGAGTGGTGAGAGATGGATACTCAACCATTACATCGCTAGACCAAAAGTGAGAAAGACTGACCTGGCCAAATCTCTTTTTCAGCGTCTGGTCACACGACAGCTCCACCAGCTGATGCTCTTCGTTCTTTGGCAACGTGATACTTTCCATGTTGATGTTGAAGGGGTCGCGTATGCAGGCATTATCTCTGTGTTCCTCTGAGAAGTAGTCATCAAACCGGGCTTGAAGTTTAGTGAGATGCGCCTTGAGAGTTTTTTTCAAGTCATTTTTAGCCGCGGTGTCCAGCTGCTGTACTTCCTGGCAGGCGTGGGAAACATGTCCAGTCTGTCTTTGGATAAATAATTTACCCACAGTGTGATCATTTTCTTGAACGCAGCAATTTTATCGGTTTGTTCAAAAATATTGTGCCCTTTCCCTTGCATAGACATGTTTAATGTATTGAGGTGTTCAAACACATCAGCGAGATATGCAACTTGAGCGAGCCAGATTTCGTTGTCAAACAGTTCAGCATACGGGGAGTTATTTTCTGAGAGAAAGGTGGCGATTTCAGTTTTTAGTTCATAAAAGTGTGACAACACCTTACCCCTCGACAGCCAGCGTACTTCGGAGTGATACAACACCTGCATGTGCTGAGAGCCCAAGTCTTTACACAGTTTTGAGAAGCAGCGGCTATTCTTCGCACTCCGTTTAATGTAATTTAGGGTTAAAACACAGTAATGGTGCCCTGGGTGTCAGAATTTTTTTTGTTTCATTGAAACTTAAAATTCTTATATTATTGTAGAAAACAACCTGAATTTTTAGATAACATAAGTTTCATTGATAAACACCCAGTACTTTTTCTGTGAGACACTGGGAAACATAAAGGGGAAAAAATTGCCTCTCTGACGGGACACATTGTAACATTGGCCTAGGCCAGAAATTAGGTTATTTTTTCATATTTTTATTATTCAAATATGTTAAACTAATGAAAAATAATAGTTTAACATAGAAAACTGCCACACAATACTTATATTGTGGAAAAAATATTTAGTACTGTGGGTGGTGTGTCCCGTCAGAGATATTTGACTTTGAAAAGTTTTCATATTTTCCACAACTGTTAAGTTATATCAATAAAACTTGTACTCTTCTTTTTACTAATAATATGTAATAATTATAACTACAAGTTATAGAATTAAAATCATTTACAGGGAAAATATTGCCACAATTCTATTATTATCTCTGACGGGACATTTTCTGACAAATCTGATTGACTAGGTTTTGTTCTTCAATTAAGTTACTTTTGACTGTTCTGTTGTGTTATATTTCTTTTTTAGTGTATCCATATTAGTATTGGGCACTTTTAATGATGATTAGCGATGTTGCCTTTCAGTGTTCAGGTGTTGGCATGTGTTGTCAGGCCTCACTGAGTTGTGTTTCACACCTCACTGCATTACCTGGCAAGCAGGGGCTGTTTGACATGTGGATGTGCATGATTTGCTCACAAGATGTCTTATGACTTGCAGTCCATTGTCTTTTTGTTTTTACAATGTCTGTTGCAACATGTCATATGCAGTGGCGGGTGGTGGACAGAGAACAAGGAGGGCGATAAACATGCCTTTAAACTAAAACTAAAAAACTAAATTTTTTATATGAACAATAGAATGTGTATCATGAACAATGTTTATTATTACTGACTACAGGTAGCAGTAATGGATTATGAATTGCTTAAAAAATTATATTGTGCCTTATCGATGTGTCACTATAATTATTGTTAAGATTCTCACCACAATGCATCTGGTGATGTTTGTAAAGTGCAGAATGTTATTTTAAAGTCATCTTGTAAATACATTTCTTCAGATACAAAAGGGTGTCTTTTTTTTTTTTTTACCTCTGTTGTCATATTTTTATATAGTGGTCGAAAGTGTCCCGTCAGAGATGTCCCGTCAGAGATAATGACTTTTTACATTCAACAGCCCATGCTGCTAAAGAAAGTACAAAAAAATGGTCTACTTATGCCTTAATTACTTCTTAAGACTTATACCTTGCAATATAAATTGCAAAGGTACAGATTAAATGAAATTCCAAAGAGAAATTTTAGTTGGAGTTTTAGCCTAAAATACTAGGGGCTCGTCAGAGATTGAACTTTAACTAATTGTCATTCCAACATTTATTTAAATATAAAGTAGCTCCTTGTTTTGAATAAGCCCTTATGGTCCAATTAAAGCAAAAATGAATTTAAAAGTAACATTATGGATCATTTAGCACCACTGATCTGTCATATTGTCTCTAAAATGTCCCGTCAGAGAGATTTCGAATACCGTGTTTTGACCCTTTATCACTTGATGACATCTTTCAAAGCTTTATTAAGCACTGGCACCATGTCCTTAGCCGCCAGTGCCTCTCGGTGTAAAAAGCAGTGGTTCCACGTAGCGTTAGGTGCCCTTTCCAGAATTTGCTTCACTACACCTGAATTCCTCCCAGTCATGGAGGCTGCGCCATCAGTTGTGATTCCCACACAGTATTACCAGCTCAGGCCCAATGAGCTCAAATACAGGTCCACGGCGTTGAAAATGTCATCTGCCTTTGTGGTGGTAGGGAGGTCTCTGCTGCAGTCCTGCAAATCACCGTCCAACACGTGTCTCACATACACCAGCAAAATGGCATGGTTAGCTACATCTGTTGATTCATCCATCTGTAATTCGTTGTAGGGACTTGCCTTGATGCGAGCTGTGGTCTGCTATTTTATGTCACCAGACATGTCCTCAATACGCCGAGCTATGGTATCATTGGACAGCGGTATTGTTTTCAGCTTGTCTGCCACTGCTTGATCCAGCACCTCTCTTACCATGTCCATGGCGGCTGGTAAAATTAGCTCCTCGACTATTGTGTGGGGTTTCTTGGCCTCAGCGATACGGTGAGCTACGTAGTAAGACACTCAGAGAGCTTGTTCTTGTTTGGAGCGAGACGCTGTCAGACATTTCTGTGATGTCCTCAGGTCCTGGAGTCACCTCTGAAAAAACTCCACCGGCTTGTCTCGACAAGCGGGATGTTTAGTTTCAAAATACCGCCTCAGTTTTGATGGTTTCATGCTCTCACGTGCAAGCACTTCACTACATATCACACACTGGGGCTTCTGTTAATTTTTTTTCCTTAATGTATGAAAATCCACATTTTAAATACTCCGGGTCATATTTACGCTTTGCCATCTTGCCTCCGAACATTAACACAACACTTCTTCTTCTTGTGGATTTCGGCAGTGTAGACACTGCTAGGCGTATTACTGCCCACCACAGGTCAGATGTGTCAATATGATACATCTCGAATACGCAAAAAAAAAGACCTCCATTTCACACAAACTCGCACTTCAAGTTCAAACTCCTATCATCACTTGTGAGCTCAACTCTCCTCGCTTCTTCCTCTTCCGCTCAACACCCCCTCGACTCTCCAGAACCTCAGCACAACTCTTAAAGTGAACGTCAATCAAATGATGGTTACCATGGCTCTAGAGTCAGACGCGCATTAAACATTATTTATTTATTTTTTAACCAGCTGTCCGTGACCCACTCAGAACGAGCAGTTGAGAACCACTGCTGTAGATGATTTGTCGGATATAGCTAGCCAGCAAGCAAAAAAAAAACTGGAGCAGTTAATATGCAGGTACAGAACCAAGTGCGCACAATTAATAATCCGTTCTGCTGCTGTTTCAGTAGCGAGCATATTGCAGTCCCTGTATTCTTAAGAGCATATTTTTGTGTTTGAGTTAATTTGCATGTGCGTGAAGTGCCGCTCCAAAAACTCATTATTTCTTTGATTTGTTTGGCTAGTTCGCTTTTAATTGCCGTTTTTCCCCCTCGAGGATGTGTCGTCAATGATGTGTCATCATTCATACCATACTCCTGGTATTCTGAACCATTAGGCCATTTGAGGTTAAGGTTGAAGTTCTGAACGGCTCTATCTAATTATTTTGATTTTGACAGAATATAACGGTCCACTTGAAGCCCACGAAAGGGCTTAAACGTGTACCCTCGCTAGCTAAATGCATTCACACAAGCACACACCAATGGGAGAAAAAGTGACACGATCGTAATTAACTTTTGTATTATTCACTACACCGAAGAAAATCTAGAAATTATTGAATGCATTTGCTGATGATCTTGGGCTAACTCAGGGTTAACTGCTGAAGAAGGCTTGAACAAATAAACTGATGTTTTAAACCAATCAAAAGTCAGGGTTTTAGAGCTGCATAATAGTCCGTAATTTTAAACCAATCAAAAGTCAGGGTTTTAGCTTCTGCAGCCTGCTTAGAAGACTCGTAGCTTTCTACATGATAAAAGTTATAAGTGATGTTATCGACTAATTTTTTGGGGAAAATAGAAGGATCAGTGAGTGAATAAAGTTGTCTGTAATGTGTTTGGAATCTCTTCCATGTATTTAATTTGGGAGCGCCAATTTGGGCGCATTTAATTTGGGCACACCGTTAAACGGCCTAGCCAAGCTGTAATCTAAAGGCCTGAATGTGATAGCATGATCAACACAGTACTGTAACTGAGTTAGACTTGCCTGGTAATTCACCTGACCTCAATCCCATTGAGAATCTCTGGTCCATCATCAAGTCAAGGCTGCAGCAAAAGAATCAAGAAGTTTTTTCATTTAGGCTATTAATTCTTTATGGTTCAATTCCGATTTTTTAAATTGTGCTTCAGTAAAACAGCTGACGTTACAGACCATTCCAATGGTCTACCGACACAGATGCCTCGTTTTTACACATTACGCGAAACCTCAATACCAAGTAAACCAGTTGAAGTGTGCTTAGAGTTGAAGAATATTAAGGAGATATTATTGATAACAAAATGACTAATCAGAGAAAGCACAATTGAAGTAAATGGGCTAGAACAAATTCACACATAATGCTGAGTGAACATTAATGGGTCTCCCGTAAAAACGTACCCCACTAATTGTTTTTTAGTGCCTTCTCATAATAAGCAATTAAATTTTGCTAAAAATGGCATACATCTGCATGACCAATATTGTGCTACTTGAAGGATGTATTTGCTTTATGCTAAGACACTTGCAAAAAATAAAAGTTTTATTTGGTTCATGGCTCTAAATTTCTTTTATGGATTAGGCTAATTCGGTGTCGAGAGAATCGGTAATCTTTCATTTTCTTACTTCCGAGATTGCGGCAGGCTTCAGCTCCAAGTTTGCATTAAACCTGAAGTTGCAGTGGTACCCGTGATGTAATGGGGATGCACCACATACAGTTTCAAATTAAATAGGCAAAAAAAAACTCATTACTAATAGCTAGGAACGAAGAAAGAGTTATATGCACATCATGTATAGGTGCAAGGCTATCAAATGAAACGTGTCATTGGAGAAAGGGAAGGATGCCTGCGCACTTACTAAGAAAATTTGTATATTAAATTAGGACAACATTTTGATCCAACTCGGATCGACGGAATCATAGGTCAAAAGCAGTATCACAGCGTCCTTGTTATGTACACATTGCCATCTGGAAGGAGACTGATTGGTCTGGGATTTTATTTTCAACAAGATAATGACCCTAAGCACACTTCTAAGTTGTGCAAGAATTACCTCAATTGAAAAGAAACATCTGGTGATATGTTATGGCTTTCCCTGCTCGAAGTCCAGACCTTTAATCCAATTGAGCAAATATATTGTAACATCAAAAGAATCTCTTTGGAATTAACTAACCATATTGAAAACTGTGAAAGTTTAAATGCTGCAATCAAAGTAAAGGGTGGCCACTCAAGATACTGACTTTTTTTCTCAAAAAGACATCATTATCTCCGCGCTTCGGAAAAACCGAGGAGATTTTGTAATACAGTTCGGCGTCTGTCCGTCCGTCCGTCCGAAACAATAACTCCTCCTAGGCCGTTTGACTAATCAACCTGAAACTTTGTTGTGTGTAAGGTAGTGACCCAGAGGGGTGCACAACGAGTTTAGAATTTAAATTCAATTCCTCTTCTGGCCACCAGGGGCCTTTTTGTGAAAATTGAAAAATGGCCATAAGTTCCTTATGCATTGAGCTAGGACGCTCAAATTTTTATGGAAGGTGCATGGGATGACCCTTCATCACATATCAAGACGGGTTTTTGATTTGACCTCATTTTGACTGTTTTCTAGGTCAAATGGCGTTAGGTGTGCCAATCGTTTAAATGGATGTCACGTTTTGTTATTACTCACCATAGAAGGCTGCAAATTGGTATGGGTATGTATCTTGGTAATAGCAACCTGCATGCCAAAAACTGCCGTCCTGTGATTCATATTTTGGTTGCTAGGGGGCTTTTTGTGAAAAAAGAAAAATGGCCATATCTACCTTAGGCATTGAGCTAGGACGCTCAAATTTTTATGGGAGGTGCATGGGATGACCCTTCATCAACTAGCAGATGGGTTTTTGATTTGACCTCATTTTGACCATTTTCTAGGTCAAATGGCGTCAGGTGTGCCAATCGTTGAAAAGGATGGCACATTTTGTTATTACTCAACGTAGAAGGCTGCAAATTGGTATGGATATGTATCTTGGCGATAGCAACCTGCATGCCAAAAATTGCCTTCCTGTGATTCATATTTTAGCCGCTAGTGGGCTTTTTGTGAAAAAAGAAAAATGGCCATGTGCACCTTATGCACTGAGCTAGGACGCTCAAATTTTTATGGGAGGTGCATGAGATGACCCTTCATCACATATCGGACGGGTTTTTGATTTGATTTAATTTTGACCATGTTCTAGGTCAAATGGCATCAGGTGTGCCAATCGCTGTACCATACGTCCTTTCCTTTCATAATACTCTCATTTCAAAATGAAGAGTAATTTATGCCCTCAACAGACACTCAAAAAGTACTCTATCCGACTAACCAACTACTTCACATTGCTGTAACTCTGATCAGTATCAGTGCTTTGTCACTGCAACAAGCAGATTATCATTTGTACAGCAGAATGCCAGTTCAGTGAATTGCCCTCTGACACATTACTACAACTCCCATAACATTTGTTGTGGAGCACGGAGATTTGCGATGGCGCGCCATCGACATGCGTCTAGTTATTTTTGTTTTTCCTATAGGCTATATTGTTATCAGTTTACTTATTTTCATCTATATGATCCAACTATTACATGAAATAAATACTTGAATTGTACTTGATTTCTGATTTATCTTCAGAAATCAAGTCTATAATTATCACTGCACACTACTATTCACTGATCAGCCAAAATATTAAAAGCACTCACAGATGCAGCAAATAACGTTGCTCATCTCAGAGTGACTTGTTTTAAGATGGTTAATTTTGAATATACTATTAGAGCATGTGATGTATACTTGGAGCCATTAAAAACGCATGGGGAAGGTATGTGATGTCCATGTGGTGTTCCTCAATTTGAAGCAAGTACGTGTCGAGCACTGCAGTTATAACGACCATTGAATTGTTTTGGATGTGTACTGTGATGCTTGACTTTTTCCTTTGGGTGTGTTCAATAGCTTACATAAAGCCAACAAAAAATGCCTTAGCTCAGATGTCTCAAGCCCCTCATCTCTAACCAGTTTGGGTTGCTGTCCGGAATCTGTCACATACATGCTGTCACGGGATGTGGCGCTCTTGAGCTACAGCAGTCATTCACGGCTGCCAGAAGCGGAATAGGTCAGCAGCAGGGCCTGTTTTCCATTCTTAGACAGACAGTGAACTGATTGTTGACTAGTGACATTCCAAATGACGCGCCAAATGCTGTGCATGCCAGGAGAAAACTGCGCGAGCACTATCAATCACTCCCGCCAATTCTCCGGCGGGCACTATTTTGATGGTGATGGGTGCTTTAGGACCAGGGGAGCGGGGCGGGGGGGGTAGATGTTTTTTTGGGGTTCAAGCTCGTAGGGCTGAAACCCTCTTGTTTTTGTGCTGGTTTATTATAAGGGGTTCAAGCCCATAGGGCTGAAACCCTATTGTTTTTGTGCTGGTTTAATATTAGGGGTTCAAGCCCGTAGGGCTGAAACCCTACTGTTTTTGTGCTGGTTTATTATTTCTTTTTTTCTTCAGAAATGTTTTCGCAAATTCCCGTGAGATGGTAAATGGTAGAGACCTGAAATTTTGCACATTGGTTGGAAGTTGTGTGCAAATGCTGCTCAAGCCATTTTTAACACAGTCGGCATGATGGGGGCGCTATAATTCAAGAAAAACAGTTTTTCACTTTAAAGGTCATAACTCTGATTTGTACGAAACTTGTTTAAGACATTCCTTGGTCCAAACTCTACAACTTTCCCATAAGGACCCCTAAGGTCCGCCATGTTGGATTTTCCGCCATTTTGAATTTTTTGAAAAACACATTTTTGACATCTCCTCCTAGGCCGTAGGTCTGATTCCTTCGAAATTCGCTGTGGATCATCATTGGACCAAGCTTATCAAAAGTTGCCTGAGGCTCGTTGAAATCTCATTTTGTTTCCAAGATATTGACCAATGAACTTCAGCAGGGGCGTGGCTTAGCACATAAATGGACAAAAGTCAACAACTATTGGGCCAATCATCACGGAACTCACAGGATATGTCCATATAAGTACCAGGAACATACTTTGACAGTTTCATGCAAATCGGCTCATAGGGGGCGCTATGAATGCAAAAAATGGACATGGCATGACACAAATCAGACTACAAATCAGCAATTGTTTGTCCTATAGCCATAAAACTCGCAGGATATATTCATATGAGTACCTAAAACATACCCTGAAAATTTCATTCAAATTGACCGATGGGGGGCGTTATAAATGCAAAACAAAGCAGCGTGGTATAACACAAATCAGACTATAAATCATAAATAGTTTTCCCAATCATTACAAAACTCACAGGATATGTCCACATAAGAACCTGAAACATAGCCTGAAAGTTTCAATCAAATCGACCAGTAGGGGGTGCCACAAATGCAAAAAAGGGGTGTGTTGTTGCACAAATCAGATTATAAATCAGAAATTATTTGGCCTATCGCCACAAAACTTGCAGGATATGTCCACCTGAATACCTGAAACATACTCTTAAAGTGGTTTTTAATTAAGCTGTTCAAGCTTTCAACTACTAAGGGTCTTTCTTGGCTTGAACCCCGGAATTGCCGCTTACAGCTATATTTATTATTATTAGGGGTTCAAGCCCGTAGGGCTGAAACCCTATTGCTTTTGTGCTGGTTTATTATTATTATTCTTATTTTTTCTTTTCTTCTTCAGAAATGTTTTCGCAAATTCCGTGAGATGGTAAATGGTAGAGACCTCAAATGTTGCACATTGGTTGGAAGTTGTGTGCAAATGCTGCCGAAGACATTTTTAACTCAGTTGGCCTGATGGGGGCGCTATAATTCGAGAAAAACAGTTTTTCACTTTAACCCCTTTCTGCAGATGTAGGCGGCTGCGGACATAGAGCAGCTCTTTTTATGGACACAGTTGCACTACTCAATCACTAGATGGCACCCCCGTATCAGTTATTGAATATTCACTAGCAAGCAGAGCTTGAACACGGTCTAGAATATTGAGGAGTTCACTCCTATCCCTGTTTTTCAGAAGTTGCATGAATTAAACTCCTCAGCTAAGCATGATGCGCAAACTGCTCAATATCCTTGCCCATAGTATCTATCCAGCAGTTTAAAAAAATGATCTCTTGTGACAGAAAAAATCGTTGTCCTCTGTAGCAACCACTTCAGTTACCGTGACCCAATGGTATTCCAAGTAGTAAAAAAAAAAAAAAAAATCAGTTTTCTGAGGCAATAATTCGCCATGGTCTTGGCACTATGTCATTCTATGTCAATTTCAGTCATCACATATTGAAAACGCTCAATTTCCTATCGTGGATTAACACGTAGATATGTCGGTTGAAGAATTTAGCTGTCTTTTAGAGCCTCATACAAGCTCTCACGGAAATCAATCACTTAAATGGTGATTCAATGGTATCTGCATGAATGCCCAGCTGTAGTTCACGCCCACGTGAAATTCTCCTGGTAATTACCAGTTGGTTGACACGATTTTCCCCAATTGCAGTCAGTATAAGCTTTTCCAAAGACATTGATTGGACCTTAAAAAACATATTAAAATACTTGCGTAATAGGGTTACGTCGTATTCTATAAACTTTACGCAGCTCAGACTGACGTGGTTGCATGGGAACAAAAAACCTCCAGAACTGAGCCTGGAGAGCTGAGCTTATTTGCTGGATGGAAATGTGATTCTGAGATGGAAAATAGCAGTTATTCTGAATGGAACAGACAGGAGGGCTGACAGCATTGATACTTTTGAGGAGCAGCTCAATAATTCTCTTGAAAAGTGAGTAAAGCTGTCTTTGTATAGTGTAGCTCTATCTTACTTTTAGCCTGCTAGCTAACTAGCCAGCTATTTCTTATTTTTGGTTTATCACCGTGATCACAGAGCTAGTTTGTCACATTGGGTAACAAAAGATTAGTCGATACTGCAGTGTGAAAAGAACCTGAAACATAGCCTGAAAGTTTCAATCTAATGGACCACTAGGGGGTGCCACAAATGCAAAAAAAGGGGCGTGGTATTACACAAATCAGATTATAAATCAGAAATTGTTTGTCCCATCGCCACAAAACTTGCAGGATATGTCCACATAAATACCTGAAACATACCGTGAAGATTTCATTTACATTGACCGATAGGGGGCACTACAAATGCAAAAAATAGCCTAACATAACACAAATCAGACTATACATCATAAGTTAATGGTCCAGTCATTACACTGGCAAAATAGGTCCACATAAATACCTGCAACATTCTCTTAAAGTGGTTTTTAATTAAGCTGTTAAAGCTTTCAATTACTAATGGTCTTTACTAATGGAATTACTCATTACTAATTTCTAATGGAATTGCCATTAAATATTTCATTTTTGTTTTGTTGAGAGGGGGGGGCGGCTGGTGGTGGTGGTTGTTGGTTACTGTAGGACCAGGGCGTGGGGTTGATGCTTTCTGTTTTGTTTGGTGGGGGTGGAGATGCCTTTCCTTTTCTTGAGCAGGATGCATGGCACTAATATTGCGCAAATTCTGTATCTTCCAGTACTTTTAATTTTACTGGTTTTTTTAGCCCGCTTATGCTGTGCTTAGGGTCATTAGTAGTGGTCTGTTGTAAGTGCGTTCGTGCGTGCGTGCGTGTCGTTTCAGCGCAATACAGCTTTCAGTTTTCCACGGATCCTTTTCATATTTTATATGCATGTATGTGGGCCCAAGATCTTGCCCGAGTTCGATTTTGGGCGTGCTGCCCTTCTTGGTTTTGCCACCAGGTGGCTTTTTCTGCAAAACTTCAGACAGCTCTAGCTCCCTTATTCTACAAGCTAAGATGCTCAAATTTTTACTGTAGGGTGTTCTGCCAAGGGTTCATCATATTTGTAATGGGCTTCTGATTTGACCAAATTTTAAAGGTTATATAGGTCGAAGGTCATAAAATGTGCCGGTTTCGCTTCAGCGCCATGGCGCCTTCAGTTCTCAAAGGATCCTTTTCCTATTTTATTCACATGTATATGGGCCCAAGATCTAGCCCGAGTTTGATTTTGGCTATGCTGCGATTCTCGGTTCGGCCACCAGGGGGCCTTTTCTGCAAAACTTCAAACAGCTCTAGCTCCCTTATTCTACGAGCTAAGATGCTCAAATTTTTTTCCCGCTTGGCCAAAAGGCCCAAGGGGCTTATGCTTTGCTCGGGGTCTTCAGTGGTGGTATGTCGTGCGTCTGTGCGTGCGTGCGTAAACTTTTGGCTTGTCTGTGCTCTAGCGTCTTTAGTTTTTCACCGATCCTTTTCATAGTTCATATGTGGATATAGCGTCTTAAGGTCCAGACCAAGTTCGATTTTCAGCCCAGTGGGACTGATACTTGGCCAATAGGGGGCGTTCCATTTTGGCCATGTTTGGCCAAGCGGGCGCAGTGGCTTTGCCACTATTTTTTTTTTTTTTTTTGCAATGTAGAAAATCCCGCTGGGGCGGACTCCATTTGTGGCGATCAGAGTTAATTCTGTGGGGACCCGCCACACAATGGTCTATGTGTGGGAAACAATGGTATCTGCTCCCACTACGCCACCTACTCCATTCTTCACCTGCCCTGGTGTCCTGTCCAGTCCTTGGCCCGTAGACTGCCTTTAGTATGTTGCAAAGAGTATAGCCTATTGTCCATACATGTATTTTATTTTGAGCACCTCACAACTGTATCAGTTACCATGGTTACCAGTACAAGTACCAAGCTTAAAAAGGCAGATTTGCTTGAACTACTTCTTCCAAGCCAATATCCATCCATCCTCACACAGTCCCAAAATGTAGTAAGTTTAAAATAACCATAATGTTAAGAGAGGACTCAATAAAACCATTTTGTTCAGATATATTGAGATGAGAGGTCAAAAGACCTCTGATTTTTTTTTTTTTTTTTTTTAATGGTAATAAAACTTTGTACGTACCGAAAAACACATTAATAACATTGTAAATTTAAAAAAGTAATGCCATTCTTTATAAGAGATACATGATTTGATATCCTTATATAGCCGGCCTTATAGATCAGCGTTGTGTTGCGTGTAATGAATAATAAGGTGAAGACCACTCCTCTCTTGCCAGCCAACAGATTTTTATTCTGCGTGCAACGCATTAAAGTCAGTAGAGCAACTTGGCATGTCACTTTTCTACATCGACAGCTATCCAGAGCAGAGCTTAATACTCACTGAGTATACAGCATATCATAACATTTTCCAGTTAAGGGGACTGAAAACATAACCTCCTTTTACCTTAGATGGCGGAGGTAATTTTGAAATGGGGAGCTCACGTACCTGCGTGCAATGCATTCATGTCAGTATAGCAACTTCGCCTGTCACGTTTCTACAAGCACACCTTTAAGCTAGAGATGGAAGAAATGGTGAACCGCATGAGAAACCACCTAATGCTCCATTAGTCTGGACTTACGATAGGTAAATTAGCATGCTTCTCAAAAGTGCCGTACATGATAAAATAAAAATGTATAAACTCCAAATTAATCATCGAAGCAATAATGGACAAAATCGTTGACCTCTACAAAGAAGTATTTCCGCCTCCGTTTAGCATTTTACGGCGTTTTACAAAACCACTGAAGAGCACTTATTTCATCTTACCTCTCCAATGCAGAGCTGATTACTGAGGAGAATACCGTGAATTTGGAGGAAGTTACATTGCCAAAATATCAAAGACCAAACAGCATTAATATAAAAATTCTACTGAATTAGAGAAAACTCCCCAAAAGAAAACATGCGTAGATAAGAGGAAAAGAATAATAATGTGCGAACAGAAATAGATTTTTGGTGAAATGTAACATTGCATGTTCAGACGGGTTACACTTAAGATGGCTAGAGCAAAACCTGAATGAAAAAGACGTTGAATTTTTTTTTTTCTCTGAATTTTATTTTACCGAGGTCCGAGATTGCTAGTTACGGCTATGATGATGGGTCGGATATGCCGAACTGAATATGAGTACGCTTCCTCACAGCTGGCACTGGTTGCCTTGATCTGAGAGAAGATTGCGATTGCTAGTTTTGATTATGACATTGTCGTCATCGTCATGATCTACGGGGGTGGGTCAAATGGGCTAACGCTTGGATTAAATAGTGGCGCGCCCGTGAAGTGACTGACGGGCGTGTTGAATCGCGCCCGTGAGGACGACTTGACGGGCGTTTACGGGCGCTGGCACGATTGCGCCCGTCTGGTGGCATGCACTGCAAATGTTGGCGGCTGAGACCTGCCAGTAACATGCCAGTGGCTTTTTTTCTCTCTTGTGTTGTAAGCTGTGCCATTTACTTGATGCCCTTGCATTTTTTTTTTTTGTTGGCTTGATGTAAGCTATTGAACTCACCCAAAAGAACAAGTCAAACATCACTGTACACATCAAAAACAACTGATTGTCAGGATTACAATACCACACACTTTTCTTCAGGTCCGTCCACATGAGAATGATTTTTTTGAAAACGCATAAATATTTTATTGTTTAGGCCTTGCGTCCACACGGAGAATGCGAAAACGCAGCACGAAAACGGTATGTTTTGAATACGGGTTCCAGAGTGAGAAAATCTGGAAACACCACCCCAGCCTTTTCTTGTGGACAACCGAAACGGGTTTTTTTGAAAACGATGACGTGATGGCCCCCATCACAGCCCCCAGGCCTTTGTGTGGCACTGTATGGTGCTGTAGCGTTTCTATGGAAATAGACCAAAAGCGAAGAAGAAGGCAGCGAACATGCGCCGCCTTCTCCGTTTTTGGTGTATTTCTACAGAAACGCTACAGTGCCATACACAGGCCTGGAATATTTACTACAGCGTTTTGGGTCGTTTTGGGCGTCTCCATGTGGATGCAGATATTTTTAGAAACGATGCCGTGTGGACGTAGAAACTAAAAAAAAAAAAAAAAAAAAAGATTGTTCTCTGTCTCCATGTGGACGAGGCCTTAATTTCATGCTTATCTCACTGGGAAAGCAATAAAAATCGATTTAGTCTTCAATTCACAGCAAATACAGTACATACCTGACCTGTGTGTTTTTAATGGCTCCAAGTATATTTTCATGCCATTTTCAACTGCCAGAAGCTCACCATCGTTTATGGACCTACCTTCTTAATATAAAATACCACTTAAACAGACCTTTCACTCACCAACTTTAAATGCTAATAAATGTGAAAAAATTAATTCTAATGTTTTTCCATTGATGAGCCAAAACATTACAACTTTTTACAGATGAAGCAAATGACACTGATTATCATTCCACAACGACACATTTTAAGGTCTGTAGACAGATCTTAGACAGTGAGTGAATAGTCTTTTCTCATACTCAGCGTGTTGGACGAGGGATAAATGGGAACTGAACAACTTAGACAAGGGCTAAATGGTTATGGCCGGATGAATGGGCTTGAGCATCTCGAAAATGGCAAGACTTCTGGGGTGCTCCCTGTATTCAGATGCAAGTATCAACTGACAGTGGTCCAAGGAGGGAGAAACCATGAGTCGGCAACAGTGCCCAAGGCTCATTGATGCACGAGGGCTATGAAGGCCATCTTGTCTGGTCCAAACTGACAGAAGGGCGAATGTGGTGCAGTAAGAACGTGTCACAACAAAAAATTTCATCATGTTCTGCTGTTTATTACACTTTTTAGCTTGCATACGAGTCAAAGTGCCCTCTCTAACCCCGGTCCGTCTCTGAAAGCACCCCAAATGGGCACCTTAACTTCAGTGCTGGACCTTGGAGCAGTTGAAGAAGGTCGCCAGGTCCAGTGAGTCCCATTTTATTTTACATCTCATGCTTTGGCTGGATATGTGTACACCATTTACCTGGGATGAGATGGCATCAGGATGCACTGTGAGATGAAGACAAGCAGTTGGCGGAAGTGTGACACTTTGGGAAATGCCCTGTTTCGAAACCTGGCATTTGGGAATTCACGTGACGTCGGTGTGATACAGCTATTTTTTTTTGTTTTATTTTGTTTTGTTTTGTTTTGTTCTGTTTTTGGGATGGTCACAGTATTAGGTAGGTGGTTTATATCTTGTGGCTGATCGATGTATGTTGACCTCTTTGTTGTGTGTTAGCCACATGTATGTTATACACTGTATGAAGAAACTGGGCATTTTTAAATTCTTAATGTATAACAATATTTATTGAATTTAGAATTCATCGGTCAGTATGGCTTGATATAGACATCCAATTTCCACAAGTCATTTGTACCATTAGGATTTTGTGGCACTTGGCATACCCCTTCACCCTCTTCTTTAGGGAAGGGAACATTGAAACTAATTGCCGTTGTTGGGGGGAGCACACGCAGAAAGGGCAATAATTCCTAAATCTTGCTGCAGAATTCTATGCAGAACTGTATGTCAGTACCCTCCCTGTCCTATCAGCCCATACTGACCAATTCATTTCAAATTTAATTGAAATGTCAGATTTTTAGAATTTATGTAAGTTTTCTATATATGTCAATGAAGTTTGAGTGCAGTGTCCAAACAGTTTTGGCTACATTGAGTATCTTGCATTAGTGGTTTGTGCATGCACTGATGTGCTGTTTTTGAGGTAGATTTATGATTCAAGAATCTTCACAGCTTTTGTCTGAGGCGGCTCATGGAAAAGTGAGGATTGTTCATGGTGATATTCTTACCTACAGAATGGACAGGGGCTTTCCCTCACACATCGCCCGGAAATGGGAGGACGGTGAGTGTTACGACACATTTTGATCAGCAGTAGGAGGCTTACTGAATGACAGTAGTGGCCGTTACCACAGAGCAAGATTACTGATAATGCTGGATGAGCGCACTTAATACAATCCAAACAACTGCTCTTACTTGAGGACATACGTCTTACTTTGGGAGGTTTCAAGTTTTAAAGTGCCTGGAAACCCAAATCCATAATAGTTTCTATGTAATTTAATGTCTTATGTAGATAATGGTGCGTATAGTTTTGTAAACTTTCCTGATATTAGGTTTGAATTGAGCACAGTTATGTCTGATTTATTACGTAATAAAATCTGTGAACCAATTGTAAACAATCCACATCAGTTGTGTACACCCAGTCAGGTGCAGCGAAACCTCTCTGATCTTGCTGAATCTGCCTTTTTGAGCTGAGTCAACTCATCTTTACTTAGCTGCTTGCAATTAGCTAGCTAGCTCACTAATTATTGTCTATATTTGATCACTCTGTCTTTATATTTGCCTCTCACTGTTATTTGCCCAGTCTTACCTGTTTGTGCTGTTGGGCAACTTGTGTTTAGTTTTAGCTAGAGGTTTTGACTAAACTTGGAGTTGGACAGAATTGGTCATGACTGCTGCATTTCTCAGAGACAGCTCCTGTCCCCCCTTAACTGAAGCAATTCAGTCTGTCCAATCTCTGGCCTGCAAGCCCCCATGCATACATTCCAAAGGTGACCCTTTTTGGGGCATGACAGTCAAGCAGAGGGTCATAAACTGAGTGCGCGTCCCTGCTGAGCACCATTGTTACAGCCTTATGACCACCAACAAGACAAGAGCATGCCCCTTTCTATTTAATTTAATTTTCTTTTATATCTTAGTTTATTTTTTTTTTTTTTATTTATTTATTTATTTTGTTTTGTGCCCCTGAATACCACCCAAGATTTTCCCATATCATTTATGTTTATCAGAGCAGTAGTAAAACTTTTCAGAGGTATTTGAGAAGTGCGCTTCATTACCTCCTATCATTCATCTTTGGTCTTGATTGTAAAGTAATATCTCTGATGGTAATTAATGGATTAAAATGAATAAATTAATTTTACATGTTGGGTAAGTGAGGGGTTTTAACTTCATGCCTACCGCTGACCATCAAATTTGGTTGGAAAAAAAACCACCTACATACCCTAGGGCAGAAAAATCGGTCGCAACGTATATTGGTTTGTATTAGACTGCAGTACGAAGGGGCTCATTGAGTACTAGTATATTGGTGCAGGACTATGTTCTGCTTAAGTTCAGTTCCTCATTTAGTGTATAGATGACGATACTGGCGCAACTTTAGCACTGAATCAGGAAGTGAAAACAGTAACACGTGGTCTATTCTGGGAACACAATAGCGTTGAATAGGGCAAACATTTTTTGCTTTTGTTGGGTTTTTTTGAGCAAATGAGCATGAGGGCGAGGTTTGGGGTCGATGCGGCCCTTGCACAGATCCTGAATGACAGTCAGGAATATGAAATATGATAAGTGATTAGTGATTGATCAGTGATTCATAATAAACAAATTAAAGTAATACTTTACAAATAATATCTTTATTTGTTGCATTACAGGGTGAAAATGACAAAAAAAAAATCACAAAATCAATCAATATTGGTTATTGATAACCAAATTGCAGATATACACTTGAAACCAATACCGATCGATAGCCCAGACAAAACCCTTTCCAAATATATATACATATAGGCCAGCTTCAGTTGTATCAGAATATGCCATAAAAGAATCAGATTTCGTGTTCATCACAGGTGACAGGCGATTACGCCGTTTATTGAGTCTCTCTAACGTAGCCTCTTTGTCCACCTTAATACCATGATGGAGATTGGTACGCCAGGTAGCAAGATGATTGCCTGTAGATGTCCAGGTACTGGGGTCTATTTGGAAGTCTCGTAGGCCTCTTTTTAAAACATCCTTAAACCTAAGACGAGGTCGGCTTGTTGGTCTTGATCCATTTTTCAGAACGCTGTGCAGGATGCAGCGAGGCAGACAAGAGTATGGCATTCTATGGACATGTCCAGCCCATCTGAGTCGAGTGAATTTCAGTATGGGTGACAAAGGTCTGGAGTCTGTGATGCGAAAAAGTTCTTCATTGGTCATTTTGTCATGCCAAGAGATTCCAAGTATAGCTAATAGTGACCGTGTGTGAAAAACACTGAGTCGCTCTTCTTGGTGGCGATAGGTTGTCCAGGAGGGTGAGCCATACAAAAGTATGCTCAAAACACAGGCTTCATATACTCTTGGTTTTGTCTTGATGGTAAGGTACTTACAACCCCAATTCCGAAATAGTTGGGACAAAGTGTAAATTGTGAATAAAATCAAAACGCAGTGACTTTCAAGTCACACCAGCCAGTATTTTATTCACAATACAACAGAAATAACAAAGCAAATGTTGAAACTGAGAAATTTTACAATTTTATCCACAAAATGAGCTCATTTCAAATTTGATGGCTGCTACAGGTCTCAAAAAGGTTGGGACAGGGGCCTATTTACCATGGTGTAGCATCCCCTCTTCTTTTTAACACAGAGTGGAGGTGTCTGGGCATTGAGGAGACAAGTTTCATGAGTTCAGCCATTGGAATTTGATCCCACTCTTGTTTAATACAGGCTTCCAGCTGCTGGAGAGTTTTGGGCCTCCTTTGACGGACTTTTCGTTTAATTATGTGCCAAATGTTCTTAATCGGTGAAAGATGAGGACTGCAGGCAGGCCAGATCAGCACACGGACTCTTCTACTACGAAGCCATGCTGTTGTAATAGCTGCAGTATGTGTTGTCATCTGGAGGGGAGCATATGTTGCTCTAGAACCTTTATATACCTTTCAGCTTTCATGGTGCTTTTTGAAACATGCAAGTTTCCCACACCACATGCACTAACGCATCCCCATACCATCAGAGAAGCTGGCTTTTGAACTGAACGCTGATAACAGGAGGGGTGGTCTTTCTCCTCTTTAGCCCGGAGGACACAACACCCATGATTTCCAGCAAGAATGCCAAATTTGGATTCGTCTGACCACAGGACACTTTGCCACTTTGCTCCAGTCCATTTTAAAGGCCCAATATGTAATTCTCTGCCTTTAGAGGGCGCTTAACCAAACAATAACAAGAGACTGTGTTTGATGACGCAATGGGATCACGTGGAATCATGGGAGTTGTTGTCTTCATCAATTTACAAGCACTGCTGATGGCTAAATTCTCCGACGTGACTCAAACAGGAGCGGCAAAAACATGTACATGGGTGAGGTAAGGTTATATTTCTTTACTTTTATATAACTTCATCTTATTTCATTCAAATAAAAAAAAAATTTTAGGGATAATGATAAGCCGGCCGTTTACAGCGCTTATGATGTGCTGCTGGTCAGAGGCTGAGATAAGGGGGTGGGGCCGGCTCATGTTGCCCATCTTTGTACAGAATAATAACAGATGTGAACACTTTGTTGCTGAATGCAAATGCTAAAGGTAACAGATATCGAGGAAATGCCACTGTCAGCTGGCTATGAACGCTTTCAGTTGCTCTTGCCGCTATTGCTATAGCTTCCTTAGCAACGATGTGCTCAACAGACCAGCTGGCCAGCGGTTATCTGTTGAGACACGCTGATAGACCAAACTAAATTGAGTATTCAAGGGAGCCGTGTTCTAACTGCAAGTAATGTAGCTAACGTAGCACTGACTTCTCATAACGCACAAACGATGTGCCGTACACATCAGCTTTCTGTTTGTCATGAGGCATCACTAGAAAAATGTTTTGAAGTGGAGTAACGTTACGTTTATGTTGCAACTTGGCTAAATTTGAACTTATACTGCTGTTGTAATAGGCTGATTTGCTAACTATGTGAGGATAAATAAATAATAGCCTAATGTGCACTTTGACCGGGAGAGAGAGATATCTCACGGCTCACTATGTCCTCCAACAGACACATAGCAGCAGCCATTGTGTCTTTCCAGTTACGCCGGTTTAGCTTTAGTTTCTTCTAATTGTTTTTCTCTTATTAGAAATTTAGTTACAAAAAACCAAGATAACAAAAGTTTATTAAAGTAGCTAACAACATGGATAAAATTTGATCTACGACCATTTCTGGTGGAAAATTCAGTTCCCGACACAAGATGGTTACCATCTTGGCTTGAAACTCTTTGGCAACGATGAAGCATGCGTGCATGGAGGGTGATTTTCTCACTCTCGTGCACTCTTTGTGTTGGGAGTGACGTCAAATATGTGACGAAAAGAAACGCCCCATGTCCTTACATTGATAATGTAGATATCTCTGTCTTTGATAATCATTGAATACATCATGGATAATGTAAGTACACAACACCAAAACATATATAACATATCTATATATTTTATAGATCTATGAATTTGGAAATTTTACATATTGGGCCTTTAAGTGAGCCTTGACCCACAGAACACGGCCGCGCTTCTGGATCATGCTCAACAATGGCTTTCTTTTTGTATGATAGAGTTTTTGGTGGCATCTGTGGATGGCATGGCGGACTGTGTTTGCAGACAGTGGTTTCTTGAAGTATTCCTGGGCCCATTTAATAATGTCACTGACAGAATCATGCCAGTGAGTGATGCAGTGCCGTCTAAGGGCCCGAAGATCACGGGCATCCAGTAAAGGTCTTCAGCCTTGTCCCTTAAGCACTGAGATTTTTCCAGTTTCTCTGAATCTTTTGATGATGTTATGCACTGTCGATGATGAGGCCTTCAAAGCCTTTGCAATTTGACATTGAGGAACAATGTTTTAAAAGTATTCCACAATTTTTTTACGCAAGCCTTCACAGGTTGGAGAGCCTCTGGCCATCTTTACTTCTGAGAGACTCAGCCTCTCTAAGACATCCCTTTTGTAGCCAGTCATGTTACACACCTGATGCCAGTTAACGTAATTACTCACTAAATGTTCTTTCAGCTGATTCTCTTTTATATTAATTGCTTTTTCAGCCCTTTTTTGTCTGTGTCCCAACTTTTTTGAGACCTGTTGCAGCCAGAAAATTTGAATTAAGCTCATTTTGTGGATAAAAATGTAAAATGTCTCAGTTTCAACATTTGAAATGTTATCTATGTTCTATTGTAAATAACATATTGGCTGGTGTGATTTGAAAGTCATTGCATTTTGATTTTATTCACAATTTACGCTTGGTCCCAACAATTTCGGAATTGGGGTTGTATTTCTCCGTACACGTTTCTCCAGTTTCCCAAAAACAGTGGAAGCTTTGCCTAGTCTAGTAGACAGTTCTTTATCAAGACAGAGATTAGAGGTTATGGTAGATCCTAAATATGTAAAGGAGTCAACATTGTCAAGTGTGGTGTTGTTGATGAAGAAACTCTGGCCACCGGTTAGAGATAATACCACTGTCTTCTTAAGACTGATCGTAAGGCCAAACTTCTGGCATGCTGAGGAAAACCTGTCCAAAAGCTCTTGTAGCTGGGGGGCTGAGGATGCACATAAAGCGGCATTGTCTGCATAAAGGAACTCACGAACAACAAGTTCCTGGACTTTTGTTTTGGCTTTGAATCTAGCTAAAGAGAAGAAGTTGCCATCATCGCGAGTGAGCAAACACCTACATGGTTAGGAATGCTTTGGTAAGCAGTATTGAATACTTAGGCAAAATAAATACCAAAAAGAGTAGGGGCTAAAACACAGCCATGTTTGACACCTCTATTGATGGGAAAAGAATTGGATGTATCACCATCATACTGTATCTTGCCTTTCATTCCTTGGTGGAAGGACTTAATGAGGATGAATAATGTTGGAGGACAGCCAGATTTCTTCAATACAGTCAACAAAGATGCTCTGTCAACCAGACCAAACACCTTAGTCAGATCAATAAAGGCAACATGAAGAGGTTGCTGTTGTTCACGAGACTTTTCCATCAGCTGCCGAACACAAAATATCATGTCTGTTGTAGATCTGCCTGGTCAAAATCCACATTGATATTCTGAATAAATCTCTTCAGCTAGCTGCTGCAGTCGATTGAGAATGATCTTGGCTAGTACCTTGCCAGTGACACTAAGTAGGGAAATACCGCGGTAGTTGTTGCAGTCTCCTGTCGCCTTTCTGTTTGTATAGTGTTGTGATCTTAGCATCTGTGAACTCTTGTGGAACTATACTATTTGACCAACAAGACAATATCAGCCTGTGAAGGGGCTCAGCAAGTACATCAATGCCGGCTTTAAGTAGTTCGCCTGGTATAGCATCCTCACCAGCTGCTTTATTGTTCTTCAGTCTTATTATGGTAGATGTTACCTCATCGAGATCTGGTGGCATGTCAAGTTGTGTCTTGATTGGTTCATTTGTGAGAGCTTGTAGAGTATCGGCACAGACCGAGCTCTCTCCACTATAGAGTTCACTATAATGTTCAATCCATCTGTCTAGCTTTTCATTCTTATCCATGATAGCAGAGCCATTTTTTTTTTTTAATACAGAGCATGATTGAGAGATCGGCCCTGTGGCCTCCTTGATTGCAGAATACATAGCCTTGATATCACCATGATCTCTAGCTGTCTCAATCCTAACAGAGATGGACACCCAGTATTTTCTTGCACATTTCCTAGCTGTTCTCTGTACTTCGGTGCGACAGGTCCGTAGTTCACCCAAAGCATTTCTTGTTGGCCTAAACTTCATTGTCAGAAAGGCTTGCCTCTTTTTCTCTACAACAGGCTGCATGGTTTCTAACGATGCACTGTACCACTCAGGATCATGCCTACGCTTTTTACCAAAGGTTTTGGTCCCACAGCTATGAATGATATGTTTCAGGTCAGTCCATTGGGTTTCAGGGTCATCTGATGCAGGACATGTCTGCAACTCCTTAGCTAAATCATTGCAGAAGGACTCCCTGAGGTGAGGTATGGCTGTACGATGTACATCTATCTTGGTTGACTGCTGTTTACGACAATGGAATGGCTTTGGATGGAGTCTCAGTCTGCACTGTGGTAGCTTCTTGTGTAAGTGATGCTGCCCTCCAATCACAAAGTCCAGTTGGTGCCATTGTTTTGATCTTGGGTGACACCATGACTTTTTTCTGTGAGGTTTTCCGGGAAACAAAGAGTTTATGATGCACAGACTTTGTCGGCAGCAGAGTTCAAGAAGGCGCTGGCCATTCTCATTAATGGTTCCAACACCAAATCTTCCTAGGCAGCTCTGCCAAAAAGCATAGTCATTTCCTACTCTGGCATTCATGTCGCCTAGCAGCACAATTCAGACTTTGTCGTCAACAGATCTGATGAGTTCTTTAAGTGCTTCATAGAAACTGTCTTTGTCGTCAGATTCAGCTTTCAGAGTAGGAGCATAGGCT
Organism: Gymnothorax javanicus; assembly: GCA_029692085.1. Classification (NCBI taxonomy): domain Eukaryota; kingdom Metazoa; phylum Chordata; class Actinopteri; order Anguilliformes; family Muraenidae; genus Gymnothorax; species Gymnothorax javanicus. Next base: position 122,558,744 of record CM056193.1, on the reverse strand, counting down.
GATATTACCAGGATACTGCCCTGATTTGTGTTTAGTTTTAAAGATGATATTCTTTCATTCACTGCAGTTGCTGTTTGTATGCTCTGTATGAGGCTGTTATGCACAGCGAAGCCAGTACTGTGGACTCTCTCTTGGTCCACAGATTTACCGAACCAATAGAATGTGTAGTTCATTCCTTGATCAAGCCTGTGCCAGGAAGTCGTGTCCCCTGCAGAGCAGCAGTGTGAACATTTCTTTGTTGTAACTCAGTGTCAATGGCAGCTGTCTTCCGTACTTCCATATTTTCAGAGTTGAGTTCATTGTCGGGGGACATTCCGGGAGTCATAGTCCGTACGTTTCAAGTTCCAAATATGAATTTTGTTTTCTTGGGTGAGTTTAGAGACACTCCATTTCACACCCATCAAATGGAATGTTGTGGTGATCAGTAGCACCTAATTGGTCAGGGGCTGTCGAACTTGAAGCAGGCGGTAGCTACCATGAGGTTAAATAACCTCTCCCACTGCTGACCATGGTCCCTGGTGCCCAGCATATATCACCCTTAGCAAAGACTTATAACTGGTGACTACCATGGTCCTGGCTTGAAGTCTGAAATATCTTCAGCCGCAGTTTTCCTCTGCAGTGGACAGGCTTGGTGAATCAGTGATGGAGTCGAAAAATTTAATCTTAAGCCAGGACCGATGAAAGCACATTGGGTTGTCCTGGGGCTGATCAAGGGCTTCTCTAGCCCATAACACATCTAAATCAGATGAGAGGAATAACCAATACGTCTGAGATGAGTTGTAGGTGCAAGGGCTGCCGTATGAGTTGGAGTACCAAGTTCATACGCCTGACAACTCCATGTTTGACGGTTAGCCGGAGACTGTGATGTTCATACGCCCTTCAATAGCTTGAAAAGCCCAGGGTGACCATCCACCCTGTATGGGCACCTCCATTACCCAGGATAGGGAGGCTAAGGGTGTACTGACACTTGCCCAAGGTGTGCACCCAGGCTAGTGGAGGGAAGGAGGCGCCTTACTTGTCCACTCTAGACTGGCTCCAAGCTGGGTCTAGCCACTGCCCTTACCCTTTCCAAAAACGTATAGTTTATGGGGTCTATCACCGGAAATAAAATTATTACAAATTTATCTGTTAAACTTACAAAATCTCGGGGAAAGCTCTGGTACAGCGTGTATCGAAAGCTCTGGGTGCCAAGACGTTAACAATTGATGCACTTGTGTTCGGTATTCAGAACGCCAGATTGTAAGCGATGATGTCCGTCCGCTAAAACTGCTGGATTCAGACATGCGTAATTCAATTGAACTTTACTTCCACGATGTGCTGTCCCTTGGTGCATATCCAATGGTAAAGATAATGTATAATTTGTCAGTTTTCCAACTGAGGTGGGCTTGGAGAAAAAGTGGTCCAAGTTTTTGGGGAGCCGTGGTGAAGCTGATTTCCCTCAAGACCTGTTCAGTAATTGTAGCCCCCGCACGAAGTCGGGCGGCTACTACGGATTCACGCATGTCGTCCCCTCCATCGCCGTGTTTGGGTCCGTAGACACTTTCTTGTGGATGTTATACATGCTGTAATTTTTGACCGATTACTTTCATATTTAGTATGGACATGTGTTATACTTCACTTATGGCACCTATCGATTTTGGTTGCCATAGCGACAGTATTGGCCAAATAATACGCAAAATAGTAGCAAAACATGGACATTTCTTTGTGGACGTAGCACAGGCTGCAATTTTTGACCGATTAGTTTCATATTTAGTATGGACATGTGTTATACTTCACTTATGACACCTATTGATTTTTGTTGCCAAGGCGAAAGTATTAGCCGATTGATATGCAAATTAGCGGCAAAAATAGACATCTCTTTGTGGACGCAGTACAGGCTGCAATTTTTGACCGATTACTTTCATTCTTGGTATGGACATGTGTTACACTTCACTTATGACACCTATCGATTTTGTTTGCCGTGGCGACAGTATTGGCCGAATAATGCGCAAATTTGTGCTGAAACATACACACTGCCTTGTGGACACTGTACAGGCAGCAATTTTTGACCTATCGATTTTGGTTGCCATGGTGACAGTATTGGTTGAATAATGCGCAAAAAAGGGGAGAAACGGGCTTTCGGGGGCTACACCCACGTGGTCGCGGCTGACCGGACTGTCTAGTTTCACACAGAAAACCAGGGTGAGTGCGGAGACATTTCCATATGCAACCTACACTTTTACGGCTTTTTATTTGCCGGAACAATTTCAAAGGAGCCACAAATATATTTTGGGGGGTTTAATGAGTGAAAAGAGGTGTATCGAATGTGTATCGAAGAGTGTATCGAATGTTACAACCCCAATTCCGAAATAGTTTGAAGGAAGTGTAAATTGTGAATAAAATCAAAATGCTATGACTTTCAGATCACGAGTCAATATGTTATTTACAATAGAACATAGATAACATTTCAAAGACATTTTACATTTTTATCCACAAAATGAGCTTAATTCAAATTTTCTGGCTGCAGCAGGTCTCAAAAAAGTTTGGACACAGGCAGAAAAGGGCTGAAAAAGCAATTATTATATAAGAGAATCAGCTGTAAGAACATTTAGCAAGTAATTAAGTTAACTGGCATCAGGTGTGTAACATGATTGGCTATAAAAGGGATGTCTTAGAGAGGCTGAGTCTGTCAGAAGTAAAGATGGCCAGAGGCTTTCCAACCTGTGAAGGCTTGCGTAAAAAAATTGTTGAATACTTTTAAAACAATGTTCCTCAATGTCAAATTGCAAAGGCTTTGAAGTTCTCATCATCGACAGTGCATAACATCATCAAAAGATTCAGAGAAACTGGAAAAATCTCTGTGCGTAAGGGACGAGGCCGAAGACCTTTACTGGATGCCCATGATCTTCGGGCCCTCAAATGCCACTGCATCACTCACTGGCATGATTCTGTCATTGACATTCCTAACTGGGCCCAGGAATACTTCAAGAAACTACTGTCTGTAACACAGTCCGCCGTGCCATCCACAGATGCCACCTAAAACTCTACCGTGCGAAAAGAAAGCCACTGTTGAGCATGATCCGGAAGCGCGGCCGTGTTCTGTAGGCCAAGGCTCATTTAAAATGGACTGTAGCAAAGTGGCAAAGTGTCCTGTCGTCAGACGAGTCCAAATTTGACATTCTTGTTGGAAATCTGGGGCATCGTGTCTTCCGGGCTAAAGAGGAGAAAGACCACCCCTCCTGTTATCAGCGTTCAGTTTAAAAGCCAGCATCTCTGATGGTATGGGGATGCATTAGTGCATATGGTGAGGGACACTTGCATGTTTTAAAAAACACCATGAATGCTGAAAGGTATATAAAGGTTTTAGAGCAACATATGCTCCCCTCCAGACGACATCTATTCCAGGGAAGGCCTAGTGTATTTCAGCAGGACAATGCAAAACCACAGTGCAGCTATTACAACAGCATGGCTTTGTAGTAGAAGAGTCTGTGTGCTGAACTGGCCTGCCCGCTGTCCTGATCTTTCACCGATTGAGAACATTTAGCGCAATTAAACGAAAAGTCCGTCAAAGGAGACCCAAAACTCTCCAGCAGCTGGAAGCCTGTATTAAACAAGACTGGGATCAAATTCCAATGGCTAAACTCAAGAAACTCGCCTCCTCAATGCCAAGACGCCTCCACTCTGTGTTAAAAAGAAGACAGGATGTTACACCATGGTAAACAGGCCCCTGTACCAACTTTTTTGAGACCTGTAGCAGCCATCAAGTTTGAAATGAGCTAATTTTGTGGATAAAATGGTAAAATTTCTCAGTTTCAATATTTGCTATGTTATCTCTGTTCTGCTGTGAATAAAATACTGGCTGGTGTGATTTGAAAGTCATTGCGTTTTGATTTAATTCATAATTTACCCTTTGTCCCAACTATTTCGGAATTGGGGTTGTAACATCACGAATGCATACGCTGTGCAAGCACTAGCAACGCGGTTGCGTATAGAATTGTTTCCGCACTCACCTCTCTTCTCCGTAATTCCAGCGAGAGCAAATGGCCGGCAAATGTGGAATCAGTGCTGTACAAACAGGTCTGTTTGAGGCTTTACCAAGTTGTGAATACTTCCTTTTCAATCCATATCCTTTTGTGTCTGTCTTCCCATGCTTTCCTGGTTTTGAAAGGGTGATCAGGTGAAAGCATCGGTCTGCAGATAATGCCCCGTCTCACATTCGGATTCCTCAAAGCCATATTTTGGCCTCGGGAAGTTAAAATTACCAAAATTTCCTTCCTGCAACATTGCCTAATAATGCAGCACTCTTCTTATATAATTATCTTGCGAAGACAACATTAAAGCAGGCTGGATTCATTTAGATTGGCACGCTCCCCCTTTGTAATGGCGAACGGTAGAATTTCCCATGGCCCACGGAAAAGATAAGTTTTGCGACCAAACTCCGCTTGCCCAGCTATTGACGTAGCCTCTCTAACTCGTTCATATTCTATACGGGTAATAGGTACTGCTTTCTCGTGAATATTCAGTAACCGTTTCGTGATTGCCAGCTATTGATGGAATAGTATAACTGAGTGCATAGAGCAGCTCTATGTCCGCGGGCGTCTAAACTGCGCAAAGGAATTAAAAGCTTATAGAAGCTTTTTATTGAAGTATGTTAATAAAAATACCCCAAAGCCTCATTCAGGACAGTAAAAATTGCCACGTTTGTGCTGATGTTACACATGGGAATACATATTAAGGATCCTTGATTTCACTCCTTACTGTGAAAATATTGACCAGAAACGCCAATATCCATATTCTTTTTTTTATATGTTTATTGAGATTTTGATTCAATACAAGTTGAACGCAACGTATATAACATACAGTGTAAATTATAATAATCCCACCCTCAACCCCCCCACCCATCTCATCTATCAAAGGTTTAAAAAAAAAAAAGAAAAAAGTGCAGAATAATATAAAATTAAATACATAGTGCAATTCCGTGAAATAAACTGAATACAGCAGTGTACAGACCACAGAGTCGCATTAATCAGAGGAGTATAGTGCCGATGTAGGACAAAGCATATGAGTATTATTAGTCTAATTCCAATAGCATGACAATTCAGAGGTACTGTCAACCAAATGTCCCCTCCATGACAGACACCAAAATGATACCTAAATGGAAATGGAGGGAAAAATGGAGCTTTTTCCTCCCAAATATAGTAGTGTACTATTATACCCATCAATTGTAAAACATGCTTTTTAATACATCAACAAAATTTTGTTTGGGGGAGGGTTTAGCATCTCGTCACAGAGGGCATACTCAGCCAAAAAACCCCGGAATCGCCCAGCAGATAAATGTACAAAATAAATTATGAACTCTTCACATTAATATAAAGCGCATTTACAGGATGTGTTGGGAGGGAGTTGAAGAGTCATGGAAACGAAGATCTGCTCTTTCTAAAAAATGTAAGAAAAGGGACCAAATTTCATAAAATTCACTAAGCTTATGTTTGAGACGATAAGTCAACCTCTCTAATAGAAGAAAGGATCATAATTCTTTAAACCAATGACTAATGTGAGGGCATGAGATATTTTTCCAGTACATAGCAATCAGATGTTTTGCATGAATGAGGCAGAGATCGATCAATTTAATCTCATGGTTTTTTTAAGGAAAGATTTTCAGGGTAGAGGCCTAAGATGCAAAGTTTGGGAATGACAGGAATGGGTTTTTTATTATTTGGGAAATTATGTTTATTACTTCTTTCCAAAACTACTTCTGCCTCTTCTCGCATTCCCAGATACAGTGGAAGAGGGTACCTTTATGAGTTTGGCATTTAACACAAGTGTCTGCAATATCTGGATTAAACTTATTCTTCTTTACTGGGGTAATATAAATTATATCCTCATATCCAATGATATTGTATTAATTTAAGTCTAGAGTTTATTGAAAAATTATGGGCCTTAAAGCCTATCTGACTCCATTCACAATCGAGCACACACTATGTAAATCTTCACTCCAGAACTTCCTTTTAAAGTCAGATGACAATTTAGAATGAGATGAGAATATATTGTAAAGCATAGAGATGTGACCTTTATTATGCTGATGCTGGGTTGCAAACTGTTCTAACACTGTTGAGGAGGGGCAATTAAATGAGTGATTTAATTTAGAATAAATAAAGCTTTGCAGCTGTAGATATTTTAAAAATTGGGACAGTGGAATGTTAAACTTATCTTTGATTTCACTGTAGGACATTGGTGTATCATTATTATAAAGGTCTATGATCCTCCTAATTGCTTTTTGTGACCACGGTTTGAATCCCAAGTCATTTTTACCAGTTCTTACCTCCAAGTTACCCCAGATAGGTGCGAGGCAAGACAAAGGTGGCATTTCACCTGCAGCATTCTGCGCCTCATGCCATATCATCAAAGTGTTTCTAACAAATGGAATAAAAGTGTTTTTCTTCAAGTTCTTAAGAGTCAGAATATAAATATGAATCTAATTCTAACCGTTTTGTGGACAATTTTACCCAAGGTAATTGTGGTTGTGATAAGAACCAGAAACGGTCAGCTCTTAGTTGAGCTGCCCAATAATGCCATATTAAGTTTGGTACTTTTAGGCCTCCTCTGTCAAATGGGAGGTATAGTAGTGAGAGGTGGAGCCTTGGGCGCCTATTTTTCCAAATGAATTTGGTAAGAGTTTTTGTCATATCTCAGAAAAATTTGGGAGGAAGAGGAAGTGGGATTGACTGAAACAGATATAAAAATTTGGGAAGGACGTTCATCTTGAAAATATTTATGCAACCAATCGCAGACAGGGGTAGTGAGATCCACCTACTAAGAGATTCCTTCACTTTTAATATAACTGGGTCATAATTGGCAGAGATTAATGAGTTCAGATTAGGAGTAATAAAAATACCAAGATACTTGAATCCTTTGGGAGCATTCATAAATGGGTGGTGGATTGTAGGATGGAGCCTTTCCTGCTCACTAAGAAAGAGAACAGAGGATTTGGTTTTATTAACTCTATAGCCTGACAATTTCCCAAACCTATTAAACACATCAATAACGGCTGAGAAAGATCGCTCCAAGTTTGTCAGAAAGAGTAACGTATCATCTGCAAACAAGGCCATGCTCTATATCTGCTGTTTGGATTCCTTTAATAACAGGGTGATTTCCAATACAAATGGCAAAGGGTTCTTGCGGGGGGGACAAGGGGCACCCCTGGCGGGTTTCACGATGTAGATTATATGGCAATATTATCTCTGAGCTTGGTCCAGAGTACAAGAGTCTGATCCACTGCCTAAAGTGAGTACCAAAACTGAAACGAGAGAGTACTTCGAACAGATATGGCCATTCGACTCTGTCAAATGCTTTTTTCAGCATCTAGTGACCAAATACATGAGTCTTGTGTCTCTCCTTTTTCATAAATTATATTTAATACTCTTCTAATATTAGAATATACCTGGCGGTTTTTGATAAATCCATTCTGATCAATACCTATTAGAGATGGGAGGCATTTATCTAATCTTAATGCTGAAACTTTAGCTATTATCTTTGCATCTTAGTCCAAGAGAGAAACAAGTGTTTGCCACTAACATGGCAATATCCCCCGCCGTCCGGACGATATGTGTTCGTACGGACGTACGGACGGACGGACGGAGCCCAATGCTATATCCCCCGCTTCGCGCTAAATGCGCGGCGGGGGATAATAAGTCTATAGGACTCACATTTAGTAGGTGGTTTGTCTGGTTTTAATATCAAGATAATGAGTGCATGATGATTCATTCAAACTCTGATGATTCTGATTCATATAAGGTCTGATACTTTCGCTCCATACTATCATTTATTAAAAAAGGGTCGACAATTATACTACCATTTGGAATTTGGGTACTGTTGATGGCTTTTTCTGTGTCCGGCTTCTTTATTTGCCAAGCTAATAACTATCCACTTCTCTCCCCTTGAACATAAAATGTTTGCTTTAGTCTTGTTTAGCTATTTTCCACCTTAGCGGTAGAAAGTGCATTATATTTAGCTCCGAGGGTTAATTATTCCTGTGAGCTTTGGACTGGTCTGCCTCCCTCTCAAGTTGTTTAATTGACTTATCTAAAGTTAGCATTTCTAGATTTATTTTTTTAGTTATTGAGCTGGTATAGCTAATGATTTGTCCGCGAATATAAGCCTTAAATGCGTCCCATCTCATGGAGGCTGAAGTCTCATCTTTACTATTGTCAAAAAAAAAATCTATTTGTACTCCCACAAATTCCAAAAAGCCAGGATCATTTAATTATTTAGGATGGAGCCGCCATCTCCAAGTACCCTGTACTAGTTTTTGGTCGTTATACAGTGCCGTGAAAAAGTATTTGCCCCCTTTGTGATTTCTTACTTTTTTCCATATTTTTTACACTCAAATGTTTCCGATCATCAAACAAATTTTAATATAAGACAAAGATAACCCAAGGTAATCCAAAATGCAGTTTTTAAATGATGATTTTATTTATTAAGGGGAAAAAGCTATCCAAACCTTCCTGGCCCGATGTAAAAAAGTAACTGCCCCCCCTTCTTAAATCTTGAATTAATTGTGATGAACCACATTTTTTTGAGTCCAATTTCACTAGCCACACCCAGGCCTGATTACTCCCAGACCTGTTGAATCAAGAAGTCACTTCAATAGAACCTGTTTCACAAAGTGAAGTAGGCTAAAAGATCTCAGAAAGCAACACATCATGCCGCGATCTTAAGAAATTCAAGAACAGATGAGAAACAAAGTAATTGACATCTGTCAGTCTGGAAAGGGTTACAAAGCCATTTCTAAAGCTTTAGGACTCCAGTGAACCATGGTGAGAGCCATTATCCACAAATGGAGAAAACTTGGAACAGTGGTGAACCTTCCCAGGAGTGGCCAGCCTACCACTCCAAGAGCGCATCGACAACTCATCCAGGAGGTCAAAAAAGAACCCAGAACAACATCTAAAGAACTGCAGGCCACACTTGCCTCAGTTAAAGTCAGTGTTCATGATTCAACAATAAGAAAGAGACTGGGCAAAAATGGCATCCATGGGAGAGTTCCAAGGCGAAAACCACTGCTGACCAAAAAGAACACAAAGGCTCATCTCACATTTGCCAAAAAACATCTTGATGATCCCAAAGACTTTTGGAAAAATATTCTGTGGACTGACGAGACAAAAGTTGAACTTTATGGAGAGTGCGCATCCCGTTACATCTGGCGTAAAACTAACACAGCATTTAATACAAAGAGCATCATACCAAAAGTCAAACATGGTGGTGGTAGTGTGATGGTTTGGGGCTGCTTTGTTGCCTCAGGACCTGGACGACTTGACGTCATTGATGGAACTATGAATTCTGCTCTCCACCGGAAAATCCTGAAGGAGAATGTCCAACCATCAGTTCATGACCTCAAGCTCAAGCGCACTCGGGTTATGCAGCAGGACAATGATCCGAAACACACTAGCAAGTCCACCTCTGAATGGCTTAAAAAAAAACAAAACGAAGATTTTGAGAAAATCCCTCCCCTGCTGTCGACCAGAACTCGACAGCGTTCCCCACTAACCCAAAAAGGTGAAAACACAACATAACACTGATCTTATCCTATAGAGAGGAGCAGAGTGACTATACTTAAACACGTCCATCACTAGCTGCCCCTATTGAACGGCAGAAAGAGAAATGATTCAAAAAATACTCAAAAAAAAATATATATATACATATATACACATAAACATACATACACACATAAATAACTAGAGGGTGTGTTCAGAAGGCCACATCACCCTGCCGGTGCCCTCAACGCCACGTGAAGGTCAATGTCATGGTGGAATTGGTGTCTCCATATATGGTTTCCTATTTGTGATTGAGCATAACATAGGGCCTATCTCTGGTGGTTTCTCAGTTACAGAGCCTGAAAATATGAAGGTCGGCCATTGTGACCTTTCAAGGTCACTTGTAGGTCAAGGTCACAGATTCCCCATACATGACTTCCTATTAGTCTTCAATAGTAACTATGGGTCTATCTTGCATCGTTTGGCTGCTAGAGCACTCGGAAAAGTGATGATGCTGAGTTTGACCTTTCAAGGTCACTGAAGGTCATAACATTTGGTGGTAAAAGAATCTCCATACCCAACTTCCTAATAGTGATTAATAGTAACTACATGCCTATCTCCAACCAATTTCAAGTTATAAGCAGTGGAAAGTCTGCCCAATCTCCCAGTGTTAAAAAAATCTTCAAACTGATCCAGAATCCAGGATTGATCCGGATCTTCACCAAAAACTAATCATTTCTTCCCTTCCGCCTAAGGATTGTCCCTACCAAATTTGAAGGCAATCCTTGCGGAATTGTGGCCTGTAGAGTGCAAACAGAGGCACACACACACACACACACACACACACACAAATAAATAAATAAACTAGAGGGTGTGTCCAGAAGGCCACATCACCCCACCCGTGCACTCAATGCTACGTGAAGGTCAATGTCATGGTGGAATAGGTGTCCCCATATATGGTTTCCTATTTGTGATTGAGCATAACATAGGGCCTACGTCTAGCGGTTTCCCAGTTACAGAGCCTGAAAATATGAAGGTCGGCCATTTTGACCTTTCAAGGTCACTTGAAGGTCAAGGTCACGGTGGCATTAGATTCCCCATATATGACTTCCTGTTAGTCTTCAATAGTAACTATGGGTCTGTCTTGCATGGTTTGGCTGCTAGAGCACTCGGAAAAGTGGTGATGCTGAGTTCAACCTTTCAAGGTTGCTGAAGGTCATAACATTTGGTGGTAAAAGAATCTCCATACCCAACTTCCTATTAGTGATTAATAGTAACTACATGCCAACCAATTTCAAGTTATAAGCGGTGGAAAGTCGGCCCTATCTCCCAGTGTTAAAAAAAAATCTTCAAACTGAACCAGAATCCGTGATTTGATCCGGATCGTCACCAAAAACTAATCATTTCCTCCCTTCCGCCTTAGGATTGTCCCTACCAAATTTGAAGACAGTCCGTGCAGAATTGTGGTTTGTAGAGTGGAAACAGACACATAAACAAATGAAAGGTCATTCATATAATGACGACTTGCCGGAATCATACACAGATCTCTGAAACAGAATGAACGGAATGGAGTTGGTTTCAAGTCTCTAGCTGTAATAGTAGCGAAGTTAAGAACCAAAATGTGTTTTTGACCTTTCTGGTGAGCTTGACCTTGACCTTTGACCTTTGGCCTTGAAAAGGTTTTTCTTAGCATTGAAAGTTCTAAGCAAGCTTTGTTTCTAAAATAAAAGCCGATCTTCATTTTAAGCTTCCTGACTAGAGTAAAAATATGAACATTAAATGAGAGTGTGTCATCTATCCACATACCCAGGTACTTGTATGAGGGAACTCTTTCAATGGATTTCCCTTCAGATGTAAAAATGCTATAGTCACCTGGTAACTGTGTGCAAGCTTTTGAGAAGACCATTAACTTTGTTTTCTGAGTATTTAAAATCAACTTTAAGCTCATTAATTTAGTTTGTAATGTCTGAAATGCAGCCTGAAGTTCTTGCACTGCCCCTACTATGGAGGGAGCATGGGTGTAAATAACTATCATCAGCATATAAATGTATTTTTGCTTGAATGCCTTTACCAAGATCATTTATGAAAATAGAAAACAGAACAGGCCCCAGAATAGATCCCTGAGGGACACCTTTAGTTATCTCAAGAAATTCAGATTTATGGCCCTCTGCATAATCACACTGAGTACGATCTATAAAATAATTTTGGAACCATTTTACAGCCTGAGGACTGAAACCAATAGTTCTTAGTTTGTTTACTAACAGTCCATGGTCAACTGAATCAAATGCCTTAGAGAGATCAACAAATAAGGCAGCGCAATGCTGTTTTCTGTCCAGGGCACCAATGATATCGTTTATCACGATTGTAGCAGCAGTGAGAGTGCTATGGCCACTTCTAAAACCTGACAGAAAATAATTTCAAATATTGTTATCAACTAAAAACTGTTTTAACTGTAAATATACTTGGGATTCAAGGATCTTAGCCAGGACCGAGAGTTTGGAAATAGGACGGTAATTGTTCATCTCTGAAGGGTCTCCACCTTTAAGTAGAGGGAGAACATAGGCAGCTTTCCAAATTTTAGGGATGGAGTTTGAGAGAAGACTCAAGTTAAAAATATGAGTGATTGGCTCAGCAATAATATCAGCTGCCACCTTACGGAGATAAGGATCCAGATTGTCTGGAACCGCAGACTTTTTGTGATCACTGTCTCTCACAGCTTTATGAACTTGTAAAACTGAAATAGGTTTAAAATCGAACAGATCCAAGTTTTCATCAGCTGCTGGAATGGCAGAACATTGGACAGATGAATTTACATTTTGAATAAATATGCAGCCAGCCCAAATGAAATGTTCATTAAACTGATTGACCATGGCAACTTTATCTTTTACTTCATCTGAACCAACAAGAATTTGTTCTGGGAGGCTTGAGGCCATATGTGTACTGGACAAGGATTTAATTCCTTGATTCCAAAATTTTGAGGGGTTATTTAAGTTCTCTGTAACTGACTTCAGATAAAACTCAGATTTGGACTTTCGAATCATTAATGTACACTTATTCTGTAGGTATCTAAATGCTGTCCAATCAGCAGGGGAGTTCGAAAATCTCGCTTGTGCCCACTGTTTATTTCTTTTTGTTTAACAATTTTTATTAATTTTTCATTATATTCTCCATACAGTTGTTAGCAGCATTTGAAAACAGAAAAATACAAAAGCATAGGACAGCTGCATTATTTGAGTGATTACAGAATTGAAAAGTACCCTCCCAAATTTCCCTTACCACCCAACCCACCCCAACCCACCCCAACCCACCCAATCATCCCTACTTGTCCCCGTAAGTCCAGATCTACATAAGAATAATCGTCCATCAAAGTGTCTGTCCAACCAACTATTACAGAAGTACAAATTGAATAAATTAAAATTAACCATTAAAAATAAAAATTTGTCCAACCAACTATTACATTAATACAAATTGTATTATCACGATGTACAAGGATAAGTAAAAAACATATTCACAATACCGGTAAAATAAACTAAAATAAATAAATACATAAAAAAAGGGGGAGAGAAAAAAAAAAACAATAATAAAATTAAATAAAATAAATAAATAAAAATATAAAGGGGTTTCTACTGCTTCATTCTTAACATTGTTATTTAGTCATCCTTATTTAATGGTTCTTGCAAACTCTCGTAGTACTCTAAAAAGGGGGGTCCAAATCTTTTTAAAGTTTTGCAATGAGCCTTTGAGGGTGTATCTAATCTTCTCAAATTTTAAAAAGTGCATCACATCTCTAATCCATCTTGTAAAGTTAGGAGGTGTCTTTTCCTTCCAGGAAAGAAGGATGAGACGATCTGGCAATCAGGAGGTGAATGCTATGATTGTGGGAGCTTTGTCTTTCAGGGAGTGAGTTTCAGGGATCAATCCAAATAAAGCACAAATAGGACTGGGAGCAATGTCTTTTTGAAACATCATACTATAGGAACTAAAAATTTTCATCCAAAATGTCTGAAGTTTAGGGCATGACCAGAACATCTGTATATAATCTGCTGGTTCACCATTACAGCGAGGGCAACATCAGGGAAAATCTTCGCCAGTCTTGCCTTGGTCAAGTGTGCTCTCAAAACAATTTTTTAAGCTGTGCCTAGCACAAGAGGAGGAGGTATTAAGTCAAGCACAGTCTTCCATTGTTCATCTGCCATTTCTTTTCCAAGGTCATTCTCCCAAAGTCTCTTAATGTCTTGCAATGAATGAGGAATAATATTACATATATTGTTATAGAGAACAGAGATTAGGCCTTTGCAATTTGGGGATAGTGACAAGATATAATCAACAGTGTTATTCGCCGGAAGGTCTGGAAAGGAAGTAATATTTTTCTGGACAAAATGTCTAATCTGGAGATATCTAAAAAAATTTGACTTTGACAAATCAAATAGTTGTGAAAGTTGAGTAAACGATCCAAACTTGCCATCTACATATAAATTAGAGACAGATCTAATACCCTTGGAGGACCAAACTCCAAAAGTGGAGTCCGAAAGAGAGGGTGGGAAGTTATGATTGTTATTGATGGGTGAGTATATTGATGTTGTCTGTAACTTGAAATGTCTTCTGAATTGTGACCAAATTCTGATCGAATGATAGACTACTGGATTAGAGCAAAACTGGCTTTGAGAGGGGAGTGACGGAGCACATAATATAGAGGCTAAATTGAGTGGGCTAGAAGCATACTCTAATTGGACCCAGGTCTCACATTTTTCAGGTACATCTCTCTCAAACCAATGTAACATCAATTTTATATTGCATGCCCAGTAATAGTAAATGAAATTAGGTAGGGCAAGGCCAGCAAGCTTTTTAGGTCTTTGAAGAGCTTTCCTTTTAATTCTTTGTGGTCTACCGTTCCAAATAAAAGATAATATACTCTTTTCCAATGAGTTAAAGAATGATTTTTTAATTAAGATAGGGATGTTTTGAAACAAATACAGGAATTTTGGTAATACCATCATTTTAATGAGATTAATTCTACCAGTTATGGAGAGTGGAAGGTTCGTCCATTTCACCATGTCCTTTTTACATTTTTCAAATAAGACACCAAAATTTTTAGTAAAGAGGGATGAAAAAGATGGTGTGACTTCTACCCCTAAGTATTTAAAGCCCTTGTTTACGATTCTAAATGGAAAACATGATGTAGGGATTGCACTGGCTGCCTGGTTAAGAGGAAACATTTCACTTTTTTCGAAGTTGATTTTATAACCTGAAAGTTTCCCAAATTGAATTAGAATATTAAGAATGGCGGGAACTGATTTTGATGGATCTGTAACATATAATAGAATGTCGTCTGCATATAAGGACAATTTATGCATAAGGCCACCTCGCTTTATACCCAGGAAGTCTTTAGATTGTCTAAGGGCAATAGCCAGAGGCTCTACAGCAATGGCAAATAGTAGGGGGGATAGGCTACAGCCCTGACGTGTGCCTCTGCCAAGGGGGAAATATCCAGATTGTTGCCCATTAGTAATTACTGAGGCTAAAGGTTGAGAATAGAGAAGTTTTATCCAAGAAATGAATGGATCCTTAAATCCAAATTTTTAAGGATTGAAAACAGATATTGCCATTCTACTCGATCAAACGCTTTTTCAGCGTCCGAAAGTGATATGACCATTTCAGGAGAGTGGGGGTAAAGTAGAATACATAATATTGAAGAGTCTTCTAAGATTTGAACTAGAGTGTCTATTTAAAATGAAACCTGTTTGGTCTGGTAAAATTATATGTGGGATAATCTTTTCCAGTCTTGTTGCTAAAATCTTGGACAAAATTTTGTAGTCGACATTCAGTAAAGAAATTGGGCGATAAGAGGCACACTGAAGTGGGTCTTTACCCCCTTTAGGTAGAAGTGTTATTGCGGCTTGACGTAAGGTTGGCGGAAGATGACCAGATGAAAAAGATTCATTAAACATGGCTCGGAGTAGAGGGCATAGCTTGAGTGCAAATTTTTTATAAAATTCAGAGGTATACCCATCCGGTCCAGGTGTTTTGTTGCATTTAAGAGATTTGATAGCTTCTAAAATCTCTGCATTGGAAATCTCGCCTCCCAATAGCGAGCTCTGCTCAACTGGGACAGCTGGGAAATTGAGGCTATCAAGGAAGAGGTTGGGCTGGGTAAAGTCAACGTCACACTCTGAGCTGTATAAACAATTATAATACTGTTTAAAAGTATTATTAATTTCCCTGTGATCTGTAATTATTTCACCAATTTCATTATAAATTTTGGGGATAAGACGAGAGGCTTGGGCTTGACGTGCTTGCTGAGCTAGTAGCTTGCCGGCCTTATCCCCAAGGTCATAAATATTGTATCGAGCTTTTGTGAGTAAATATGTGGCCTTATCAGTGGTAAGCAAATTGTATTCTGTCTGTAGCCGCAATCTTTCTTTAAAAAGTGCTGGGGTAGGGGAAGTGGAGTATTGGCTATCAATCTCTCCAGTAGATCTTGAGATGTCATTAAGTTTGGATTCTCTAACTTTTTTTGCCCTGGAGGAGTACTCGATTATTTGCCCCCTAAGATGGGCCTTAAGGGTCTCCCATAGTGTTGAATGGGAAATTTCCGGAGAGGCATTGGTATCAAGAAAAAAATCAATTTGAGTGGAAACACGATTTACAAAATGTTCATCAGCTAAGAGAGTGGGGTTGAGTCTCCAATTACGTGAAGGTCTAAAGTAATTGGGTAATGCTATATGAAATGAAACGGCGCCATGATCCGATATTGTAATGTTGTGGTATGAGCAAGAGCTAACATCTTTTAATAATCTATTATCCAGCAGAAAATAATCAATGCAAGTGTATGTATGATGGATATTGGAAAAGAAGGAAAACACTTTTTTATTATTAAACTTAAATCTCCAAATATCTGAGACACCATTTTGGGCAATGAAATTATTGATAATTTTGGCAGATGTGGAAAGGGGTTGGGCCTTGTTTGAAGATCTGTCTAATACAGTATTGAGTACACAGTTAAAGTCGCCCCCTATTATCAAGTTGTAGTTGTTGTCAGCAGGTATGGTAGAAAAAAGTTTATTAAAGAAATTGGAATCATCATAATTTGGGGCATAGACATTGACCAGAATGACAGGACTGGCGAACAACTGACCTGAAACAATGACAAATCTCCCATTTGTATCAGCAATCACCTCTTTAGCTTGGAATGGAATGTCCTTATGTATGAGGATTGCTGTCCCTCTGGCTTTTAGCATTGAACCGTGAGTGGAACACCTGACCAACCCATTTTCTTTTAAGGTAATTGATATGGTCATTCTTAAGGTGGGTTTCTTGCAGATAGGCTATGTCCGTGTTTAGCTGTTGTAGATAGGACCCTATTTTCTGTCTTTTCACCCAGTTATTTAGACCTTTAGTATTTAAGGAAATAAAATGGATGGGTTGATTTGGATTGCAGTTAGATGTAGTTGTCATATCTTACAACGTTATGGGGTGAGTAATGTAGACAGCAGAGATAACGGAGAAAGAAAAAAAAACAAGGGAAAAAAAGGGGAAGAGGATGATGATAATGATAATGGAATAAAAACAGATAGTAAGGTGGAAAAAGGCATCTGGGTGAGGACGAGGGACTTGAATTGTCTTCTTAAGTACCATCTCAGAAAACACCTAACTTGTACTTGAGCTCTGTCTTAGCAGACAAATAAGTGAGGAAAACAGAGTTTAGGTTGAAACTCTGTGCAAAGCACTATGTGGTTAATATTGGAACCTGGAACATTAACAAATGTATACAAATATATGTATAGAACAGTGGCAACACTAAATAGAAGGGTTAAACGTACATAGAAAACAACCAGCATAACCTTATTTTCGACAGTCATAATGTTTGTACATATCCTGGTCTGTATTGGTGTGTTCACATGTGTGTGTGTGTGTGTGCGCGTGCTTGCAGCGCCAAGACGCCGAAAGTGTATGGTCACATCCATATGTTCACGTGTATGTCTGAGCATCTCTATGTAGTACTATTATCATAGAAACAGATCTTAAAAATAAGCAACATAAATCTTAAGATTGACTGTGTATGAAACTTATGTAGCTAGTCAGTTTTATTAAGAAATTAGCCAAAGTATAAACAAATTGTAGCTACAGTGTTTTGAATGTAAAGGATCAGCAATCATTTCTTAATTTTCGTCTATCAGTATTTTTTCTGGCTTACATTTTTCTCTATTATGTGAGTCTATGTCATGACGTATAAGTAAGTAAGTGTGTGGTCATGATGTGCGTGCGTATGTGAGTCTGCATATCTATGAGACGCATTCACGTGATAGAAGTTAGCCTGTTAGTAAATCAATAAAAAGTCATACACTTGAAATGTTGTCAAACTGGACTAAAGATAAAAACATAACATCCTAATCAAGAGAATATACAGGAAACATAACGCTAAATACCCTCTAGATTGGCTGTAACGGGAACCGAACAGTTTTCTGCAGTCCGTGTATTATGAAGTAACATTAAATGATGTGGGAGGCGTGTCTGGTCGGTTGTTTTGGAGGAAGGAGGAAACTTCTCCGGTGAAGAAAAGTCAGTTTCTGGCCGTTCTTGTCGATAACTTGCAGCTTGGCAGGGAAGAACATCCTGTAGGCGAGTCCGGCGTTTCTCAGCTCAGACTTGACCGAGGCGTAAGCTGCTCTTTTCTTGGAGACCTCCACGCTGTAGTCGGGGTAGATGTGAATGTCCGATCCACGGAATGAGAGAGACCCAGCCTCGCGCTAACTTCAGGATACGCTCCTTGGTCTGGTAGTGGTGGATCCTCGCAATGAATGGACGTGGAGGGTCGCCTGGCTTTTTCCGGGGGATGGCGATCCTGTGGGCCCTGTCAACAGCTGGAGGAGTAGGAAAGGCGTCTGAACCGAACGTTTCTTTCAGAAATATCTCCATGAAGGCGGTTGGCTGCGTACCCTCAACTTTTTCAGGTAGGCGGTTATACGGATGTTATTGCGTCTAGATCTGTTTTCAAGATCATCCGCTTTAAATTTGAGGGGCCTCATTCTCTTTGACCAGAGCTGCGCAGGTGGTTTCGAGAGTTGTCAGTCTGGTCTCCATGTCGTTGAGTGATGTTTCCATGTGATGAATTGTCTGGTCATGCCGGTCGATAGTTGCACGGTCAGCAGAGAGTTGATCAGATAGTTTGGCTATGATACGGTCCTCCATTAACTTGAGAAGTTTCTCCATGTCGGCCAGAGTTAGCGGTGCGTTGCTAGCAGCATGTTGTACATTTTGGCTAGCTTGCGTTCCGTCGTCTTGATCATTCTCAAAGGGCTGCTCTTCTGTAGGTTGAGTTTGCTTTTTAGTAGGCTTTCCCATGTTTATCAGTCCTTTGTACAGTTTTGCACAGCTTAGTCACAGTAATTAGACATGTTTTGTACGAATTTAGACCGGACTACAACAGAGCTCTCCCGGTATGCGACCTACTCCGCCATTAGTCGAACCGGAAGCCTCCCCACTGTTTATTTCTTAAACAAATTAGCTCTGAGAGACTGTCTGAGAACCAAGGATTGTCCCTACCACTAACCCTAAACTTCTTGATTGGTACATGTCTGTTTGCGATAGAAAGGAAAATGGAATGAAAATGTTCCCATGCCATTTCAACATCTGAAATCAGAGAAACTGCTAAGATCACTGCAGTACAGGTCATGCAGGAAGGTCTGCTGTTCAAAACTTTTAAAATGTCTTTTAAAAATGAGATGGGGTTTAACCTTTTGAATTTTTGTATTCCTGACACAAGCAATTACAGAATGATCACTAACATTGTTGCGAAATATGCCTGTTGAAGTGTATTTATGAACTGCATTCATTATTCTTAAATCAAGCACAGTAGATTTATTTTGTGCTTTGGGATTTAGCCTTGTTGGTTCATTAATAAGTTGCACAAAACTTAAGGCATCACATACTTCTTTCAAGCAATCTGAGGCTCCTGAAAGCCAGTCCCAATTTAAATCACCCGTAAGGATGAATTCAGAGTCATTTATTTCATGTAAAATATCTGAAATAGGTTGCAGAGAATCCCTTGAAGCAGACGGGGGCCTATAGCAGCCAACCACAGTGATATGAGTATCCTTTGAAATGCCCACTTTAATTGCCAAAACTTCAAACTGTTTAGCTTTGGTAAGCGACAGGGTTACAGAGCTTATGAACTTAGATTTTACATTTATGGCAACCCCACCTCCTTTACCAACCCGATCGGTTCTGTAGACTTTGTAACCCTCAATAGCAATTAATTCATCAGGTATGGATTTCTTAAGCCAGGTTTCAGATAAAATCATTATATCGGTGTTGATAGTATTTGCCCAGATCTTGATCATATCAATTTTGGGCACCAGGCTTCTAACATTTAAATGTATAAAACCAAGGCCGGCTCTACTTTTGAAATCTGAGGGAGTGGGTAAGCATTGCAAAGTGGTGGCAGGCCCAGGATTGGGCTGAACATTGCCAGACAACATCAATAAGAGCATAATCATACAACGCAATTTTAGCTTGACAGAAAATAATTTATCATTACCACTGTCTCTTATGAATTGTGAAAAAGAATCCTCTGAGACAATAAAATGGTCATTTAACAAGAGTAAATTCTGAAGATACAAGATCTCATTCACTTGCACTTGCAAGTGGTAGCCCTTCTGTTGGTGACATAGACTGATTGACTTATGCCATGACTCATGAAGTCTTGCTGGAGAAATTGAGAATTGACTAAAATACAACATAGTGAAATCATTCTCCCTGTTGGCCCTGTTGAGTTCATCTAATCCAGGGCTGCACTGTGCAAGTAACAAGAAAATAAAGAAATACATGATTCCAAGATAAATGCTGTTTAGTTGAGAACAAAACTGGGAAGAAGAGAGTGGTCTCAGACTGAAAAGTGAGAAACAGTCACTCCACCTCCCACAAGTTCCCTAGTTATTCATAGTCAATATCCCGCTAAGTCACAAGATTTCACCTCCAACAGAAAAGGAAGTGCTCAACTCACATTTGAATTAAAGCAAGTGATGCTATAAGTGCATAACTGTGCAAAAATAACAGACTAGTAAAATAAATAAATAAACAAGCATTCAGAGAATTCATAGTCTCGCCCAACAGCCCAAAATTTATGTCATGCCGTGAGGTCAGCCCAAGGTGTTTACATGTGAAAGATGATTGAAATCGGTCAAGTGGTTCTGGAGATATCTGCCCGGAAACACACATACACACACAGACAGACAGACAGACTGACTCACAAGGTGATTACAATAGTCTCGCAAACCCCAATGGGGCCCCCCTCCAGGGGCTCGACTAATAAACAAATATAATCAAAAGTCACTGTACCACTGGAGGGTCCATAGAGGGGCTAGCAGGCAGAGCTGAAGACTGTATGGTTGTTAGCCATAGAGGGGCTAGTAGGCTGATCTGAAGACTGTAGGGTCGTTAGCAGGTCTAGTAGCTGAAGGCTCGACAGCAGGGCTGACAGATGGAGGCTAGCAAGCAGAACTGAAAGGTGAATGCAAACAGGCAAGTCTATCAGCTGGAGGCTAGCAGGCACAGCTGGCAGCTGGAGGCTAACAGGCAGGGCTAACAGCTGGAGGCTAGCAGGCAGAACTGAAGACTGAAAGCTCGTTAGCCGGGCTAGGTAGCTGAAGGCTAGCAGGCAAGGCCAACAGCTGGAGGCGAGCAAGCAGAGCTGAAAGTTGCAGGCTCGTCGCCAGCACTGTTAGCTGGAGGCTAGCAGGCAGGGCTAGGATCTGTAGGCTAGCAGACAAGGCTAGTAGCTGAAGGCTAGCAGGCCGGGCTAGTAGCTGGAGGCTAGCAGACAAGGCTAGTAGCTGGAAGCTAGCAGGCAGGACTAAAAGCTGAGGGTTCCTCAGCAGGATAGGTAGCTGGAGGCTAGCAGGCAGAACAGATCTGAAGGCTAGCAGGCAGAGCTAACAGCTGGGGGCAGCGGGCAGCGAAAAAGCTGGAGGGAGCAAACAGAAGAAAGGTGGAGGCTTGCATACCCAGCTGAGGGTAGAAGGTCAGCAAGATCCGAGATTCCCTCAAGTAATGAACTAGAAAAGCACTCAGAGAGCACAGACCTCCGCCAGGTGGCAGCAAAACCCAAAAGTACGGCGATTGGAACTCCGGCCCATTGGAAAGACTTGAAATCTTGAACTTTGGCGTGTATCTCAGCTATACTTTGGCCTAGATATGCCAAAATCTAATCACCTGTTCCTTGTCCTAATACCCACCTTGTCTGAAAATTTCATCGAAATCTGTTCATAACTTTTTGAGTTATCTTGCAAACAACAAACAAACAAACAAACAAACAAACAGACAGACAAACGCAGGCCAGCGAAAACATAACCTCCTTGGCGGTGGTAATAAACGCGACAACCACATACACCCTTCCGCAACTTTCGGGGGGGTGAATAAATAAATAAACGCGACAACCACATACACCCTCCCGCAACTTTCATTACGGCTGGGGTGAACAAAAATCAGTCTTCCTCTAAATGTCTTTAAAAAAAAGTTGAAAATCAGAAAAAAATGGAAAATAAATTCATACAATAGCCTACATAATATTGGAGAGCTTAATTAGAGCAAAGCTGTACCATGTAGCGAGTCATGTTGAAGTACGTTTGAATCAGTATGGCCAGAGCCGTCGCATGGGCTGTGCGAAGTGTGCAACCGCACAGGGCCTCGCACCTTTAGGGGGCCTCGCGGCTGGTGTGTGATTTTTTTTTTTTTTTTAATAAATTAATACATATTTTGCATCACTGCACTTGACTCATCATCCTCCTAAAATGACAATTCTCTCTGTCAGTTTCATTGTTTACCATTTCATCTCGATAAAAGCTTACCCTGATCTTTTTTTTTTTTTTTTTTTTAATTTTATGTCGTCATATACGTAACATGCTCTGTCTTGCAGTTCACTTGCCTTTCCTAACTGAGATTGCTCTCAGGGTCTTATTGACGATATCAATTATTGGCATCAGGGTAGTGAACCTTTTCAAAGTTAAAACTAATTTAAAACTATTTTTGGACCTCCATGTCGCAGGAGAGACTATGCGGGCTCACCCTTCTGTCTATCGAAAAAGAAGTTGCATCCAGGCTGGATTATAAGGATTTAATTGCTGAGTTTGCGGACCAAAAAGCAAGGAAATTGACCATCACCTAATCAATGAATGGTGAGCGGGAATCTGATGTTTTAAAGTTACATTGCAGCAGAGCGTTTGTGACTAACTAGTATGAGAAAATATACTGCATCGCAATCAAATGTTAAACTGTCGCGGGTGTCAGCGGATACTACGCCTTTGTTAATCTGAGATTTTTCCATAGAAATGAGTCAAAATAAGCAATTGTCACCAGTGAGTGTGAGCTATTAGGTATTAGTGTTTGTTGAATTATAATTCATGACGCACTGTCATACTTCAACATGCCAATATAAAGTGACAGCTGAGCTGATTTGATGATAAAAGCTAATCGTTGTGCAGTTGATTTTTTTTCCCTTTTAAAGATTATGATATCCAAAAAAATCATAGTTGAAATAATTGCCACAATAATGCTGTTTTAGTCTAAAAATGCATGTCATTTCACCGAGTATAACTAGAACAGCTATGTGCTTGCAGCCTGACATGATTAATGTGCGTGCCCCCTGCGACGGCCCTGAGTATGGCAATAGCCTATTGTTAAAACTGAAGTCAATCAGTGAAACAAAACGAAGAAAAAAAAAATAGGAAAGAGAGTACCTTGTTATGTCCATGAGTCTTAAGTAGAGGAAGAAGAGGTAATTCAAATGTTCCCATCATTATCCTCATCATCAGAAATTGTATCCGTGCCGTTGGAACACTCTGCTTAAACTGACTGGCTGGAGGAGAGACTTCGGGCAAATGCTGCAGTTCCACCGGGTTGTCAAAAATTTGGGATCACTCTGCATGTGTTACCCGGAGCCGGGCTGGGTGAATAACCCCGGATTGGGCATTCAGGCTTTTAAGAAGTTGCTTCACCTTGTCAAAACGCTTCCTTTTGATATGCGTCTCTCTGGCAACATCCTGGAAGAATTTCACCTCTTGCTCTTTAAACATAACTTTTCCATTAGCCCTGGCTGCCTGTATGACTCTTTCCTTATCCTTAAAGTTAAAGAACCGCATTATTAGCACTCTGGGGACGTTGCGATCCTGGCGAACCTGCAGGTGGTGAGCTCATTCAATGACGACTGGGTAAGGAAAGGTTCCAGCGCCCAGTACCTCGGGAAGCCATCGCTGTAAGAAAGCTGCTGCGTCGCATCCCTTTGCTCCCTCCGGCAGATTGATGAGGCGAAGATTGTTACGCCGGCTACGGTTCTCCTCGTCTTCAGCCTTGGCGGTGATTGAAACTACTTGCTTCTGGAGCATGGTGACTGTTTTTTTGTAAAGTAGTAACATTGTCCTCAGTGTCATCAATACGCTTTTCAGCCTCCGCGAGTCTGTTGGAAAATTCGCTGAAGTCTTGTTTAATTCCTTGTATGGCTGTCAGGACCCCTGCAAACATTGTCGAGAACTCCTCTCTCATGTCGGTAATGGCTTTCATGATCGCGCTTCCCCCGTTAGTTTCCACACTGGTGGCTTTAGCAGCACTGCTTACTGTTAGCTTGTCTGCGGGTACGGAGGAAACTGGACCCTTGTCAGTGGAATTAGCCGGCTGAGTTGTCTCCTTTTTCTGGCTTCTGGTTTCCATTTCGTGCACAGAGTTTTGGCTGACAGGTGGAACATTTAGAGACTACGTTTTTGAGTATTTTAAGATATCAATTGCAGGATTAGCCGCTAGTACAAAAGGAGAACCTATCGACACGTGTGTTCAGCTCGCCACCATGTTCCATATCCATATTCTTATCATTGCACTCATCTATCACGAAGGAGAAGGGCAACGTCCAGTGATAGCCAATGCTGTGCAGGCTCAGGAACCAAGTTCTTCTTGATGATGAGTGATGTGTTTGCAAGTTTGCAATGATACTTTTGGCGATTATGTAGACCGTACGTTGTTCTACGCAGTCACGTGGTTAGCTCTGAAAAGTGGTCCACTATGGCCAATGGCAGTGCTTAAAATACCATACATCCGGTTGTTTGTTTACTGTGGTGAGTGGTTACGTGCTTTCAATGTTGTCAAAATGAATAGCCCCCAAAATCAGTATCAGTAAGTTGTTTTCTGAAAAAAAACAAAAAAAATCCATATAACTATAGGTATGTGTGTAAGCTGTGTAAATGGAGGAAAATCCTTATACCTTGTGGGACGTCCGTTAAAGTTGACATGTATGATATTTCAGCAAGATGACACACAACCCATATATGGATTTGACAAATGTAGCTGCAGTATTCAAATCTGTGAAACTTCAGGCCTATTCTAAATTTTAATGGAGATCCCAAGGTTTCCTACAATCCCAAACATGTCCTGCTGAATTATAGGGTTATGTTTGTTATGTTCCAGATGAAGACTCAAGTGCAGTGGGAGAGTAAAATCCAAGAGGTAGTTTTATTGACAGAATACGGTACTCTGGGGACAGAACCCCAGAGGCA
The DNA here is from genome assembly GCA_029692085.1 of Gymnothorax javanicus. NCBI lineage: Eukaryota > Metazoa > Chordata > Actinopteri > Anguilliformes > Muraenidae > Gymnothorax > Gymnothorax javanicus. The sequence goes on along the minus strand of CM056193.1, from coordinate 122,533,696 downwards.
AGGATAGGGACGTAGCCCAGAATAAGGATAGCACAGTCAGTATAGATGTTGAGGGTGTAGCTGAGCTGTCAGTCACCAGCCAGTGGTTTCAGGGATAGCAGCCCAGTGGAGTCTCACAGGAGGGTAGAGTAACATGAGGGGAATTTGGTTCCAATCCTGGCACACATAAGAGCGTGATTACGTCAGCTTGTTCAACAACCTGACACAACAGCGATGGCAAGTTGGAAGATTCCTAGTATGGCTGCACTTTACTAAAATCGATGCAGACAACACGCGTTGTAACATCTGCGATGCAAAGCATGAGGGTCCTTGTCCACAGGAAGTGTCCATTTTCTATACAAATTCTATGAAGTTCGGTGTTGACAGTGCTCAGCATCCTTTACGCAAAAACACCCTGTACTTTCAGCTGTTCTAGGAACAGCACTGGACATGTCAATATCACTTCTCTCCCACCAACAAATCAAAATCAAGAAGAAGGAGGGACTTACAACATAAGCAGCAAGTGTGGGTCAAATCAATTAGCAACTGTGCTGGGACTCTAGGTTTGCTGACAAGTTAGTCAGTTAGTTTTAATGTTTACTACAACAAGGTTTACTACTACTGCCCAACAGCCAGGTACACTGTTATCGCTTGACTTCCCATTTATTTTTGACTGGAGTTGCTACGTCTCTGAAAGCATAGTTTCAAGCTACTTTAGCAACTTTGCTACATAGTTCGAACCATGTGCGACTGTATATGGTTCTAGTTACGTTTTGGGGAAATGGCCATTCATTAGCTCAGTCGCTAAAAGTATATGCAATTTCTTTTCATTGTGTTAGCTAACCTTTCGAAGGGAACGCAACATAAAACTACAGAGACATGACGTTAGTAATGATGGATTGCGGAAGACAGTTTTTCCCCCTCGGCCGGCGGTCGACCGAGGGGTATTGTCGTCCCCTTCGCCGCCCGTCTGTCTGTCTGTCTGTCCGTCTGTCTGTCCATCAACGACGTTCCTACTCTAGTGCCTTCAGGTTTGCTTCTAGCTTTCTCACTTTTGGGTGGGTGGTACATCTATGGATGCTTCACGAACCTATCGAATTCTGGCCAATTTCGAGTCTTAGTTTGGCCTCCAGGGGGCTTATTGTGAAAAATGAAAAATTGCCATAACTTCCTTATTATTTCAGCTAGGACGCTCACATTTTTACATGGGATCACCCTTCGTCACCTATCAGACGCATTTCTGATTTGACATATTTTTAATCGTTTTCTAGGTCGAATAGCGTAAATGCTGCCTATCTTTAAATTCAACGACGTTACCGCTCTAGCGCCTTCAGGTTTGCTTCTAGGTTTCTCATTTTCAGGTGGCTGGTACGTCTATGGATCCTTCACTTACCCATTGAATTCCGGCCAATTTCGACTCTTAGTTTGGCCACCAGGGGGCTTATTGTGAAAAATGAAAAATTGCCATAACTTCCTTAATCTTTGAGCTAGGATGCTCAAATTTTTACTGAAGGTACATGGTATCACCCTTCATCACATATCAGAAGCGTTTTTGATTTGACCTATTTTTAATGGTTTTCCAGGTAGAATAGCGTAAATGCTGCCGATCTTTAAATTCAACAACGTTACCGCGCTAGCGCCTTCAGTTTTGCTTCTAGGTGTCTCATTTCTGGGTAGGTGGTACGTCTGTGGATCCTCCACTTACCTATCGAATTCCAGCCAATTTCGACTCTTAGTTTGGTCACCAGGGGGCGTATTCTGAAAAATGAAAAATTGCCATAACTTCCTTATTATTTCAGGTGGGACGCTTAAATTTTTACTGAAGGTACATGGGATCACCCTTCATCATATCTCAGACGCATTTTTGATTTGACTTATTTTTAATCGTTTTCTAGGTCGAATAGCATAAATGCTGCCGATCTTTAAACTCAACGACGTTAACGCTCTACCGCCTTCAGGTTTGCTTCTAGGTTTCTCATTTCTGGGTGGCTGGTACGTCTATAGATCTTTCACTTACCAATAGAATTCCAGCCAATTTTGTCCCTTAATTCGGCCACCAGGGGGCTTCTTGTGAAAAAATGAAAAAATGCCATAACTTCCTTAATATTACCGCTAGGATGCTGATATTTTAACTAAAGGTACATGGTATCACCCTTCATCACATATCAGACGCGTTTTTGATTTCACCCATTTTTAACCATTTTCTAGGTCGAATAGCGTAATTGCTGCCGATCTTTAAATTCAACGACGTTACCGCTCTAGCGCCTTCAGGTTTGCTTCTAGGTTTCTCATTTCTGGGTAGATGGTACATCTATGGATCCTTCACTTACCTATCGAATTCCAGCCAATTCTGAGTCTTAGTTTGGCCACCAGGGGGCGTATTCTGAAAAATGAAAAATTGCCATAACTTCCTTATTATTTCAGCTAGGACGCTCAAATTTTTACTGAAGGTACATTGGATCACCCTTCATCACATATCAGACGCGTTTTTGATTTCACCTATATATTATTTCTGCAGTCAGAATCCAACTAACACCCAATTCAACTTACATACACAGCCGAGGGGTCTTAAGTGCGATTAGAACGGTATTTTTTTAATCTGGCAACGATAAGGGCTGGAGAGGAGCGCTCGGAAAGTGAGGTTATGGGTGCTTCCAGAGCAAAAAAACGCTTACTGTGGACACAGGCTCTTACTCATTATCAGCTCGTTGTGAGTTTGTTGTGTTCTTTAACATTCACATTAACGTTAACATTACAGTCTTGTTTTGATCGACATGTCAGCCTGTCCCATTCTTTCATTCTCAATTTTTCATTTGTTTTTAATCCACTTGCCCCTCGACCATTTTTCCCAGAAAGTAAAGGAGAGGAGAGGGAGGTACCAGGGATGGGGTTTATTTTATGTAACAAAAATAACTGCTCAGTAGTTTAAGTTGCTCATGCTAGAATATTTTATTTTATACTTTCTTTTTGTAAAATACAGTAACTTTATTCACATACTGCATACATTACATTTTATTACCATAGATAATCCACTGTCCCCCCCCCCCCTCGCTCTTTTTTCCAGAGAGGAAAGGAAAGTAGTGGGAGATTTGGATGTTTCTGTGTGTGTGATATTACAAACAAATTGTTTGATGCTGCATTGAGAAATAACGTAGAGCTATTAGGTTGTCTAAATGGTTCATGTTTGAGTAGTTGTTTTCTACTTTGAGCTGTAAAATATAGCTCAGTTTTATTTCCCTGATTACCTCAGATTTAATCTACTGTCCCCCTCCTCCCATTTTATCCACGAAGGAAAGGAAAGGAGAGGAAGGTTGGGATGTTTTTCGCGTTGGTGACGGTGATAGATCATGTGTTTCATACAAAAGTGTTTGATGTTGAATTTAGAAATAAATATGTAAAATTCAGAATTTCTGATTTGTTTTTTGTATAAATGAGATAATATTTGTTATTACACACACCCTTAAAAAACAAAAGGTCACGAAAACAGGTACCGTTGGGTACCGGTGCCGAATCATGGGTACCGGTACCATATTGGTTCAAATGTGAACGTTACCCATCCCTACTTCCATCAGATATGCAACTTGCCGAATTGGAAGGGAACAAAAGGCATTCACATGAAAGTTGTGACAATGTGAATAAAATAATGTAAAAGATCTTGATGTTTTCCAGTTGATGTAATAATGTTGTCATAAAAACATGACCTCCTGGGTTTGAATATTTCTCACTATATTAAAGTGATGTACCATCAGTGAATCGCTTCAACCAACAGATACAGAATGTGATGCTGCCCTGCATTATGAAAAAAAAAATGCTTTTCTGACTGCTTACTTTTGAACGTGTTTAAGGGTCATTACATATGAAGTCAACCAGAGGTCCCCGGGTCACCAGCTCAGATTTGGGTCAGATTTATTTTGGGAGTACCTCTGTATTTATCATGAACACATGCAAAATTTTAGGCTTCTACTCCAAGGGGTTTCCGAGATATGGTCCCCCAAAAATCAGGGGCCATGCCCCAAGCTAATTGCGAACGTTCATTTATAGGCATTTTAGAGGCCAATATCTTTGGAACCAATCATAGGTATGGGCTTTCAGAATCTCTTGTCAAAATTTTTCTTTCTCTATTCATTTTCAAGATATTGGCCTCTCAGATATGAAAATTTTTACGGGTAGAAATCAAAAATTCAGTTTTCAAGGGCCCCCCATGAGGCCAGGATCCCTTACAGAGGGTAAATTGTGCTGGATTCCTTCTATTTGCGGACAGATCTGTCTGTACAGGGAAGATTGACTGCAGCCAAGGCATAATAGTGGGTTTAGGAGACCCTGAAATGGGTCCTAGCTGAAAAAGTCACTTCTTTGCCAATTTTGGATTGGCAAGTTCACCGTGTGGGCAGTTATCCACGGTAATGAAATTTTTTCTACATGAATGGATATATCTCGGCTTTATTTGATCAAAATTGCACCTTGTTTTCTCATCTCCTTCACTATTTAGTCATGCTATGAAATATAGGGTTTTTTTTTGCAAACACCCCCCCCCAATTATGGCTTCTGTTTTGATAAAATGCCATAAGGTGAAGCTAATATAAGTTGTATGCTATTGTTTTAGTACCATCTTAAGATTCACCTTATTACCTCCGCCAACGAAGGTGGAGGAGGTTATGTGATCATTATTGTTTGTCTGTTGGTTGGTTTGTTGGTTTGTTTGTAAGCGGGATTACGCAAAAAGTTATGGATGGATTTTCCTCAGATTTGGTGGAATGATTGAGTATTGTTCAAGGAACAGATGATTTGATTTTGGGAGGTGAAGGAGATGAGAAAACAAGTTTTTGAACAAATAAAGTCAAGATATATACATTTATGTGGAACAAGTTTCATTACCATGGGTAACTGCCCACATGGTGAACTTGCCAATCCAAAATTGGCAAAAAAGTGACTTTTTCAGCTAGGAGCCTTTTCAGGGTCTCCTAACTATACTATTATGACTTGGGTGCAATCAATCTTCCTTGTACAGACAGATCTGTCCTCAGATAGAGGGAATACAGCACAATTTATCCTCTGCAAGGGATCCTGGCCTCAAAGGGGGCCCTTGAAAACAGAATTTTTGATTTCCACCAATGAAAATTTTCATATTTGAGAGGCTAATATCTTGAAAATGAAAAGAGATAGATACATTTTGGCAAGATTCTGAAAGCCTGCGCCCAAATTACCCTGGATAGCGATTCTCAGCCCATACCTATGATTTGTTCCAGAGATATTGGCCTCCAAAATCCCTATGAATTAACGTTTGCTATTCGCTTGGGGCATGGCCCCCAATTTTGGGGGGGGCCATATTTTGGAAACCTCTCGGAGTAGCAGCCTAAAATTTTGCATGTGTTCATTATGAATATAGAGGTCATCCCAAAATAAATTTGAGCCAAATCTGAATGGGTGACCATGGAAGATTCTTGTACTTTGAGTTCACATGGAATGACTCTTAGGAGAAAACTTTATTCAAAGTTGGAGTTCATTCAGGTAAGACTTGTTTGCTGGAAGAATGGGACAAAATTACACCCAAAACACTAAAGGACTTGTTGTCTTCTGTCCCCAAAAATTGAAGTATTGTGGAAAGGAATGACTACATTACAAAGTAGAAAACTTTTTATCCCACCATTCTGGCAATAGCCGAGACTGGAGGCAGTATTGATTTCAGATGTCCATCCCCATCTTTTAAACATTTTCTCTCCGGAACGCATGTTTGTTTTTTATTAGACAGATGTCAGGCAGTGTCAATGTGTTAGAAGTTCTTGTATTGTGATTTTATGTATTTCTGTATTATGACGGACAGGCTACTATCACAAAGTACGTTAGGACGCAACTCAATTTGACAATTTCAATTTGGATAATTAATTGTATTCATTTACAAAGCAAATTGGCCTCCAATAAGCTGTGTTGCCATTAACGCTTAAGACATACAGCTTTGCACTGAAGAGGTAGGCTGCACTATGAGATTGCATGGATGGCAAGTAACTGAAATTTCTCGAAATTCCATCTTGAAGTAGAATGTGATGAAGTAAATTCTGCTGAAGATGGTATTCAGACAATTTAGATTTTGTTTCTAATTAATCAACTTTCCCAGAAGCTGTAGTATAAAGATCTCGTGAATGACTTTGCTACCTTGAAAATGCGACGCATGGCATGCATTTTAAATTATTTTAAATTCATGCCATCCATCGAACCTTCGTGATGGGCTTATTACCAATTTACTAAATTATTCAAGTACCAACACTTCAACATAAGAAGCGCTGGCAATTTAATAAATTATCGCTTCATGTGGCAACCAGTGTGCAACTACGCTTCCTTGCAAATGTAGCCTATTCTTTTGATTCTTTTGATTGATTGACATTTTGATTAAGTGCAATCTTAAAATAAATTGGGTTGCGCTGCTGTAAAAAAATCCTAAAACAAGAGATGGAATTCAGGGAAAGCACTGGGTTAATTTTTTTTTTTTTTTTTGTCCGTCCATACAATGTCATTATTAAGTATGTTGTCAATGTAGCCCTTTAGTGATCGGTAATTTCCTAATACTTTCTTAATGATTACAGGCTTGTACAACCCCAATTCTGAAATAATTGGGACGAAGTGTAAATTGTGAATAAAATCAAAATGCAATGACTTTCAGACCACGAGCCAATATGTTATTTACAATAGAATATAGATAACATTTCAAATGTTGAAACTGAGACATTTCACATTTTTATCCACAAAATGAGCTTATTTCAAATTTTCTGGCTGCAACAGGTCTCAAAAAAGTTGGGACACAGGCAAAAAAGGGCCGAAAAAGTAATTAATATATAAGAGAATTAGCTGAAAGAACATTTATGCCTCTGTCACACTTATTCAAAATCAGCAGGAATCAAGCAGAACCAGCCGGAGTGAAGAATTTGCGCAACATTCGGGCGGGAATTTCAAATTGACCAAAATTCTTACAGCTTTGAAACAATGCCGTTTGAATACGTAGAATGCGCTTCGAACCCGACTCAAATGATTCTTGCACATTCTGGGTGTATTAGCTCTCGAATGCAGCTTGAATGTAGGTGGAACACAGTAGGAATATTCAGAATGCTGTTAGAATGCAGTCAGAATATTTAGAATATACTTCGAATGCCGTACGAGTGTGGTTCAATTGCTGCCTGAACACCACCCGAAGTCTGGTTGGAAGGTGCCTCGAATGCTGTACGAATTCGCCTCAAATGCAGTCAGAACGCGCCCGGAATGGCCGCCGAATATGGTTGGAACGTCCAAGAATTCAAACGGAATGCAGCTCGAATACTCAGAATGTGCTTAGAATGTAACACGAGTGTCCCATATGCGTTTATTGAGTAATTGCTGACTACAGCAGGGGAACGTAAATAAGCCACTAAAACTGACGCTGAATGCATGAGAGTTAACAGGTATGCGTTATTAATGAAAACTGGCCACACCTGATAATGTTGAGAGTTTTTGGAGTTTCTGTAATGGTAATTTATGTTCATTACGTTCATTTATTTATGTAAATGAATGATTGAAAACAGGTCATGACCAATCATTATTTTTAAGGGATGGGTTTCAGCCTCCCCTATCACCAGTTCACCACTGATTCAAGTGGCAATCGAAAGATTCCAACGGCATTCGAAGCGCATTCCAGCTGAATTGTTTTAATATCGAAATAGATTCCTGCAGCAATCGAGATGCATTTGAGGTGCATTCTGGCTCATTCGAGGTGCATTCAGGACATTCTGGCAGGATTTGATGTGGCTCGCCATTTCGATTCTCCCTTGAATGCAATCAGAGTGTTTTGAATGCTGTTGGAATGCCGTAAGAATATTCATAATGCAGTCAGAGCGCAGTTAGAATACACTTCGGATGCCGTTCGATATTTCTCCACTTAGAATGCACCTGGAAAGTTTTGAGCTTGAGCAAAACATTCGGGCCAGCCACAAGAATGGGCCCAAATATTTGGAATGCACTCAGAATGCAGTCAGAATGTTTAGAACGCACTTTGAATATCCAGGAATATACAAAGAATTTTCATTCCGGTGGCATTCTGGCTCATTCCGCCTCTAGTGTGACTAGGGTTTTGACAAGTAATCAAGTTAACTGGCTTCAGGTGCGTAACATGATTGGCTATAAAAGGGATGTCTTCGAGAGGCTGAGTCTCTCAGAAGTAAAGATGGCCAGAGGCTCTCCAACCCGTGAAGGCTAGCGTAAAAAACTTGTGGAATACTTTAAAAACAATGTTCCTCGATGTCAAATTGCAAAGGCTTTGGAGGTCTCATCATCGACAGTGCATAACATCATCAAAAGATTCAGAGAAACTGGAAAAATCTCTGTGCGTAAGGGACATGGCTGAAGACCTTTACTGGATGCCCATGATCTTCGGGCCCTCAGAAACCACTGCATCACTCACCGGCATGATTCTGTCATTGACATTACTAAATGGGCCCAGGAATACTTCGAGAAACCACTGTCTGTAAACACAGCCTGCCGTGCCATCCACAGATCCCACCTAAAACTTTATCATGCTAAAAGGAAGCCATTGTTGAGCATGATCCAGAAGCATGATCCGCCGTGTTCTGTGGGCCAAGGTTCATTTAAAATGGACTGTAGCAAAGTGTCCTGTGGTCAGATGAGTCCAAATTTGACATTCTTGTTTGAAATCATGGGCGTTGTGTCCTCCAGACTAAAGAGGAGAAAGACCACCCCTCCTGTTATCAGCGTTCAGTTCAAAAGCCAGCATCTCTGATGGTATGGGGATGCATTAGTGCATTAGGTGTGGGACACTTGCATGTTTTAAAAAGCACCATGAATGCTGAAAGGTATATAAAGGTTTTAGAGCAACATATGCTCCCCTCCAGATGACATCTATTCCAGGGAAGGCCCTGTATATTTCAACAGGACAATGCAAAACCACATACTGCAGCTATTACAACAGCATGGCTTCGTAGTAGAAGAGTCCGTGTGCTGAACTGGCCTGCCTGCAGTCCTGATCTTTCACCAGTTGAGAACATTTGGCGCATAATGAAACAAAAAGTCCGTCAAAGGAGACCCAAAACTCTCCAGCAGCTGGAAGCCTGTATTAAACAGGAGTTGGATCAAATTCCAATGGCTAAACTCAAGAAACTTGTCTCCTCAATGCCCAGACTCCTCCGCTCTGTGTTAAAAAGAAGAGGGGATGTTACACCATGGTAAACAGGCCCCTGTCCCAACTTTTTTGAGACCTGTAGCAGCCATAAAATTTGAAATGAGCTCATTTCGTGGATAAAATTGTAAAATTTCTCAGTTTCAACATTTGCTCTGTTATCTCTGTTCTATTGTGAATAAAATACTGGCTGGTGTGATTTGAAAGTCATTGCATTTTGATTTTATTCACAATTTACACTTTGTCCCAACTATTTCGGAATTGGGGTTGTATATTGGTCTCGATTATTCGGCAAATAAATTGTGTGATTATTAATTAAGCGATTTTAAACTGGAACGGCTTGAAAGCAATTCTGCGTTTAAGGGTCAGAGGCTCACAGCACATCTCTTAAAACCAACGTTACCGCCAGGGGGATGTTGGGCCTTAAGAAGTTAAGTTAGTCAACCTTTGTTGTAGTGTTGTGGTGAATGTGGGTTGTAGCGTTTTACTTTGAGGGCACATTCATGGTATCAAAAGGGTTGCTTATTTGTTGGTTGCCCCTCTGTTTGTTCTTTGTTTCTGGGGAAACTCCACTTGACGAGGCTAATACCTTGCTTCTTGCTATACACTGATTATTAATACTCCAAATAGTGCTTTGGGATTTCCACTGTTACTTTGTATCAAATCTGTTGGGTAATCTAGAGCTGTGCTGTTTTCTTGTGTTGCATGTGAAAAATCAAAAACTTTATGTGCAGAAACATTAAAAAATGTTAATTAACAAACCCAAGAAATGACTAATTTAAGTTTAAATTCAGCATATTGTTCCAACTTTCTCTGATTTGCATGGAGCCCAAGAAGTGCAATGACACAAAAAAAATATAAGAGGTGGCCACGAGATATAAGTAGTTCCCTCGATTTAGCTATCTCGTTCCCACAACTTACTTATTTCGTGGCCACAAAATACAATTAGTTCCCACACCTTAGCTCTTTTGTGGCCACGAGATACAAGTCGTTCCCATGATTTAGCTTTTGCATGGCCACGAGATACAAATCTTTCCCTCAATTTAAATTAACGAAATTTAGGGAACGAGTTATATGCTCTGGACATGAGTTAACTAAATTGTGGGAATGAGTTGTATTTCGTTGCCACGAATTCGCTAAATTGTGGGAAGGAGTTAATTAAATTGAGGGAACGCGTTATAACTGGTGGCCATGGATTAACTAAATTGTGGGAACTACTTTTATCTCGTGGCCTCAAAATATATATATTTTTTCATGTCATTGCACTTCCCGGGCTCTGTAGATTTAGGACTGGAAACATTTAACTTAATACTGAGTCTCTTGTGATCAGTGTTGTAGAGTTGGCATATTTGTGCGGAGCCCTACTAAAATCAGGTGCCAATGATGCCATCACCCACTATGCCTCCATAGAGCCTCCTAACCTGCACGTCATTGGGAACCTGCCCTTCAGTGTCTCCACACCGCTCATCATCAAATGGCTGGAGAACATCTCTGAACAGAATGGGCCTTTTCATTTTGGGCGCACTCAACTGACCCTCACCTTTCAGAAGGAGGTCGCAGAGGTTAGTTTTTTTATATCTCATGTCTGCACTTCTAACCCCCCTCCCCCAGCTTTATTTGCATTCACAAACAAGTATAGGTAAACCAACACTGAGAGGGGTATAAAAAGTAAATACATGCTACAAAAAACGTTTTTGTTCTTTGTATGGTGCAGTTCGTCGTCACTAGCCTCAGTATTGTCATGGTAATTAACGTGCAGTTCCTCAAAAAGGGGCAATGCTCTGGGACTTCTTAGGAGTGGTTCTAGTGAGTTTCACATCCACTGCATTGTTCGTAATAAGCGATTGTCAGGTCGTCTAGTAAACCTGGGGTGCATTTCCTGAAAGCACTGATGCTAACTTGCATAGTTGGAGCCATTGGCGGTGAATGGAAAAACTATGTAAGTTGCGAACTTAGCAACTCTGCTTTTGGGTAACGCACCCCTGAAATAGATCTGGACAACCAAAAAAATCCCAGTAGTTTTATCAGTTTAAATCCGCCAAAAATTAATTTACTTCTCTGCTATGAACGTGACCATTTGGGTAAATGTAAGGCCTCCTGTGCGCAAGTTTCATGCATCTTGTACAGGCGAGAATGTGAGTCTTTTTTTATAATGTACCGCGTTGAACAACGACCAACAAATACAGGCCCAATTCGAAAAAAGATGGAATGGTGTGTGAAATGTAAATGAAAACAGAATGCAATGATTTGCAAATGTCATAAACCCACATTTTATTCACAATAGAGCGTAGACAATATATCAGATGTTAAAAGTGAGACATTTCACCATTTCATGAATAATATTAGCTCATTTTGATTTCGATGGCAGCAACATGTCTCAAAAAAGTTGGAGTGGGGCAACAAAAGACTGGAAAAGTAAGTGGTACTAAAAAAAACTGCAAGAGGAGCATTTTGCAACTAATTAGGTTAATTGGCAGCAGGTCAGTAACATGATTGGGTATAGAAAGAGCAGTTTAGGGAGGCAGAGTCTCTCAGAAGTAAAGATGGGCAGATGTTCACCAATCTGCAAAAAACTGCACCTAAAAATTGTGGAACAATTTCAGAAAAATGTTCCTAAATGGAAACGCTGGAGGCAAAGTGACGACAATAGGTTACTGGCCTTCGGCCGGCAAACAAAAAAGACTGTTTATGCAGACAGTACCTTGAGGTAGTTTCCCTTCGTCGCCATCTTGAAAGTCACGATCAGTCGATTGACGAGCATGAACGAATAGGTAGGATAGGGGAACAGATTGCAAAATTCATTTGTTCGTGCTCGTCAATCAACTTATCGTGACTTTCAAGATGGTGGCAACGGGAAACCACCTCAAGGTACTGTCTGCATAAACAGTCTTTTTTGTTTGCCGGCCGAAGGCCAGTAACCTATTGTCGTCACTTTGCCTCCGGCGGCGTCGTCCGTTTAAAGCCGTATCTCAAAAATGGTCTGATGAATTTTTTTTTAATTTGGGGACGTGATCAAATGGGTCATCAAGTTAATGCCCGAGCAAAAATTTTTTTGATTGAATCATTTGTTTAGACTTATATATATTAGTGCTGTCAAACGATTAAAATTTTTAATCAGATTAATCACAGGGTTGCTGTGGATTAACCCTCTATTAACCACCGTAGCATATCTGCTACATAAAGTGAAAGGGTTAACAGCCTGGACACCCTGCTGGTTTTGTTTCTTATTGCCAAATAAACATTTGAGAATAACTTGAATGGTCCGTCACTTTAATTTTTCCATTCGCATTATTACCCAATGTAGCAGATCTGCTACATTTTGGAAAGGTGGGCCAAAGGGTCGAATGATTTTTTTTTTACTATTTTTCCAAATATTGGCCCATAATCAACATATTTGCCTTGGGAAATGATTTTTACACAGTTCGAAAGGTACTTGGTTAACATAGGGCTAATTTTGATTAATCACGATTAAATATCATTCATGTTTAATCTATATTAATCGTGTTTCATTTTGCATGAGCAAAGAGACTCAAGTAGGAAGGGAATATATATGCACTTAACCCCTTTGCGCAGAAGCCAGATCTGGCTATTAGGTGTTACCTTATTTAAGGCTTTATAATTCAAGATTGCAGCTTCACAGACAGGAAAATTGATTAAATGATTAAACTATCAAAACATTCACCCTGCAATGAAAAGCTAACAATTCCCATTTCTGAGCTCACAACCTTTCTACACCTTATAAGGAACAAGTAAAACTCACTAACTCAGTAATATCTGAGTTCTGAAATATACCTTATTTTAACAGAACAGACATTCCACTTTCAGGAAAAATCAAACAATATATCGAGGGCTGACTGCAATAAACAGTTATGTCCAATGTAAAACATTAGGACATAACTGTTTATTGCAGTCAGCCCTCGATATGCCTCCCTAGATTCAACAGATCGTGTTCCAGCTCGGCTTGCTTGTGAATATTCAATAACTGATCTGGGGGTGCCATGTAGTGATCGAGTACTTTAACTGCATGCTTAAATTTGCGGTTCCGTGTCCGCGAGCGTCTTTAGCGTCTTCCTTACCGAGTTGTTTGGTTCTGCCTTGGGTTATGGTTCTGCCGGATCAACTGCCTATTTCCGCATGCGCAACGGTAACACTACTTGGACAAACTGCCCGAAATGCGACGTTTGAGGGATTTTGAGTCATTCTGCGCTGCCTCTGCAGATGGATTAATTGCGATAAAATTTTTTATCAGATTAATAATGATGATGGATTAATCCGCGTTAACGCGTCAATTTTGACAGCCCTAATATATTTATTATATATATATATATATATATATATATATATATATATATATATATAGTTGCAAGAAAAAGTATGTGGACCCTTTGGAATTACCTTGATTTCTGCATAAATTGGTCATAAAATGTGATCTGATCTTCATCTAAGTCACAACAATAGACAAGCACAGTCTTCTTAAACTAATACCTCACAAACAATTACATGTTTTCACGTTTTTATTGAACAAAACATGTAAACATTCACAGTGCAGGATGGAAAAAGTATATGAACCTTTGCATTTAATAACTGATTGACCCTCCTTTGGCAGCAATAACCTCAACCAAACGTTTCCTGTAGTCGCAGATCAGACCTGCACAATGGTCAGGAGGAATTTTGGACCATTCCTTTTTACAAAACTGTTTCAGTTCTGCAGTATTCTTGGGATGTCTGGTGTGAATCGTTCTCTTGAGGTTATGCCACAGCATCTCAATTGGGTTGAGGTCAGGACTCTGACTGTCCTCAAGGTGTATTTTCTTCTGTTGAAGCCATTCTGTTGTTGATTTACTTCTGTGCTTTGGGTCGTTGTCCTATTGCATCACCCATTCTCTGGTGAGCTTCAGTTGGCAGACAGATGGTCTTTAGTTCTCCTGCAAAATGTCTTGATAAACTTGGGAATTCAGTCGATGATGGCAATCCATCTAGGCCCTGAGGCAGCAAAGCAGCCACAAACCATGATGCCCCCTCCACCATACTTCACAGTTGGGGTGAGGTTTTGATGTTGATGTGCTGTGCCTTTTTTTCCTCCACACATAGCATTGTGTGTTCCTTCCAAACAACTCAACTTTGGTTTCATCTGTCCACAGAATATTTTGCCAGTAGTGCTGTGGAACATCCAGGTGCTCTTTTGCAAACTTCAAATGTGCAGCAATGTTTTTTTTTTTTTTTTTTGGTCAGCAGTGGCTTCCTCCATGGTAACCTCCCATGAACTCCATTCTTGTTAAATGTTTTACTTGTAGTAGATTTGTCAACAGAGATGTTAGCATGTGCCAGAGATTTCTGTAAGTCTTAAGCTGACGCTCTGGGATTCTTCTTCATCTCATTGAGCATTCTGCGCTGTGCTCTTGCAGTCATCTTTACAGGACTGCCACTCTAGGGAGAGTAGCAACAGTGCTGAGCTGTCTCCATTTATAGACAGTCTGTCTTACCGTGGACTGATGAACATCAAGGCTTTTAGAGATACTTTTGTAACCCTTTCCAGCTTCATGCAAGTCAACAATTCTTAATCTTAGGTCTTCTGAGAGCTCTTTTGTGCGAGGCATGGTTAACATCAGGCAATGCTTCTTGAGAATAGCAAACTCAAAACAGGTGTGTGTTTTTTTTCTCCGCTGTGACAATAGTCAGCAGTCAGCGGAGCATTCCTAATGCCGAGTTTTCCGGCGTCTGTCTGTCCGTCCGTCCGGCGTCAACTTTTCACTTCACATTTGAATATCTCAAAAACTGTATGATAACTTTTTGTCGAATTTGTTGTGAGCCTTCCTATTTATATTTTTAATAGTCACTGTGAAAATTAGAACATTCTACATGTTCTACATGTAACAGTTTGAAAATTTTACCTCACGGTTATTGTGACCAAAATTATCACAGTTTTCGGTATTATCGCAGTATTTTTTTTTTAAATGTGTTCAATATTTTCAGAAAGCACTGATAGGCCTACACAAACTGAAATAGTTTTAAAAAATGTGACAGTGTTTATTATATTTCAAAAATATAGGCAAAACCTT
Source organism: Gymnothorax javanicus (assembly GCA_029692085.1). NCBI lineage: Eukaryota > Metazoa > Chordata > Actinopteri > Anguilliformes > Muraenidae > Gymnothorax > Gymnothorax javanicus. Next base: position 122,518,504 of record CM056193.1, on the reverse strand, counting down.
ATCAAAAGTGCAACTCTTAGCATCAAAGGAATAAGGGTTCAGCATGTAAACAGCTTATTTGTCAGGAACATTTCCAGTAGTGCAGGTTTAAATTATACAAATCCAAACATTCAAGCTAAGACATAGAGAACAATATGTAAACAAATCAAAGAAACACCACTTATTAGAGTGCATGAAAATGCACTCTACTGTTATCCAAAGTCTTCTTATTATTATTATCCTCTAACACTTAATGTGGCTTCAACCGTTTAAAGGGGACCTATTATGCTGATCCTTCTTTTAATACATATAGGTAATGTTATAATGTCGGATGTCCATACTTAACCTCTGAAAAGTTTATAAACATAAGATACAGAGGTTTTGCTGTAATCCAAGAACGTGATTTCATGAACGTGATTTCCTCTCTGAATAGCTCGTCCCAAGATCTTCACGAGATCTGGGCAAAACCTGACGTCAGGTTCTGCCGTCCAATTAATACAGACCTAGCCAGAGCCAATCACGGCGCTGGACCTGCCCACACCGGAAACTATTCTAGCAGGCACTAACAATGGCAGATCATACTATGCCTTAGTAGCGTCGACACTTTTGGAAATACAAAAGAAGAACCGCAGATCATTTGAGGTGCAGTTTTGTCAGTATCTCTCCCAAAGCTGCTTGTCCTTTTACTTTTGGACGAGATGAAAAGCACCTATTTCTCTTCCAAAAGACGATTCCACCAGAAATCAGTGGGTAGTTTTTTTTGTTTGCTGGCAGCAAACAGCCACGGCTAAAGGGAACGTTAGCTGTTTGTGCTCAGCATTTCACCAAAGACAGCTTTGTCAATAAAGGATAATTCGACACTGGATATGCGTCTCAGCTGCTTCTCAAACCCGAAGCAGTTGCATCAATCAAGTGCTTGGAGCCACAAGCTGTAAGTAACGATATAACAGCAAATAATGTAAGTGAAGCTAACGTGTTATGGGTGGCTAGCAGGACCGCTAACGATAGTTGGCACTAACAAGTGGCCTCAAACGCAGGCTTTGTAAAATATCTGAAGATAAAGCTTGGATCCGTAGCAACTGTCCGTGACTCAGACGCAGAAGCTGTAAGTTGCTTTTACTGCATAAGACAACCTGACGTGATAGCCACTTGTTTGTGCTGTAGCACTGCGGCTAACATAGCCAAGTTACTGTTGCTAATGTTTGTGTCTTAAATATGCAAGAGTAATATCAGGGGAAATTCTACAGAAGGTGTGTGAACATAAACCTCATTTGAAGCTAACTTTTTATACTTGTTTGTAATTTGGATGCTTGGTACAACTGTCCACAGTAACGGAACTTGCTGTCTGTAAAACCTGTAATGCAAGGGTTTGTCTCTGTGGTTGTTATGAATGCTCGGTTACCAGCAACTGCATGTTAGTTTGCGTGCTGTGCTAATTAAAAATGCTCCTGGTTAACTTACAGCACCCTCAATAATTATTGGCACCCCTGGTTAAGATGTGTTAGAAGCCTTAAAATAAATTCAATTTTTATTGCAGAAGCATACTCTCACACTGAAAATTGAAGAAAAATGTAACCTTCAACTCAAGTGAATTTTAAGGGAAAAAAAAAATCCCTGACTAAGAAATAATTATTTTTCATAATATCACCCGTTCCACAATTATTGGCACCCCTAACAATTCCTAGGAAATAAATGTAATTGAAGTATTTCTGTCATTTCTACAGTAGTTTACAAAGTTGATCAGAGTATCTAGGAACATTTAATTAGTAATTCATCACCTCTTGTTTCCCTGGGGTATAAATATGACGTGACACAGAGGCCATTTCTCTTATCCACTCTTCAACATGGGAAAGACAAAGGAACACACTATTCAAGTAAGGCAGATGTATGTCGACCTTCACCAGTCAGGCAATGGCTACAAGAAAATAGCCACCTGCCTGCACCTGCCCATATCTACTGTCAGAGGAATCATTAGGAAGTTTAAGACAACTGGAACAGTGGTAAACAAGCCTGGACGAGGACTCAAGGTTATTTTGCCACCACGCACAGTGAGGAGGATGGTAAGAGAAATAAAAAGTTCTCCACAGCTCACTGTTAAAGAATTGCAACAAATGGTAGCATCTTGGGGTCACAAAGTCTCCAAAACAACCATCAGGCACTATCTACATGCCAACAAGCTGTTTGGGAGGCATGCACGGAAAAAACCTTTTCTCACTCACAATCATAAACGCAAACGTCTGGAGTTCGCTAAGCGGTACTGGGACTTCAACTGGGACCGTGTGCTTTTGGTCAGATGAGACCAAGATAGAGCTTTTTGGCAACAAACACTCTAAGTGGGTCTGGCGGAACACAAAAGATGAGTATGCAGAAAAGCACCTCATGCCCACTGTGAAGTATGGGGGAGGATCGGTGATGCTGTGGGCCTGTTTCTCTTCCAGGGGCCCTGGGAACCTTGTTAGGGTGCATGGCATCATGAACGCTTTGAAATACCATGACATTTTAAATCAAAATCTGGTGGCCTCTGCCCGAAAGCTGAAGATGGGTCGTCACTGGGTCTTTCAGCAAGATAATGACCTTAAACATGTGGCCAAATCTACACAGAAATGGTTCACCAGACACAGAATCAAGCTCCTCCCATGGCCATCTCAGTCCCCAGACCTCAACCGCATTGAAAACCTGTGGAGTGAGCTGAAGAGGAGAGTGCAGAGGAGAGGACCCAGGTCGCTGGATGATTTAGGGACATTGGGCAAAGAGGAATGGTCGAAGATCCCTCTTTCTGTATTCTCCCATCTTGTGAAACATTATAGGAGAAGATTAGGTGCTGTTTTGTTGGCAAAAGGGGGTTGTACAAAGTATTAACATCAGGGGTGCTAATAACTGTGGCGCACATGATTTGATGTAAAAGAATTATTTCTTAATGTGGGATTTTTTTCCCACTGAATAAATGCACTTGAATTAAAGGTTGGATTTTCCTCTTTTTTTCATTGTGGTCCTATATTATTTAGGAAAAAAAACTGAATTTATTAGAAGCTAAAGAACACATCTTAACCAGGGGTGCCAATAATTATGGAGGGCGCTGTATGTACAGTAATTCTGATCGGTATGCTTGTGTTACTTCGGTAAGCATCAATGCAGCAGTTTCATCATAACATTGCTAGATTGTAGCCACTACAGTTGAAGCTAACCGGAGAGGTGCTGTATGTGTCAGCAACGTTGGGCTGAAAAGGTTGCAGTTAGATCAGACATAGGTTTTGCGGAGCTTGGGACACCTGTTTGGGTTTGTTTACGGCTGCTTGTGATCGCTTCACTTATCCATGACTGGGATCAGCCGGATACTTCACGCATATCTGGGCTAGCTCTCTGATGCTTCCGTGAAAGCAATCGCGAAACGCAGAAGCTCGTGTCTGGTATTACAAACAATTTCTCTGCACTACCACTACATAATTTCATCTGTCTTTAGAAATTGTTTTGGCTAATAAAAAGCCAAAAAAGGCAGAGATTGAATAGGAAATTCTTACCTGTGGCTGTGATCGATTCGCGAGCTCCTCATAAGCAACTTGTCATGCTCACGGAACTTACGGTCAGTAAAACCTGTATTATGTTCATAACATAACCGAGCTCTCTAGCTGTTGCGTACTATCCATTAAGCTGCTTTCACAAATCGGACGCGAAACGAATTTTTTGCGGGACAGATTACATTCAAAGTCAATGCAAAGTCACGAATACACGCATTATGGGCGCGTTAAGCAGCTTTCACACTGGACGCGAAACAAATTTTTCGAGCGACAGATTACATTCAAAGTCAATGCAAAGATGCGAATACACACGTTATGGGCGCGTTAAGCAGTTTTCACGCCGGATGCGAAACGAATTTTTCGCGCGGCAGATTACATTCAAAGTCAATGCAAAGATGCGAATACACGCGTTATGGGCGCGTTAAGGCGCTTTCACACTAAATTCGTGCGACAGATTACATTCAAAATCAATGCAAAGGCAATGCATTGACTTTGACTGTAATCTGTAGCGCAAAAAAATTCGTTTTGCGTCCGGTGTGAAAGCTGCTTATCACGCCCATTTTCCGCGAGCAAACGCTGGTCATTCCGACGCAATAAGTAAAACATTACCATGGGCAATTTCCGAAAAGGCCGTTTAGCCTGGAGCTTTCGCCCCTTCCTCATATACCAGCGCAGAAGCTGTTGGTCACTCCGCGCTAACGACAAACCACAGTTATGCACACGAACCAGCAGGTCCTAATAATCCACACCGAAGCAGTTTATAAGTTGTTGGTCCACTTTTTGCTGCTCCTCACTGTCCATGTTTCCCTCTAAACTCAGACCCACCGGATTTCTACGGTCTCCGGTCTACACTTGGGTATGTCGACCCGTTTAACAAATGTGTCTGTATGGGGTGGATTCTAGCTTTCCCTCAATCCTAGCTGTAGAGTAGAAACACCGGTGTACTCACCATAGTAGCCGTAGGTAGATAGCAAATTCGAGCTTGAGCTGCCAGACTTTCGCACTGCGTCCTCCACTTTCGCCGCTGCGTTTATTAAAACAAGTTCATTTCATTAGATTTATACACATCTACTGCGTTTAATTGCAGAATTTGCCCGTCGATTCCTTCTCATATGGCAGACGGCGTCTCAGTTTTACTCTGGGGAGGCGGACCCGGAAAACTGCGTTCTGCTGCCTCGTCCCGCCCAGATCCGCCTCCGACCTCCACAGAGCTGGCCAGTAGGAAGAAAATGGGCATACGGAGAGTGGGGGCCATAGCGGAAGAGCCGCCCCATCGAGGCATTTCAGGCCGAGACTACAATGGACTACAAATAGGTTTTTTTTTTGAGAATGGCAGTATGAGCTAAATAACGACCCTTTTGTGGACTTTGAACGATCAGGAGTTCTCTAGGGGAGTCCAAGATCAAAATATAAATTTGGAAATGTAGCATAGTAGGTCTCCTTTAACGTAGAAACTTCATTCAAACTGTGTTGCGTAGGTCTTACTTAGGACACCTGTGCTTTGTAATTTTTTATCTTTGTAACTTTTATACTTTTTGAACTGTGAATTAAAAGCTATTAATTTTTTCCCCATAGACTTAACATTGGGCTGATGACATCACAGCAGGGCCATTAAGCAATGAGTATCTTGTGCCAGGTGTCCTGGCCACCTAGCCGGACTCCGTCAGCCTTCGTACTTCCGCTTAATTTCATTTCGCTTCACTACTCTGTCTGGTCACTTGGAGCTCTGCCTCGTTTACCTCGGCAGAAAAGACACCGGACCAACCAGCAAACAGAAGGCGTGGCCGAGAGCCATGATGTAGCTGCTGAGCTGACTTTGAAATTGTAGTCTCCAAAATCAACAATGGCCACGGACATAGATGCACGGGAGGCCATTCGCTCTGTCGTGGAGAAAATCCCGGGTATCAGCGACTTATAGCCACAATACGATGAATGTTTGGTTAGTTTTTTGAATGGAAATGATGTTGTAGCACTACTCCCTACAGGTTTCGAGAAACATTGTCATATCTACTTAATATCCATCATGAAACAAATGAAATAGGCACCCTGTTCATCTCTGTGAGAGACAGCCGGACCACCTCAGCTAGCTTGTTGTTTCTAGTGTTACGTTGCCCGCTAATTGCACACTATTTAAGTTAGCAGCGAACTTTTTAAAAGCTGTGTTTTTCTTCATGTCACAAGACCTATTCGCTGTCTCAGTGTTATGTTGTCATTATCCATGAATGAAATGGCTGTCTGAGACAGTCAAACGCTTAGAGCCAAACTATGTTACTATAAAGTTACATAGCGAGCCCGGTATGATGTTAGCGCAAGTATGGTTAACGGTTCAGTTTTCGTGTCAACGCAGATTTCGTCCTGATGTAATTAATGCGTTATTCTCGCCGATTCTGCTGTTGGTTTTGGGTCTCTTACGTTTTTTTTTTTTTTAATAGCAGCAGTATCAGCAGGAGAAACGATAGCTCAACAGTTTGTTTCTTATGAGGGGAACAGAAAGAGGAGCACCTTTGGTTCTTTTAAGTGAATGAGTGAAGGCTAAAATTTGGTAGATGGGCATATGTATGGGTACAGTATTAACTTTAATGTACTGATCAGCTTGTTTTCGCTGCATTCCTGGTATGAAGGACTGTGTTTACAGCGGAAGTACTAGGCGACTGAGCCGGCGCATAACGTACGTCATCGCCAAACCTTAGTGATTAGTTTACGGGTACACCAATGATTTTAAACTTCAGACAAGCGCCCACCCACCAGAAAGTAAACACTTGTCAATGACGACTGTACAGACTGTGTACGAAGCAAAGCAAAGTAGCAGAGTCTGGTTTTGGGTCTGGTCTCAACGGGACTTCCCTGGTTAAATAAGGGTTAAATAAATAAATAAATAAAATAAACCTGCAGTAACTGTCAGTTTCTCAGGCTTTAAGACTACAATCTTGCTCTCGTAAGACTACAGATCCTGTTCAATTGTTTCCTCTGCCTACAACTGTTTCAAAATAAAAGTCCTCACTACAATAAATCATTGTTAAATAATTTAACTATTTAAACTACTCAACTATTTAACTGTTCAGCCATTCCAACTGTCAGTTGTCATCAACTATGACTCCTGCCAACTGTTTCCTCTGTCCACAAATGTTTCAAAATAAAAGTCCTCACTACAACAAATCACTGTTAAATAATTTAACTATTTTAACTACTCAACTATTTAACTGTTCAGCCATTTAAACTGTCAGTTGTCATCAACTATGACTCCTGCCAACTGTTTCCTCTGTCCACAAATGTTTCAAAAAGAAGTCCTCACTACAACAAATCACTGTTAAATTATTTAACTATTTAAACTACTCAACTATTTAACTGTTCAGCCATTCCAACTGTCAGTTGTCATCAACTGACTCCAGCCAACTTTATCCTCTGCCTACAACGGTTTCAAAATAAAAGTCTTCACTAGCTTGTTAGCATAACTGCTAATGACATTAGTTAAGTTTGCTGAGTAACGTGGTTAGCATAGTTAGCATAACCGCTAACAAAATTAATTAAGTTAGCTAAGTAACGTGGTTAGCATAGTTAGCATTGTTAGCATAGGTAGCATAACTGCTAACAACATTAAGTTAGCTGAGTAACGTGGTTAGCATGGTTAGCATTGTTAGCATAACTGCTAAAAACTTTAGCCAAGTTAGCTAAGTAACGTGGTTAGCATAGTTATCATAGTTAGCATAGTTAACATAACTGCTAAAAACATTAGCTAAGTGAGCTAAGTGGTTGGCATAATTAGTATAACTGCTTAAAATTTAAGCTCAGTTGCTAAGTAACATGATTAGCATAGATAGCATAGTTAGCATAAATGCTAACAAACATTAGCTAAATTAGCTAAGGACACTGTTAGCACGCTGTTAACATAGTTAGCTAGTTAGCAGCGTTAGTCAAATAATTTAAATATTAAAGAAGAAGAATATTAAAGAAGTCAAGTAGGCTTGACTTGAGATCGTAAGGTCCTGAGTTCAAGCCCCGGCCACGGCCTTCGCGGTGTGTTCTTGGGCAAAACACTTCACTCCCACACTCCACGCCTCACTCCACCCAGGTGTATAAATGGGTACCAGCAGATAGTCAGGGAAACCTGACTAAGAGCTGGGGGAGTACCTGCGATGGACTGGCATCCTGTCCAGGGGGAGTAGTAATACTCCTAGTCGCTTCGTGCCACAGAAACCAGGGTTAAGCACCGGGCCGATGGGCCACTGGCTCGAAACAGGCTTACTTCTACTTCTTCTTACTGTTAGCACGCTGTTAACATAGTTAGCTAATTAGCAGCGTTAGTCAAATAATTTAACTATTAAAGCTACTCAACTATTTAACTGTTCAGCCATTCCAACTGTCATCAACTATGACTCCCGCCAACTTGTTTCCTCTGCCCACAACTGTTTCAAAATAAAAGACCTCACTACAATAATTCACTATTAGATAATTCAACTATTTAAACTATTCAACTATTTAACTGTTCAGCCATTCAAACTGTCAGTTGTCATTCACTATGCCTCCAGTCAGCTAAAGTAAACCACCACCTACCTAGCAACCAACATAGCAACCATTGAAATAAAGCATCTATGTCAGTTTCTATATCAATCAACATGATTATACTACCAACCACAATAGTAACTGCTTTATTTAGCCACCTTGATCACCCTAGCAACAACCTCAAGTACCCTAGCAACAACCTTGCAACCACTTCCACAGTTTCAACCTAGCAACCAACATAATTAACCTAACAACCAGCATAGCAACCACCAGAACTACCCTAGCAACAGCCTAGCAACCACCTCAATTATCCTAGCAACAGCCTAGCAACCACTTCAACAGTTGCAACCTAGCAACCAACATGATTAACCTAGCAACCAGCACAGCAACCACCACAACTACGCTAGCAACAGCCTAGCGAAAACCTCAAGTACACTAGCAACAGCCTAGCAACCACTAACAACAGCCTAGCAACCACTTCCAATGTTGCAACCTGGCAACCAACATAGCAACCAACATGATTAACCTTGCGACAAGCATAGCAACCACCATAAATAACCTAGCAACAGCCTAGCAACCACCTCAAGTACCCTAGCAACAGCCTAGCAACCACTTCCAGTTACAACCTAGCAACCAACATAGCAACTAACATGATTACCCTAGCAACCAGCATAGCAACTAGTCCAGTTACAATAACCACTACCATGATTATCCTACTAACAACCTAGTTTCCAATCTCATAATGCAGTTATTTGCCACAAATTCCACCTTAAGCAACTACAGCATGCATTTTCATGCATTAAAATGCACTCTACTGTTATCCAAAGTTTTTTTATTATTATTATTATCTCCTAACACACTTAATGCGGCTTCAACCGTTTAACGTAGAAACTTCATTCAAACTGCGTTGCGTAGGTCTTACTTTGGACACCTGTGCTTTGTAATTTTCATCTTTGTACCTTTTATACTTTTTAGGTCACCTGAGACCAAGTCTCAAAGTGACCTATTCTAATCGCCTTTTGTCCGTCGTCATCCGTCGTGCGTCGTGTGTCCGTAAACAATTTACATTTTCGACTTCTTCTTTGAAACCGCTGATTGGATTTCAGTAAAATTTTGCAGGAACCTTCCTTGGTCAAATATGCACCAAAATTGTGAATTATATGGTGCTCACCCTCAGGGGCTCTGAGGGGCGGGGCTAAAACTGGTCAATACATTTTCGACGACTTCTCAGAAACCGATGGTTCAATTTCAATAAAATTTTGCAGGAACCTTCCTTAGTCAAATATGCACCAAAATTGTGAATTATATGGTGCTCACCCCCAGGGGCTCTGAGGGGCGGGGCTAAAATTGGTCAATACATTTTCGACTTTTCAGAAACCGCTGATTCGATTTCAATAAAATTTTGCAGGAACCTTCCTTGTTCAAATATGCGCCAAAATTATGAATTATATGGTGCCCACTCCCAGGGGCGCTGAGGGGAGGGGCTAAAACTGGTCAATACATTTTCCACTTCTTCTCAGAAACTGCTGATCCGATTTCAATAAAATTTTGCAGTAACCTTCCTTGGTCAAATATGCACCAAAATTGTGAGTTATATGGTGCCCACCCCCAGGTGCTCTGAGGGACGGGGCTAAAAGTGGTCAAATTGGCTGAAATTTTCAAAATCTTCTTCTACAGACCTAGATATGCTGGAAAACAATACTCTTCATAGATGGAAGGGTCTTCAGGTGCTTATCAAAAGTGTTGATTTCATGACCCCCAGGCTCCATGTTTGCCCCGGGGGATGGGGTGAAGTTCACAATATTCTATATCGGAAAATTATACTTTTGGGTATATTTGGTTCATTGACATCAGTAACATCAGTTTTTATACAACTCAGGTGACCGTTAAGGCCCATGGGCCTCTTGTTAAACTATGAATTAAAACAATTTTTTTTCCCCATAGACTTAACATTGGGCTGATGACATCACAACTATTTAACTGTTCAGCCATTCCAACTGTCAGTTGTCATCAACTATGACTCCCGCCAACTGTATCCTCTGCCTACAACTGTTTCAAATTAGAAGTCCTCACTAGCTAGTTAGCATTGTTAGCATAACCGCTAACAACATTAATTAAGTTAGCTAAGTAACGTGGTAAGCATTGTTAGCGTAACTGCTAACAACATTAGCTAAGTTAGCTGAGTAACGTGGTTAGCATGGCTAGCATTGTTAGCAAAGTTAGCATAACCGCTAACAATATTAATTAATGCTGCAGTCAGTAACACTCGTAAACACGAGTCGTGTCGTGAATTAAGTCGAAGGTACGAGGAAGGGTCATTCAGTGAGGTTGTGAGGTCAAAAGAATGGAATTCACCAGTCGTGTCTCGAAAACACGGCTTGTGGGACGCGTTACCGAATGCAGCATAAGTTAGCTAAGTAACGTGGTTAGCATAGTTAGCATTGTTAGCATAACTGCTAACAACATTAGCTAAGTTGGCTGAGTAACGCGGTTAGCATGGTCAGCATAGTTAGCATAACCACTAACAATATTAATTAAGTTAGCTAAGTAACGTGGTTAGCATAGTTAGCATAACTGCTAACAACATTAGCTAAGTGAGCTAAGTAACGTGGTTAGCATATTTAGCATAGTTAGCATAACTGCTAAAAACTTTAGCTAAGTTAGCTAAGCAACGTCATTAGCATAGATAGCGTAGTTAGCACAACTGTTAAAAACATTAGATAAGTTAGCTAAGTAACAAGGTTAGCATAGTTAGCATATCTGCTAACAAACATTAGCTAAATTAGCTATGGAAAACTGTTGGCACACTGTTAACATAGTTAGCTAATTAGTAGTGTTAGTCAAATAATTTAACTATTTAAACTACTCAACTGTTTAACTGTTTAGCCATCCCAACTGTCATCATCTATGACTCCCGCCAACTGGTCTCCTCTGCCCACAACTGTTTCAAAATAAAAGACCTCACAACAATTATTCACTATAAATAATTAAACTATTTAAACTATTCAACTATTTAACTGTTCAGCCATTCAAACTGTCAGTTGTCATTAACTGTCTCCAGTCAACTAAAGTAAACCACCACCTACCTAGCAACCATTGAAATAAAGAATCTGTCAGTTTCTATATCAATCAACATGATTATACTACCAACCACAATAGTAACTGCTTTATTTAGCCACCTTGATCACCCTAGCAACAACCTAGCAACCACCTCAAGTACCCTAGCAACAACCTTGCAACCACTTCCACAGTTTCAACCTAGCAACCAACATGATTAACCTAACAACCATCATAGCAACCACCTCAAATACTCTAGCAACAGCCTAGCAACCACTTCCAGTTACAACCTAGAAACCAACATGGCAACCAACATGATTACCCTAGCAACCAGCATAGCAACCAGCCCAGTTACCATAGCCACTACCATAATTATCCTACTAACAACCTAGCTACCAATACCATCATGCAATTATTTGCCACAAATTCCACCTTAAGCAACTGCAGTTTGCATTTTCATGCACTCGTGATTCCCTCTAACTCACTTAATGCGGCTTCAACTGTTTAACGTGGAAACTTCATTCAGGCCGCGTTGCGTAGGTCTTACTTAGGACACCTGCACTTTGTAATTTTTATCTTTTTAACTTTTATACTTTTTAAACTATTAATTAAAAACTATTTTTTTTCCCCATAGACTTAACATTGGGCTGATGACATCACAACTATTTACTGTTCAGCCATTCCAACCGTCAGTTGTCATCAACTATGATTCCTGCCAACTGTATCCTTGCCTAAAACTGTTTCAAAATAAAAGTCCTCACTAGCTAGTTAGCATGGTTAGCATTGTTAGCATAGTTACCATTACCGCTAACAACATTAAGTAAGTTAGATAAGTAACGTGGTTAACATAGTTAGCATTGTTAGTATAGTCAGCTTAACTGCTAACAACATTAGCTAAGTTAGCTAAGAAACATAGCATTGTTAGCATATTTAGCCTAACTGCTAACAACATTAGCTAAGTTAGCTAAGAAATGTGGTTAGCATAGTTAGCATAACTGCTAAAAATTTTAGCTAAGTTAGTTAGGTAACGTGATTAGCATAGATAGCGTAGTTAGCATTGTTAGCATAGTTAGCATAACTGCTAAAATATTAGCTAAGTTAGCCCAGTAAAATGGTTAGCATAGTTAGCATAACTGCAAACAAACATTAGCTAAATTAGCTAAGGAACACTCATCACACTGTTAACATAGTTAGCTAGTTAGTAGCATTAGTCAAATAATTTAACTAACTGTTCAGCCATTCCAACTGTCATGAACTATGACTCCCGCCAACTTGTTTTTTTTCTGGCCACAACTGTTCCAAAATAAAACCTCAGTACAATGATTCACTATTAAATAATTAAACTATTTAAACTATTCAACTATTTAACTGTTCAGCCATGCAAACTGTCAGTTGTCATTAACTATGCCTCAATTTAACTATAGTAAACCACCACCTACCTAGCAACCAACATAGCAACCATTGAAATAAAGCATCTATGTCAGTTTCCATATTAATCAACATGATTATACTACCAACCACTATGGTAACTGCTTTATTTGTGTTTGCAGCCATTATGGCCACCCTAGCAACAACCTAGCAACCACTTCCACAGTTGCAACCTAGCAACCAACATAGCAACCAACATGATTAACTTAGCAACCAGCAAAGCAACCACCACAACTACACTGGCAACAGCCTAGCAAAAACCTCAAGTACCCTAGCAACAGCCTAGGAACCACTTCCAAAGTTGCAACCTGGCAACGAACATAGCAACCAACATCATTAACTTAGTAACAAGCATAGCAATCACCATAAATAACCTAGCAACAGCCTGGCAACCACCTCAAGTACCCTAGCAACAGCCTAGCAAGCACTTCCAGTTACAACCTAGCAACCAACATAGCAACCAACATGACTACCCTAGCAACCAGCATAGCAACCAGTCCAGTTACCATAGGCACTACCATAATCATCCTACTAACAACCTAGCTACCAATATCATAATGCAGTTATTTGCCACAAATTCCACCTGAAGCAACTACAGTTCGCATTTTTATGCATTTGTAATTCCCTGGAATTACATTCTCTGGTTATATACTTGTTTTCTTCATCATCAAAATTAAAATGTGGAACTGTACACATGAGCACTTTAAAGTAAACCTTAAAGCCCCACTAGGTAGGAGTCCTAGTTTCGTGCGCTCTAGCGGCCATTAAAGGCCACTAGAGCAAGTAGAAGCGCAACACCGCTGTCGTAAAACACACAGAGCGCTGTTGCCGGCTGACGTCCCCCGTGAGAACGTGCATTTTTTTACACCCTGAGACTTGTGGAGCTGGAATCAATAAAGTTATTAGTTATGATTGTGTTTACAAAGAAGTCTTCAACAGCGTTGGATTAAAACTATTGCTCTGCAACAAAGTATGCGCAAGCACCGCTCCTAAGAGTAACGTTAGCAGACGTATTAGCTATTGTAACCTCAAAACGGGACAATATCAATATAATGACGGTACAACGCCAGCCTACAAAGCTGATATGGCCTGTCTTTGCTTTCAAATAATAGTTGCTAGTAAGTCAACAACTTTTCTCACCGTGAAGCATAAAGTTTCCTATAAAAAAACACTCCGAAAAGGGGCTAACTCTGCCGGTGAAATGCTAATGCTACCTCGGCTAACCTTGTTTACATTATTTGAATGGGCTTGCAATCAGTTACGTTTTGATAACCCAAATAGTGACTGTGACTACACACGATAACACAGCCAACAAAAACAATGTGTGATAAATACAATGCATGAACACGAGCATATAACTCACCTCTCAATCAGCAACACTGCCAGCTCGGCGTCCGACTTGCAGCCCTCTTTTGCCATGAGCTCTCTCCACTGTGAAAAAGCCAGTCCAATATTAACTCTGGTTTTGTGCCGTGCACAGTCACTCTCCCTTTCTTTTATCCTGGCTTCCACCGACACCGTCCTTTTTCGCTTCTTTGCCTCAGCCATCTTTCGAGACACGATACCGGGCTAGCGGGCTAGCCTAGCTGCCTTCTCCTTATGCTCCTTATCCAAAAGCTCGTGTGTGCCATAAAGCAGAACGTACGTCTCGTGAGAGTGCGGGACCCGCGGTCGAAAGTTACATAGTCCCAGATGCAGGCCACCAGGTCCCTCTGTGGTAATGGGAGAGATGCCATTCTCACGGTAATAATCCAGCCCACCAATAGATAGACTTTGATATTTTAAGGTGAAATTCCTACCTAGTGGGGCTTTAAAAGAATAAGACAAAAGTGCATTATGCATTTAAAATAGCCACTATAAACAAATTACAAAAATAACTACTACAATCATATGTAATCAAATCCAAATGTTCAAGTGTTGATGACATTAAAATAAAAAAAACAAAATATGTAAACAAATCAGTGGAACAGAACTGATTGTATACTTATTCTCTCCATCATCAACAAATAAGATGCTGCTGATCTAGCATCATGTATGCATCTCTAATGATGCAATCCAATAAAATACTGAAATCCACTACTATTTAATAAATGCAAGTGGGCATCCATCTAGCTCTTAGGCTAAGGTTAAGAAAGTGTCCCGATTAGCAGATAGCGCCACACTCCACCACTGAACAAAAATGTGGATTTTAGGTAGAATGCATCTGGTACCAAGTCATTCATTTCAGCAAATATTTATGTCATTGCTGATTAAAAGCATGCCGAAAGGCATGCTTTTAGTAGCATTGTTAACCGTTGTCATAGTAAACAAATCTGCTGGCGTGATTTAGCTGATCTAGCTGCTAGCTCATATTTGTTTGATTCCAACGTCCATTTAATGATATATGGTAAAATACACATAGTCACTGTCAACTAAATTTCTACAAAAATCGAAGTTTATGGCATTTTTGATGCCTTCAACCAGCGCTAAATAATGCCTTGTTTTCACCGTTTCACCGTCTGACAATGTCTGACAACTTTTTGTCTAATTTGTTGTGAGCCTTCCTTATGATGTTATGAATATCCCCTGCGAAAATTAGAAAATTCTACGCCCCGGGTTTTTGACAAATTCAGCATTTTGGACTTAGAAAATCTGTTTGTGCTCATTTTTTCTGTCTTTCATTAATATCTCAAAAAATGTCTGACAACTTTTTGTCTAATTTGTTGTGAGCCTTCCTTATGATATTCTTAATATTCACTGTGAAAATTTGAACATTCTACATCCCGGTTTTTGAGAAATTCAGCATTTTGGACTGAGAAAATCAGTGTTTGTGCTCATTTTTTCAGCCTTTCATTAATATCTCAAAAAATGTCTGACAACTTTTTGTCTAATTTGTTGGGAGCCTTCCTTATGATGTTATGAATATCCCCTGCGAAAATTAGAAAATTCTGCGCCCCGGTTTTTGACAAATTCAGCATTTTGGACTTAGAAAATCAGTGTTTGTGCTAATTTTTAGCTCCGCTGTGACGATAGTCAGCAGTCAGCGGAGCTTTCCTAATGCCGAGTTGTCCAGCGTCCGTCCGTCCAGCGTCAACTTTTCACTTCACATTTGAATATCTCAAAAACTGTCTGATAACTTTTTGTCTAGTTTGTTGTGAGCCTTCCTTATGATGTTCTGAATATCCCCTGCCAAAATTAGAAAATTCTACTTCCCGGGTTTTGAGAAATTCAGCATTTTGGACTTAGAGAATCAGTGTTTGTGCTCATTTTTTCAGCCTTTCATTAATATCTCAAAAACTGTCTTATAACTTTTTGTCTAATTTGTTCTGAGCCTTCCTTATGATGTTTTGATGATCCCCTGCGAAAATTTGAACATTCTACTTCCCAGTTTTTGAGAAATTCAGCATTTTGGACTTAGAAAATCAGTGTTTGTGCTAATTTTTAGCTCTGCTGTGACGATAGTCAGCAGTCCATGGAGCTTTCCTAATGCCGAGTTGTCCGCGTCCGTCCGTCCAGCGTCAACTTTTCACTTCACATTTGAATATCTCAAAAACTGTCCAATAGCTTTTTCTCTATTTTGTTGTGAGCCTACCTTATGATGTTCTGATGAGCCCCTGCGATAATTAGAAAATTCTACTTCCCGGGTTTTGAGAAATTCAGCATTTTGGACTTAGAGAATCAGTGTTTGTGCTCATTTTTTCAGCCTTTCATTAATATCTCAAAAACTGTCTGTCTAATTTGTTCTGAGCCTTCCTTATGATGTTTTGATGATCCCCTGCGAAAATTTGAACATTCTACTTCCCAGTTTTTGAGAAATTCAGCATTTTGGACTTAGAAAATCAGTGTTTGTGCTAATTTTTAGCTCTGCTGTGACGATAGTCAGCAGTCCGCGGAGCTTTCCCAATGCCGAGTTGTCCGGCGTCCGTCCGTCCAGCGTCAACTTTTCACTTCACATTTGAATATCTCAAAAACTGTCCAATAGCTTTTTCTCTATTTTGTTGTGAGCCTACCTTATGATGTTCTGATGAGCCCCTGCGAAAATTAGAAAATTCTGCGCCCCGGTTTTTGATAAATTCAGCATTTTGGACTTATAAAAAGTGTTTCAGCATTTTTTGGACTTAGTCAAAGTCAGACTTTTTAATGCCGAAGTTGTCCAGTCCGTCCGTCCATCCAGTCAACTTTTTTCACTTCACATTTGAATATCTCAAAAACTGTCTGATAACTTTTTGTCTAATTTGTTGTGAGCCTTTCTTAAGATGTTCTGAATATCCCCTGCCAAAATTAGAAAATTCTACTTCCCGGGTTTTGAGAAATTCAGCATTTTGGACTTAGAGAATCAGTGTTTGTGCTCATTTTTTCAGCCTTTCATTAATATCTCAAAAACTGTCTGATAACTTTTTGTCTAATTTGTTCTGAGCCTTCCTTATGATGTTTTGATGATCCCCTGCGAAAATTTGAACATTCTACTTCCCAGTTTTTGAGAAATTCAGCATTTTGGACTTAGAAAATCAGTGTTTGTGCTCATTTTTTCAGCCTTTCATTAATATCTCAAAAACCGTGTGACAACTTTTTGTCTAATTTGTTGGGAGCCTTCCTCATGATGTTATGAATATCCCCTGCGAAAATTAGAAAATTCTACGCCCCGGTTTTTGACAAATTCAGCATTTTGGACTTAGAAAATCAGTGTTTGTGCTAATTTTAGCTCTGCTTTTTCAGCCTTTTCTAATTAAGTTGTATCTCAAAAACACATTTGAATATCTCAAAAACTGTTTTGTCTATTTTGTTGTGAGCCTACCTTATGATGTTTGATGATATCCCTGCGTAAAAAGAAAATTAGCCCGGTTTTTTCAACTTCAGCATTTTTTGAGAAATTCAGCATTTTTTTGGACTTAGAGAATCAGTGTTTGTGCTCATTTTTTCAGCCTTTCATTAATATCTCAAAACTGTCTGATAACTTTTTTGTCTAATTTGTTGGGAGCCTTCCTCATGATGTTATGAATATCCCCTGCCAAAATTAGAAAATTCTACGCCCGGTTTTTTGACAAATTCAGCATTTTGGACTTAGAAAATCAGTGTTTGTGCTCATTTTTTAGCTCTTCACGATAGTCAGCAGTCTCGGAACTTTCTAATGCCTTTTTTGTCTAATTTGTTGGTCAGCTTTTCTCATCACATTTGAATATCTCAAAAACTGTCCGAAGCTTTTTCTCTATTTTGTTGTGAGCCTACCTTATGATGTTCTGATGAGCCCTTAGAAAAAATTAGAAAAATTTTAGCTTCCCGGTTTTGAGAAATTCAGCATTTTGGACTTAGAGAATCAGTGTTTGTGCTCATTTTTCAGCCTTTTCATTAATATCTCAAAAACTGTCTGATAACTTTTTGTCTAATTTGTTCTGAGCCTTCCTTATGATGTTTTGATGATCCCCTGCGAAAATTTGAACATTCTACTTCCCAGTTTTTGAGAAATTCAGCATTTTGGACTTAGAAATTCAGTGTTTGTGCTCATTTTTTCAGTCTTTCATTAATATCTCAAAAACTGTCTAACTTTTTGTCTAATTTGTTGGGAGCCTTCCTTATGATGTTCTGAATATATCCTGCCAAAATGAGAAAATTCTACCTCCCAGTTTTTGAGAAATTCAGCATTTTGGACTTAGAAAATCAGTGTTTGTGCTCATTTTTTCAGCCTTTCATTAATATCTCAAAAACCGTGTGACAACTTTTTGTCTAATTTGTTGGGAGCCTTCCTCATGATGTTATGAATATCCCCTGCGAAAATTAGAAAATTCTACGCCCCGGTTTTTGACAAATTCAGCATTTTGGACTTAGAAAATCAGTGTTTGTGCTAATTTTTAGCTCTGCTGTGACGATAGTCAGCAGTCAGCGGAGCTTTCCTAATGCCGAGTTGTCCAGCGTCCGTCCGTCCAGCGTCAACTTTTCACTTCACATTTGAATATCTCAAAAACTGTCCGATAGCTTTTTCTCTATTTTGTTGTGAGCCTACCTTATGATGTTCTGATGAGCCCCTGCGATAATTAGAAAATTCTACTTCCCGGGTTTTGAGAAATTCAGCATTTTGGACTTAGAGAATCAGTGTTTGTGCTCATTTTTTCAGCCTTTCATTAATATCTCAAAAACTGTCCGATAACTTTTTGTCTAATTTGTTCTGAGCCTTTCTTATGATGTTTTGATGATCCCCTGCGAAAATTAGAAAATTCTACATCCCGGTTTTCGAGAAATTCAGCATTTTGGACTTAGAAAGTCAGTGTTTGTGCTCATTTTTTCAGTCTTTCATTAATATCTCAAAAACTGTCTGATAACTTTTTGTCTAATTTGTTCGGAGCCTTCCTTATGATGTTACGAATATCCCCTGCGAAAATTAGAAAATTCTACTTACCGGTTTTTGACTAATTCAGCATTTGGACTTAGAAAATCAGTGTGCTAATTTTTTTTTCATTAATCTTTCATTAATTTCTCAACAAGAGGCCTGGTGGGTATTTGTTGGTTGTTAATATTGCTTGCTGGTAAGATGATCGAAATAAATTATTGCAATTTGCAGTGTGGTTCTGTTGTTATACTACATAAATTGAGACACCAAACTGGTTCACAGCATATTCTGGTTACCAGATGTGTCATATGTGTTAATATTGCAATAGTTTTCAAGGATTTCTGAAATTAAGTTATGACATGGACATTTCACTCATCTTCAGCGGAGCTCTCTTTGCCGACAGGCCTCTTGTTTCAGTCTTTCATTAATATCTCAACAAGATGCCTGGTGGGTATTTGTTGGTCGTTAGTATTGCTTGCTGGTAAGATGATTGAAATAAATGATTGCAATTTGCAGTGTGGTCTATTGTTATACTACCTAAATTGAGACACCAAACTGGTTCACAGCATATTCTGGTCACTAAATGTGTCATATGTGTTAATATTGCTATAGTTTTAAAGGATTTCTGAAATTAAGTTATGACATAGACATTTCACTCATCTTCAGCCGAGCTCTCCAGGCCGACAGGCCTCTTGTTTATAGGGCAGGGCAGCTTTAACCAACACCTCTAGTCCCGTCACATTGATTGGACTCCAGGTTGGCTGACTCCTGACTCCGATTAGCTCTTGGAGAAGTCATTAGCCTAGGGGTTCACATACTTTTTCCACCCTGCACTGTGAATGTTTACATGTTGTGTTCAATAAAAACATGAAAACATATAATTGTTTCTGAGGCATTAGTTTAAGAAGACTGTGTTTCTGGGTTTCCGTTATCCGGTAATTACCGGACTTTGACTGGTAAAATCTGCCGAAGTCCGGTAATTTTTAACCCCTCCGGTCAAAATGTCCGGTGAAAATATTCCCTCTAAGCATAATTTGAATTTTATTAAAACAGTCAATTTCCACATGTCATCTTATTACAAAAAAAAAAACCCCAAATCTTATTTTTTTTATGAATGTGAAGGCCAGGCCTATATGTGGAACGAAACTTTTTTCACGCGGAACTAAACTTGTCGCATTTTTTTCATTTACTCTGACAAAGCATGCACCGCGCTTTACAACAATAATAACGGGAGAGGTCGGACATGTCGAAACAAGCTAATATTAAAAACTATTTTCTGAAACCAAACAGGTCTCAGGAGAAGGATTATGTAGAGACTGAGATGCAATCTGAAGTGGGCTACCCTGAGTGGGCTAAACTGGCCAAAATAGCCTGCGTGATCCCTGTCTCCAGTCAGTGCACCTTTCGACCTGTAAGCATAAATATATCTGCATGTACACGCTGGGTTTTCCTGAAAATGCAGAAATTAGATGATAATGACGTATATGGGCATATACTGTATCTTCAAACAAGCTTATCCAACTCATTATAACATCTGCTTATGTTATAATACGTTAACAAATAACAAAGTTACTACTGCAAACTGATTCATATTGCAATATTAAGGCTGAAACAAAGACTTTACGATCGCTTTGCATTACGGTAGCATTTTTTGACAAGGCTGCACAAATTGTCAGAACACCGGATCAAAATAGCGCAGCGAAGTCGCCTGGGAGAGAACAAGGTCACAAGACTGATGCGCATTGCAAGTTGCTTAGAGACTCTTGAGATTTTTGATTTTAATTCAGCTGCTGCACAGTTCACTGCAGCGAGAATGCGTAAAAAGTAGGCTAAAATGTCCCAAGCCAGAAACATGTTAAGGGATTTTTTTTAGTTTGTTTTTTTTTTTTTTTTTTTTTTTTGCGCATCTATTTGATTTCAAGTTGGCAGCACGCGGCGTTATTAAAATGGTGTGAGCCGGTCCAGATGTGTTTTTTTTGTTTGCAAATTGTAGTTGCAATTGTTTGCAATTGTTTTAAGTTCATGTTAAAAGAGCGCGGGCTTGTGCAAGTTTTATTTATACTAGAAGTTATGCACGTGAGTCAACTGACGGCACTCATTTTATTTGATATAACGTACTTTTCAATAAGAAGATTACGCTATAAATTGACATGCCTTGATATCATTCTTATATAGCCTGCATATCATTTTAAGCTCAATAAATTCAGATAATATTTGACCGGAATTTCAAACATTTGTCCGATAAATTGAAAACCTGCCGGTCACGTTGTCCGGTGCCAATTTTTTCTAGCGGAAACCCTGCTGTGTTTGTCTATTGTTATGACTTAGATGAAGATCAGATCACATTTTATGACCAATTTATGCAGAAATCCAGGTAATTCCAAAGGGTTCACACACTTTTTCTTGCAGCTGTATATTTAAATATTTATTTATTTATTTATTTTTTAAATTTGTGTAAATGCTAATGAAAGTACATGAGACAACTGAAAATTCTTGTGGACAACCTAATTTGTTTCTTAGGTTGTCCAATTTTTTCCTTATTTCTACACTGCACTATAGTCGGGTGTTTTCTTATCAGTGTTTTATGGCTTACTCATTTTCATTCAAAATGAGAATGACATCAGCCCTATCCTGGGAGGTCCGGGAGTCTCTTGTATTTTGTGGGCAGCTCAATAACACCTGAATGTGGTCCCAAATCTCTGCTGTCCTGGCCATAGATTGAATTTCGTTAAAGGAACTTTTGTTGTCCTGCTGCCAATTAACAATCTGACAAACCATGCATCCACAAAACATTCACTTGGTTAATTTTTCTTTAGCCAAAGAAGTGCTTTTTGGATTTCTGAAGTCACGTACCATTCTAGCTTCATCTCTGAAGGGTCACCGGATGCAAACAGTGCCAGATTGTGCTGAGTGATGTTTTTGCGAGGATGTGATTGCGAGCATGATCAGTTTGTCACTTTGTGTCTGATGTGTGTGTGTGTGTGTGTGTGTTCAGTAACTCTCGCTCTCCCTCTCCCTGGGTTAGAGGCTGACTGCCAGCACAGGCAGCAGACAGAGGAGTCGGTTGTCCGTAATGGCACAATACCTTTGCACGGTCAAGAGCTGTTTTACTATCCCCGGCCGGGCATTCGTCCCAAAACCTAAGGTAGGAATCACTTTCTGTAGCATCTCCCTGTTTTGAACTAACATTTTTACATCTTGAGGTGTCAATAGTGGGGTTTCTGTCCATGCCTGTTCACTGTTCATGCAATGTTTTGAATGTCAGCAAAAGTAATCCTAATTGGAAACTCCTGAAATTCAGGAAAATTCCCATCAGCACCAAGTATAACACAGAAAAGTGATGATAAGATGAAATTATGGGTGATGTAAATGCATTTTTCTGGTGAAAGATGAAATGAAAGGATGAATTCATTCACACGCACTTTATATGTAATCTTGTTGCAACCATTTGAATGAAAACTACTGACTTCTTAGAATGGAGTACTACTGTAATCCATTGTGCAATAGGAGATCGAGCACTTATCTCAGGTGTGTAGCATGTCGCCTTGGACAGTTTGCTGTGGGGCTTTGTGTTTACTTAGTAGCAACAGGTTGTGCGCCAGAAATGGTTATTTATGCCGGTTTTTTGTAGGGCCCTATGATTTCCGTGATCACGGAATCGCGGACGGAATCGCGGAATTGGCCAATAAAAACGGAATCTATTGATAAACGCGGAATTTCACAGAAATCGGCATAATTTGACTGAAATGCTGATCGTAAAGCCTCGTTTCCACCGAACACTAAACAAAATATTCGCGCGTCCAGATTACATTCAAAGTCAATGTTAAGACGCGAGTGCACGCGAAAATGTGAGCAGCCTTCGTCATATTCACCTGCCCCGAGTGTTCGAGCAACACATCTCTTCGGTGCTACAGAAGATCTGTGGGAAGAAGTTTTCGTTGTTGTGGACGAGACCACTGATGCCAGGGATTGCAGGGTTCCTAAATATCGTCATATGTCATCTTATGTTAGCTTAACAACATATAACCGTTAAATAGCCTACAATATTTCTTTTCACAGTCTACTTAGTGTATTGTGTGCATGCAAATTGTGACGTAACGTCGTCCCCCAGTTGTGAAATAATAGCTGATCCATCTTTGTGTCAGTTTGTTCATGTTTAATCATTACTGTGGAACATTTTGTCCTAGGATGGAATACACAGTGTTGGGATTACTGAAAAAAAGTTTCTTAAAAATAAAAAAATAAATTAAATATAGCTGATGCATCGGAATCAGACAACTGTTGATTCGTGGGGGAAACTGAGTGCCATTACTGCTGCTCTCATACATTCATATATACAGTCATGCCCAAAATTATTCATAACCCTACCAATTTTTGTTTTTTTTTTCCGAGGTATTTTTTGACAAATCAAATTTATTCTTTCACAAATGACACAGTAAGTTGACATAAGGCTGTAAGAATTGCAGTAAACAATTTTTCGAGAGATACATTACTTTTTGGTATTTTATTTGACAGATTTACAGAAAATTCCATGTCCAGAATTATTCATACCCTTTTCTCAGTAATTGATGGCAAAGCCTTTATTCACGATTACAGCCTCCAAACGCTTCCTGTGGTTGATAAAAAGGTATCTCCAGGTCCTTAAGTTTTGAGGGTTTCCTTGACATGACCTTGGTCTTCAGTTCCCTCTACAGATTTTCGACAGGATTGAAGTCGGAGCTCTGGCTTGGCCACTTCTAAACGTTCACTTTGTTGTCCACTAACCATTTCTTGATGGATTTGGCCATGTGTTGAGGATCATTATCCTGTTGGAAGATCCATTCCTGCCCAAGACTAAGTTTTTCGGCGGATTGCTTGATGTTTTCATTGAGGATCTGGATATACTGGTCCTGTTTCATAATGCCATTCACTTTAATAAGGTTTCCGGGCCCATTCGCTGAAAAGCAACCCCCGAGCATGATACTCCCGCCACCAGGTTTGACCGTTGGGACAGTTTTTCTCGGGTTGAACACTTCACCTTTCTTACGCCACTTAGACTTCTCCAACCCAGACACACAAGAACTCGTCTAGCCTTTGCAAAAGCTCACCTGGATGAAGATAAAAGCTTCTGGCTGTCAATGTTATGGACGGATGAAACAAAGATGGAGCTGTTTAGGCACAGAGATGGGGCTCTTGTTTGGCGTAAGAAAGGTGAAGCTTTTTTACTGTACTGAAAAACACGGACCCAACGGTCAAACAAGGTGGCGGGAGTATCATTCTCGGGGGTTGCTTTTCAACGAATGGGCCCGGAAACCTTGTTAAAGTGAATGGCATCATGAAACAGGACCAGTATATCCAGATCCTCAGTGAAAACAATCAAGCAATCCGCCGAAAAACTTGGTCTTGGGCAGGAATGGATCTTCCAACAGGATAATGATCCTAAACACACGGCCAAATCCGTCAAGAAATGGTTAGTGGACAATAAAGTGAACGTTTAGGAGTTGCCAAGCCAGAGCTCCGACCTCAATCCTGTCGAGAATCTGTAGAGGGAACTGAAGACCAAGGTCATGTCAAGGAAACCCTCAAAACTTAAGGACCTGGAGAAGTTTGCCAAAGAAGAGCGGGCCAAAATCCCCGTGGAAACGTGTAGCAACCTTGTGATCAACCATAGGAAGCATCTGGAGGCTGTAATCATGAATAAAGGCTTTGCCATCAATTACTGAGAAAAGGGTATGAATAATTCTGGACATGGCATTTTTGTAAATCTGTCAAATAAAATATCATCAAGTATTGTATTTCTTGAAAAATTGTTTACTGTAATTCTTACAGTCTTATGTCAACTTACTGTGTCATTTGTGCAAGAATAAATTTGATTTGTCAAAAAATATCTTGAAAAAACCCAAAAATGGGTAGGGGTATGAATAATTTTGGGTATGACTGTATATATACACAACGTATATACAATAAGATTATAAATTATGTTAAAGGGGCAGTCAGAATAATACATGTCAGTACGGCCGTTGTCTGCCTTTTTGACTGTAGCTTACACTTCTTTAAAGAGACTAATTTATTTTGTAGTATTATTTTAGGTAAAAAAAAAAAATTCTTTCATCACAGTGCAATGTTATATTGCGTCATTATGCAGTACTTGTTCTGACTCTCAGTACAGAGGAAAATGGAGGGTTGCATCAACTAATTTAAGGTTATTTCTATTTAATTAGTTAACATTTTATTCATTAACATAAATAGCACACTCTCTCTGATGGTAAAATTGGTGTAATTGGTAAAAAATGGAATTCCAAAAAATTAAAACAGAAAAAACGGAATTTGGGAAAAAATAAAACGGATTTCATAGGGCCCTATTTGTGTTGTTAGAGCTTCACTGAGCAATATTACTTGCATTTTTTCAGTCAAATGACCCCTTGCAATTTGACAGCCATGATATTTAGGTCTCTTTCCACCATACAGCATATAGCTAGCCTGCCTATTTTTTGTTCTCTAAATTTCCATGCTGGCCCTACAGTAAGCTCCTCTTCAGCCCCTCACGTCAACTATCTTCCATCGGTTGCACATGACTCTTCATAAACTAGGTATTTCACCTGGATGGGCGTGGTTTTTCTGGATGTAACAATACACGCCTCCTCTAGCTCCCTCAGTGCTCTGAGTGCACTTTCATAAGTGACCAAGCATGGTTAAGCTCATGTTTGCTAGTGTTTTCTGGTTTGTATATGATAGAGATACACAGCTGGTGTGGCGAAGTCACGCCCCTTCTGGTTGACCACCATGGGACCTTATTTCAAAAAAAAAAAAAAAAAAAATTATATGGTAGTCAATGGCAAGAAGTAAACTATTTTTTGATCCTGTTTGAATTATACCATTAATGATACAAATGATGTTTGTTGATTTAAAAGAGAATTTTGCAAGCCTATAAATTAGCAGTTTGTCGTATAATTGTTTAAATATGCCGCTGTGAAAATTCCTAAGTAAAAAGACTACAGATCAGCTGCTAATCAATGCTCTTAAGTTTTGCATAATTACAAATAAATTTATTGTTTGACATGGAGTTGTGGATGTGTTGTATTGAATCATGTAAATGTCCAATACAGTTTAGTAGCAGTAATTTGGAGTTCAAATGTCTGTGGCGGTGTCTCTGACCAGGAAGCTCCTTGTTTTCTCATGCCGTGGGTACAGTGAAGACACCGGTTGGATGACCTTGGAAGTGCCAGCCTTACTCCACTGGAACTCTTCCTTTTGTCAAGCTGATCTCCCACATGATAAGAATTGCCAACAAGGCAGTGTGGCTATGCTTTAACTGCCCGAGTACACAAACTCAGTCAGTGCTCGATGATGTCACATCATCTCCCATTCACATCATCAGTAAAAGAAAATTACCATTTGTTAACATTACATAACCGATTGAGTGAGCAGTAATATAATGACGGGCAGGATATATGTACCAATTTGTGTTAGTAAGGTTTAAAGGGGCAGTAAGCGGAGATGCATCATTTCTAGATTGAAGGAATTAAAAATTACTATGTGAAGAACGAGAGGTGTAATTTCATTTGGAGTATAGCAGGACGTTCATGCGCTGCATGTTTATGTACTTTCATGTGAATCGCCTCCTCCTCCTTCCCGAGAATGCATTCATACAGCCGGTGAGCAGAATCGTCTCCTCCTCCTTCCCGAGAATGCATTCATACAGCCAGTGAGCAGTGGCAGTGCGTATTTTTTAAAAAGCGAAATGGCGGAGAGCGGAACGAAACGTTCACCTGAAGACGAGCAGGATCCGAAATTAAATCTAAAGAAACATCGGTCGTTGGTGAAGAAGTTGTCCGATAAAGAAAGGGACAAGAACCCGGATTAACATTAGCCTTGCATTTCCAAGGTGTAGAGCACTGCGAGAGCTAAAGGGGCTACAATTTGACTCGGAGCTAGCTCTTCTTCTCCTGGACAGGTAAGTAACAACATAAAGTCAAATGTCTGCTTTAATTAGTGTTACAGTCACGTTAGGCACACATCGCTATGTCAATTAAATTTAATGTTACAATCGTAGCATGGGTTAATGTCCGGAGCTTGAGTTGTTAGCGGCTCGGTCCCAGCAATGGGCCAGGCGTTACGGTTGTGTTAGGTGAGTAGCCCGGCAGCCAGCTAACTTTTGCAATTAGCGCAAATCTGCAGTTTCGTGAGCATTTCAGGTTCAATGTACTGAGTAATAACGCCGCGGAAACTTAAACTGGCCCGTCATTCTGCCGAATAGCAGAGGTAGAGGGGGGTGTGGCTCATGACACACTTTGTTTTGGTCTACAGGCAGTGCACAACAGCAAACCTAGTGGTGAAACGATTTCGCTTTTTGCCCCTTTAAAGTATGCTATGCCTAACTAGTACACATGCTGGCGACAGGCAAATTATGCACCAGTGGACATGATTGAAAGTTTTCTGATAACTAAAACTGCACCACTCAAACAAACTACAGAGGAATGTATAGACATAACATACCCTGAGGAGCAATAACAGATTTTGTAAATTGATGACAACCAAGCTTAAAATTCCAGCTAGTGTCCCATGATGGTTTATCATGGTTCTATCCTGCCTGTTGGTTAAACCTGTTCTCTCTGTGGGTAAAGCAGGTGAACCTGGTCGAGCAAGCTGGTGGACCAGCTGACAATACTGACTGGGCAGCTGCTTGACCAGCTTGCATTGGTTTTAGCTGGAATTTTTACCGAGCATAGTATGCATAAGACTTAAGGTATCTGACAGAATGTTGAAATTGGGCTCCACTCAAGTTATTTATAAGTATAATAAAATGATCTAATATTAGCTAGCATTATCTAAATTGGGTATTACTAGCTAACCCCGGGAGCACTTTAAAAAACTTATTTTTCCAGGAATCAACATTCCTCACTGTGAACATACTAGCTAGCTAAGTTAACCCTGAGAGATCTGAATTTACAGCTTCTACGTGTGTTATCAAAATCCTTGTGAACTAACTGCTACATTTTTGGAAATTAACGTTATTTCTAAACTAATCATCAGCAACTAGAATTGATTAGCACACTGTTCTGTGGTCAGTTTTAGCATTAAACTGTGGAATTTTTACAGATCCATGTTAAGTCACAAGTTGGTTAACTAACATAAGCTAAAATAATCGATTGTTTTTGATGCTTAGCTACGTTATAACCTTACCCAGCTGGCATTATAGTCTTCTAACACTCACCGAAAATGTGCAGAGCCGGTCCCTTATGCTAGCTCTTACAGAATCAACTAGCCATCTCTCCTTCCAAGTAGCTGTAGCTTCCGACATAGGCAAAGATAGCTCAAAGTAAGGAGCTAATTATTAACTCGTTGGCTACTAGCTAATTCTTTAAAGTGTGCCAAGCAAACGGCCATGCTCGCATTGGTGATGTACATTGTGCTAGAGGAAAGATGTAGTTCAGTGAACGGTCTCGCACAAAACTAAATATACCTCACAATATTTACAACAAACTGCTAATTTATTTGAAAAATTGCAAAATTATCTTTTAAGTCAACAAACATCATATGTGTAATTCATAGTATAATTCTAACAGGATCAAAAAATAATTTGTCTCTTGCCATTGACTACCGTATAAATTTTTTCAGATATAAGGTCCCATGGGGATCATCGGAAGGGGCGTGACTTCACCACTCAATTTGCTCTGACATCATCTGAATGTGCATATATGCTTAAATCATCCACTCGCCACTAGGGCTGGGCGATTAACCAAATCGTGATTATTTTAAGGGCAATAAAGGTAACTGCCACTATGCGGCAAACAGACAAGCTTGCTGATTACCTTTTCTATGACACATAACTAATGTAGTGTTGAAAAAACATCAAAGGCCATTTGAAATACTTCCCAGGAAGAAAACTGCAATTTGAAATCCGCTAATTACAGCAAGGTTGGATAGCCTCCATCGCCTTGGCATAATTAGCTTACCTTAAATCGATTCCCGTGTACTTTGCCTAACTTGCAATCAAGCCATTTATTCAGCCAAATGACTAATCAAAGTCAAAATGTGGCCTACAGTGATTAGGAAGAGATAATGAGAAGCAGACAGACCTTACCAGACTACTGTTTTCAATTGAAAGAATGTCAATAATCTGAATAAATAGCAGACCTCTGAATTCCACCACTCATCGTTGAATTTTTACTTGTTGTTAATAAGATTTCTTAAAAATAAAATTATTTTAAGATGGCCTTGGTTTTTAAGCTTTTAAAAATATACAAGAATTGGAAAACATTTTGTGAAGCATATCGAACGTGAATGTAAGGGAAATTATTTTCACATTGCACACGATAGACGAATGCACCAAAGACTTGGCAAACACGTTCAGGCAAATCTGTGCCGCAAATTTGTTGCATTTTTTATTGGATAATTGAACAAGATTAATTTGAAAATATTACCGCAAGCGGCGATGAGCGGGTTCCGTACCCGGCGCTGGTCGCCGAACATGGCAAATTCTCGCCCGTGCCGACGCGAACGCGGCAAATTCCCGGAAAGCAAGGTCCCACGGTGCAATTTTCGCCAAACTGACGCACTCAGGGTCAGCGTAAAAAGAATTTACCCAGCGAGCAACCGTAGTACGCCTGTTCATTTGTATGCCTTGGCGCGCAACAACAGTGTCCCCGCCCTGCTTCTCTTGCCTACACACTTGCCTGGGAAAATGGCGCGATTGGGATTTCCACACAGTTAGCTGTGTCTCCTGTACAGTGGCCCTAAGACGACATCATCAGAAAACAACCGTCGGTTCACGTACCTCAATCTGAGGAAAACATGTCTAGCTCCGAGGAAAACATGTCTCGATCAGAGGAAAACTTGTTTCAATCCGAGAGAAACTTGTTTCAGTCCGAGAGAAACTTGTTTCTATCCGAGGAAAACTTGTTTCGATCCAAGCAAAACTTGTGTCGATCCGAGGAAAACTTGTTTCGATTTGAGGAAAACTTGTGTCGATCCGAGGAAAACGTTTCGATCCGAGCAAAACTTGTTTTGATCCGAGAAAAACTTCTCTCAATCCGAGGAAAACATGTTTCGATCCGAGGAAAACATATCTCAATCAGAGGAAAACTTCTCTCAATCCGAGGAAAACATGTTTCGATCAGAGGAGAACTTGTTTCGATTAGAGGAAAACTTGTTTCGATCCGAGGAAAACTTGTTTCGATCAGAGGAAAACTTCTATTTAATGGATAGTTAGCTAGCTAGCCACAATTATCTTCGTGGGCCCGGCCATGTTTGTTTACTCAAGTGTAACCCGGAACCGGAAGTTGCTTTCAAACCTGGTGAATAAAGCTGGGCACTACAGATTTTCATATTTGAAGAGATAATAATGATTCCCAGTGATAGTTACTGTGAATGTCCTCCTGAAATGAGGAAAGTTAGGATGTTGAATACATTGGCATGCTAGCTATAACATCATAGATTTAGATGTCACTTCATCTTGATAGCTAGGACTGCGGTTAAGCCATCACCAGTTCAGAAAACGACGGTCAAACTACCGCCGCTAAAAATTTGATGCGCAAATAAAGCGGATAGCGCGGTAGTAAAGACACGTGATACAATTGCTGTCAAAAATCAGCTTGAAAAAAGAAATAACACGGCTCATTCAATGAAAGAATGCATGTACTTTGTACAGAAAAAAATCGAAAACAACTTCCATAATTTGGTTTGAATATGATTTTTAATTAGTCTTTTTTTTCCCGTAATAGTTGACATTTTGTGCAGATTGAATTGTGAGATTTTGGTGAACTGCTGTTACTCCAAATGACTAACAATTGCCTGTCACTGTACCAGTGTTTTACTTAAAGCAAAAGAAAAAAAGAAAAAGGTAGATATTACTGCCATTAATGTAGAAATTGCCATTAGAATTGGTATTTTGAGGTGGACTTAAAAGGAGAAAATTCAAGTGGGGACCATAATACTTCTGTTATTCAAAATGTTTGTGGAAATTAGTGGTCCCAAACCATACTGCATACTCTATAGTAAAAGTGTATTGAATAAAAAGGGAATGTATGGGTGAATCATCAAATAAACAGCCATCAAAATATGTACTTGGCAAATGGGACAAAACTAAATGGGGGGATGTCTGAGGGCCTGTAATGGTTAAAATTGAAAAGGTTTGTGAAAAATGGCACTTGCATAACAACAAGGCATGTATTCCAGTACAGGATATCTGCATATGAAGAGACTCCATGTCGTAAATATTAAATAAATGGCTATCAAAGTTGATACTGTGCAATGTACGAATACAGACAATTGAATGGGACAGGGCACGTTTGAGGGCTTATAATTCCTGCAAATCAAAAAGTTTGTGAAAAGTACCACATGCACACTGTAATACAAGGATCCTAGTATATGCCCACAGAATATGAAAAGATTCTGTGGTGGAATCATAAAATAAATGGCCATCAAATTTGGTACTGTGCAATGTGTGAATCCAGACAATTGAATGGGGGGGGGGGCATAATTATGTATTTTGGGTCGAGGAAGACCCTCGCGAAAACGGCAAGTTGATAGGACCAATACTTTTTGAGAAATAAGTGGTTTTTGATAAAATTGACTCTGAATCACGTTGCTACCTCAATGCTAGAGTGAACAATGGCCTGGAAATGACTCAGTCACGTGACCAAAGTGAACAATGCACCATTATGATGTCTTCACATTGCTATGGTGTTTCTATAACAGCATGACATCACATGACCAAGCCAATTCATCCACAAGAGTCATGAATCCCAAAAAACATGTATAATCAGTGGAAAAAAAAACATAACAATAAATTTCATGATTAATCAGTAACATGTCAAATCATCATGTGAAATAACAAATTTAATGATTCACAAGAAATTTTTTTCCTGTCTATAAATTTATAGCATAAAGTTTAACAATAGTCTCATGTGTTAAAGTCAACTCTCCCAAACATAGACACGACCACTTCTAGAACCCGTGGATCCCCACGGGCAACATGTTAGTATAATATAAAAGCGAAGTGGACTCTGTGTGCGTGTATGCACACACACAGAGTCCACTTTTATATTTATGATTCCACCACAGAATCTCTTCATATTCTGTGAGCTTATACTAGTATACATGTATTATAGAGTGCAAGTGTTGCTTTTCACAAACCTTTTGATTTGCAGGAATGATAAGCCCTCAAACATGCCCTGTCCCATTCAATCATCGGCATTCGCACAGTATCAACTTTGATGGCCATTTATTTACAACCCCAATTCCGAAATAGTTGGGACAAAGTGTAAATTGTGAATAAAATCAAAATGCAATGACTTTCAAATCACACCAGCCAGTATTTTATTCACAATAGAACAGAGATAACAGTAAATGTTGAAACTGAGAAATTTTACAATTTTATCCACAAAATAAGCTCATTTCAAATTTGATGGCTGCTACAGGTCTCAGAAAAGTTGGGACAAGGGCCTGTTTACCATGGTGTAGCATCCTTTCTTCTTCCAGTGGAGGCATCTGGACATTGAGGAGACAAGTTTCTTGAGTTTAGCCATTGGAATTTGATCTCACTCTTGTTTAATACAGGCTTCCAGCTGCTGGAGAGTTTTGGGTCTCCTTTGACAGATTTTTTGTTTAATTATGCACCAAATGTTTTCAATCGGTGAAAGATCAGGACTGCAGGCAGGCCAGTTCAGCTCACGGACTCTTCTACTACGAAGCCATGCTGTTGTAATAGCTGCAGTATGTGGTTTTGCATTGTCCTGCTGAAATACACAAGGCCTTCCCTGGAATAGATGTCATCTGGAGGGGAGCATATGTTGCTCTAAAACCTTTATATACCTTTCAGCATTCATGGTGCTTTTTAAAACATGCAAATGTCCCACACCTTATGCACTAATGCATCCCCATACCATCAGAGATGCTGGCTTTTGAACTGAACGCTGATAACAGGAGGGGTGGTCTTTCTCCTCTTTAGCCCGGAGGACACAACGCCCATGATTTCCAACAAGAATGTCAAATTTGTACTTGTCTGACCACAGGACACTTTGCCACTTTGCTACAGTCCATTTTAAATGAGCCTTGGCCCACAGAACACAGCGGCGCTTCAGGATCATGCTCAACAATGGCTTCCTTTTTGCATGATAGAGTTTTAGGTGGCATCTGTGGATGGCACGGTGGACTTTGTTTGCAGACAGTGGTTTTTTTAAGTATTCCTGGGCCCATTTAGTAATGTCAAAGTGATGCAGTGGCATCTGAGGGCCCGAAGATCACGGGCATCCAGTAAAGGTCTTCGTCCTTGTCCCCTACGCCCAGAGATTTTTCCAGTTTCTCTGAATCTTTTGATGATGTTACGCACTGTCGATGATGAGACCTTCAAAGCCTTTGCACTTTGACATTGAGGAACATTGTTTTTAGCTTACCGGCCCTATGGGCCGATAAGCTATTGTCATGGTGTGGCATCCGTCGTCCAGCGTACATCTTCTCGAACATTTTTTATCTTTATTTTGGCCTGATGAATTTTCGTGTAAATTTGCAGTAACATGCTACTAGACCATATCTCCAGACCTTTTTCTCGGATTTTTGATTGAATCATTTTTGTCCGTTTTATGGGCCCTTGAAATTTTGGCTCCAATGTGAAAGATAGGACTGAGAAATTTTAAAAAATTATTTCTCAAAAACTGCGTGATAAATCAGGCAATCAACTTACCTCGGTACCGTCAATGTACAGTGCGAGCACCATTTTGATTGAATCGACGGAAGTGGGTCTATTGGGGGCGCTGTACTTTATGAATATGCAGTATGGCCTGTGGAGGCCAAATGCTTGCAGAATAAAGATTAAGTTTGTATTATCGACATATAGGAAGTCATATATGATCTATATTTTGGCAATATTAAATTTGACCACAGATGACTTTGAAAGGTCAAACTCGAGGTCAGGGAATATATTAACAATGTTAAAAGATATGACTTGAAATTTCAAAAAATTATTTCTCAAAAACTGTCAGATAACTTTTTTCCTAAATCTGGCAATGATACACTTTATATACAGTGCGAGTGCCATTTTGATTGAATCGACGGAAGTGGGTCTAGTGGGGGCGCTGTACTTAAACATTGGGTCTTATGGAGAATGGGCCAAATGGCCTGTGGAAGCTAAATGGTTGCAGATAGTGATTAAGTTGTATTATTGACATATAGGAAGTAATATATGACCTATATTTTGGCTGTGTTAAAGTTGACCTCAGATGACCTTGAAAGGTCAAACTTGAGGTCAAGCAAAATGTTGCAATTTTCAAAGGTTTCTAGGCTTGAAATTATTGAAGATTGGGAACATATGTGCATTGAACACTTATAGAAAGTCATGTATGAAGTTTCATTTGGTGGCCTTTAGCTTGACCTTCGGCGACCTTCGAAGGTCAAACTTCACATAGTGAAATTTCAATGACCTGTATCACCAAAACTATTACAGATAGAGCTTAGGTTTGTATTGCGGGTATATGGGAAGTCATGTATGAAGTTTCATTTGGTGACATTGAACTTGACCTTCAGTGACCTTGAATGCCCAAAGTTCACAGTGAAATTTCAATGAATTATATCAGCAAAATGGTTACAGATAGTTTGTAATGGAGATGTATAGGAAGTCATAGGAAGTCATACATGAACTTTCATTCGGTGGCCTTGAACTTGACCTTCGGTGACCTTCGAAGGTCAAACTTCACATAGTGAAATTTCAATGAATTCTATCACCAAAACTATTACAGATAGAGCTTAGGTTTGTATTGTGGGCATATAGGAAGTCATGTATGAAGTTTTATGTGGTGACCTTGGACTTGACCTTCAGTAATCTTCAACCACCAAACTTTACAGTGAAATTTCAATTACTTATTTCAGCAAAATTGTTACAGATAGAGCGTAGGGTTGTATTGGAGACATATAGGAAGTCATATATGAATTTTCATTTGGTGACCTTCATATTGACCTTTGAAGGTCAAACTTGACCCGGTGAAGAAGGTCACAGATGGAGCCTAAGTTTGTGTCACAGACTTAAAGGAAGGAAATTAAGGAAATTAGACATGAACTTTCATTTGGTGACATTCAACTTTACTGTCAGTGGCCTTTGAGGGTCAAACTCGACAGTGAAATTACAATGACTTGTATCACCAAAGTGGTCACAGTT
Organism: Gymnothorax javanicus; assembly: GCA_029692085.1. Classification (NCBI taxonomy): domain Eukaryota; kingdom Metazoa; phylum Chordata; class Actinopteri; order Anguilliformes; family Muraenidae; genus Gymnothorax; species Gymnothorax javanicus. Next base: position 122,483,595 of record CM056193.1, on the reverse strand, counting down.
TCAGCTAAGGTTTTTTTAGAGACATTTCAAAAGTCATATTTGAAGGCCATTTGCTGACCTCACCTTGACCTTCTGTGACCTTTAAAGTTCACAATTTACATATTGAATTTTCAATGACTTGTATCTCCAAAACTGCTTCAGAGCTTAGGATTGTATTACAGAAGGTCTTATAAATGTATGTGAGCTTTTGTTTAGTGACCTTGACATTGACCTTCAATGATTGGAAGGTCAAACTTCACATGCAATTTTATAACTTGTATCATCACTGTAAGATTGCTTGCCGGTAAGCTACAGGACCCTTGGTCCTATTTTTTTTGCATAGGCCCCTTCATCACCTGAGTATCCAGTCTCATCTTGAGAATTTGTATGTGTTGTTCGAAGAAGCATCTAAACTCTATAATACTGTGGTTCCCTTGCTTCCTCAAGAAGAACAGGAAAAACAAGAGGCTTGGTTTGCAAAGGTCCGCAAGCATCATTTTCACTTTGTTGATGAGGCAAAGAAATGGCTCTATGATGTAAATGGCCATGTTAGTCAACATAAAGCCCCAGGTACCACAGATGATCTTTTCACCTTGTCACGGGCTCACTCACATGCTGTTGACCGTACTGGTGTTGTACACAATGATGACAATGAGCTACTGGCTGTTGAACACACTCAGACAAATGTTCATCATGTGGAAAAAATCCGAAATGGTGTGGTACACGATGCGGCTGTAGAGGTGGATGACGACATTAAACCAAGTGACAGTGTCTCTCATGCTCCAGTCAGACCATCTTAGAAAAGGAGCTCAGTTGGAAGTAGTAGAAGTGGGTCTCAGGTTTCATCCACCCACTCGACACATATTAAGGCTGAGGCAGACATGACCGCCCTTGTGCTTGCCACAGGCTATTGAGAGACAAGGCAAGTTAGTGTTATCGGGCACCTCATCTTGTGAGCCTACTGAGTGACATTAATACTTACCTGAACACTTACCCGAATCACCCAGTAATCCGATGATTCATCAGTCTGGAACAGGACGGGTAAGTGCCAAAATTCAACACAACAACAATTTAAACTCAACATTGGTTTTGGTAATGGTTAGTTTCTGGAGTTATTGAAATCTTTAGGCAAACCAATGCTAAACCCAAGTCCAGCTTCAATAACTCAACTTTAGTAGCTATATTGTGAAACAGAGTGGCCAGTCACATTCTTACTCTTAGTAGATCTTGAAGCTGAACTCAAGTTCATTGAAAAAGCAAAGCACATGCAAAAGCAATGCAGTAGAAGAGCGGAAATCTTTTTGAAGAGAGAGGGACAAGTGCGTCCACATTCGACCCCTGAAAAGTTATGAGTAAACCTTAATGACCCCCCGAATTCAGAGGGTTGACCCCGGCAATAAAGTCACAGAGGTCATTGAGCTTTGACTCAAAAAAAAAAACAAAACAAAACAGTGAGAGCCCTGAATACAATCTCTGCAACTTGGAGATGTAAAATATGTGGCATTAAACTAACAAACCAGGAGTCAGCCTCAAAAATGTCCTATCAATAAAAAAAAAAAAAAAATCCCTCAGAGACCATCAATGGCATTTTATTACCTTTTTTTTGGCGGAGATTAGTTAAAAAAAAAAAAAAAATTAGGTCTGCCCACATCACTCTCTAATCTCGCTGTCCCAATCACATTGGTCCTGGCCTAAATAGTTTTTTGTTCAGCAGGATGCTTGTGTTTTCATCCAAAGCATGCAGGCCTGGATATGCTTTCATTTTTGAAGCAAAACCTTTGATCCTAGCAGAGATTTGCCTTTTCTTGTAGGCTACAAGTTTTCTCCCAAACTCTTTTATGCGAATGCCAAATCAAGCCAATCCTTGCAATTTGTGCATGACCCTATTTTAGGCTTTACAACTCAGGATTTGAGTGTCACAGGGACTGGAAAAATAATTTCACTGAAGCAAGACACGTGTATCATTTGGAAATAAAACTTATTTCTATTTAATTCTATTATTTTGGGACTAAAAAAGTGTGGTGAACACAAGGAAACTTCACAAAGATTAAACACTGAAGTTTTTTTTTTGCAATGAGATCTTGAGAAAGAAAAAACAGCTTGGGGATAAAACAAAATATTTCTTGGATCTTAAACTCTGTGAACAGAAGTGTGCCAAATTTTGGAATTATATTCAGAACAATTGATTATCTGCGAAGCGAAATATAGGATAGGAAGGGTAGAGAAGGGTTATTGTTGTGAACTTGTGGTGCAGTAATTTCCCTTTGTAGTGTGTTATCTCAACAACAGTGGTGCTCACTGGAATTTCAGTTCAAAGTGCTCATGACAAGGAAAAAGTATAAAAAGACCTCAAGAATTTGAATGGGTAAAGTACTGGAAGATTTGTTTCATACCTGCTCCAGCCGCAAAGAAATAATAATAAAGAGCAAGCGATTCAAAGTTGTTTCTCTTGCGCTACTGAGTGAGTCTTGTGGCCCTGAGCCATTTTGACTGTGACATCATCGGCAGAATTCTTACACACCCATCTGACACATTTCAGTTGAAGGATAAGGCAGAGCAGAGAAAGACATTTTCAGATATATCGGCCTGTTCTTCAGTCATAGATACTTTTTATTTCTGATAAAAGATGTAGATCATAATCATACGAATAGAGGCCTGCATAGCGGCCAGTACGTCATTATTGCCTTTCCGGTTTGCGCTTGCTACTCGGGAGAAAAAAAAAAAAAGCATTTCCAAGAATGTATTTGCATTCTAAGATTAGCGTTTTTGTTTTTGTTTCGTTACTGATATTGCGGGGCACTTTTTGAAAATGAAAATACTAATGAGGAATGTACTTTAATTTTCAATTGTTATAAAAATTGCATACATGGACTTGAAAATGAAAACTCAAAGTGAAGGATTACATTTTCATTTTCATGATGATACAAATAGTGCACTTGCATGTTGAAAATGAAAACGCATTTCTGAGAATGCATTTTCATTTTAATATTGTTAGCTATATGCTTCCATACCATTCAGACAGATTCCTCTTAGGAAGAACATAGCTGTTCTTTCAGATGCATTGAATTCACCGCTGAGTTCATTTTTTCTGTAAATGTAGCTCAGATGAGCTTTCCCTTAACTGAGAAACAAACCAGAAAAGTGCCGTATGGCTGAACTTTTTGTTGTACCAACGAAGGTAATTTAAGTTTTTTATGCTTTGAAAAGGCGGATTCCTCCATCTGGCCTTGACCAACCGTCGCATTTCCTTTCTTTCTGAAATTCGTCCATGGTTACAGCTCGTTTTCATCCTAATGTACCAATCAAGTGAATCTCCCATTTTGTGATGTTAAGACAGCTGATGAATACACCTGTTTGTTATTTCGCAAGGGAGAAAAACCTATTGTATTGCAGAGATAGAAAATCAATGTTCAGAAAGCAAAAGCCTCTCCCAAAATTTTGTTCCAATCATTTGGATTTGATGGGCAGCGGGTCTTTGAGCATGGCGATGGCACTAATTAGTGAAATAAGCTGGCTGAGTTCTGGACTCTGGGACTTGATACAGTTGCAATCAAAATTATTCAACCTCCAATGAAATTGGGTTGACTGGCAAAATTTAAAAACTTTCTGCTGTTTTCAATAAATAAATCAAACCAGAACAATTTAAATCACTCGACACAACTAATATTACAAGTGGTTTCTCCAAGTTTGACGCAAAAAAGCCACTTTTAATGATGACAGCAGTCTCAACATTATTCAACCTCTTCATGACAAGTCTTTAGTACTCAGCGGAACACCCTTTTACAACTGTGATGACCTGCCGGAAATGTGATGCATAGCCTGACATCAGCTTCTGGCTGCATTCCCAAGGAATCTTAGCCTGTTCCTCATAGGCAAAGGCCTCCAGTTCATGAATATTCTTGGATTTGCGTGCTGCAACTGTCTTCTTCAAATCCCACCAGAGATTATTTATGGGGTGCAAGTCAGGTGACTGTGATGGGCACGCTAGAATCTTCAAGGATTTCTTCTGAAAGCCTTGGTGGATGCTGAGGTATGCTAAGGATCATTGTCTTGTTTGAAGGTCCTATTATGCCTAAGCTTCAGCTTCCGCACAGACGGCATGACATTTTCTCCTTAGATATCCTGATACTTGAATGAATCCATCTTGCCCTCCACACATTGCAGGTTTCCAGTGCCAGAGGAACGAGAGCAGCCGCAGAACATCAACAAGCCCCCGCAATGCTTCGCTGTTGGCAGGGTTTTCTTTCCAGCGATTGCTTCATTCTTCCTCCTGCAGACATACCACTGATCCACATGCTTGAAATGTTTCAGAAGAGTATCCCAAAACTTCTGTGGCCTTTTTATATGGTTTTGAGCAGTTTGGGGCCGACTTTTCTTGTGCTTTGGGTCAATAGTGGTGTAAATTTTGGAGTTCAGGCAAGGAGGCCTTCAGCATTTAGTATGCGCCTTACTGTGCAAACTGAAACCTCGGTGCAGCCTGCCACCAAGTCTTGCTGCAGGTCTTTTGCAGTCTCTCAAGGGTTTTTGACCACCTTCCTGCTCAAGAATCTGGTGGCAGCCTTTGATAGCTTCCTCTTTCTGGAACGTTGAGGTAGTGTAGTCAGTTCCTTTAACTCTGAACTTTCGAACTATGCTTCCAAGTGCATATCTTGGAACTGTCAGTGCCTTTGCTATCTTTTTGTATCCTTTTCCTTGTTTGTGCCAGGCAGTGACCTCTTCTACCTTTTTGGACAATTCTCTTGACAGCCATATTTCTAATATGCAATCAACTGTCACAGTCAACAAACCCCTAGCCAGTCCACGTATTTAATGTGTTCTATGTCAAGCAAACCTGATGCAACTAATGAGGCTCTCGATTAGTTGCATCAGGTGTGCTTGGAACAATAACTGATTTGTGAATGTGCTTTTATGAGCGATTATTTTCAGGGGGTTAAATAATATTGAGAGTGCAGTAGTCCTTTAAAGTGGCATTTTGTGTTGAATTTTGAGAAACCACTTGTAAACATTAGTTGTGCTGAGCTTTTTAAAATGTTCTTGTTTAATCTGTTTATTGCTAACAGCTGAAAGTTAGTAAATTTTGCCAATAAACCTAATTTGCAATGGAGGTTGAATAATTGTGATTGCAACTGTACCACTGCCACAGAAGAAGCCTCAGAGGAGTGCACGCAAAGCATTGCTTCACTGTCGATATTCTAATATTGTCAGTACGGTGTAGTAAGGAGACGGGCCTAGCTGACCAGCAAGGAGTGCTGTGGTCCTCAGGTCATTTTTCTTTCCTCTGCACGAGGGATTGTGAAAGGCCTGTCTTCATCGTAACTGATCCCACTGCAACCCTCTGTCACCAGAAAGTTGTGACTTGGTTGTTGGACTGCAGGTGGAAAGTGGTAGCAAGCGCTAGTATGTGCCATGATGGGTGAATCTGATGTCAGTTTCTCACCCTGGTCTTGCTTTGTTCATTTAGTAGCTTGTTGTCATTTGATGTGGTGAATGTTGGGTTGCTGTGTTGATTGGGTTGCATTTTTAAAGCAGCTTGAAGCCCATGGTCAACACCAAACATTTTCTAGGCTCCTGGTAAGCGACTTCGCTGCCACCTGCAAATTCTAAGCCAAGCCGCAATTGTAAATGGGATTTTTGTCAACATGCATGGCTTCAAAAAAAAGATTTTATTTGTAAAAATGTAACTACTTGCATACGCAGACAGAGACAATGGCAGAAGTACACTTTGAAAAGTATTCTGTGCTGAACATAAAAAATGCTAGAACACTCACATAAATAAGCCACAGTTCCATCTACATGATGGCCTTCATTGTGCTGTATACTAGTTGTGAACAGGCAGACCTCTTTCTGTTGCAGGTAAGCCATTTGAAGCAAAGATAATAGTGTGCAGAAGAACCAGCAAAATGGAAGAAACTGTTTTCACAGATTTTTTTATTACAGTCCTTGTGATACGGATTCAGGGTCTAAGGGGCCTCACAAAAATGCATCTTTAAATATTTATGACAGCAGACAGGTATGTTCTGTATTAGACAGTGTCTTTCACGGCCTTCTTTACCGTGGAATGTCCCTGAAGGTGAAAAATTATTTATCTAATAAAGAACATATGAACACACGAGTTATGAATGTGCAATGGAAATTCAGAAATGTGTTTTCCGCGACAAAAAAACACTCGAGCAGAAAAGCTTAAAATGCACGTAGTGCAAAATGGACTAAGGAACGCGTTTTGAATGAGCTAGTCATTCAGTGTGCTTTATGTTTTCCCGTCAGAGAAAGTGGTTTTTCCTGGGCTTATTCTGACTGTCCCACCTCTCGGACTACTGTGCTCATCAAGAGATGAGAGCATCTTTTTTTTTTGCTTTTGACATGCTGTAAATGTGTTGTGTGACCAGCTTTGGCGCAATGCGTTGCTCTTCATTGTAAAAAAAAAAAAAACTGTAAAACTTAAGTTTTTGCTCCCTGAAGGTCTTATTTCAATTTTGCCCTCAACGGCCTCATGTGGCCGTGAGGAGGACCTTCCCTGTTGCTACACAGAAACGCGGACACACACAATGAAGATTTTTGGGCTGCGAATTTTGGTTACCATGGCAGTGAGCTTGTCACACCGCACTTCAGGGTGCGAGTAGCGCTGGCCGTACCGCAACTGACCGAATGGCAATGTAGGTAAAAATAAAATGGCAAAACAGCAGAAAGCACTGTAGTGCAATGGTGATTTATTGTGCTCAGTCCAGGTGATAAGTGAAAGTGATGGTATGTACAGTGAGGTGACAAATGAAACAAAAGAAGCTATATACATATTTATACGAGTCTCTGTGTACCAGCCTCCACTTGTCATGACGCTCACTCACCATCTCTCTCAGGGTTATGCTAACCCCCTCCTTTATAAAGTAAGCCCCCTCCCCAGCACAAACCATTGACACTGAAGAGGGATATTTAATCCCCTTTTCCCCCCTTCACACCCTTAACAAGATCAAAATATTGTTGACTATTCTAAAATCACACATTACATGATTAGTTGATAATTTTTTTACCTCACACACAAAAACACAGTCATCCTTAAAAAATGTAATGCTTCAACAGTGGTGGAATCGCCCAACTCTGCGATCCATGCATGCGCAGACCCACTCAGGCACTACAAAGTCAGACCTGGCCCATCGCTCAGTTTGGGTCCTACTAACCAAACCAGGAAGTATTTTCGGATGTGCCGGTGAAGACGCTGTGTTCCTGCCATAATGTATTTGCATTTTTAATTATGTTTAATAAATGTTTAAAATGCTTTGAATACGTTTTGGTATTCCTTCATTTTAAAACTGCGGAAATTTCCGTTGCCGTTTGAGTGTGCACCCTCAAAACCATAGACTGTATAAAAAGATGGACGAAGCAACGGTGACGTCAACGATTGGTTTCAGCATACCATTTAGAAAGCCTTTATTTTGGCAATTTGAATTGCGCCATTTTGCCACCAGATGTGATTCCTATTGGACGAGAGCGTGAATTGAAGATCCAGGGAGGACCGTGGCTCTGGATCTGACCGTATCGGACGAGGACCAGAGGATAGCCACGCCCCTAAAGCATATTCTGGCTTTATCCTTTAGTCTAGTCTACTTGGGACCATAATTAACAAAAATGAACATCACGATATATCAAAGGTGACTTGAAACTTGCGATAGATATCATAAAATGATGTGGAAAATCATTAATGAAATAATGAATCAGGTGGGAAAGTAGGGTCATTTTCTCATAGACTTCTATAGCATTGAACTTCTTTCTGCAACCACTGACGTCACCATCTGCTGGCGATTAAATATAATGCAAATTTTTGAGATTTCTGCATCGGCCGCACTTTTCAGACCCGGGTGCTGGGTCCGTCTTTTTATACAGTCTATGCTCAAAACAAACGGATATATTGTGCGCAGTTTATTATTACTTGAAGTTGCGTGTGACAGCTTGGGGATTCGTAAGAATGTTTCACAGACATGTAAACTGGAATACTGCGCTGGATGCGTGTTTATCTGAGCGTGAATGATTGTGCAAATGGGTTGTTTGTAATGCATCATCCCAGGGCTATGTTAGGAGGGTCAGTGATGATTCTAAGAGGCAGGACATAGCGTCACAGAGGTCCATAAGTGTGATTGGCCCATGCGTACTGTATGTGTCTGAATATGAAGTGATTGAACAATGACAGCTTATTTTTCTAGATAAATATCAGAAATTTTTGTCACATATTAAGTTTAACAGGGCCATTTCGGTGGCCTCATGCAAGAAGGGCGTAAGTGACATTTTACAAGTTTTACAAGAGAGCCAAAAGACTGCCACAGCACCACCTGTTAAAAAATTTGCCTGCAGATACGACTTTTTAAAAAGTCATTTTAACCCCTTTAGGATAGGAATTGAGACTCCAGACTTGGTCAGGAGATGGGCTAGTCTTCCAATTATTCCAAAACAACCAAAACAGTCATTTTTTACCAAAGTGTCACTTACGCCCTTCTTGCATGATGCCATCGACTTCATTACATCAATATAGTCGCTTATGGGACAATAACTAAATTTTCAATGTTGCAGTGGAAAAGCAACAGATACGCGAATAAAATTTTCCTGTCACTCAGGTAAGCCCATGCGTGCTTCATCCAGTTGGTGACAACATTTTTGAATTCCATGGTTCAATTAGGCCAACTGACTTACAGTATCAGCATTGCGTACAGGACACTCAGCAAAATTGATTTCTGGAGCTTCTGGGAATTCGATAAATCCTGTTAAATAATAAAACCTGGAAAAAATGCTTTCAAACTGATACTCTCTAAGATATTAGCCAGATAGTTGCTCTACATTTTGGCAAATCAGGATTTTCATTTGGACCCTAATTAGGGAGTGAACTCTTTACGACTGCGTTGTGTACGGGACATACAAAAACCTTGTGCACAGGGAGAATTGGTAGCATTGCAATCTGGCTGCTAGAAAAGCACCACTGGGGTGGTTCTAAGTGAAATTCATGTAAAATGACTTCAAAAATGTCATGTGATCATCAAACATATTTATTCTAATGAGTGATCAATACCCAATATTATTGACTCACCTGAATAATCGATAAAAGCACCCACAGAACGATCTTACCCATCACTTACTGGTTGATGTAACCCATGATGATGCCAAAAATTGATTTGAACATATGATGTATTCCAGTGATAAGTATACAATTACTTGATCGAATGGCCTTGTGCAGTGCCATAAATGATAGAAAATGATGTAAAAGTGTGTAAACATGCGACTTCAAACTCAAAGAAAATTAAAAAGAGCCACTAATGACCAGCACCTGAATGAACTCATTTTTATTATTGATTATGATTATTGATTACTGATTATTGGCTTTTGAAGTCACAAAATAATGCCTTGAAATCCCCTCTGTGCCAAAGTTTTTCATTGAACTGATTCTAGCCACGTGCAAACAGTTTGGTGCTGGTCACTTGCACGTGTGCTCAAGTGACTTAATTAGTCACTGTATGATAAATGAATCAATTGGCTTTCAAAACAGGGCAACTAAGCAAATGGTGTGAGACACAAAGTTCTTGAACTTGAGTGATTCTTGATAGGTGAGTCATAGCTGATTGCTGACCATTGCAAGTGACCATTGTTAGTCTGGTCTTTAGGGTGCCTGTTGTCTTTTGTTTCTTAACAACTTTCATTGTAAATGAACTTCTAGAACCTGTTGCATTCCTTGCATGCTACAGTTTTGATATCTGAAGATATTAGTTCAGTTTCAGTTCATTATTGTCTCGTAAAAATGTATTTTTGTCCTCTGCGCAGCATTTCCATTGCGTACAGGACAAAATAAATGTTTTTTTGGGGGTTTTTTTTGACATGCAAACTTTTTTCTTGAAAATTCAGTTTCCTCTTATCTGTACTCTTCTCCAGTAAGACCACCTTGTGTGTAAACACCTATGTTCTTGTTTTTTTTTTTTAAGAAATGTAAACTTTTCAATGTCTCTTTGTTAAATTTAGTAACATGCATTTTTTGGCCCAATTTTTGGGACATACCAAGGAAGAATCACATTTTGAATAAGTTACAATGTTTGTCCAGTAATGCGCTATGATATACCCAAGGTTGAAGTCAATAGGTCAAAAATTGACTGAGCTACAAGAAAAGAAAAGATTATCCAATTCCTATTAATGACCAAATTAACACATGAAAACATGATTTTAAAGCTAAAAATTTTACATTTTCAGAAGGTTAAGGTATTCAAGAAAATGTTTACATTGCTGTCACACAGTGGAGTGAATATTTTTGTCCCTCATAATCCGTGTTGAGTTTACTGTGAAATGGCCGAACACTAGACCTCAGCAGACAGAGATCTTCCCATCCTTACAGCTTAAAGCCCTACTAGATGGTCAGTGCATATCTGTTTGTGCTTATGTTTGTACGTGTTCTTGCATTTGTCTGTGTGTTTTAGTATCCAGTGCAGCAAAATTTTTCCCTTTTGTATCCTGATGCGCACAATGTCAGATACTTTTAGCGTAATGCACTACAGCTTTCTAGATGCAGACAGTGTGCTCTAGCAGGAATAGCACAGCATAAATCACAGGCTCCAGGCAATGTGCTTTAATATTGTTCACTGTTATTCGCTATCAGAAAGTAGCACTGATGGAATTATAATTTTCAAACTACCTTTGGCAAACCTTTGACAAAAAACTACAAAAAGCTGTAATGTGTAATATTGCCTTATTAGACTGAAGTCACTATGCTAATTTGAACAAAAGGTCATTAAATTAGTGCTGAGTGATTGCTTTAGTGGACTGAGGGAAAAAAAAAAACTGCTTTCCTTTCCTGCTCATCCAAAAACCGCCTTCCTGACTGACACCCTCCCAGTGAGATTTACAAGCGTTCGGCATGTCGGCAGGTGGTTGAAGGCTCTGCATTGTTCCACATCACCCTCGCATTGCTGCAGTGGTGCACATCTCTTGTGAGACGAAGGCTCGGGGAATACCTCCTCTGCGTCACAACACTGGAGGGGGTTGGGGTAGGGGAGAGGAGAGGAGGAAAGAGGAAAAGAAGGCACACAGGTCCTTTTCTATCCTCCTCTTCCTCCTCCTCTGTCATCTTTTTGTTCTCTGCCTTGTGCTCAATTTTCTGGTGAATTGAGGCGAGGGGTTGGAGGGTCTGTTACACATAATCCTGCAGGCTGTAGCCAGCCCGGTTGTCCAGGGGAGAGAGAGAGCAGTACTGGTGCTGTGGTGGTGGTAGCGGTGGTTGGAGGAGTAGGGGCGGAGCAAATTGTGGCTGGAACTGTTGTTGCTGTAGCTGCTGCTGCTGCAACTGCTGATGTTGGAAGAGCTTGTCTGGAGGTCCCAACACGGGCGGGTTTTGTGGTCCCTGTCTCTTCCTTGAGCAGGACACGCAGAAAACTGCTCCGCCCAGGAAAAGGAAGCCAGAGGACACAAAAGCAACATAGACGGCGCCCCCTGGCTCAAACTTGCTGCTCTCTGGCACATTGTGATCCAAGAAACTAGAGATAACCTCATCTATGAACCAGGATGCCGGCACTAGGCAGAGGAGGCCAGCCACCACCAGACAGGAGCCACCAGCCAGCGCCGCCCTCTGCTTAGCCTGCCGCTTGCCCCCCCAGCGAGTACACTTGAGGCCAAGGGAAGCCAGGCAGAGCCCCAGGGCAGCCAGGACACAAGACAGGACCATGGTGGTGCGTGCCGTCTGAAGGTAGGCGGGGAGTGAGAGCACTGAGTACTTGAGGGTGCAGCTGAACATGCCTGTGCTGTACCAAGTGCAGTCCATCCATAGGCCCTGCATCTGTGAGATGGCAGTAATGATGTTGGCGCCCATGTCGGCGCTCACCTTCCAGTTGGGCAGCAGGGTAGCCACCGTGGCACCAAAGATGCCCAGGAGGGCCAGGATAAAGGCGAATATCTGCATGCCGGCCGAGGCCATCTCTGCTGCAGTCTCTGCTGCCTGCGGGTCGGGGCCGTTTTCCCGGCCGTCAGACCCCCTCCTCCCTCTTAGCGGTCTCTCCTGGAGCAGGACCTGATGGATGACTCCTCACCAACAGTAGCAAGGAACTGTGGAAGACACCAAAAATGACCATGGGAAACGTCCAAGCAATTTCTTCTACGGTCACCACCGCCATCTCCCCTCCCTCTCTGACAGCACTAAAGGTAGATGAGATAGCCGCCGTTCTTAAAGCAACCCCCCCCCCCCCCACCACCACCACCCCCCCACCCCGGGTTGCGCACCCTTTCAGACCAACCGCATCGTCTCCTTTCCTCTCAGTCTCTTCCATGAGAATTGCTCCTGCCGATGAAGGGAGGCGAGTTTTGGCTATTGGTAAGCCTCAGTGTTCACGCTTAAAGTGTCGGCATCCTCTCCAGAGAGTTGCAGGACATCAGCCTGCCTTGGCAATCTGTTCCGTTAATGCAGGCAGGTAATGACTACAAAAAAGCGTATCTTCTACTTACTCAATTAAGCATGCATCAGGAAGTTTGTGGGATATTTTCAACATTTCATTGCATCCTCTCTCTGTTTCTCTCTCTCGCTCTTGCTCTTTCTCTCTATCTGACTCTGTGTCATGTCTCTGCTGCTGCCTCAGTAAAAGCAGTTTCCATGCTGCTTCAGCTCCCTCTCCCAGTGTCTGGTGGCTTACGTTCGCATGCTGTTTTTTTTTTTTTTTTTTAATAAGTTCAGGTGATTGTTAAAGTGAATAATTGATCCTCTTAAGAGCGTGAGAGCAATGCTCAAACCCCCTTACCTCCTCCTGGTTGACGCATAACGGCTGCTGCGATGCGTCAGGTTGTTTGCAGGAAAATCTGAGCATCATAAAAAAGGGACCAGGCAAACAAGAAAAAACAGAGTGGGTGCAGGGTATGGGTTGAAGATTTGACTGATCTGTCCATGTGATCGATTTCCTTAGCAACACTTTTGAAGGCTTTCCAGTCGAGATCCGTCCCTGCGTTCTCACTTAGCTCTTTTGAAAGGGGGCTGCTTTCTCTCCCTTTGCTTTGAAAACGACCCATGCGTCACTAGCCCTCGTGAGCAGACCCCCCTGAATTGGAACATACTGCAGTTTTTTTTAGCAGCGTCAGCTGTCCTTAAATTTGTAAAATTTCAGGGAATACACTTAGTGTGCATGAATTCAAGTTTTCAACTGTTTTCTGTGTTAAAAATTTCACTTCATGGAGAAAAGATAATATGTGAAAACCATCTGTTTCTTTAGTTGTGTTGCAGAAGGTTGACTCATAAACTAGTCTCTCAACGGACATTTTCTATTTTATTGCATTGAAGGATTGAAAATGTTGCACGGAGAATTTCAACCCATTATAGTTATGACAGCACTTCTGTCTTGTCACTGTACATGTGATACTAAGTGTGCTTTGCTCAGAACAAAAAGAATTCAACTGAAGTTATGTGCTGTTGTACCTGGCAGTATTTTTTTTTTATCTGTTTCGCAAATAAAAATAACTGTAAATGCAATAATGTCCAAGGCATGGGATTTGCTATCAGGTTTTGTGAAATGCCTATTTGGTTTTGGTATGTGAAGTACAAGAGATTTGTTTCATAGTGTGCTTTGTTTCCTTAGAATATTAAAAAAGATGTAAAAGCAAATGAATACCTGATTGAATGGATGCCAGAAAAATAGAAGTACATCTTCAAAGCTTTTAGATTGTGGACTCTTTATGACTTGGCAAATAGGTGATTCTGTTGAACCTTCAAAGGTAAACCAGTGCTGTAAAGTACATTCAACATAATTAGCCAAATCAAGTGTTTTTCTCACGGTATGCACAGTATGCTATGTCTTTCATCTGCATGTAATACATTTTTATGACACTCCTGACCAACACTGAACTTTCTAAATAGCATCTGGCATCATTGAATGAATATCACACTGAAAAATTATTTTCAAAACATCATTTCGGATCTTTGTCATATCTTTGATATTCATACTGGAGAGATGTTATTTTCAAAGAACTGATTGAACGAAAGCACTGTTGAGCAGATGAAATGGAGGATTTCAGTGTATTTTTTTCTTTTTGGTCCCTTTCCCTCTGTCTACAGTGGTAGATAATGTCAGGGGTTGGGCAGGTCCTTGACACGTCAGGTATTTCCTCCTCGGAGATGGTGGATGGACAAAAAACCCTGGCATGTCCGATCCGGGCTGTGAACGGTGGGAAGCCACTCTTTTGGGACTGCTGAACTTTCTTGCCTGACCCCTCCCCTATTCTTCGAGTGTAAGGGTGGGTGGGGAGGAGGGAAGGGAGCTCCTTTATTCATGACTGTCAGAGAGGGCATAATGACCAGAAAAAAAAAGACTGGCTCTAGTTGAAAATGGGACAAGTTCCCCGAATTCCCCAGTAGATCCTTCAGCCACCCACCTCATTAGAAGCACAGTGCATCGTGGGATGTATCCTTTTCCAGTGCGGCTTATAAAAATGAACAGACAACAAATACTGAGACTATGCATTTCTTTTGTGTTTTGGCACTCAATTCACCTTTGAAGCAAGAGAATTACTGCCGTATTTTGGTTTCCAAAAAACCAAGTTGAGAAAGTCCTGCTGAAGCTGCAACAATTATGAAATTATTCATTTAATTTAAAAAATCATTTAACATGGGAAAACAAATTATGGGTTTTGGATTCAGGACGAGCCAGAGTCTAATGTCGTTCCCCTACAGTTCAGAGACTCTTGTCAATCCAGGAATTGTACAGAGGTGATAATTTGGCATGATGTAGTATGGTGCGGAAAATAGCATGCATTGGCCTACAGGTAGATTAGCTCCAGGGGCTCATTACTGCGAGATGAATAATTTCCTTTAAGAGAGATATGCTTGCAAATTTGTGAGTACATGTGTGTGTATGTATTCAATATTATTTGGAATATGCATCATTCCTGTGGAGATCTTCAAAAAGAGGTGTCTTCATAGAGGATGACGTGTGCATGCGTGTGTGAGTGACTGTGTCTGGCTTCATCAAAAAGATACTGGATGCTGACGCCAACTATTTATGCCCTTGGAATGAAATAAAGGTGGGGGGGGATGTTGGAGCCAGTGGAAGAGGGCGGAGTTGCTGTTAACATGTACCCAGGGAATGCCAGTGTGTGAGGCTGTGATGTGTGAAGAGATGGCAGGCTATTATAAGCACGCTCTTTTCATCTTGTCATCTCTGGCTTTTCTGTCATCTCCAGCCCTCTCTCTAAAAATTTCTATGCTTGATAAAGGGGGGGAGTTATATGTGCTTTTTATTTATTTATTTATTTATTTATTTACAGTTTCGTTTTCCTTTGCAGAACTGCCTGCTATTCACAGACACCCAAGCTGTTGCCTGCCATGCACACTCTGGCAACAGCAGTATTGCTGTCAAAAACAATTCCTCCTAATTCTCAAACCTGGAGGGAAAAATAAAATGCATCTCATGTTCTGTGGTCATATCCTCTCTCCGTAGCATCTTCTGAAATCAGAAGATACCAGTAATGTAATGTCTTGTGCTCAATGCCTGTAAGCCTCTGTCCAAATATTGATTTGTCACCTTAGTGTTTCTACATTGGATATTTATTCTTGAATACCACGTGACTGCCAAGAATGTAAGCTGTTGAATTACTTCTGACTGTTTGACCAGGTGTGACTGTTCATTTGGAGAGTGGCTTAAGAGATGGAGAGCGGGCTTCAGGAAGTGCATAACAGCTATGCTTGATATTGGATCATAAGATGAAGTGACTTTTCATTAGGGTTGGGTATAATTATTGATTCCAGCCCTCCTTACGGAGTCCCATTCTTCAGAATCCCAGTTTTAATTCCTTCAATATTTTGGGGGGGAAGAAGAGAAAACAAGATGTTATTTTGTAAAACGGATAATTTAAAGCAGATTTAGGCTGCCACAAACTGTACTGTGTGAATAAGATGTATTTTTCTTAATATTTGTAGAAAAGAAAAAAAATGTGTTTGCCTATCTGGTTTTTTCATGAGATTAAAGTCAGGCGAATGGTAACTCTCTGAACTTAAATCTAAGAGATGCGTTAAAAACATTCTCGATCTTAACATGAAAAGCTTAAATTTATGCTGTGCACTAAACATTTATGATGCAGCAATTGTTGTGGGTTACTGATGTGCAAAGTGTTACTAGTGCTTCCTAAATCAGGACTGTGATGAAAGTGAAACTATTTAACCTGCACTGCTTTAAAAACCCCTTAGCGCAGGTATAGACGCCAGCGTCTGTAAATTCAGGAATTCCAAAATAATTCTGTAATTGAATTTCCAAATGTCTTGCTACACTGGAATAATTTTCTCGGTGACACAAATACTGAGTTATACAGCCTAAATGGGCTCATACAAAACTGGAAAAATTGGCATTATTTATATTCTGTGCAAAGGGGTTAAAGGTCAGTTTCACCGACACATTTACAGTGTAGTCCTAGTCATATTTGTATTTTTAATGGAGAAAACAGTCTTACTTGGGGATAAAAGCTGCGCACAGCAAGAATTAACTTTGGCAAATTAGTACAGACTTAATGGAATAAAATAACGTGTTCCTTTTTTTTTTGTCCCCCGCCGCTGCGGTTGCGAGCGGAGCGAGGGACGTAGTATTCAGCTTCGTCCGTCCATCACGTCCAGTTTGTTGTGAGCGCGATGTCTTAAGAACTGTTTGACCGATTTCATTCATCTTTGGCTTCAATGTGTAATAGTGTGATATGCCGACCCCCAGTCGACTTCCGTGACCTGGCGGGGGACATGGCCACGTTTAGTGGTAACACTTTTTTTTTTTTTGAGCCTGTGCAATTTGTATATGTATCCTAGCCAATCTATATGTGATAAGCCTGAACAAAGAGCATGTTTGCAAATGAGGCCCAATGACTTCACTTTAAGAGCCTTTAGGTTGGATCAGGCAGACTAATTTGGATGCATAAGGCCAGGGTAAAAATAAAAAAAAAACGAAGCCTTTTTGTGACATTGCACCCAAGAAATCAACATTTGATTTTTGGCATTATTTTTGTTTTATATGATAACAAACATGCCATGGAAAGACATATCAATATAAGCATAGACAAACGGTACTCAGTCCAAATACTGCTCTTTGAATTTAACATCAATTTTAACAATTTGGCAGGAATGTAACGCATTTTTTGTTAAAATTGATGTTAAATTCAAAGAGCAGTATTTGGACAGAGTACCTTTTGTCTAGACCTATATTGATGTGTCCTTACTGGATATACATGGCATGTTTGTTATCGTATAAAACAAAAATGAAATGTTGTGCAATGTCACAAAAAGGCTTTATTTTTTTTTGACCCTGGCCATATATATAGGCTCTCGGTTGCTTTTGATTTGTGTACCTGATACATCTGCAGAGTTTTTGTGTCGCACATGCTAGATTGGATTATTTGGTAACTGTTGTTGTAAGTATTTCCTCTTAACTTGTTCAACTGTGTGAACCTAGGACTTATCAAATGCAGCTGCTGTATTCAAATGTGTGCAACTTTAAGCCTGCTCTTAGCGGAGATCCTACGGTTTCCAAAGATCCCAAATATGTCCTGCTGAATTACAGAGAAATGCGTATGAACTTATGCACAAGATCTTGTTTTCTATTTGATGCAAGACTGCAGTCATAAAAACATGGTGTCCCGGGTTTGAATACTTCGCTCAATATAAGCGTGATGTAGCCTCAGTGAAGCGCAGAAACCAGCAGAAATAGAATTTGAAAGTGACATTATCCTACAATATCAAAAAAATGAAATAAAATTTCGAACTTTTAACCTTCTCAAAGGGATATTCAAGCAAAATCAGTGGGGTTAATGGCTGTGTCCAGTCATGCACATAACCCTTTGAAGGTATTGTATTTGTGACAGTATAGTCATATAGTTTTGTTGTTATTTTTGGTATTGCTGCATTCCCGCCATTGAAAATCCCATTTCACGTCTATCTTTCTATACCCGTGTAAATTTTATTTCCCTGGGTGAGGAGAGGTGGAGTTCTCTGTTTTCGGTATTCAGCAAAGACCGAAAAATTACACATCCACACAAAAGCGGGCGACCAGGTGGCTTGTGGGCGAAGCTGGGGAGTTTTACTGTTGGACAAATGAGCTGACTGTTAAACAGAGCATGTCACTTTTGAAGCAGGCTCTGAGAAGACAGCAAGTTGTTTGCATGCATTTGCTCGTGTTCCCAGACGAAAGATCAAATTTAAATTCTTCTTTCTGGACACGGGCTAATGAGTGGGAAAAGACTAATACCCAGAGCACAAAACTGTTCAAAAGAAGTTGCATGATTCTGTCTCCCCGAAGTGCAGCCACTGCAAAATGAATTTACTAAAAATCCACCCAATCCTTTCAAGTAGACTGTCCTAAAAAGCAGGGTTACATTTCAGACCAACAGCAGACTGTAAACATTTGAGTAACATCACTTAAGCAGGGTGTGGTTTTGACTCTTAACGTGGACAGTGGTTGGATGATAAATAAGTGATACCTTCGGATGCTCTTTGTGAAAGAAAAATCAGTAAAACGAAATGAAGGTGGTTTTACAGACATCGTGCTTGCAGTTGGGCAAATTTTCGAATGCAACTGAACCGCGTGGCGGAAGATTTATCGAGAATTAAAAGGAGCTGATAGTTCCAGATTTTAAAGGCAAGGGTCTTTGACAGAAAGGTCATAGAGGAGGATTAATGGTTGGTTCACGATATATTACAGCAGAGAGGCATGCATTGTCAATAGTAAATCAGAGCATGAAGAGGGTTGGATAGCGCTGTGGTGGAAATGTTGCTGTCTCTGTTGTCTGAGTGCCATCCCAGTGCCACTTTTCCCTTCACATCACTAAAATGAATGCCAAATACCGACAGTATAATTATAAGAGGCAGTGATTTAAAAAAATCCTGCAGCATTGCCTACCTTGTTTTTCAGCTCCCTAGCACATCACTTATTTCTAGTAGTATTCCTCTGAACATGCAAAAAAAGTGTGCATTAACTCATATTTGACTGACAGGTCTTAATTTTGTCAATGTGAGCTTGGGTGGTGTAGTTTGTTGGCAGACAGGAAAGTGATTTATTTTGGCTTCTGTCAGTTAACTTTTCCATCAGTCTTCACTCAGCTTAGACGGTCATTAGAATCTGACAGCCTTGTCTGTTCTGCTTATTGCTTGAAATTTAGCCTTAAATATGCTGAACTCTCAAGGATTCACCTAGGATACGGAGTGCAGTACCCCTTGCCTACTGCAGATCTGCGCAGTGGAAAATTCACTGTGGTTTGTGGAAGAATTTGACTGACAATTCATCTGATACAAGTCAAGTAGGCTATTGTAATGTAAAATTACAGTGTAAACAGGTTTGACTGCAACAAACAGTGGGCCTCAGAAATCTATAACAAACTTTAAAGAAACCTTGAAACTGCTGGAAAAGCAACACTTCTGTTGTCAGCTTAAGTTTTAATTTGTAAGCATTTGGAAAACATATGGGAAGTGTTGTATATACATTATTGTTGGTATTATTATTACTACCATGAAATAGCGCATACCAGTGAGTAGTCCAGCCTGAAGCTCCTGCTGAATGGCTGTGATCCTGAGCAGATGGCAGCTGATGTGGTGCTCTGCTCCAGAGCTCACTCAATCAATCACGGGCATGGTTATGGACAGGTGAGGCGTGGACCGTCCAGCACGTGCCATCCCGCTCTAGCCACACAGGAGAAGGGTGGGCTGTTTTCACTGGGGCTATGAGGAACGCCATGTGGAGCCCGTCTCTTCTGGTGTGGAAATGCAACCTGTCCGTATGATGTGGTAGGCGGGACTAGTGTCCAATAGTTCTGCAGCAACTGGAGGATCTGACGAGTGACCAAGCTTGCGAGGGTCCGGCACCGTTGCTTCAAGAGTTTGTTGCTAAAACTCAGCACTACAGAGGGACGAGAAGGGTGCAGCTGAACTGCGAGCTGATCCTGAACTCTGAATTCAGTACCTAGGCCGAGGGAGGAGCAAGCAGGGAGGACAGCTTTTCCACCTCTTTCAGACTCCCCACCTACCTTGTTCCAGGCGAGTGCTGGGGACAGCTTTTCCTCAAGCTGTCTCGAACACACTGCCACTTCTCTCCCACAGCTCTCCTGTTGTACTCACTGTTAGCGTGATGGGAGGGAAACCGCTTATTTCACGTCAGCGTGCGGAAAAAGCCCGTTTCTACAGTCCTTCACTCAGGTGTTACTGTGGCAACCGGAGCCTGCTGGCCTTCACAGCGCTGTGTCCCAATACCCACCCACCCAATGAAATATTCCCTTCAGTCCAAAGTAATCCAGCCTCTCTTCCGTTGCTCTGGCCCTCCCTCTTTCCATCTCCTGCTCCCTCTCCCATCTCTCCCTTTCCTTTCACTCTCATTCTCTCTCCTGTGTAGGTGGATGTGGGGGTGGTTCATTTCACTCCGCTGGCTAAGCCCCAGATCCAGCAGCCCTTCAAGCTGGTTGAGAAGGTTGTCAGAAACGTCTTCCAGTTCCGGAGGAAGTACTGCTACAGAGGAATCGAGTAAGCACCTGTACTTCTCTTTAGTTGCAGCCTTCTCCTTGTTTTCTTTTAGTGTTCACTGTATGCTTTTCGCCAATAAAACATGACATGTACAGACATTGCACAGGATTGGACTCCCCACGAGTTCATTTCCTGCCAGCACTTGCCTGGATGTCAAAAGCAGCCAAAGAAAGAGATTGGCTGTTATGACTCACTGGCATGGTGCGTCATGGCAGGGGAAGTTGGGGGGTGGGTTTATATAACCATGACAGCCACATTACCTGTTTTCGTCATATTAGCTTTGAGGCAACAAAAATGAGGGACAGCTCGTGCGGGAACGTCACTGGGTTTTAATGGGGCAGTCAGGGCTTTTAACTTCCTGACACGTGGCGCTGATACGCATCTTTCCTGTCAATGTTGGCTCCATACTGACCATGTACAGCTGAATCAGCTACATTGAAAGGGTTTTATTAAATGTATCCCCCTAGAATGCTGTTCCCCGAGATGCGGCGCCTGGAGCTTACGGAGCTCATGATGAGGATGGCGGATGTAGACCCCATGCTACGCCCTACCCAGCTCTCCATCCCTCAATTCCAGGCACTCGCTGATGCCTACGCCCGGCTTTGCACAGAGAACCCTGGCCTCGCAGCATACGAGTTCCGAGAGGAAGCGAGGGGGAAACGCTGCAGGAGAGCCACTGGCCACGATGATGTTGATGAGGACCAGCACTGATGAAGATTCAGGGATGCGAGAAAAGTGACTGGTTTTTGAAGAAGTAAACACGTACTTGCTCAGCAGACCACTCTTGGCAGAGATGTTTATTTTTAAAAATTAACCTTTTTTTCCTGAAGCTGTCAGACACCCAGGTGAAATGAGGTTGCGGGAGAAACTGAGGGGGCAAGGCTGCGGTCTGGTTTGTCCAGGAATCCACCCCTTTGAAACACCGCAGTTGTAGAATGACTGCAGCACTGAAGCAGCAGCACAGATTCTCTGCAGTGTCCAGATGGCCGGATCCGGCATGCTTCCATGCCTCTGGTAGTTGTCCGGAGTTTCCAATGCTATTCCAGTATGGTTTATATATATTCGTGAAGATTTGTGCCCAAGTGCAGAGTTGCTGACCCAGTATTGTCTGTGGTCATAGTTGCCCGCCAATAAATATTCATAATTTGAATAAAAATACATCAAACATTAAACATTATGGTCGCACAGCTGTTTGTTTGCTAAAACTGAATCCTGAGCTCGATCTTTAAACATTGTATCCAAGTCTGTTCCTAGAGATCATTTGCCTGCGCCAGATTCTGCTACTGCCTAGCGCAGGGCTATTCAACATTATCCAGAAAGGGCCGGTGTGGGTGGAGGCTTTCATTCCAACCAAGCAGTTACACGCCTGACACCACTAATCAACCCCAAGAGTTCTTGCTGAAGAGCTTGATTAGTAGAATCAGGTGTGTAAGTGCTTGGTGGGAATGAATGCCTGCACCCTCACCGGCCCTTGCAGGATAATGGTGAAAAATGCTGGCCTAGCTTTTTTTTCATTAAGGTTTGGTTGAGCAGTTAATGAAGCATACCTTTTATGTTTAATGTCTCTGGAGTTTAAAAAAACTGTGTACGTTCAGATAGAAAGTCACCACTGATGATTAAATTAAATTTAAAAATTGCTGGAAGTTATTCCAATTTTCTACCATTACCTGGCACTTTGTGTAATTCATTGTTCTGCTGCTAACCTCACTCATAGTCCTCACCATTCAAATAGATAATGTCTGGTTGCATATTTGTTCTTGTTTTTATTATTGCCCTTAACAATACAAGCTCTGACCTGTTCAAAAAAAAAAAATCACATCCCAAACAGTGGTCAGCAAAATTTATGTCAAACTTAGTTCTAAAACTGGGGGACATACGACTTTTGTAATTCATGTTAACAAAACACATCTCTAAAGAATTTGAAAAATGTTCAAGTCTAGTTACTTATGCATGTGGAGTGGGTGAAGATGTGTTCTCCACTTTCCACAGGACTCTGTCACACTCGCATTTTGTGCCCTGCCAGCGGGAGCGATTTACACTACGTAGAACTATATGTCCGGTTTCGATAGTATACCTCGCTCCAGGAATGACAGATTAAAGGAGGACTGCACTGACCTACATGTTTTGACTTAATCTTATAATAATTAACTCCAACATAATATCCACGGTCGATTTTTTTGTCCATACATACCCCCTGTTCTTTTAAATGACCATTAATTAGCCGGAATTGCTGTTTCCAGGAGGCCGCCATTAACGCCACAAGTGGCATGAGAACTTGTGCGATCATAACGTCACTGCGGCTGCCACAAGCATTCATGTGCATGAGGCATTCATTCATTTTCTATACCCGCTTATTCCTCACTAGGGTCGCAGGGCAAGCTGGAGCCTATCCCAGCTGACTACGGGCAAAGGCAGGGACCCACCCTCGACAGCTTGCCAATCCATCGCAGGGCGCACACACCATTCACAGAACATTCACTCTCATACTCATACCTTTGGGCAATTTAGTGTCTTCAATTAACCTGATATGCATGTCTTTGGACGGTGGGAGGAAACCGGAGTACCCGGAGAAAACCCACGCGAACACGGGGAGAACATGCAAACTCCACACAGAAAGGCCCCAGACCGGATTCGAACCCACAACCTTCTTGCTGTGAGGCAGCAATGCTAACCACTGCGCCACCATCTGTTTCGAATCAACTGTTTGATTGCAAATTGAGCCAAGTAAATGGGAAGGGGGTGAAAGCAATTGTTGAGTAGAGGAGGATGATTTTGAAGACCTTAACTTTGCTTAGTTCAGCACGCAGTTTGCCTGAATATGTTTGCTTGATTATTACATTTGGCCGTTGTGTGCGAATCTTGTTCAATTATTAAATAAAAAATGTTTAAAATTTGCGGCACAGATTTGCCTGAACGTGCTTGCCCTGTCTTCGGTGCATTTGTCCATTGCTTGCAATGCGAAAATAATTTCTCTCTCACATTCACGTTTGATGCGCTTCACACAATGTTTTCTACCAGCGTATATTTTAGACGCTTAAAAACCAGGGCCATCTTAACATGATTTTATTTTTAAGAAATCTTTTTTAATAATATGTGAAAGTTTTCCGACAAGAGGTGAAATTCAGAGGTCTGCTATTTGTTCAGATTACTGACATTATTTCAATCTAGCACGGTAGCCTGGTTCCGGTTTGTCTGCTTCTCATTATCTCTTCTAAATCATTATAGGCTTGATTTTGGTTTTATTGGTCAGTTGGCTGAATAAATGGCTTGATTACAAGTTAGGCAAAGTACACGGGAATTGATTTAAGGTGAGCTAATTATGCCAAGGTGACGGCAGCTGTCCAGCCTCGCTGGTAATTAGCAGACTTCAAATCGCACTTTTCTTTCCGGAAGCATTTCAAATGGCCTCTGACGTTAGTTCACCTCTAAATTAAAGTTGTGTCGGATAGAAAAAGGTAATAATCAAGCTCGTCTGTCTGCCCCATAGAGGAAGCGGGAATATCTCGGTCATTCAAATATCTCAATGCGAGCTGCCGGATAGCTCACTCGGTTAAGGCACTGCGTTCGAGCCCCGGTCGTACCAACCGGCCAGAGTAGCGCACACTTGGCCATCGTGCTACAGGGTTTCAAATTGGGAAGGGACTGCCGGGAAAGGGAAATAGCTAAATAGCTTTGTTCGTTCCTCAAGCGCCTCCTGTTGGCCAGACGGGCACTCGTCAGGGAGATTTTAAGTCTGTTCATGTCCGGGTATCCTCCGCCCTCGTTCTGTACTTGCGAAGATTCAACCAATGAGTGTATAAGTAGCAGTGGCTGACAGGCACGTGCTTCGGAGGAGAGCCGTGAACTGTCTTCGCTCTCCTGAGTTGGCAGCAAGGGGTCTGAAACGAGCAAGCTTTGTACATAGTTCACCAATTGGGCATTCCAGATTCGGGTGGGATTGGAGATGCCAAATTTATTAAAAAAAAAAAAAAAAATCTCAATGCAGGACCAGAGGACAATGGAAATTCATGGCGCTGACAGCCGCACTGACGTCACGATTAGGGGCGGATCAAGGGTGAATTTTCGTCTGCTGTGGTGCAAATGGTGCGGTCCACTAGTTTTGTAAAATCGCTCATAAAAATTAAAAAAATCGCAAAATAAAGAAAACTAAGTCGTTGGAGCTTTTTTCATGATATATTGAAATAATAACACCCAACTTTCTCAGCCATGAAAGTCCTCCTTTAAGTCAGTGACCTAGTAGTACAAATCTAGGTAGTTATGAAAGAAAACTTGATGCAAGTGTTCTACATATACTTTTAATTAAGGACCCTATCACGGTTCTTAAGACTGAGTTCAGATATATCAGCCAATAAAGCCGAAAATAGCAGAAAGGGGACTCTGACCCGCGGCTTGTGACAGACTTTCTTATATTATTGCCCAGCAATCTGTAAGCTCACGACCCGCTTATAGTGGTTATTACAACTCCGTCACAAAATGACTCCATCACGCCTTATTATACTTGTAATGCAAGATAACAGACATATTGAAAGACCGTGTAAAATTATTGGTAGTAAATGCAAGTCAGAAGTGTTCACTCGTGGGGGCGCCCCAGTGGCTCATCAGTTTAAGCGTGCGTACCATAAAGGCTGTGTCCTTCCCGCAGTGACCTGGGATCGCTTCCGGCTCAGGTTATTTGCTGCATGTCTTCCCCCATTCTTCTCCCCAACTTTCCTGTCTCTCTACACTGTACATCTGTCAAATAAAGGAAAAATTCCCAAAAAAAAATTAAAAAAAAAAAAGAGAAGTGTTCACTCGCTCTGGCCAGTGCAATTCAGTTCGACAGTCTCAGTTTTCCAGCCCTCCAGCTTGCCTGCCACAAGTACTAGTACTTGTAATATTACATGATCATACTCCACTTACCCCTTTTATGGGATCAAAAATTATTGGTCAGATGACTGCTCAGTTGTTATATGGTCAGGTGTGTTCATCATTTGCAAGTAAGCAGATAAAAGGTATTGAGTTAATTTGGAGCTTGGCATTTGCCTTTGGAATATTTTGCTGTTTTCCCCCAAAATGAAGTCCCAGAAGCTGTCACGGTCACTCATTAGGCTGAAAAAATAAAAACCCATCAGAGAAATAACAAGGACATTAAGTAAAGCCAAGTAAACGATTTGGAAGATTTTCAAAAATAAAAGCATGCTCTGGTGAGCTCAGGAAAGCCGAAAGGCCTGGAAGACCACAGATAACAACTGTTGGGTATGACAGAAGAATTAAATCCTTTTTGAAGAAAAACTATACAAAAGTTGGCCAGATCAAGAATAGTTTCCATGAGGTAGCAGAGTCTGTTCATGTCAAAAATCTTCACCATTGTAAATGCGTACAGAAGAGTTCACCGCAAGATGCAAACCATTGGTAAATGGAATAAATACCAGACAAGTGAATTTGGCCTCCAAAGACCATTTATTTAAGATAAAAATATAAACATATAAAAATATATACACAGTAAAAAAAGTGTTACACCCCCTATACTTTTTTCAGGGTGCGATGTTTTTGAAAGGGTTTAAAGATAACAATATTATAACCAGGATTCCGCGTATACCAACAAACCTGTCTTTTGTCTATAAAACAAACTTAAATGGGGTATCCCATGACCTTATGGCATGTAAGAATCTCGTGCTGAACTTCTGTATTCAAATGAAGGAAAAACGAGGACACAGTAAGTATGATGAAATCTCAAAATTTAATATTGACCAAACTCATCCAATAGTTTAAAAGTGACATATAGAGATTAGACGAACACAATCAGTCAATATCGGGAACTTCCACCCAGCACTTGGATCACAGCTTGGAGTCTTCGTCTCATACCCATCACCAGACGTCGAAATTGCTCCATGGGCAGCTGCTGCCACTCCTCGTGCAATGCTGCTTCCAATTCACGCATGTTCTGTGGAGGAGGATCCCGACGTTGAATCCGGCGTCCCAAAATGTCCCATACATGTTCCAGAGGATTAAGATCCGGACTCATTGCTGGCCACGGAATGTGCGTCAGAGCATTGTTCTGGATAACCTGGGTCACAGCTCGTGAACGATGTGGCCGAGCATTGTCATCCATGAATATCGGTCTGCTTGCCAGTGGGTGATTGCCAAAATGAGGCACAACAACGGGATTCAGCACCTCCTGGATGTAGCGATCCCCTGTCAAATTGCCTCGTATGGTCACTAAATCCAGCTTACAATCAAATGAGAAGCATCCTCATACCATAACAGATCCGCCTCCATATGGTACAGTTGGCATGATGTTCCTCACAGTATAAGCTGTTCCAGGACACCTCCAAACTCTCACTCTGCCATCCACAACATGCAGAAGGAATCTGCTTTCGTTGGACCAGTGGACTCTTCTCCAAGACCTCAAGTTCCATCCCTGTTTCAGTCTACACCAGGCTAAACGTAGCAGTTTGTGGTTGTCTGTGAGTTTAGGTCGCTTGATAACCCTTCTGGACCTCAAATCTGCAGCTTTAAGACGATTCCTCACTGTCTGGTGGCTGTGCTGACGATGAGGAAGCCATAGACGTTTCAAGGTTGTGCTTGAAGCAAATTGATGACGCCTTGCCACCCTTAGCAACGCTCTGTCATCTCTAACTGAGGTCTTACGTGGTCTGCCAGAGGGTCTGCGGTTCTTTACGTCATTAGTTCGCGTATGTTTTCTTACCAAACGGCTTATTGTTGAGTAGTGACGTCCGGTTCTTCTGCCAATCTCCTTGAAGGAAAGACCTGCTCTATGATGGCCAATAATCTGCCACTTGACTGCTTCTGACATTCGTCTACCTGGCATTGTGTGTTAGAATGGATGAGGCGGTCACAGAACAGCTTTTATAGGCGATATTGACCTTAAGAAGATACTGCAATTTGCATAATTTATGCAGTATGCTATTCACGTGCTGATTGCTACGTTTTGGTGATCATTTTCCCTTCGAAAACATAACGCATTTAACACCAGATCTTAACTGAATAGCTACCATCAACAACAGATTTGGGCGTTTTAGATATTGTAATGTATCAAGGGTTTTAATGTGGGGGTGCAACTCTTTTTTTACTGTGTATAGTTTTATATCGCTCAACTCATCTTTTGACCCAGAAATATTTGTTTTGCAAACTCTTAAATTAAGGTATTGAGCTCTGAAGTGTCGAAATGTCCAGAGTAACTGTCTAGCAGAGTTGGAGTCATCTTAATCTTAATCCACTTTATCTTGATTTGATTAAGATTAGATTACTTAATCTAATCTAATCCAGATTTTCCTTAGATTTAATCTAATCTACTTCTAATCTACTTTTTTCCCATTTAATCCAATATTTTGGATTAAATTTGGATTAGAATTGGATTAAGATTAAAGATTTCACAAAATTTGCGTTTATCTTTATTAAGGTCCACAATCTACTTTAAATTCTTACATTATCAAATCTCAAGTCTGTCAAGTTCCATGTGATACTACTAATTGATAAAGTAACAAAGAAATCAAGTCCATTATCCTTTCCACTCTCTGTGTTAATAGTATAAAGGCAAATCACAAAGACATTAAAATGCAACATCAAGAGACTGTGTAGAGAGAAGGTATTGATGATGTTGATGTGTGAATAGAAGTGTGATAATAATACAAATAAATTGTATATTGAATAAGAATGGACTGCTATGGTTTACATATGCAATGGTGATGTTTATACTGATGCCATAACTTGTACAACAAGGTTTACTGAGATTGCAAATAAATTGTATATATAGAATAAGAATGAAATGTGTTCGTTTTCTTTACGCTTGTACAACCCTTCGGCCTTGTCCCTTACGCACAGAGATTTTTCCAATTTCTCTGAATGTTTTGATGATGTTATGCACTATTGATGATGAGACCTTCAAAGCCTTTGCAATTTGACGTTGAGGAACATTGTTTTTAAAGTATTCCACAATTTTTTTACGCAGGCCTTCACAGGTTGAAGAGCCTCTGAACATCTTTACTTCTGAGAGACTCAGCGTCTCTAAGACATCCCTTTTATAGCCAATCATGCCAGTTAACTTAATGACTTGCTTAAATGTTCTTTCAGCTGATTCTCTTATATATTAATTGCTTTTTCAGCCCTTTTTTGCCTGTGTCCCAACTTTTTTGAGAGCTGCTGCAGCCAGAAAATTTGAAATAAGCTAATTTTGTGCATAAAAATGTAAAATTTCTCAGTTTCAACATTTGAAATGTTATCGATGTTCTATTTTAAATAACATATTGGCTCATGTGATCTGAAAGTTGTTGCATTTTGATTTTATTTACAATTTACACTTCGTCCCAACTATTTCGGAATTGGGGTTGTATGTATAAGGAAATGGATGTTATATTAATATCAAGTTCGACGACAGTTTAATCTGAATTAATCTTAATTTAATCCATATAATCCTTTGATCTAATCCAAGAAATTCCAATTTAATCTTAATCTAATCGAATCCAAAACATATATCTATTTAATCTAATCTAATCCAAATTATTTCAATCTAATCACTCCAACTCTGCTGTCTAGATAAAAACTCCAAGCACAAAACTGTTTTTAAAATGTAGAAAAATTCATCCGAAAAATACACTGAACAAAAATATAAACGCCCCATGTCAAATATTGATGCCACATGGAGTTAACAACTCTAAGTGAGCATATGCTGACTTTTACTTGTACAATAGGGATATTTCTCTTGATTTGTGTACCATTTTTTAATCCACCTCTCTGTCAGTAAGCATTTGCCCAGTGATGCAGTGATTTCACTCAGTACATGGGTGTGGCATTTCCAGACGGTGATCAGACAGAATGAGCGGCACCCAGACACTCCTTTTACTGGGGACAATAAAAGGCCACCCCAAAATGTCAAATTTTGTCAAAAGTCATCATGCCTTAGATGTCTCAGGTCATGCGGGAATGTGCCATTGGCATGCTGGATGCAGGGATGTCCACTAGAACCGTCGCTGTGCAGCTGAATGTTAACTATCGGACGATAGGCCGTTTGAGAGTTTGTTTCTGACAGACGGGCTGTACTGCAAATTGACCTCATCCACGTCGGCCACGTGTGACCACACCAGCACAAGATCGCTACATCCGGCTCGTCCACCTGCAGGATCGGCTCAGATCAGCGACACGCACAGCGGATGAGACCGTTGGTCTGCACAACAGGCGCATCACATCACAGACAGTCCGTAACCGCCTGCACGAAGCCAACTTGCACGCTCGGCGTCCTCACCGTGGTCTGGATCTCACTGCTGTCCGGTGTCTGAACCGACTCACATGGGCAAACGCACACGTTCAATGGCCCTTGGCATGCTGGAGAAGAGTGCTATTCACAGACGAATCCCGGTTCCAGTTTTTTGTTAATAAAAACTCAAAAATTTGACATGGGGCGTTTATATTTTTGTCCAGTGTAGAAATGAACCCCAATTGCATAAATACCTCTGCCAAGGAGGTAATGTTGCTGCCGGTGTTGGTTTGTCTGTCTGTGTACAAGTTAACTCAAAAAGTAATGAACAAATATCTCTGAAATTTTGTGGGTGGGTTACTCTTACATTAGGGATGGACCCTATAGATTTTGACCGTGATTGGTCAAACTATATGCCCACCACAGAGGATCTTTCACGAGTGGGCGTGTCATATGAAAGTTTTGAAAAGACTTTTTAAACCCAAAATCTACTCAACGAGTTTCATTACTTACTCATGACACGACCAAGAGTAAAAGATTCTGTTTATCACATAACTGAATTGCGTAATTTAATGGAAAGCAAATGTAATTTCCGTCAGCCCCCATTGTATGTTAGCACTGCGCTAACTACATCGCTCTGCTTAGTCAGTCTCTGAGTTACAGACATTCGTGGCTGAACGAGCAATGGTTTGAAAATTCAGTCAACTGAATAGCTAGGTGATGTTAGCACGCTAGCTTACAAACTAATGTTACATAATGGTTTTGAAAAAGTATTGCGTGCACACTACCTAGCTAAATAATGTGAACTTATTCATGTGAGAGGGGCTTAACTAGCATGCTACAGTGCTGAGCCATACCGATTTAACCAACGTTACAGTTGGTATTCAGTTTGGCTATGTATAAACAGCAAGATGTAACACAAAGCAATTCCCACCCCCCACGCTCTCAGGCAATGAGATTTTTTGCAGAAATTATGTTATATCAAAAATATGTCATGAGCTGGGCTATGGGGAAAGTACTGCAGTTATGTTACAAACCTTAAATTTCTTATGAGCCATGCTCACGCAGCAAGATCTCGTCTATGCTGCCTCGGCGGAGGTTTGCACTCTGGGAGTGCCTCTAGTGGTGGTCAGTGGTATCTCATCTGAGCTAGATATGGTGGGGAGTGGCGTCCCCCAGGGATCGGTGTTGGGACCCCTGCTGTTCCTCATCTACATTAATGACCTTGATAGGAATATTGAGAGCAAATTAGTTAAATTTGCAGATGATACTAAATTGGGAGGTTTGGCAAATAGTTTAGAGTCCAATAAAGTGATTCAGGATGATTTGGATAGAATCCAGAATTGTGCAGAAATGTGGCAAATGAAATTTAATGTAGCGAAATGTAAAGTTATACATGTAGGTAATAAAAACATTAGACGGGATTACTTCATGGGAGGTTTAAAACTGGAATGTGCTCCACATGAAAAAGATCTGGGAGTGATTGTTGACCAAACCCTCACCGGCTCTAGCCATTGTGCCGTAGCAGTTAAAAAAAGCCAGTTGGATGCTGGGATACATTGCCAAAAGTATTGAGTACAAATCCAAGGAGGTGATGCTTCTTTTGTACAACACATTCGTCAGACCACATCTGGAGTATTGTGTACAGTTCTGGGGAACATACTTTAAGAAAGATATAGAGGCTCTAGAAAAAGTTCAGAGAAGAGCCACTAAGCTAATTCCGGGTGCATAAGATGAAAGTTATGAGAAGAGGCTGAAGATCCTTAATCT
Organism: Gymnothorax javanicus; assembly: GCA_029692085.1. Taxonomy (NCBI): domain Eukaryota; kingdom Metazoa; phylum Chordata; class Actinopteri; order Anguilliformes; family Muraenidae; genus Gymnothorax; species Gymnothorax javanicus. The sequence goes on along the minus strand of CM056193.1, from coordinate 122,452,183 downwards.
CTTTAGTCTTAGGAAAAGGAGACTTAGGGGCAATCTGATTGAGGTCTTTAAATATGTTAAAGGGATTAACAAAGTGAATTATGCAGGATTCCTTCGACCAAGTGTTGTTAGTAGAACTTGGGGTCACAAATGGATGTTGAACAAAGGTAAATTTAGTGCTGATATTCGGAAATATTTCCTCACCCAAAGAGTAATTTTGATGTGGAATAGCTTGCTTGACCATATTGTTGAGGCAGAGACCTTGGGAGTTTTCAAAAGCAGGCTTGACTTAAAGCTAGATACCATTGAGTCATTGAGTATCTGAAGTGATATATTCACAATAGTATAAAGAAACTGGCGAGCCTAGTTGGGCTGAATGGCCTGTTCTCGCCATTTATGTTATGTTATGTTAGGTTGCGTTAGTGTTTCAATAATGAGTAAAATAATGGGTGACATACTTTCTCTAAAAATATTCAAAAACTCACATTTTTGTGCAGACTTATGCACTTCATCAATGTTATTCAGCATAACAAAGGTAAAAAGCCATTTTAAAGTGTATTGCATGATTGTAATCATGTGACAGTGTGTGACATCACAAAAAAATCCATGGAAGACCCTCTATCAATGTGATAAAGTGAGTAAATCTCTCTGAAACACTTAATTCCACTTTTTCATCCTCTTGTAACCTTTGGAACAGAAACACATCCTTCTGTACAACACATAAGACAATTTTATTTCAATTATTTTGTGAAAGGCAATTTTAAATATGAAAATATGAGATAATATTTACAGGTCAAGGTCATTGTATTATATAGGTGACCAAGAACCTGCCTGTTAAATATGTTTAAGCATGAAATCCATCCTTCAGTATCACACTTTTGTCCTTCAGCACAACAGAAGTTTCAGTGTTACTATATCCCAATGTCCTCTGTTATGCTGAATGACAATACCTTTCTTATCCCTTGTTTTTGGCCAGTTCACAGTATTAAATCATTCCAATTCATATTTGCTTTTTGTATGAATACTGAATATTTTCATTTAATGCCGTTTTAATGTATTTTAGGGCACTTTTTTTGCTCTAGATTTCTTTGTCTAATGAGGAGAGGGCTACACGGCACAGACAAAAGATTAACTCAGATCCAGTTGCTCGGGAGGAAAGACAGAAGGCAGAAGTGAAAGGTTTCATGGTTTCATGCTGCTAGCTGCATCTGAGTAGAATATAATATACTGACAGTCAATAAAAATGCATCACTTCTATTGTTGGTATAATTCATACCCATGATGAACATGAACAAGTTTATGAGTACAGATTTATCAACTGTGTCAATTGTCAATGGCGTGACCACTGAGGTGATTGCATTTCATGCAGTTGTACAATCAGGGTCATTCAATGTCAAATCATCAGATATACAAAACATCTGTCACCATGTAGTCATAGATTGCTTCCATATTTTCACATTAGATAAATATGTATTAGTGATGAATAAATCTGAAATTTCAGCTCATTCAGACCAAAAATGAATTTTTGGTGAATTGTTTTCTAAGGGTACTGTCCGTCAGTTTTGTGTTGATTTTTTTTTTTTTTAGCGAATTCACGTCAACTTACAGTTTTCTTGTATTTAACATGGCATAACTTTTTATTATTACACCTATAACTTTGAAACTGCATCTAAGCTAATATTATACTGCTAATTCAGAAACTGCAGTCCATTTTATTTTATCTTTCTTGGTTGTGGAGCTATGCGGACATCAAAAGTGCCTTTTGTTCCGGCAGTTCCATGTTTAGGTCCCCAAAGCACCCCAAATATAAACCCTAGCATAGGCTCTCGGGCATTTTTTCCATTCATTTGTGTCTGCTGAATATAAATCAGGCTGAATTCATCACCAACTGCAGTCAGTACCTTGCCAAATGTGAAAAAAAGCTAAAATGCTCACAACATTGTCACCTCTTCAAACCCCCGTATCTCCAGGGGCACACCTTGGATTTTCTTTTATTTTTAGCTTTCATGGCCGAAGGCCATATAAGCTATTGTCATGGGTTTGCGTCCGGCATAGTTCGCCGTCTGTTGTCTGTTGTCTGTAAACTTTGGTCTTCTTCTCCGAAACTGCTGGACAGATTGTTCTGAAATTTTTTGTGGATGTTCCATATCAGGATGGGACTTAAGTTTGTACAAGACTTTTGAAAATTTTTAAAATTGAATTTTTTAGAAATTTTTGTTACAATGGAGCCTTATGGGAGGGAAATTTTTGATGGGCTATATCTTTGAAACGGTAAGAGATAAGGTCATACTTACTATAAACCTTAAATAGGAAGTCATATATGGGCTTCAATTAGGCACCCTGACCTTTGACCTCAGATAACCTTGAAAAGTCAAATTCAAGGTCATGGAATTTCATTGGCCTATATCTCCGAAACTACTGGACGGATTGTTCTGAAATAATGCATAGGATATGCTAGTGATATGATTGAAGTGTGGATGTGGTTTTTTTCGAGCGCCTCATGGCACACGGTTTTATTGTTTAAAAACTGCCTTTTTGATTATCAAACTCCTTAATTTTACGATTAAACCTTTGCTATTTGCTTTACGTTCACGCTGCTAAAAGTGTAATGTCGATATGCCAAGTAAAGCTGCACGAGGCGGAAAGGGAGCTGCTCACCCACCAGCAAGTGCTATTGTTAGCCATGACCAAGCTAGCATGGAGCCTTTAGATATGTCCTCAGTTGAAGAGGAAGACGAACTTCCACTCATGTGGCAAAAAATGTCAAATAAGCTCTCGCAGTCTTTTAACAAACAGTACAACAAGTTCGAGCTGACTTTCCAAAATCTTTTGTCCGCTCTGCAGACGCTCACTGAGAGGGTATCCACCACCGAAAATCAAGTGGTGGACCATGAGCAGTGGATTCATGCGGTTGAAACTTATGTTTCTGAGCTGCGGGAGGAAAATACACTGCGGGCTAAGTTGTTGGATCTCGAGGGGAGATCCAGGCGCAACAACATAAGGATTGTTGGGGTTCTGGAAGGTGAGGAGAAAGGGACACCAAAAGAATTCGTGTCCAGGTTTATTTCCAGGCTGGTGGTGGAAAACAACTTTACTAAGCCCGTTGTAATCGATAGGGCACATCGCTTTAAACAGCCCAAACCACCGGATGGCTCCAGATCTCGCACGATAATGGCACAAGTGCATCTTACACAGGAAAAAGAGAATTCTGCAGCTCGGGAAGCGGCGTTCGCTGGATTACGGAGGTCACCGCATTCTAATCTTCCCTGACTACACCGCGGAGGCGATGGAGCAGCGGCGGATTTTCCGCAACGTGCTACAAAGCTTGCGGGAGAAGGAGGTTCAGCACTCGCTGCGCTTCCCGGCTAGGCTCCATGTGCGCTATCTAGGGCAAGTAAAAATATTCAACGATCCGGTTGAGGCGAAGAATTTTGCTGACCAAGAACTTTGTAAGTAATGAATGAAGAGTTAAAATGTATATTGAATGGACTTCTCGTATCACAGTTTTTTTTTTCATATTGTAATATCTGTCTCTTTCTGTATATATGCCAGCGAGGGGCAGTGAGTGAAAGGAGTTTATATTTCCCTTCATGCCTTTCTTGGCCGGCGATCCCCGATGTGTATAGCTAGTATGGCAAAAATAAAAATAAATATGGTGGTTTCATGTTGTATTGTGGGGTGCGCTAACCAGTTTAAAAAGGGAGATTCAGTTAAGTTTTTCCGCTTCCAACGCGGTAAGAGACAGCGAAGAGCATGGATACGTGCAATCTACCGAAAAGATTTTGCACCAAAGGACCATTCAAGGGTTTGCAGTGCACATTTTGTTAGTGGCTGGCCTGATTACACAGACCCGAAAGATGTCGACATTGCGCCATCGGCCTTTTCTTGGTAGGTATTCGACTGCGAAGCTGCGCAATGCTCATTGCATTTCGTCATGCTTGAATTGGCTTGGCGAAGCTGGTCTTACAACCGGAAGTGCGGATGCCGAGAAAAAATCCCCTTCATCTCATCTCCCGATTTACGACAGTTTTGTGCTATAACAGATCGCTCCTATTGGGGGGACACAGACACGTCCTTTATGACAACAATTAGTCCTGGCTAGTTCGCAATCGTTTTCCTTCATTGACGCGTTTTCCAATCATCGTAATTGGCAACTGAAGACACGGTTTCTCTCCATATGCGACCCATCAGCGATGAAATCGTGGGATAAATTCAGTACAGTGGCGGAGCCAGAACTGAGAATTGGGATGCACGAAACATCCGTTTAAAACAATTATTAGTCCTGACCTGTTCTCTGTCATTTTCATATCAAAAGGTTCACTCCGAGAGCACCCCACGCTTAACAGGTGCTGCTTGTTCTCTCCGATTAAGTAAGACGGCAATCATTCATCTGGACGCGTATTTGCTGTATTTTAATCAACATTATTCAAAGTTGCATACCTGTCGACTCTCACGCAAGTAGCTTGAGCCGCACGCTTTTAATAGCCTATATAAATGCCGAGTGATACTTTTTTTTTTTATCAACCCACGCAATACCGAGTGTGAAAGGCGATATTTCATTAAAATGCGGGCCAGTTCAATCAAGGCGAAGCATTAATAAGTAAGTAATTTTTCTGGACTGAATTTAGCCCATGATTTCATTGCTGCTAGATCGCATATGCAGAGAAACCGTGTCTTCAGTTGCCAATTACGATAATTGGAAAACGCATCAATGAAGGAAAATGATTGAGGACTAGCCAGGACTAATTGTTGTCATAAAGGACCTGTCTGTGTCTGTGTCCCCGCCCCAATTCCCAGTTCTATCTGCGCCATGTGTAACGCGACAGTGCATCCAAATTTTCTGCATGTGCCGGACTGCCGTGTTATGTCAAATTTTGCTACCTATCAAAAAATCGTCGGCCTGCTGATAAAACCTCGTATCTCCAAATTGATGAGAAACAAAAACTCGTGGCCTATGTCCACTATTCTTACAAGCAAAATTAAACATTTTTTATTTATTTATATTTTAAATTATATTCATATATTTATATTTTATTTTTTATTTTGCTGTGAAGTTTATCATTTTGAAGATACGAGGTTTTATCAGCAGGCCGACGATATGCAACCTCGCGGTTCTGCGCTTGCGTACACCCAAAATCTTGGGCTGTTTCTTCACTCATATCTAAAGTATCTTGAAAAATCATAAAAATAGATTTATTTTCAGTGCGCCGTTCTACCTGTAAGCGTATAGGCTATATATTTGCATGTACACTCTTGGTTTTCCTGATAATGCAGAAATTAGATGATAATGGCGTATATGGGCATACATCTTCAAACAAACTTATCCAACTCACTATAACATCTGCTTATGCTATAATAAGCTAACAAATAGCAAAGTTACTACTGTAAACTGATTCATATTGCAATATTACGGAGAAAACAAAGACTTTACGATCGCTTGGCATTACGGTAGCATTTTTTGACAAGGCAGCACAAATTGCCAGAACACCGGGACTCGGGATGCCCCAGTTTCGTTTTGACTCGACCCAACTCGTTTTGCATACCAAGCTAGCCGGCGGTCCAACGATCGATTCGTATTTCAATCTGAATTCCAGGCCTCCCAGTGCCCGCACATTGCACTACTTTCAGTGCAGGCGATCAATACTGGATGCGAGGTTGAGTGTGTAAAGACGGTATGGGATAGCTGACTGACTCTGCGCGCAGTAAGGAAGTGAAAACATCGGTCTGAACAGCTGATTGTAGATGGCTTTTGAAGGTATTTTGGGGAGATTTTAATGACGATTTCTTTTTTTTTTTAATTTTTAGATTCGCCAAAAAAATTCGCCAAATATTTTCCTTTGTAGCCAATCATTTTTTAATTTCGCTATTGGCGAATTTGGCGAGCGCCAGCGGAAGCCCTGCTTGATATACCTTTCATCATTCATGGTGCTTTTTAAAACACGCGAGTGTCCCACGCTATATGCACTAATGCATCCCCATACCATCTGGCTTTTGACCTGAACGCTTATAACAGGAGGAGTGGTCTTTCTCCTCTTTAGCCCAGAGGACACAACGCCCATGATTTCCACCAACAATGTCAAATTCGGACTTGTCTGACCACAGGACACTTTGCCACTTTGCTACAGTCCATTTTAAATGAGCCTTGGCCCACAGAACACAGCGGCGCTTCTGGATCATGCTCAACAATGGCTTCCTTTTTGCTTGATAGAGTTTTTAGGTGGCATCTGTGGATGGCACGGCGGACTGTGTTTACAGACAGTTTTTTCTTGAAGTATTCCTGGGCCCATTTAGTAATGTCAGTGACAGAATCATGCCGGTGAGTGATGCAGTGGCGTCTGAGGGCCCGAATATTATGGGCATCCAGTAAAGTAGTGATGGCCAAACGAGGCTTTTTATGAAGTTTCGGACCCTTTTGGACCTCTCTATTGAAAATGGTTCACTACTCGAAGCTTCATTCATTGAGCACGTGGGTGACATCTGCTGGCACAGAGATTGTTGTACAGCCTTGCAAAGGTGACGCTGACGCACCTTGCGTGTGCACTTCGAGTATGTTGTATTCTGCCCTACAAAGCCTAAGTGCAGTAACTACATATTGGGTAAAATGTGAGTCACAGTTTTGGGCCTGAAAATATATGGAGGTCAGGATTTAGTCGGACAGAAATTATACCTTGGTAAATCGGTTAACCATAATCTATCATAGATGTGCTAACTATTCATTTGTTAGGACAGCAAATAAACTCCGAGGCCATTTTTTACTGTTGAAATTATTGCGTAGTTACTGCACTTAGCCTTTGTAGGGCAGTATTGTGAAAAATACTTTAAAAAAAGCTGAAATCTAACTTCGTCTTACATATGTCTGTTGTTTTTCGTCCTTACCTTAATAATTCATATTATATTATAATAACATTAATTACATCCCCAGCCTCATTGAATCCTGTAAATATTTACTCTGTCCAAAAAACATATTGTATTATGTTTTTTGATTGTGCTTGGTGTATACTGGGTGTGCTTGTGCGACTTGGGCATAATTATTATTTTTGAATAAAAATGTCTAACAGAGCGCTGTTTCATCCATCTTAAATATATTTGAATTGCGCCAATGTTTCAAAGCTCCGCCTATCGAACCAAACCGGTCAGCAGATTCAGTCTGAATGAAGTAGTGAAGTGGTTCGAACGTCATCAGTCATGTAGTTTTTCCCGATATGAAGCAAGCTCCGGCACAGCGCTTCAGAAAAATACGTTGTCATGTTTGGAGCGTGCTTCGGAGCCTTGGTATCAGCGGTAACATCACTACAGTAAAGGTCTTCGGTCTTGTCCCTTACGCACAGAGATTTTTCCAGTTTCTCAGAATGCATTATGCATTGATGAATTGAGAACTTACAATTATTGTGATTTAATAATCATTAACATTGTGTAAGAAGCTGAAAATACCAAGCGATTCTTGACATTACCCCACCCCTGCAAAATTTGTATTGGTCAAAACACATCAACAATTTTTGGAGTGGTCTTTCTACTATAATAGAGGAATCAGTAAAAAAAAAAAAAAAAAAAAAAAAAAAAAGCCACTCGCCCCGCTTCGCCAGTCGTAACATGGCCAAAATGGAACGCCCCCTATTGGCCAAACTATCTGTCTGATTCAGCTCAAAATCGAACTTGGTTTAGACCTTATGACCATATATACACATATGAAAAGGATCGGTGAAAAACTGAAGACGCTAGCTTGCAGACAACCAAAAGTTTATGGACGCATGCACGAATGCATGCACGACAGACCACCACTAAAGACCCCGAGCATAGCATAAGCCCCTTGGGCCTTTCGGCCAAGCAGGCTAAAAATAGAAGAAAATCCAAGGTGTGCCCCTGGAGATATGGGGGTTTGAACAGGTGGCAATGTCGAGAGCATTTTAGCTTTTTTTTCACATTTGGCAAGGTACTGACCGCAGTTGGTGATGAATTCATGGTGAATTCAGCCTGATTTATATTCAGCAGACACAAATGAATGAAAAAAATGCCAGAGAGCCTTTCTTGGGGGTGCTCTGGGGACCTAAACATGGAACTGCCTGAACAAAGGGCACTTTTGGTGTCCTCACAGATCCACAACCAAGAAAGATAAATTTAAAATGGACTGCATTAGGCATTAGGTTTAATAATAAAAAAGTTATGCCATGTTAAATACAAGAAAAATGTAAGTTGACGTGAATTTGTAAAAAAAATCGACACAAAACTGACGGACAGTACCCCAAGAAAATAATTCACCAAAAATTTGTTTTTGGTCCGAATGAGCTGAAATTTTGCATTTATCAGTGATATATATTTATACAGCTGCACACAAAAAATTGCAAAATTGAGAAGGTGGTGATGAGACCCATTTGATGATCCGACATGGAGTGACCCATCAGCAGGTACGTAATCAGCACATTGTTCTGAATCGGATAGTAGGTCAAAACATATGGATTCACCAGTTTGTGACAAACAAGGTTAACGAAAGCAGAACCCAAAAACTGTTTCACCTGAGACATGAAATTGACTTTGCTGTGATTATCACGTGAACAACATCACTGTCATTGCCGCCACGACGTTCAAACAGGATAACACACGTCTGCAAGCTGTGCCTGTCGCCACTGCACACCTGGTGGCTGAAAATGTTAATGTGATGCCCTGGCCCGCATATTCCTCAGATCTCAACCCTATTGAGCTAGTGCAGGACATCATGAAACGGCGCCTAGCAATACGAAGTCCACTTCTGCTCAGCAGAAACCAGTTGATCCAGGCGCTGCAGAAAGAGTGAGAACTCGTCCCATGACAGAGCCTGCGACGACTTGTGGCCAGTATGAGGCGTAGATGCACCTAGATGCACTGTTGAGGATTATATTTCAATATTTCTCATCATATTCATCAGTAGATCAATTGCCATGTTGAATAACCATAATCAATAATCATAATCAATAACCATATTATGTAAGCAGCAGTAGCGCACACACACACACACACACACACACACACACAACATAACACACACACATACAAGTAGTTTACATACGCGTAGAGGGGGGATGAGCAGTGCAAACACACAGACACATGCACACACACACACACACACCAGCAGTGCACACAGACACATGCACACACACATACACATGCAACACATGCGCGCGCGCACGCACACACACACACACACACACATACAAGCAATTCAATTCACACATGCATGAGCAGCTCACACACACATAAGCAGCGGGCTTCATTAGCTTTGATTAGTAAGCAGGCTTCTGTTTAGTTGATTCAAAAACATAATCAGGCGATGTATTTGATTTCTGTAGCTTTGATCAATATTTATTCAGTAAAATAAGTTGTTACTGAAAACATAATCAATTGAATCATTTATGTATCTACTTGTATCCTATTCATCTGGCTGTATTTTTCCTCTCTTGACTGTAATTTTCCCGTCCTTTGTAGTGATGTGCATCCTTATCTTTGCTTGAAGTTCTCAAGGTTAGTGGGCAGTGTTTTGGTTTGCCTGTCCTGTTATAGCGTGAGAATGAAAAAGCAGAAAGGCCATATTTGGAATATATTTCCTGCGATGAAGGTTTAAAAACTGGGTGTGAAAGGCAAGAAAATGGAAAGACCATATTTGGAAGATATTTCCTTTGATGAAGGTATAAAAACTGGGTGTGAAAGGCAAGATGGGAGTTCTTCTTGTGCAAAAAAGAACTCGGCTTTATATTTATCAATATGCCACAATAAAGCCTAATTGTCTGAAGAATCTGTCTCTCTCCAATTGCTTGGGGATGGGGGAACCTCATAATATGAAAATAGGTCTGAATGAAAACCACAACAGCACCTCCCGCATCAATGTTGCTGGTGGACACACTCAGTATTGAAGCCTGTAGGAGTCATCTTACTTTGCCTGATGGGTCATAGCTGATTACGTAATGAACAGTGGCCATTTTCTTTTGATTTTGGCTTTCGATGAACTGAATTGCTTGTGTAATATCTTTTGCAGAATTTAACCATATGGTATGTCACTACCTGGTGAATGAGGATAAAAATGTTTCTGACATTAAATGATGCCTTTTTATTGACTGTCAGTGTAGAGTATGAAGCTGGGTGGATTACGCTTAACATTAAGTTGCACTGCAGTTAAGCTTTGCACCGTAGCTACAGTTGCAATCAAAATTATTCAACCCCATTGCAAATTGGGTTTACTGGCAAAATTTACAAACTTTCAGCTGTTTGTGATAAACAGATACAAGAACATTTTAAATAGCTCAGCACAACCAATATTACAAGTGGGTTCTACAAAGTTTACGCAAAATGCCACTTTTAATGACTACTGCAGTCTCAAAATTATTCAACCCCCTGAATAGAATCTGTCATAAGAGCATATTTGCAAATCAGGTGTTGTCTCGAATACACCTAATGCAACTAATCAAGAGCCTCATTAGTAGCATCAGGTTTGCTTGAGATAGAGCACATCAAATACTTGCACTGGCTAGGGGTTTGTTGCTAGTGACATTTGATTGCATATCAGAGATACGGCTATCTAGAGAATTTTTCAAAAAGGTAATGGAGGAGATCATTGCCAGGCACAAACAAGGAAAAGGATCCAAAAAGATAGCACAGGCACTGAATTTTCATGGAGATACAGCTGGAAGCATAGCTCGCAAGTTCAGAGTTAAAGGAAGAGTGGCTACAGTACCAGGATGTGGCTGTAAGAGGAAGCTATCAATGGCTGCCACCAGATCCCTGAGGAGATGGGTAGTCAAAAACCCTCCAGTGACTGCAGGAGACCCGCAGCAAGACTTGGAGGCAGCAGGCACTGAGGTTTCAGTTTGCAAAGTAGGTCACATACTAAACGTTGAAGGTCTCCATGCCCCAACTCCAAGACATACACCACAGCTGATCCAAAAGCAAGCTCCAATATGCTCAAAACCATATAAATAAGCCACAGAGGTTTTGGGATACTGCTCTGTGGAGTGATAAAACAAAACTGGAATATTTCAGGCTTATGAATCAGTGGTATGTCTGCAGGAAGAATAAAGAAGCATATGCTGGAAAGTACACCCTGCCTACAGTAAAGAATTCTGGGGGCTTTTTGATGCTCTGCTGCCTTACTTCCTCTGGCACTGGAAACCTGCAAAGTGTGGAGGGCAAGATGGATTCAGTCAAGTACCACGATATCTATGGAGAAAATGTCGTGCCGTGTGTAGGGAAGCTGACGCTTGGGCATCATTGGACCTTCCAACAAGACAATGATCCTAAGCATACCTCAACATCCACCAAGGCTTTGTTTCTGAAGTCTGGAAAGATTCTAGAGTGCCCATCACAGTTGCCTCACTTGAATCCCATAAAAAATCCCTGGTAGGATTTGAAGACAGTTGCAGCACGCAAACCCTAGAGGATTAGAGAACTGGAGGCCATTATTCATGAGGACTGGGCTAAGATTCCTTGGGAATGCTGCCAAAAGATGTTGTCTGCCAATGCCTCACATCTCAAGCAGGTCATAGCAGCAAAAGGGTGCTCTACAAAGTATTAAAGATGCTTGTCATGAAGGGGTTGAATAATTTTGAGCCTGAAGTAGTCATTAAAAGTGGCATTTTGTGTTGAATTTGGAGAAGCCACTTGTAATATTTGTTGTGTTGAGCTATTTAAATTGTTTTTGTTTGATTTGTTCATTGCAAACAGCTGAAAGTTTGTAAATTTCAGCTTAACGCTGAAAAGACGGAGGTCTTGATCGTTCCCCGAGATAACATAACCCCTGTTAATTTACAAGGTATTGGATTTCTGTCCTCTGCTGTCCGCTCCAACCTTCGTACCCTAGGGGTTATCTTTGATAACTCAATGTTGTTGGACACCCATGCTAGGCAATTGTCCAGATCATGCTTTTTTCAATTGAGAAACATCAGTAAGCTTAGATCCGTAGTCTCCAATGCAGAGCTGGAGATGCTAATCCATGCCCTCGTCACTTCACATTTAGATTACTGCAATGCACTGTTCTCCCTCTTTAATAAATCCACCCTGGGCCATCTGCAGGCAATTCAAAATGCTGCCGCTAGACAGCTCACCAAGTCAAATAAACGGTCTCTTATCACTCCACTACTCATGTCCCTCCACTGGCTTCCTGTTGACTTTAGGTTCAAGTTCAAAATTCTTACCCTCAGATACAGAGCACTCCATGGTCAGGCCCCCGCATATTTGGCAGATCTCATTCATTCACACTCATCATCCCGTTCGCTCCGATCCAACAGTCTTAAACTTTTAACTGTCCCCCGTACTCTCCTCAAAACACGTGATGACCGAGCTTTTATGGTCATAGCTCCTTTGGAATGCTCTGCCCATGCCCATTAGGTTTGCTGACTCTGTGCAATCTTTTAAATGTCAACTAAAAACTTACTTGTTCAAACGGGCGTTTGATTAAGATGCTGTCTCTCATTGTTATAACTGCTGTTTTCTTAGCTTCCTGTGTATGTAGTTATTTTTTTCTATTACTACATTTTACTGTTGTTTTTTATGTGTCTGTAAAGCACTTTGTGACACTTGTCAGTGAAAAGTACTATATAAATAAAACTAACTTACTTAAATTTTGCCAGGAAACCTAATTTGCGACGGGGGTTGAATAATTTTGATTGCAACTGTAAGTTATACTGATGGATTATATTAGTTAATATTCAACCCTGTTTCCAAAAAAGTTGGGAGGCTGTGTAAAATACACAGTAAACCAGAATGCAATGATTTTCAAATTGATTAAACTGTATTTTTAATTGAATATAGTGCAAAGACAACATAATCAGACATTGCAACTGAAAAATTTTATTGTTTTTTGAACAGTATCTGCTCAATTTGAATTCATTACGAGTAATGCATTTCAAAAAACGTTGGGAATGGGGAACTAAAGACTGGAAAAGTGTGACGCAAAAAAATGCACTTGGTGGAACATCTTGCAGCGAATTAGATTAACTGGCAACAGGTAAGTAGCATGATTGGGTATAAAAATTGCATCCGAAAGAGGCTGAGTCTTTCAGATGTAGAGATGGCCAGGGCTTCACCACTCGGTGAGAGACTGAGTAACAGTTTATGAATAATATTTCTCAATGTAAAATTACAAAGAATTTGGGGATTTTGTCATCTATGGTACAAAGTATCATTAAAAGATTCAGACAATCCACAGAAGTATCTGTACACAAGGGCAAAGGCCAAAAACTAATATTGACTGGCCGAGATTTTCAGGCCCTCAGATGGTTCTGCATTAAAAACAGACAGGATTCGGTAGTGGAAATCACTGCATGGACTCAGGGACACTTCTGAAAACCAGTCTGAACACAGTTTGTCGTTGCATTCACAAATGTGAGTTAAAACGCTACCATATTAAACAAACCAAGCTTATTTCAGATCGATTGAAGCATAGTGGAAAACTTCCCTGTGGTCTGATCAATCAAAATGTGGAATTCTTTTTGGAAAACATGGACACTGTGTCCTTCGGGCTCAAGAGGAGACGGACTATCCGGCTTGTTCTCTGTGCTCAATTCAAAAGTCAGCATCCTTGACAGCAGGGGGTGCATTGGGCAACTAGCACATCTGTGAAGACACCATTAATGCTGATTGAAATGAATACAGATTTTGGAGCAAAATAATATTGCTCATTTCGGCAAGACAATGCTGAACACCACACTCTGCACGCATTACAACATGACTTCGTAGTAAAAGTCTGGGTGCTAAAGTGGTCTGCCTGCAGTCCAGTCCTGTCACCCACTGAAAATATTTTATAAAGACTAGTACAGTGCCTGTAGGAAGTATGTATTCCTATAGAAAAGTGGGAGCTTAAGTAGCTTTTTCATGGATGGCCAAATGAGGCTTTGTTAGCTTCTGAGACCAGCGTTTATTTGTCAGAGGAAGATAGGGACAAAATGAACTGCTAACGCAGCATTTCGAACGGTATGTAGCAATAGGTTAGAAACGCTAGCAAGTGAAATCACAGGGAAGAGAATGGACAGTGGTCTCAAAATTAATGCGATAAAGCAACGAATAGCCTATCCACAAGCGCATGGTATAAAAAACTCCGGGAGTATCAATCAAGACTGCACATACGCAGTGCTTTAAATCGTAAGAAGACGTGGACATGAAAATAAAATATTGAAAAAATGCTTTCATATGAGAACTTTAGGCAATGTTTTAGTCAATCAGACCATGTTCTAGCCATGTCAGCAAGCACGATCAGCAGATGAGAACAGCGTGGTGAAACTTAAGAAATAGCCTACTTACAGATGAGAATCCCATAAGCCTATGCAAACTTTCCGGTGACCAAGAGCAGTATAGCAGTAGCATATGGGATTCTTTTAACTTTTTTTCCTGAGGCGTGGCTATAGCTGAGAGCGAGAGCGCAAACTTTTCTCTTGAGGTGTGGCTATAGCTGAAAGCGCGACAGGCTAGATAGGTTACACAGGCGTGTGGGATTGTAACTTTTTGATAATTAATTGAAAAAGCTTCAAAATGAAGGATGCACACCATCGTGCCATGTGCAAGCCATATCTGAAAGCTTAGGCCGAGCTGACAAACAGTCAGAGATATGCGAGCCACAGACAACAGATAGACGCTTCTTGCTTTATAGATAGATATGACAAAGGAGGCTGCAAAGTGTTGAGCGGCTGAAATCCAGCATCAAGCAAGAATGGAAAAACGTTTTCAAAACTACGGCAGTTGGTCTCTTTAGTTACCAAACATTTTCAGAGTTTTGTTAATAGATGGTTTGATGCAACACAGTGGTAAACATTCCACTGATCCAACTTTTTTTGAAGATGTCGCTGGCATCAAATTCAAAATGAGCTATTAAGCCATCCGCTTGACAGTTTTGTATTTGGTTTAATGAAACTTTTGCCAGACCTCCATGATTTTGTTAAAAACTTTTGTTAACAATGGAAATTATTGCATTTACCGAATTGGCCAGCTTTTCCACCCTTCTGGTTGAAGAAACTTGTTCTGCCTCACGATCTAGCTGAAAATATTAGCCAGCTAGCCAGCCAACAAAATAGCCTGGCCCACGCTTACCTTGTGAAATATTTTAGACTGGCGGGATTTTAAAAAATTGCTCTGTATTGCCAAAACATACCTAGTTAGATCATTGGAAATCAAGGCATGTTTGATGACTCACCTTTTCCTCTTGCTGGTTGCTCTCTACAATTCAACCTTTGGGTGTAATCTGATAACCGATGTTTCAGCAGTGCTGACATTGCTGTACTTGCTAATAGCAGAGCTGCTCCAGGGCAAAAAACTGGATGCCACCTCTCCCTCTTCAGAAACATGGCTGGCCGTCATAGGTGGTTAACAGATTTAGACGCAGCAATACTCTGTATTACAACCCCAATTCCAAAATAGTTGGGACAAAGTGTAAATTGTGAATAAAATCAAAATGCAATGACTTTCAGATCACATGAGCCAATATGTTATTTACAATAGAACATAGATAACATTTCAAATGTTGAAACTGAAACTTTATCCACAAAATGAGCTTATTTCAAATTTTCTGGCTGCAACAGGTCTCAAAAAAGTTGGGAAAAAGGCAAAAAAGGGCTGAAAAAGCAATTAATATATAAGAGAATCAGCTGAAAGAACATTTGGCAAGTAATTAAGTTAACTGGCATCAGGCGTGCAACATGATTGGCTATAAAAGGGATGTCTTAGAGAGGCTGAGTCTCTCAGAAGCAAAGATTGCCAGAAGCTCTCAAACCTGCGAAGGCTTGCGTAAAAAAATTGTGGGAATACTTTAAAAATGATGTTCCTCAGCGTCAAATTGCGAAGGCTTTGCAGGTCTCATCATCGACAGTGCATAACATCATCAAAAGATTCACGGAAACTGGAAAAATCTCTGTGCGTAAGGGACAAGGCCGAAGACCTTTACTGGATGCCCGCGATCTTTGGACCCTCAGACGCCACTGCATCACTTATCGGCATGATTCTGTCATTGACAAATGAAGTCCGTCGTGCCATCCACAGATGCCACCTAAAACTCTATCAAGCAAAAAGGAATCCGTTGTTGAGCACGATCCAGAAGCGCCGCTGTGTTCTGTGGGCCAAGGCTCATTTAAAATGGACCGTAGCGAAGGGGGACAAGATGGCGCCGTAGAGTGAGCAGCACTATACGCCAGCTCCAGTGTCATTTATCCGTTTATATGTAAAATATTCAGGTTTGTACCGTGTAAAGGTACAAAAAAGTTGTAAAGGAGGCATAACATGAACCTAGACACTTATTTCATGCAAAAGTCAAGTAATATGGATAAGACATTGAAAAAGAAGTCGAAGACTCCCGGGAAACCTGATGCTAAAGCCGAGTCGATGGAAGCTAGTTCAATCGAGCCGAACATCATTCAGGCGCTGGACAATGTGACTGATAGCCTCACCAAGGTAATTGAAAATAAAATTTCCTCAGTATTGGAGGCCATTAGGGAACAGACTTCAGAAATACATGCAGTCGCCACGCGTGTGGGCGAAGCTGAAAAGCGAATTGCTGATGTTGAAGAGAATGCTACAGCCTCAGAAGCTAGGATAGCATCTCTGGAAAAACAAGTACGCGACATGCTCGAACATATCGATGATCTCGACAACCGAGGCCGTAGATGTAACGTGCGTGTGGTCGGCTTACCTGAGGATTCAGAAGGGAAAGATCCAATGTCATTCCTGGAAACATGGATTCCCAGACACCTCCAAATGACTGTGAAAGGTGGGCGATTGAAGCTGGACCGCGCTCACAGATCTATGGTTCCAAAGCCTGCTCCAAATCAACGTCCGCGTCCATTAATACTGAAGTTCCACAACTTTCAGGACAAACGGCGAAAGTGATGGAGGCGGCATCGCCGGCTCGGATCCGCAGCGATGAAGGTAACTCCGCTCCCAAAAGGCCCAAAGTTTCCTTCTTCAATGACTACTCTCATGGAGGTGGTTAGGAGACGCAAGACATTTGATGACACAACGATCCGATTAAAGAAAATGAACGTGGACTATGCCTTGCTCTACCCTGCCACTTTGAGGGTGACGGTTGGCGGGAAGCAAAGGAGATTTGACTCTCCGGGGGCTGCCGCATCGTTCGCACTATCACTGGAAGAAGGACAAAAGGTATGAGACTGACCGAACAGAATCCGGACTCAGACAATGACTAGGCTACTGCCGATAAATGCAACTTTTGAAAGCCTCCTGTTCGCCTTACAAATATACTTTATTTGAATGATAGGCACTGTAAGCCGGCTGAAGTGTTATTTTCGATTTTTTTTTTTTTTTAAATATTGTGGGGTTTTTTTTTTAAGGCTAAGCGCCACAGAGTGGGGGTGTAGCCCAATAATGCAGAGGAATGTGGACTGGGTGGCAAGCTTTTTAGTCTTGCCTTTCAAGAAGTTTGGAGCTCCCTGCAGGTTAAGTAGCAGGGATAACCCCCTTGTGTATTTAAGTTTATGTTTTTTCCTGTATAATAGTTTTTGTTCAGGTTTCTTTTATTTTCTTTCTAATTGGCTCAGTGATTACATGCTGATGTATTGGGTAGATTACATGGTCACAGCATACTCTCTATACTTAATGGGTAGAATAAGACAATATGGCAAGTGATAAGTTACGTCTATGTACATGGAACATAAGAGGAGTTCATAATCCTGTTAAAAGAAGGAAAGTACTAAGTTCTCTGAAAAAGGGGCAAATTGATATCGCTCTTTTGCAAGAAACACACTTAAACAATGATGAGCACCTGAAACTGCAACAGGGTGGTTTTAATCAAGTATTTTTTTCTTCATTCACCTCAAAAAGTAGAGTGGCGGCCATATTAGTGAGAAAGACTCTGCCGTTTTCAATGCTAAACTGTATTAAAGATAAAAGTGGCAGGTATGTTATTGTAAAGGGTGTTTTACAAGGTACAGTAATTTCTATATTGAATGTATACTTTCCACCTGCACACCCCTCTGACTTTATAACTAAGGTGTTCTTAGAATTCTCTGAGATCCAATCAGATATTGCCATTGTAGGCGGTGATTTTAACTGCATAATGAATCCTCTTATTGACAGACTACCTCCTACGGCTATGGCCCTCTCAGCACAAGCTAAAGCACTCTGTTCTATCTGTGAAGAATTAGGATTTGTTGATATCTGGAGAGCAATTCACAATGCTGACAAAGCATACACGTTTTTCTCTGCACCTCATGGGAGTCACAGCAGGATTGATTATTTTTTTTTACCAGGGTTCTCTATGCATAGGGTTCTGTCTTGCTCTATTGACAGCATTTTGATTTCTGACCATGCCAAGGTGATTCTAGACCTCTCCTTCAAAGGTGTAAATAGAGGAGTGAGATGTTGGAGATTAAATACGTCTATTTTGAAAGATCACACTTTTAGCACATACTTTACTACTGAATTTGGATATTTTCTTTCCACCAACACTCAATCCACAGATAATTCTTCCCTAATATGGGAAACTGCTAAAGCATATATTAGGGGGTTGATTATTTCTTTTTCATCCAGTAAAAAGCGGCTTAAAACGGAAAAGCAAAATTTGTTAATGGCAGAACTTAAACAAAAAGAGAGGGCTTATGTTGAATCCCCATCTCCCTCTATTTTGTCAGAAATATCCGCAATCAAAACAACCTTGGATAGTCTCCAACACAAGACGAGGAAGTTAAAATTAGATTTATTAAACAAAAAATGTATGAACATGGGGATAAACCTGGGAAATACCTTGCTTATCTCACAAAAAAAAGAGCAGACACACAAACCATTGCAGCCCTACGTGATGCCCAAGGCAAACATGTATATGATAATAAGCTTATATGTGACACATTTAAGATATTCTATCAAAATCTTTATTCTTCTGAGCAGCCAAGTGATGCATCTATTTTGATGGATAAGTTCTTTACCCAACTGAAATTGCCCACTATATCATTAGAGCATAAACTTGTACTTGACTCCCCAATCTCTAGAGAGGAAGTAATTCATGCCATAAGATCACTGCAGAATGGTAAAGCCCCTGGACCCGATGGGTTCAGCAGTGAATTCTACAAAGAATTCACAGGTTTATTAGTAGACCCTATGGTTAACATGTTTAATGACTCATTCTCAAATGAAGAGTTACCCCAAACATTGAGAGAAGCAAATATTTCCCTCATTCTGAAAAAAGGGAAGTGTCCAGAATCCTGTGCTTCCTATAGGCCCATATCCCTTCTAAATGTAGACCGAAAGATTCTGGCTAAAATTTTGGCCATGCGTCTTGAGGGTCTTCTACCTAAAATCATTAAAGAGGATCAAACTGGATTTATAAAGGGGCGAAACTCTTATAACAATGTTAGGCGTCTCCTCAATGTTATTCAGGTTTTTCAGTGTAGAAAGGCAGAGGGCCTAGTGATTTCTCTAGATGCAGAGAAGGCCTTTGACCGAGTTGAATGGTCTTACTTATTTTCCTGTCTGGATAAATTTGGTCTTGGGGATAATTTCATAAGATGGGTGAAGGTATTATATAATAACCCCCAAGCTGCTATTCTTGCTAATGGGGTCAGGTCGGATGGGTTTTCTGTCCATAGAGGAACGAGACAAGGTTGTCCCTTGTCTCCTCTATTGTTTGCCTTGGCTATTGAACCGCTGGCAGAGGCTATAAGGACGTCACCTTCTATTCAGGGCTTACAAATGGACAAAATGCATCATAAGATAAGCCTTTATGCTGATGATGTTCTAATTTATATATCAAGACCAGAAACATCAATACCTGCATTACTAACTGTTATTGACTCATTTAGTGATTGTTCTGGATACAAAATTAATTTGGCAAAATCAGAGGCTATGCCGCTGGGGAATCTAAATTCAATACTTAAAACACTGCCCTCTTTCCCCTTTAAGCGGTCTCAAGGAGGTTTTACCTATTTAGGTGTGTTCATAACCCCTACATTTAACCAAATGTATAAAGCTAACTTTGTTCAATTGTTTGAGAAGGTTAGGCATGATCTGGAGCGTTGGAGCTCTTTACCAATCTCCTGGCTAGGACGTATAGCTTTGATAAAAATGAACATATTGCCAAGACTCCTCTACCCTATTCAAATGATTCTGGTTTTGTTTTCAAAAGGAGTCGTGAAAAGACTAAATGGCTGGCTGGCTGCATTCATTTGGAGCAAGCGCAAACCAAAGTTAAAGGTGGCTACGTTGCAACTGCCAAGCACAGAAGGTGGTTTAGACCTACCAAATTTTAGGGTCTATCAACTTTGTGCTCATATGTGATATATTTGTGATTGGGTCTTAAATGATGCAACTTCTGTCTGGCTAGATATTGAATCCTCCCTATCAAAATATCCACTAAGAGATTTGCTGTTTATTAAGAATTTTAAAACTATCAGGTTGTGCTGTGACAATATTGTCACACTCAACACAATTAAGGCTTTGCGATTAATACGTAGACTTGAAGGGAGATCAAAACTGACTTCAGTTTTTACCCCTATCCAGAATAATCCTGATTTCCAGCCAGGACTACTTGACGCTGGTTTCAAACAATGGCGTAACTGTGGCATTTGCGTGCTGAAACATTTGTTTTCTGATAACAAATTGATGTCATTTAATCAAGTGGTTGAGAAATACAATATACCCAGATGTGACTTTTTTCGCTATTTACAGATAAGACATTATGTATGTCACGGCACAACTCTAATTGACAACCCGGAGGTCTCACCCCTTGAGAAAGTGTTATTTGGAACAGTTGGGAGGCGATCTATCAGTCTACTCTATAGAGATATGCGGGCTAAGCCAACTATAGACTTACAAGTACTTAGAGAAAAATGGGAAACTGAACTGTCTGTTTCAATCAATGAAAATGAGTGGGAGGATATTTGGACCTATGCTAAATCAATCTCAGTTTGTAATCGTGCTAAGTCGATACAGTTTAAGATCTTGCATAGGATGCATTTATCCCCTAGCCGCAGACATCGTTTTAACCCCACTTTATCACCATTGTGTCTTAAATGTAAAACAGAGGTTGGTACTTTGACGCATTGCCTTTGGTCATGCCACAAACTGCAAAGATTCTGGTCTAATGTTCTGACAGAAATGGAAAAGATATTAGGTCTGAAACTAGAGATGGATCCGAAGTCTCTCATTTTAGGTCTACCTGCTAGATTTGTAATGCTTAAGAATCAAAGACTCTTCTGTATTCTTACATATGCAGCCAGGAAGAATATTTTATTGCAGTGGATTAGTGATAAAGAGCCCACCGTTAAGGGCTGGCATAATGTCCTTTTTGATTTGGTACCTTTGGAATATTTGACATGTGTGATACATTCAAAATCAAATCAGTTTTATAAAGTCTGGGAGCCTTATCTGAATTATCTGGACCCCAGTGTCTCTGATATTCTGTTACAGGGATTCTCTGTAAGGTCTTAAGGGAGAGTGTTTTGCTGTGTATTTTTCTTTCTATTTTCATTATCACATTGTATGTGTGTAATTGAGCTGCTGTTCAGTAGTTGTTTTTTTGTGTTGGTGTGTGTGTATTTGTTTGTTTGAAGTATGTTTGCAGAGTATGACTCCCTTAGGGGAGTTAACAAAGCCATTTTGTAATTGTTGTATAAAAGTGAAAACCAATAAACATACTTAAAAAAAAAAAAAAAAAAAAAATGGACCGTAGCAAAGTGTCCTGTGGTCAGACAAGTCCAAATTTGACATTCTTGTTGGAAATCATGGGCGTCGTGTCCTCCGGGCTAAAGAGGAGAAAGACCACCCCTCCTGTTATCAGCGTTCAGTCCAAAAGCAAGCATCTCTGATGGTATGGGGTTGCATTAGTGCATATGGTGTGAGACACTTTGCATGTTTTAAAAAGCACCATGAATGCTGAAAGGTATATAAAGGTTTTAGAGCAACATATGCTCCCCTCCAGACAACATCTATTCCAGGGAAGGCTTTGTGTATTTCAGCAGGACAATGCAAAACCACATATTGCAGCTATTACAACAGCATGGCTTCGTAGTAGAAGAGTCCGTGTGCTGAACTGGCCTGCCTGCAGTCCTGATCTTTCACTGATTGAGAACATTTGGTGCATAATTAAAGGAAAAGTCTTTCAAAGGAGACCCAAAACTCTCCAGCAGCTGGAAGCCTGTATTTAAAAAAGAGTGGGATCAAATTCCAATGGCTAAACTCAAGAAACTTCTCTCCTCAATGCACAGACGCCTCCACTCTGTGTTAAAAAGAAGAGGGGATGCTACACCATGGTAAACAGGCCCCTGTCCCAACTTTTTTGAGACCTGTAGCAGCCATCAAATTTGAAATGAGCTCATTTTGTGGATAAAATTGTAAAATTTCTCAGTTTCAATATTTGCAATGTTATCTCTGTTCTATAGCGAATAAAATACTGGCTGGGGTGATTTGAAAGTCATTGCATTTTGATTTGGGTCATTCCATGCCAAACTGAACAGGGCTCCCAGCCTTACCCCCTACGATTTCTGTGAAACCTATTTTAAGAATAGCCCTTAGGACCAATAATGAGTTGCCCAAATTTCAGCGCCAACGGTGCAATAGTTTTTGAGATACACGCCTTTGAAATTTGCCGACCACGCCCATAGTGCCATTTTGCTTGATCCCAGGTCAATGTTTAGAGGGCCGTATCTCTGTGCGCATCAGTGCAATTCGCTAAATCTTTTCCCACCTATGACAATACATTGTTGGCTTTTGGAATTCGACATCAGAAATGTTGCCGCTTGTGTTATGTTAAAACAAGAATTGTGGAAAATGCTACTTAAATTTGCATACCAACATTTTCCAAAGGATTTTCCAGACAGAATTTTTTATACAGCATGTTCACATTCTCAAACCTGTCTTTCTAGTCACACTGTTTATCGGCGTGGTAACTACCAAAATGCGTTGTGACCCTCCAGTCCATTTGGTTTAGTAAAATCGAAGGTTTGAAATGTGTCATGTCAGTAAAAATCCTAAATTAGCATATTTTTCAAAGTGGTAAATGGTAATGTCGACAGTTAAAATTTGCTGAAAAAGTTTCATTCAAGTAATCTCTTATCCTTTATGTCCATGTATACCAAGTTCCATCGACTAGCCGAAACTCCTTCAGGTAAAAATTGATAGGACAACTATCCTTGATCAATGAAATGCTAATTAATCCAAGGAGTGTTTTTTATCTTAAAAAAACCAAAAAATTCAACAGATATTGGTAGCAGGTTACACTATACAACAATTAAAGCCACGTTTCTTAGCATTTAAAATAAATTGGTGCGTTAATATTTTTAATTAAAAGAAATATCAAGACTTCAAGATGAGCAATTTTAAGATGCTTTATTGATGACGCAGGACAATTTGTTATAGAGAGAGATCATAAATTTCCTAGTTAAGGAGATAGAACAATTCGGTTTCACTTTGTAAATATGTTTTTCAGGAGTACAACCAGATTGTTTGAAGTAAACTTCAGTAGTATTTGATGTTTAATTTACATTTTGGGTTTTTGGTCATGTGGTGCATTTCAAACTTTTGTTTTAGTCGAGCCAAACCGAAGTCAAGGGGCCAAATGCGTTTTGGTACTTACAAAGTCGATATACCATGTATCTGTTTACGATCTGTGATATTTTAAGGCTATAAGTAGAAAACTATTAAAAGCCACCCCTTTGGATTAATTAGCATTTTCATTGTGATCAAGGATAGTTGTCCTATCAATTTTTACCTGAAGGAGTTTCGGCTAGTCGATGGAACTTGGTATACATGGACATAAAGGATAAGAGATTACTTGTATGAAACTTTTTCAACAAATTTTAACTGTCGACATTACCATCACCACTTTGAAAATATGCAAATTTAGCATTTTTTCTTTTTTTTAAAGATTATTTTTTGGGAATTTTTCCTTTATTTGATAGTTATATAGTGTAGAGAGACAGGAAGGTTGGGGAGAAGAATGGGGGAAGACATGCAGCAAATGACCCGAGCCGGAATCGAACCCAGGTCGCTGCGGGAAGGACACAGCCTTTATGGTACACGCGCTTAGACCAATGAGCCACTTGGGCGCCAGCAAATTTAGCATTTTTTCTGACATGACACATTTCAAACCTTTGATTTTACTAAAGCAAATGGACTGGAGGGTCCTAAGGGCTATTCTTAAAATAGGTTTCACGGAAATCGGAGGGAGTAAGGCCGGGAGCACTGTTCAGTTTTGCGTGGAATGACCCATTTTATTCACAATTTACACTTTGTCCCAACTATTTCGGAATTCGGGTTGTACATTCAGAAATACTACAATTCTATTTATCAATGCTGCAGCTTAACTGAGGCAGTCTTTTTCTTCACGCCTAGCCATGTCGTTATTAGAGACTAGGCGTGCCTCTCAATGCCCTCCGTTTCACTGAAATCCTCTTGCATATACGACTAAAATGCACTCACACATGCATTACTGAAATTTGGCGATGGGTCGGGCTGCGGATCTCATGCTTACAGGCTTGTGTTTGAAGGAAGATCAAGTCAAAAATAAAGTTTGGAAGTTTCATGTTTCAGTCTATTATTTTATTGATGCATTGATGATGATGATGATGATGGTTATTATTATTATTAGTATTATTTTTATCATTTTTGTAGCCCCAAGACAAAGGCGGGACTACTATGGATTTAGCCTTGTCACACATCCGCTGCCGCCATAGAGATTTCCTTGTGGATGCTCTACAGGCCACAAATTTTAGATTATTTCTTTTAAATTTGGTACGTATGTGGGCAGTGGTTAGGACACCGCGCTTATCGATTTTGGTTGCCGTGGTAGTATAATTCACTGAATAATAGACAATTTTGAGTCAAAAATAAGCCAGAAGGAAAAATTTGGGACCGACATGTCCAGTTATTATTATAATTATTATTAATTAACCTTCCGGCTCAGATGAGCTTATTTATTTTAAAAGACAACATTTTTTTAAAAATTAATATGAAAAAATGTTTGAGTCAGTATATTTTTCATCAATGTTTTGATTATTCCTATTATAATGAATTATTATTCCTTATGATTTCAAAGGGCTAAGAAGCCAATATACTTTGAAAATATTTCATTGACAGTTGCAAGAGAGTCTGTGAACCCTTCTGAATTTTCTGTATTTCCGCACAAATGTCAACTACAGAGGAAGCCACTGATAAAAAATTTTTTCCTGCCATTTCAGGTTTGACAAACCCACTGGTTGAACAGAGCGAGGTGCATGGAGGGGGGGAATACTGCATAACTATACTGATAAAGCAGAGGCTCCCTCTGTGGACTCTTGCCATGAACAGCACTCTTGTTTGGTGTCATTCTTATTGTGGACTGATACAGATGTCAGAAGATGCAAGACGTTCTTTAAGCTCCTCAGCTGTCATCCTTGGATTTTATTCACCTTCTTGCACCACATGCTCTGACAGTGATCTTTGCTGAATGGTAACTATAAAGGAGTGTGGCAATGGTGCCGAATGTTCTCTGTCTGTATATAGTCTAACTGACTAGACTGATGGAAATCAGAGTCTTTGAAAATGCATTCATAACCTTTCCCAGCCTTGTGTGCAAAAGATTTTCTCCTGAGCTCCTCTAAAGCTTCTTTTGCGGGGGGCACATTTCACTTCTACAGAACTCTGTTTTGAGGGTCAGACTTCATTGATAACCAAACTTGGGTCTTTCTGTTTCAGGACACGTCTAACTTGCCAGGATGTAGTCTCATGTCACTGTAACATTTAACTCCAATTTCCCAATTGAAAAAAATTATATCAGAGGTTTACATGCTTTTTACATGCCGTGTTTTAAATGGTTGAGCAGCATATTCAATAAAGACATGTAAAAGTAAAATTTTTTAGCTCCACTGTGACGATAGTCACAGTCAGCGGAGCTTTTCTAATGCTGAGTTGTCCGGCGTCCATCTGTCCGTCCGTCCGTCTGTGTATCCGGCGTCAACTTTTCACTTCAAATTTTAATCTCTCAAAAACTGTCATAACTTTTTTTCAAATTTGGTGTGAGCCTTCCTTATGATATTCTCAATACTCACTGTGAAAATTAGAAAATTCTACGTCCTGGTTTTTGAGAAATTAAGCATCTTGGACTTAGAAAATCAGTGTTTGTGCTCATTTTTTCAGTCTTTCATTAATATCTCAAAAACTGTCTGATAACTTATTGTCTACTTTGTTGTGAGCCTTCCTTATGATGTTCTGATGATCCCCTGCAAAAATGAGAAAATTCTACATCCCGGTTTTTGAGCAATTCAGCATTTTGGACTTAGAAAATCAGTGTTTGTGCTCATTTTTTCTGTCTCTCATTAATATCTCAAAAACTGTCTGGTAACACTTTTGCTTCGCTGTGACCATAGTCAGCAGTCAGCGGAGCTTTTCTAACGCAGACTCGTCCAGCGTCCATCTGTCTGTCCGTCCAGCGTCAACTTTTCACTTCAAATTTGAATATCTCAAAAACTGATAACTTTTTGTCTAATCTGTTGTGAGCCTTCTTTATGATGTTCTGATTATCCCCTGTGAAAATTAGAAAATTCTACATCCCGGTTTTTGAGCAATTCAGCATTTTGGACTTAGAAAATCAGTGTTTGTGCTCATTTTTTCTGTCTTTCATTAATATCTCAAAAACTGATAATATTTTTGCTTCGCTGTGACCATAGTCAGCAGTCAGCGGAGCTTTTCTAACGCAGACTCGTCCAGCGTCCATCTGTCTGTCCGTCCATCGTCAACTTTTCACTTCAAATTTGAATATCTCAAAAACTGTCTGTTAACTTTTTGTCTAATCTGTTGTGAGCCTTCTTTATGATGTTCTGATTATCCCGTGAAAATTAGAAACTTCTACGTCCCGGTTTTTGAGAAATTCAGCATTTTGGACTTAGAGAATCAGTGTTTGTGCTCATTTTTTCAGTCTTTCATTAATGTGTCATGTGTTAATATTGCAATAGTTTTCAAGGCTTCTGAAACTAAGTTATGACATGGACATTTCAGTCATCCTCAGCAGAGCTCTCTAGGCCGACAGGCCTCTTGTCTTTGTTTGTTAAAGGGGACCTATTATGCTACATCTCCAAATTTATATTTTGATCTTGGACTCCCCTAGGGTACTCCTGATCGTTCAAAGTCCAAAAAAGGGTCCTTATTTAGCTCATAGTGCCATCCTTAAAAAACCCCATTTGTAGGCCATTGTAGCCTCTGCCTGAAACACTTTGTTTGGGTGGCTCTTCCGCTATGGCCCCCATGTGCCCACTTTCTTCTGATTGGCCAGCTCTGTGGAGGGCGGAGCTGGGTGGGACTCAGCAGGACGCAGTTTTCCGGGTCCGCCTCCTTAGTGTGAAAAGTGAGACGCCTCTACCATCTGAGCTAAGGAATCGGCGGGGAAATTCCGCAATCAAACGCAGTGCATGTGTATAGATCTAATGAAATGAACTTGTTCTAATAAACGCAGCGGCGAAAGTGGAGGATGCAGTGCAAAAGTCTGGCAGCTCAAGCTCGAATTTGCTATCTACCTACGGCTACTATGGTGAGTACACCGGTTTTTCTACTCTATAGCTAGGATTGAGGGAAAGCTAGAATCCACCCCGTACAGACACATTTGTAGAACGGGTCGACATATCCAAGTGAAGACCGGAGACCGTACAAATCCGGTGGGTCTGAGTTCAGAGGGAAACATGGACAGTGAGGAGCAGCAAAAATTGGACCAACAACTTATGGACTGCCTCGGTGTGTATTATAAGAACCCGCTGGTTCGTGTGCATAACTGTGGTGTGTCGTTAGCGTGGAGTAGCGAACAGCTTCTGCGCTGATATATGACGGAGGGGCGAAAGCTCCAGGCTAAACGGCCTTTTCGGAAATTGCCTGTGGTAGTGGTTTACTTATTGCGTTGGCATGACCAGCGTTTGCTCGTGGAAAATGGGCACGTTAAGTCGCTTTCACACCGGACACGAAACAAATTTTTCGCGCGAGGGATTACATTCAAAGTCAATGCATTGTCTTTGCATTGACTTTGAATGTAATCTGTTGCGCGAAAAATTCGTTTCGCGTGCGGTGTGAAAGCGCCTTAACGCGCCCATAACGCGTGTATTTGTGTCTTAGATTACATTCAAAGTTAATGCAATCGCGCTAAAAATTTGTTTCGCGTCCGGTGTGAAAGCGGCTTAACGCGCCCATAAGGCGTGTATTCATGTCTTTGCATTGACTTTGAATGTAATCTGTAGCGCGAAAAATTTGTTTCGCGTCCAGTGTGAAAGCAGCTTTATGGATAGTACTGGACAGCTAGAGAGCGCTCCGGTTATGTTATGAACATAACACAGGTTTTACAGACCGTACAGTTAGCGTGGACAGTTGCTTATGTGGAGCTAGCGAATCTATAACTTCTACTGGAAAGACTTTCCGATTCAATCTCCGCCTTTTTC
The DNA here is from genome assembly GCA_029692085.1 of Gymnothorax javanicus. NCBI lineage: Eukaryota > Metazoa > Chordata > Actinopteri > Anguilliformes > Muraenidae > Gymnothorax > Gymnothorax javanicus. The sequence goes on along the minus strand of CM056193.1, from coordinate 122,423,861 downwards.
AGCATTTTATTAGCCAGAACAATTTCTAAAGGGGGATGAAATTATGCCACGGCAATTCTGGAGGGAAATCGTTTGTTATACCAGACACGTTAGAGCTTGTGCGTTTCGCATTGCTTTCACCGCGGGAGCATCAGAGAGCTAGCCCAGATATTGGTGAAGTATCCCGCTGATCCCGGTCAAGGATAAGTGAAGCGATCACAAGCAGCCGTAAACAAACCCAAACACATATCTCAAGGTCTGCAAAACCTATGTCTGGTCTAACTGCAGCCTTTTCAGCCCAATTTTGCAGACACATACAACACCTCTCTGGTTAGCTTCAACTGTAGCAGCTACAGTCAGGCAACGTTATGATGAAACTGCCACACTGATGCTTACCGAAGTAACACAAGCATACCGATCAGAATTACTGCATATAAGTTAACCAGGAGCATTTTTAAGTAGCACAGAACGCGAACTAACATGCAGTAGCTGGTAACCGAGCGGTCATAACAACCAAAGACAAACCCTTGCAATGCAGGTCTTGCAGACAGCAAGTTCCGTTACCGTGGACAGTTGTACCAAGCATCCAAATTACAAACAAGTATAAAAAGTTAGCTTCTAATGAGGTTTATGTTCACACACCTTCTGTTGAATTTCCCCTGATAGTACTCTTGCATATTTAGGACACAAACATTAGCAACAGTAACTTGGCTACCTTAGCCGCAGTGCTACAGCCTCAATCAACAGGCTATCACGTTCGGTAGGCTTATGCAGTAAAGCAACTTATATCTTCTGCGTCTGTGATTCACGGACAGTCGCGACCGATCCAGGCTTTATCTTCAGATATTTTACAAAGCCTGTGTTTTAGGCCAGTTGTTAGTGCCAACTATTGTTACCGGTCCTGCTAGCCACCCATAACATGTTAGCTTCACTTACATTATTTGCTGTTATATCGTTACTTACAGCTTGTGGCTCCGAGCGCTTGATCGATGCAACTGCTTCAGGTTTGAGAAGCAGCTGAAACGCTTATCCTGTGTCGAATTATCCTTTATTGACAAAGCTGTCTTTGGTGAAATGCTGAGCACAAACGGCTAACGTTCCCTTTGGTCGTGGCTGTTTGCTGCCAGCAAACAAAAAAAGCTACCCACTGATTTCTGGTGGCATCATCTTTTGGAAGAGAAATAGATGCTTTTCTTCGCGTCCAAAAGTAAACGGACAAGCAGCTTTGGGAGAGATACTGACAAAACTGCACCTCAAATGATCTGCGGTTCTTCTTTTGTATTTCCAAAAGTGTAGACGCTACTAAGGCACAGTATGATCCGCGATTGTTTGTGCCTGCTAGAATAGTTTCCGGTGTGGGCAGGTCCAGTGCCGTGATTGGCTCTAGCTAGGTCTGTATTAATTGGAAGGCGCAACCTGACATCAGGTTTTGCCCAGATCTCGTGAAGATCTTGGGACGAGCTGTTCAGAGAGGAAATCACGTTCACAAAATCACGTTCTTGGATTACGGCAAAACCCCTGTATCTTATGGTTAGAAACTTTTTAGAGGTTGAGTATGGACATCCAACATTATAACATTACTTATATGTATTAAAAGAAGGATCAGCATAATAGGCCCCCTTTAAACACGCTGTGACTATATTGTCATGGCTTGTTAAAGATCAGATTATATTTTTTTCAGAAATGCACATAACTCAGAGGGGTTCACAAAGTTTTTTTTTTTTTTTTTTAACTATGTCAGTGTATTATTTTATGAATCCCTTTGATTAACTTTTATGATTTTTTTGCTTAAAGTTAACATTTTATGAATTGCACGTGAATATTATCCACTATTCATTTGCCACTAAACACCTGTCTTAATTTTGAAGGTTCACAGGTTTTGAGGTGTGTCAGAGGGTTTCAGTAGAGTAAGTGAGATGTGTAATGTTGAGTGCGTTGTAATTTCTATGAGAGGTATTCAGTAGTGTGTGTGAGAAATTTTAAATATCGTGTGTGAGTGGTTTAATTTTCAGTAGTTCGTGTGTGAGGTTTTCAATTGTGAGTGAGTGTGTGTGTGTGTGTGTGTGTGTGTGTGTGTGTGAGGCAAGTTTGAATAGTTGCCTATATGCAGGACGGGCTCTGGCCACTTCAGTACTGAGGGCAAAATTAGGATTTGGAGCTGTCCACCCCCCCAAAGACCGTAACTGCAATATATGGGCAACTGCCATCAGACACACCACAACAGTTTAATTATTTCTCAAACAAACACCAAATGAAATAGTGCGATATAGCAATATAAAAATAGAGTGGAAAATAGAATATATCTATTGTTCTTAGATTTTTTACATTTATTTGGATTTTCGCCATCCTTAGAATCAGTACATTACCAAGGACAGCAATATTTCAATGTTAACCCAATTAACCCAAATACGACACTGTCATGTAAACAGTATGTTTTGACCGGATTAAAACGTTAAGTATTCCAATTTCATTCACATTATTGAAGTGCATTGTGGACATGTACACACCATAATCACACTATGACGACCTACTGGGAATTCGTCACAGCATTTTGCGACATGTGCAGCAGTCAAACTTAAAACGCATGCCCAAGCTTCCAAATTTTCTCTTTAAGATGAATGCTGCAGATAAAAGTCTCAACATTTTTGGAATGAAGCCAAAACTTTTTGTAACATATTTTGAGGGAATGGTTATGATGAAGTTTTTATTTGGGCCCAAACATCACAATGGGGATGTTTTCAAAAAGGTTGCTGACCTAATGAGGAAGAGGGTTACATGCATTTGTGTGAACAAATTTGCTACCAGTGAAGGATGCTAAAAGGCAGCTACCATGCCACAAAGTAGCTGAACAGGAGTGGCTGCAATCCTTCCACTTTTTTAGAATTATAGTAAAATTAGCAACATGCTCGATCATTGACCTTTATCTAACATATCTGATAAAATGAAACTTTAAATTTGAAACTTTAGCAAAATTATAAAGCAAAGACTCAAAAGGTTATGCAACATCATGGCATTTCACGTTTCAGTCAAATTGCGCAGGGAAAGTCGGACGAATGATGTTGGGGATGTGATATGGGCATACGTGCCCTGAGTCATTAATCGGACTATGGTCTATAACGTGAACAGGAATATGAATGAAATATTAGATAAGCCGCTGAAGTAAACACCTTCATCAAAATATTTTCTGATTTAGAATGAAGCCAGTAGTCGAAATATTGCTGTCCAGGAAAACGTACTGACTGATCCAGGGTACAACCATGCTATCAAAAATACGTTTGACCATCATTCTACCATTTAGTCTTTGCAACTGTTGCTAATCAGGCAAAGTAAACAGGTGGTATTACCAAAGGCCTTTATTTCTGCCGACAGACAGCTACTGACCAGATAGCAGCATGTTGCTGGCTTGATATTCAGATGATTCATAAACATCCTTCAATCCTTAACAGCCATCATAGCATCATTATCTAGTGTTGTTAGCTTGCTTTGCTTTATTTCAAGTTCGCAAGCTCAAGAAAATAATTTTTTTCACACAAAACTGCATATTCTTATGTCATAAAAGATGACATACCTCAACATTGGGTTTTATTTTCCCCTTTCTCTTTCCTCCATTCTCTGTAGTGCACACTTGAAAGCTTGGACCGTCTCATTATGTAAAAGTGAAAAGTAAACATAGATATTACCTGTGTCTTGACCTCTGGCAGTCAGTCCTGTCTCTCTGACCTGAGATGTACTTTTGTACATCTGTCACCCATCCACCAATTACAACGAGCAACACATTTAGTGCTCACGTGACACAGCACCACAAGTGTGTTTGATTCTTTCTTCTTTTGTTAATTTGTTATTTTCTCAGCAGAACTTGAAGAAATGGGTCCAATGGGTGTCGCTCATACAGTGTATGTGTGTGTGTATATATATATATTGCGTTTATCAACTGCCCTCTTCATCTTCAATTGGATTGAGGTCTGACGACTGAGATGGACACTGCAAAACGTTGATTTTTTTGTCACAGAAGCATTTCTGTGTGGATCTAGAGGTATGCTTTGTCTTGTTGGAAAGTCCACCTACGGCCAAGTCCCAGCCTTCTGGCAGAGGCAACCAGATTGTCAGCCAAAATATGCCGATACTTGGTGGAATTAAGCCATTAATCTTAACCAGCCCCCCTGGACCTCTTGAAATAAAACAGCCCCAAAATATGACTGACCCACCATCATATTTCACCATGGGTATGAGGTGCTTCTCCTTGTATACATCTCTGTTTGGACATCAAACTCCAAGCGCTTACTCCTTTGTCTTCTGGTCAGAAAAGACTTACTGGCAACCTTTCCAAAGAGCCTGTGGTTGTGGAGGTGGTACCTGACAGTGCTTTTTGAAACCTGGTGACCCCAAGATTCCACCAAGGCCTGCAGTTCCTTCACAGTGATTCTTGGGGATTTTGTTGCTTCTCTCACCATCCTCCTCAGTATCCTGGGGGCAAAATGCATCTCCGTCTTCTACCCTTGAGGTTTTCAACAGCTCCATGTCTTTGGATTTTTCAAAATAATTGCCCTGACAGTGCTTGGTGGCATATTCAATCATTTGTCTATCTTCTTGTAGCCATTACCAGATTTATGAAGGTCTACGACCATCTGCCTCTTTTGAACTGACAGTTGTTTTGTTTTTTTCAGGGTGTTGGATGACAAAGGGATATTGCATGTGTGTTGCTTCATTTTTATACCCTAGTGAAACAAGAAATGATGTAATGGCTCAATATAGTTCCTTTACACTTAGATAAAACTTTCAATTCATACAGTATTTTCACTTTGTTACTTAGTTACTCCATATATATAAGTTTTACGTATTTTTTAAAAGTTAGATTTGGATACCTTGCTACAAAACCGAACCAAGCTACAAATTCATGAAAATTTAGATGGTAGTCCAGTCTTCTGTGTTGTAACGCAAAGTACCATATCAACCAAACAGCATAGGTTTCCATGGCACTGTTTAGCAAGTAACTCTTTAAAAACCGACCCACAGAGCCCTAAACGGGCAAATATAATAATGCCAAAGTGAACTATCAGCTCCTGTCAAAATTTTTAAATGCTGACATGAACCAACCATTCCATTCTATATTGAAACACAGCTTTCTTGCTTCAGAAACCTTACATCTTTGTATCTGCTGCATTATCCTTATATTAAATCTGCCATCTTTTTGAAGTTGATGACTTGTATCAAAGAGATAGTTCTGACTGACTGTTATAACATTGATGGCTTCTCTCTTCAAATTGGACTGCAAAATAGTACTGTTTGTGCTTAGACATCTCAGTGATGAACTTAACTGAAAATGATACTTTGAACATAGTGGTTAACCTGCCTCACCTGCAGTCCTTGACAGCGGACTAAACTGCTTGTATCAGCAGTAAGAGCATTAGAATGATATTGATGAAAACCCCTTTCATCAGACTCCTGTCTGCGACACCGGCACAACAGTCACTCTCAGCCTGGTTCCATTTAACTCAGGAATTCCCCAATATTTACTTTGGTTCAGCAATTCTTAGAAGCAGTGAAAACTTCCTGGAAGGGTGGTAGTATTTCAATGATGAATGTGTTAATTTCCCATGAAGAAGACTGTTGTGTAACATTGTTCAAAGTGATGACGATAGGCATGTTTGAAAGTTACTAAGTCTTGCCAAATTTGGTAATTCCATTCGATTACATTTAATTTCAAGGCAAATTTGTGAAATTCATTTGTCGGTAGTCTTCTTGAGAAGGCATGTTCTTTTCATTTGAGCATTGTTACTCTTTGTTTAACCCCTCTGCGCAGACGTAGATGCCTGTGGACATGGGGCTGCTCTATTTATGCACGCAGTTACAGTATTCTATCAATAGATGGCACACCCAAAACGGTTAGTGAATACTCATGAGAAAGCCCAGCCCATTACCAATTTAAAATAAGGACGAGTTAAGTCCCATCCCTGTTTCCCAGGAATTGTATGAATTAAACTCCGTAGCCAAGCCTGATGTCCAAACTGCCTAACATACTTGCCCATAGTATCTATCCAGCAGTTAATAAAAATGATGTCTTGTGAAAGAAGAAATTGTTGACCTGTGTTGCAACCAGTTCAGCAAAAATAGGCCAAAGGTATCTAAACTGAGTAGTGAAAAAAAAATCAGTTTTCTGTAGCAAAAATTAAACATGGTATTGACACTTTATCATTCTACAATCAATTATAGTCATCAGGTATTTTTTATTCAGCCATGTTCAAATAAAGGCTTTTTAACTTTTTCACTTGGAACAGTGTGCCTTGGATCCTCTTTCGGTGTGCCATTTCTTTTACATTTAATTTTCAAGAAGGACAACACACTTAAAAGACATTCTTTTTTTCCATTGCCTAAACCCTTCCCCAAGGGCACCTGTTTCCTATTGCACTTGATGAGTGATCCACGTAGCCCTCCACATTCTGTTATTTTTTACTTTTAGTGTACGTATGCTCAAAGCTCATTAAATCCATCCATTCTCTATACCTGGAACTGGAGCCCATCCCAGCTGACTCTGGACGAAAGGCAGGACCACCCTGGACAGCTCGCCAATCCATCGCAGGGTGCACAAACCATTCATTAGATTTTCATTTTAATGTTTAATATCGCGAATGGATATGCTGTACATACCCTCACAACCCGGTGTGTCATCCATAGCATACCTGCTGCCGTTATATGCCATTACCACATTTATCAGCACTAGAAAATAAACCCGAAATTTTCTTGACTAAATTCACACCTGACGTTTTTACAACCCCAATGTTTCTCTAGGTACTCAAACATCAAGGTAAGCCGAAAAAGTGCTGATTTTATTTGCTATTAGTGGAGTTTGAATACAGAATTATTTTCCTTCCCCTTATACAGGATTAGCAAATTCCTAAGTCCTCACATAATCAGCAGCCCAGTTCTAAAATATATAAAAAGTCCATCTTCATTTCGTTCTCATCTGTTTCTTTCTTCTGGGACTCTCGCATTGTCTTGGTGCAGATGGAGTTCAGCTGCATCAGCGCATCTCCGCAGCATCACTCCCGTACACTGATGCTGCTCACTAACAGTGTGTCGTTCACATCTCATCTTGTCCAGCGTTTCCAACCCACTCAACACTTCTAGCTAATAAAGGCTGAACTACAAATACTGTCTCTGTTTGTGCAGTGCTGTCATGCAAGTTCGGCACATGAATAAAATAATAGATACTTCATATTCTCTATCTTAAAAGTAGCTGAAAAGTTACAGCATCAAGTATGCACATCTGCTTTTGTTTTAATTATTAAGAATGGTGCATGCAATGGTCAATAAATTATGAGCTGTGCAGGTTTTTTGTGCTGAATTTATACCATGCTGAAAGTGCACGTGTATGGAAGTAGTCCATGCTACTTAGCTAGCTACATATCCAGCATATAATACATGAAGCAGCAAAACACAGTACTGTGAATTGGTGTAAGATATTCAAAGTAATGAACTATACAACTCAGTTTAGGTGCATCTTGAACATTTTAATTCAAAAAAGCAAAGCAAGTGTTAGCTACATGCACGATTATAGGATTTCACCTTCAATAGTTGTCGAATACACGCCCGTTATCCAACCTTAATTAACCAACAACAGCCTTTGCTACCTTACTGTATATTCTGTAACGTTACATGAAAGATAGGTGAAGCAGTCGAGTCGCTACATAACAAAGCCATTCATCAAATACAATAAATTAAAACATGGGTGTCGTTACACCTGCTCATTTTACCGACCTGGTAATAACGTAAGCCGACAGCACGGAATCTCCTGACCAGTGCTACACGCAAAGAACCGCAGCTGCTGCACTGCTTAAGAGAACGCGCTTAGAGACAAGGTCCCCTTGGTGTTCACGTAGCCTGAATTAAAATAAAAATTTTTGTCGCTGCCGTGGAAAAAGGCACCAATGATTTAAAAGAGAAAAAAAATCAACAAATTATATCCTCCTGACTACCAGGAAAAAAAATATTGTCCAATCACAATATTTTTAAACTTCCCCAATCTTTGTAAGGTAATTAGATGACTGAAAACTTTTTTTTTTTTTAAAAGTTTTTATTTTAGAAATATCATGTGTCCACTACAGTGGACATAGGAACACGATACATGTGAAACTGAACCTTGATAGCTATCAGTTAGTCCCAAAGACAATAACAAATAGTCAACATAAGACTGAGTTTAACTTCCACATTTTTGTTTGTAGTTTATGAACATACAAAAAAAGTAAACAAAAGCCCTTTGAATGAAACTCCATCATCACTGCTTTGTTGTGCTTATTTGGTATGATACTTCAAAAAGCAATTCCTCTTCTTTGAAACACAAAGGAATACCTTGCACCTCTTGCACATCACATATGTTTTGCTCTTGCAACCGGATCTGCGGCATCTTGATGCATGTGTCTCATCCACCATCTCTGGAAGATGGATGGTGCCATAGTGTCTCAGAGCTGCATTTGGCTGCGGTTTCCACTTTTGACGTGGGGGAGTGTAGTCATCCTCGCTGTCACTTGCAATTCCTACTTGGGCCCGAGTAATCAACTCCTCACCAAGGAGCAGTTTGAAGTCAAGGAACTTCAGTGGTTTCTTTCCCAAAAACTGGCAGTCACTCTTATACTGAAGCCATGAATTGGCGATTGCCAGATCAAAAAAGTGAAAAACTGCACGCACTGTCCACTTTCGAGTGCGAGAGGCCATCCTGTAGAAACTCAACATTCGGTCAACCAAGTCCACGCCACCCATGTTGGTGTTGTACTCAGCAATTGCCAGTGGCCTTGACACCTGGACAAACCTTTTGTCTTTCTTAGACCATCTTCTGCGTGTGTCCTGAGGTTCAATGCCATAGGCAGAGGAAGCCATGACAACTGGCTTGTTGTCCACCCACTTTATGACAGCAAGTTCAGGAGGGTTTCGTCTGACCACCATCTCCGATGCCCCTCTTCCTTTCTTTTTGAGAGGCTCATCCCCTATGATCTTGCACTCCTTTGGAACCTTGTTTTTCATGAGGGTTCCAGTACCTGTCAGCCCTTTTGATATCAGGGTGTCGAGGAGGTTGACAGTTGTAAAGAACCTGTCAAAGAACAGGTGGGTTCCTTGGGGAACAGACTCGGCTAAATGAAGAACAGCTTGTTCTCCTGTGCCCTGTCCTCCTGTAGCTCTGAAGGTAGTCTTGCCTTGGTAGACCACAAAGTCTAAGACCAGACCAGTTGGTGCGGCCAAGACAAACACCTTCAATCCAGTTGGGTATGGTTTGCCCGGGACATACTGGCGCACTGGGCAGCGACCAGTAAATGGAACCATTTGCTCGTCAATAAACAATTTTCCTGTTCTAGGCAGACTCAGACATCCTTGCCTTACCTTGGTTAGGAGGGGCCTGATTCTCCACAAGAGATCAATTCTTTTTTCATCGTCTGAAACATCAAGGTCTTTGACGATCTTAATGGAATTTCTTAGCTTGTAAAACCGATTTCTGGTCATAGATTCTGCCACAATTTGAACTCTGGTATTTGAGGCCCAATACATTTGAATGTTTGGATATCCTAGACAGCCCATGTAAATAGAATTCCCAAAAAATGTCTTCAGCTCTTCAGGAGTGGTATTTAGTGTTGCTCCAGACACAAGGACTTCACGCTGATTTGTGCAGATGGCCATTTCTTCAAACACGGAGTCATCAATGTACTGCTTAAAATAGTTCATCGGGGTCCAAGTTTTGCCGTGTCATTGCATCATTGCTTTGAATAATGGGAGGAGCATCCAGCTGGAATTTGAATCTTAAGAAAAGCAATAAAGGGAGAAGAAAAATAAAATGAGTCCCCTATTGTTTGAAATAAGAAGTTATTCTTTTTTTAAACACAAACTCAAGGCGTACTTGTCAATTTTGTTGGTGTTTTTTACAAAATGACAGTGACAATAAAGATTTGTCTTATCTTATCTTATCATATCTTACTTTGTATTCTTGCTCCACAGTGGGCACCGACTGGACTTAGATGTAGAATGTTCTGCTTGCGCTGACTCAACTGCGTCTGCTTGCCCTGCCTGAATTTCATCCTCAGAGCTCTCTGAATCGTCTTCCTCTGCTTCTACCTCAAACACTGCATCTTGATCTTCCTCATCAGACAACTCAATATCTGAGTTTCCATCAACAATTTGCAGTAAAAGTCTCTCTGCTACTGAGAGCGAATCCCTTTCTTGTCATTTGAAAAAACAGAAGAAAATGGAGGAAATAAATACAAATGTCCACTACGGAGGACATTTTTAAAACACGTGAATATTATGGTAAAATACAGTTGAAGTAATTCAGAAAATGTTTTAATGTGTTCTTAAGAGATTTATATAAAATATGCCAACAACATTTTAAGACAAAATTTGCTCAATAAAATGTTTTATGCACTTACTTCTCCTCTTTCCATAAAATGTGCTTGCACTAATGGACGCCATCTTCCTTGCTGAGAAAGAGAAAGGTACCAAAGCCCCACCCCTTCACATTTGGCATCATTGAAAAGCTCTAAATGTCCTCTTTAGAGAACAAAAGGAGTTAATTCAGTAGTATGTAGTGATCAGGAGATATTCAGGTTTACAAATGTCCTCCACAGAGGACAAATTTGAACTACTGGTAGTCAGGAGGATATATTGATCATTTGTGGTCAGTCAAAAAAAGTGTATTCACGGATTTATTAGTGTCTCTTTCGATTGTTCCCCATGGAAAACTTCCTTTTTGCCCCCCATGGCATCATGTAACTTGCAATGTCAGCTTCACCGCTAAGCCCTTGTCGGCATGTGTCTCAGCCCTGGTTCAGTATCCAGTTCTTATAACACATCCATGCTCTAGTCATATACAACACCATCCTCATACGCGCTTACTTTAAAAATGGCAACTTCCGGTCGCAAAATATGAAAAAAGGGTGGTTTTTTTGTTTCTGTCCTCTAACATTTCCTTTCTTGTTTTTAGAAACAGAAAATGAAAATCAACTGTTTTTCTCCAGTTTTGTTCATGCGCTCTTGACTCTGTTAAATAAAAACGCCTTGTATTTCAATTTTAATTTTCGTATTTTAATATGTAAATCAAAAAACCACTTATTTTTTGTTTTTCAATATCCTTTTCTGAATGAAAAATCCAATGACAAAAAAATACACAGACCGAGCTTGCTCTGTCCGGACCCGGATGCAAAATTTTTTCCCCAGTCTGCTAGTAATGCAGGAATCACTATTGACCAATCAGAGAGTAGTGACGTCAATATAAACAAGTGCACGTGGAAGCAATGTTGATGTCAACAAGCATTATGTTGTGAGCTAGCATCGTGCTGCCACATAGAAAGATGTGCGAAATCCATCACTCGCTGATTTCCATTTTTATTGTACTGTAATGTCACTTGTAATCTCACATGTTCTCGCCAGCAATAGCCAGATGTCAAAACAGTGATTTGTGTGCTTCTGACGAACACAGTTTGATTGTTTGACCCATGTAATGTCAATTAGCTGGTTAGCTAGGTAGCTACTCTCCTCCGCGTTGGCGAACATTACAACAACAGCTGTATAAAACTTGCTTCCAGTTTATTCCAGTAGATTGCCATCAGTAACCAGAAACTACCAGTCAAGTATTTTTACATGGTTGGTCACGGTTTAATTGACTTTATGTTAAATCGGAGTCGATCATAATAACGGACTGTGTCTCAGTTTTCTTCACAAAAAGTGCGAGGAACAATTCGGCAATTCAAGAAACGGGTAGCTATCGCGATCAAGTCGGTAAGGGCAAACTGGATGCTCGAAACTTCGGTTCAATAACAACCAAAACAGAGCAATGGATTTTGCAGGTCTTTCTACTGTAGCAGCGTGATGCTAACAGTAGTATGTCTTTCTAGTCTTCTCCCAGCTCCATTCTATGCTGCCATTCACCCACTAAATCGCAATGTGGCACACGGACTGGAGGCCGTCATGCTATTATGGTTACTATGAACTCAATAGCACTAGATGCCTGTTTTGCGAACAGCCGATTGTTCCCCACGCTTCTGTGCAGAAAACTGAGAAATTGAATAAACTGAAGCAATTTTTATACAGCGGTTGTTCTGTAATGTTTGCCAGCTTGCAGGATAGCAGCTAGCTAACCGCCAATTAACTTAATGTGAGTCAAACAATAAAACCGTGTTGGTGAAAGGCAAACACATCCATTGCCTGAGACATATCAGAGCTACACTAAAAAGGGGAAGATGCATTATGCTGCTTGCATCATGCTGCAACATAAAAAGACGTGTGAAATCCATAGGTAAATGATTTCCGTTTTTATCGTACTGTAATGTCACTAAACAGTAATATGTCTCGGAAAATGCGTCTGCAGGCTTTTCCCCAAACATGGTTTATTGTTTGACTCACGTTTCTTTAATTAATACACTCCTGCAAGCTAGCGAACATGAAGAACAACCGCTGTATAAAAATTGCTCCAGTTTATTTTATTTCTCCGTTTTCTGCACAAAAAAAATGCGGGGAACAATTCGACTGTTCAAGAAATGTGTAGCTATTGCTATCAAGTTCATTGTAGCCGTAACAGCATGATGGCCTCCAGTCGGTGTGCCACACTTAGATTTAGTGGGCGAATCGCAGGCTGCATATGAGTAAGCTAGGAGAAGACTAGAAAGACATATCCCACTGTTAGCTAACATCCCGCTCCTTCAATAAAAAGACCTGCGAAATCCATTGCTCTGTTTTGATTGTTATTGAACTGAAGTTTCGAGCATCCAGTTTGCCCTTACCAACTTGATCGCGATAGCTATCCATTTCTTGAACAGCCGAATTGTTCCTTGCACTTTTTGTGCAGAAAACTGAGAAACAGTCTGTAATTACGATCGACTCCGATATAACACGAAGTTAATAAAACCGTTACGAACCATGTAAATACTTGACTGGTAGTTTCTGGTTACCGATGGCAATCTAGTCAAGTTTAATTAACTGGAAGCAAGTTTTATACAGCGATTGTTCGTAATGTTCGCCAGCACGTAGGAAAGTAGCTAGCTACATAGCTAATCAGCTAAAATTAACGTAACGTGAGTCAAACAATGGAACCGTGTTCCTGAGAAGCACACACATCCATTGCCTGAGACATATCACTGTTTCAACATCTGGCCATTGCTGGCGAGAAAATATGATTACAAGTGACAATACAGTCCAATAAAAATGGAAATCAGCAAGCTACGCATTTCGCACATCTTTTTATGTACCAGCATGATGCTAGCTAGCAACATAATGCTTGTTGACAATCAACGCTGCTTCCACGTGCGCTTGTTTATATTGACGTCATTACTCTGATTGTTCAATAGTGATTCCTCCATTACTAGCAGACTGGGAAAAAAAATTTCGCTTCCGGGTCAGGTCAGAGCAAGCCCTATTAAAAAAATACTGAATGTATTTCGTTTCCCGACTTTTGTTTTGTAATCATTTAATAGAAAATCAGATAACGACTCATTTTCCGTTTTTCGGTTTCCAATTTCCAAACGAAAATCAGGAGACGGCTCGTTTTTTGTTTGCCCACATCAAAACAAAAAACGGAAATCAGTTTGTTCTCCGTTTTTTCATTACCTTAATCAAAACAAAAAATGAATGGCCGAAAAGTACACGGACCCTTCTAGCTCTAGGTAGAGGTGGCGAATGCACTTTGGCCAAAGAGACTGAATATTAAGCTCTATGCTTCGGCATGAGGACACGCAAGCAAGGTCTAGCTCACAGCAACCTCTTCTGGGTACACATTGGAACATCCCCTTTACCTCGAGCAGCAATTACGATGCATTACATTTTCAAGTGAAAAATATTTGATAGAATAATTGCTGACTACGGCACAGGAACGTGAATGCCACAAAGAGGCGAGAGACTCAGGCCGAATGCGTGAGACTTGGAATCTCCACACGTCAGTAATCTCCAATACAAAGACTGCAGACAACCGTGAAAAGCTGGTGGGTAAATTTTAATATTTTTCTGCTGATGAAATTGGAACACAGTGGACTCTTGAAGTTGATATGAAATACCGTTGTGCTACTGCATCCTGATCCATAGGCGATTTGCAGTGCTGGAGGGAGAAAAAAAATCATCAGATGTTTGAGTAAGTGCTGTGCTGTGCATGCTGTTGGCTGCCTTTGCACAAGCGAATTGTTGTGCTCTTTAATTGAGCGCTTTGAAACTGACGCGCTTGAGTGTGCAAAGATGAGTGCAGAGAACGAAATTCTGCCTGATAAAGTCATGATCGCTGTTGCGGCTACAGACACAAGTGGAGATACTGCTCCTGCTAAGCCTACTTCTACACTTGATGATTCAGGAAAATGCATAAGAAAATTAACATCAAAGGGATTGACAATGCTGTTTGAAAACTTGCAAAAAAATTGGAAATCTCAACTTACGCAAGTTAATAGAATTAAACAAAGGATCAGTGAGCTTCTTTCGGAGAAAATAATCTCTCAAACAGTGTCTAGTAAGAAGAAGTATTTAAGTAAATATTCTATGCTCTATAAAGAGGCTTTAGAAACTCAAACCACTTTTGCTGAAAATGCCAATGCCGGACTCTGAACATGAGAGACAACAAAATTGGTTTGCACAGAAAATGAAGGAAATTAATCAATTTGAGAATGATGTGAAGCAACGGTTGGCTGATGTTGGTGCAAAGAATGATGATGAAAATCATGATGTGCTGTCTATAACAAATTCAGACATAAGACCTGAAGACAGCATTTCCAATGTCTCAAGTAAAGAGATTAAGAATAATAGCTGCTTTTCTATCTATTCAAAGTCTTCCGGTGTTTCTTCCATATGGTTAAAGGCTAAAACTGAGAGAGCTGCTCTCATACAGTCTGTCGCTGCCTTGAGAAAAATACATGCTGTTGACGCTAAAGAGGAGGCCCTTCAGATGGAAAATGCAAGGCTGAGAAGGAATAGGCAACAGCTCGAGGTAGAGGCCAAGTTGGCTGCTGCTACAGCTAAAACCCCAATTCTGAAATAGTTGGGACAAAGTGTAAATTGTGAATAAAATCAAAATGCAATGACTTTCAGATCACGAGCCAATATGTTACTTACAATAGAACATAGATAACATTTCAAATGTTGAAACTGAGACATTTTACATTTTTTATCCACAAAATAAGCTTATTTCAAATTTTCTGGCTGCAACAGGTCTCAAAAAAGTTGGGACACAGGCAAAAAAGGGCTGAAAAAGCAATTAATATATAAGAGAATCAGCTGAAAGAACATTTAGCAAGTAATTAAGTTAACTGGCATCAGGAGTGTAACATGATTGGCTATAAAAGGGATGTCTTAGAGAGGCTGAGTCTCTCAGAAGTAAAGATGGCCAGAGGCTCTCCAACCTGTGAAGGCTTGCGTAAAAAAATTGTGGAATACTTTAAGAACAATGTTCCTCAACATCAAATCGCAAAGGCTTTGAAGGTCTCATCATCGACTGTGCATAACATCATCAAAAGATTCAGAGAAACTGGAAAAATCTCTGTGCGTAAGGGACAAGGCCGAAGACCTTTACTGGATGTCCGTGATCTTCGGGCTCTCAGACGCCACTGCATCACTCACCGGCATGATTCTGTCATTGACATTACTAAATGGGCCCAGGAATACTTCAAGAAACCACTGTCTGTATACACAGTCCGTCGTGCCATCCACAGATGCCACCTAAAACTCTATCATGCAAAAAGGAAGCCATTGCTGAGCATGATCCAGAAGCGCCGCCGTGTTCTGTGGGCCAAAGCTCATTTAAAACGGACTGTAGCAAAGTGGCAAAGTGTCCTGTGGTCAGACGAGTCCAAATTTGACATTCTTGATGGAAATCATGGGCGTCGTGTCCTCCAGGCTAAAGAAGAGAAAGACCACCCCTCCTGTTATCAGCGTCCAGTTCAAAAGCCAGCATCTCTGATGGTATGGGGATGCATTAGTGCATATGGTGTGGGACACTTGCATGTTTTAAAAAGCAACATGAATGCTGAAAGGTATATCTAGGTTTTAGAACAACATGCTCCCCTCCAGATGACATCTATTCCAGGGAATGTCTTGTGTATTTCAGCAGGACAATGCAAAACCACATACGGCAGCTGTTACAACAGCATGGCTTCGTAGTAGAAGAGTCCGTGTGCTGAACTGGCCTGTCTGCGGTCCTGATCTTTCACCGATTGAGAACATTTAGCACATAAATTAAAGGAAAAGTTCGTCAAAGGAGACCCAAAACTCTCCAGCAGCTGGAAGCCTGTATTAAACAAGACTGGGATCAAATTCCAATGGCTAAACTCAAGAAACTTGTCTCCTCAATGCCCAGATGCCTCCACTCTATGTTAAAAAGAGGGGATGCTACACCATGGTAAACAGGCCCCTGTCCCAACTTTTTTGAGACCTGTAGCAGCCATTAAATTTGAAATGAGCTCATTTTGTGGATAAAATTGTAAAATTTCTCAGTTTCAACATTTGCTATGTTATCTCTGTTCTATTGTGAATAAAATACTGGCTGGTGTGATTTGAAAGTCATTGCGTTTTGAGTTCATTCACAATTTACACTTTGTCCCAACTATTTCAAAATTGGGGTTGTAAATTGTCTGTGTTTGAAAATGCAGCCAGTGAAGATGATGAAGATGAGGATAATGGAGAGGATGCCATGAATTCAGAGTAAAAAAGCCAACGCGCACATCTCGATAAAGCACATTAAGCATGGATGCTGGACCAAAAAAGGATATCCCGTAAAAGCGAAAAAAGGAGGTCCGCACACCAAAAAGAGCTCCAATGCAAAAATAATTTATTAGTGTGACATTTCGAGCAATAGCTCTTCTTCAGACCCTTACAACTGAAGCATCTGAAGAAGAGCTATTGCTCGAAATGTCACGCTAATAAATTATTTTTGCATTGGAGCTCTTTTTGTGTGCAGACTTTTTTTTAGAGGATGCCATGAATGCCAATCTTCATACCCATTTGAAGTCACAAGCATCAAATCATTTTGACACCTTTTCTGTTGCTCAGCATCCTAAACCTGTTTCTTTCCAAGAGGACAATTCTGTATCATTGGATGTGCAGCCCAAAGAACAAGCCCAGTCTTCACAAAGGTCCAGTAACCCTTTGCCTTCAGTGTCTCAGGCGTCACCTTTGCATAGGTTTGAAGTGCGGGGGAACGTCGTTGGATCCAGACACACGAACCCTTCACCAGCAGGATTTCAGCCACGGACCTCACAAGGGAGTACTCGTATACAATCACAGTTACACCATCATGCTCCTCTTGACAATGTTCAACATCCCACTCTCTATGACCTAATGCAACAGCAAAATAACATCACTGCTCAGGTGGTTCAGAACCAAGCTTTAGCCTCTCTTCCTCCGCGAGCTATCCCTGAGTTTGATGGAGATCCACTTAAATATGCTGCCTTTATCAGAGCTTTTGAACAAGCTATTGAAAAGAAGACTACAGATAAACAAGAATGTCTTTATTACCTTGAGCAATGCACCAGAGGGCAGCCAAGGGAGCTCGTTCAGAGTTGCTATAACATGGCTCCTGGTCAGGGCTATCAGGGAGCAAAGAATCTGTTGAAAGAATACTTCGGAAATGGAATGAAAATTGCTGTAGCTTATGGAGAGAGCTATGAAGTGGCCAGCGATGAAGGTTGATGACACTAACTCTCTACAGTCTTTTTCAATCTTTTTAAGGGACTGTTGCAATGTCATGGAAGATCTTCACTATATGGAGGAGATGAATGTTGCATCTAATCTTCACATGATGATGATGAAATTGCACTACAAACTGAGGGAGAAATGGACGGTTGTTGCCTGCGACCTACAGGAGAGTCGTGGTTACAGGGCCATATTCTCAGACTTTGTGGCTTTCATTGAGCGCCGGGTAAAGATTTTGTCAGATCCTCTTTTTGGCAACCTACAGGATGCGCCATCAAATCCTCCTTCTAAACCCGAGAGTAGATGTTCTGGAAGAGGCTATGCTACTGTTGCTGCCATCAACACTGCTACAGAGCCAAATCCATCAGCGTCTCAGTATCACTAGCGAAAGGAGCCAGCTTCACAGAGGAACAACTCTGAGTCATGCTGTATGTGTAAGAGCCAACATTTAGTGAAGAATTGTTC
The DNA here is from genome assembly GCA_029692085.1 of Gymnothorax javanicus. Taxonomy (NCBI): domain Eukaryota; kingdom Metazoa; phylum Chordata; class Actinopteri; order Anguilliformes; family Muraenidae; genus Gymnothorax; species Gymnothorax javanicus. The sequence goes on along the minus strand of CM056193.1, from coordinate 122,405,783 downwards.
ACAGCTTGACAAGATGGCACACAGAGAAAAAATGGATGTTCTTAAAGCAGGCAGAGCGTGTTTCAGCTGTCTGAGGACAGGTCATATGAGTAGATACTGTAATAAGCCTTTGACATGTGATGTCTGTAAGCAGAAACATCCAACTGTCTTGCATATTGAACCTAAAGCAAGAACACAGGAAGTGTCGGTCAATAATGCACTTGTGTCATTGGAGTCATGTGGCCGTACTGGGGCCAGAAATGATGATAGTGTTCTCTCTATTGTGCCTGTACAGGTGAAGGCCAGGTCCGGGAGCACGATTGTGAACACCTATGCTTTCTTAGACCCTGGGAGTTCAACTTCTTTCTGTAGCGAACATCTCATGAGAAGACTGAATCTTTTCAAGATTAGCATTCTTCTTCAAACTCTTGGCCAAGAGAGGTTTGTCAACACATTCTTGCTTAGTGGTCTTGAGGTTTCTGCTTCGAATGAAAGAAACTTTCTGGACTTACCTGAAGTCTATACTCAGAGGACAATGCCTGTGAGTAGAAATAACATTCTCACTCAGCAGGATCTACAAGGATGGACATATCTTGAAAGAATTGAAGTTCCCAGTCTTGAATCAGAGGTGGAATTGCTGATAGGCACTAATGCACCAAAGCTCATGGAACCATGGGAAATTATTCATAGCCAAGGCGGAGGACCATATCGTCAGCCTGCTGATAAAACCTTGTATCCTCAAAATGATAAACTTCACAGGAGAGCATAAAAAAAGTTTAACTTTGCATGGAAGAATGCAGTTGAGATGTGTTCGGGTAGGATGAATATTTTTCTTCCAAGAATGTATTTTGTATTTTGCAATGTTTATGTTATTATCGTGGACATAAGAGTTTTTGTTTCTTATCATATTTGGAGATACGAGGTTTTATCAGTAGGCCGACAATATGCTGTCAGGACTCTATTGGGGTGGGTCGTGAATGGTCCGCAGAGAGGTGAGGAGTTGAACAAAGGCAAGTTTGGCTGTCCTGCTGTTTCTGCCAATAGGATCTCAGTTGCCAAGCTACAGAATTTATTGATTGCCCAGTTCAACCACGATTTTAATGAGAAATTGTTATCGTTAACTAAAACAAACGAAATAACGAAAACTAAAATTGAAAAAACATTTTCGTTAACTGAAATAAATAAAAAACGATAATTAAAAGAAAAAAACGATAACTAACTGAAACTGTATTGTGTGTTTACAAAACTAACTAAAACATACTGAAATTATAAATAAAATTCCCTTCGTTTTCGTCTTTGTCAATGTATTTATAAGCCTTTTGGATTGATATGAAATCGATTTATTTCACTCGAGCTGTTTTACGTGAGCTGGCGGCACCTCACGTCATTTCTTGTTTACAGTCGAGGTACTATATTGTTGATCTACTGCACCGATATGCCAAAAAGCTGCACCTGCCTCCAGTGGCAGCTGCAGAGATTTTCTTTAACAGGTGCTATGGGGATGCTTGACTCTTTAAAGAAGGCGCTGTGAATCTTGGGGTTGTTCGTTGTTATGTCGGTCTCATCGGAAACCTGGTACACGTACACAGACGCGCGTACACGGCCGCATTAACGATGCCCGTTCCGCGACTATTACTTGCCTATATCACTCTGATATACGTTGTACAAAAATAGATATAAAGTTCATAAGCCTGCCGACGTAAACCTCTGAAATTAAAGTTTCGCACAACTCTGCCACAGACGGGCCCTGAACAGAAGGAGCAGCAAACACCGCATGTTTCAGCCAAAATGCTGAGATTACGAAATCACGCAGCCAGTTACCAACACTAGTCTAATAATGAATCAGCTTGCAGTCAAGAGGCCGACTCACATTAAGGTCAGAAGTAAAACGGGCGCTGCGTCCATTGGCCAAAGCAGATCATCTGTTTTGCCTTTATGTTTTTAGTCTAAAAATAATAAATTTTTAAAATTCATTAATTTACTTTTTTCAAATTATGAATAAAACGATTCACGCGACATTAAAATATATACTCGCGTCGGCAGTTTCCGATGTAAAGCTGCATTGCCATTGCCATCTTTTTGTGAACTAGTCTGCGATCTTGGTCAGACTGAACCAGTTTCGTCAGCAAAAAAAAAAAACAAAGAAAAACACTCAAATGTTCGCCGCGATGGTTCGAATAAAAGTGTAGGCTAGTTAGGCTTCCACACAATTGTAGACAAGAATATGCGTACGTCCGCAGTCGGAAGATATTATTGTTTCTAATCTGAAAGCAGATCAGCTGCGATCTGCTTTGTTTTCAATTCATAACATTATCGCCGGGTGGCACAACGATCATGTCCAGTTTTAAAAGTACAGTTGGCCAATAAGTTACTTTTAAGGAAATAGAGGTCTGGGGTGAGATACATGGGCTTGCAGATTTCAGTGTTTCTGGTGGCTCGAAAACTGCTTGCTGTCATCACATAGCTCAGTGGCTCATCGCGTGTGCACACGATGTCAAACACTGGAGATTTTACCAATAAAGACGAGCACTAAGGTAACAAAACTTACACAGTGTATTTGTATGAAGATTCGCTGAATTTTCATTTCTTTTTTTAATTCAAGAAAGTTTTTTTGTGCTACAGTGTCCTTCCGTAAACTTGCCGCGAATTTTTCAACCTCCAAAAGCGCTGACACAAGTAATATAAAAATCACTGGAATTTCTTGGGGGTGCTATGGCTATTCCAGGGGTAGCTACAGCACCACCTAGCCCCTCCCTGGCGCTGCCTATCCTGCATCTAGTGATGAGAAGCCTAGTTCTTTATTTTTGAGTTGGTAATTTTGGTCAAAAAGTGACTCAAACCTGTTGAGCAGGGGTGTCCAATCTGATCCACAAAGGGCCAGTGGGGGTGCGGGTTTTTGTTACAGCCCAATACTAACATGCCTGATTCTACTCACCAAGGTCTTGATTGAATCCCCTGATCAGTAAATTAGTGGAATCAGGTGTTGTAGCACTGGGCTCAAACAAAAACCTGCACCCACACCGGCCCTTTATGGAGAAGATTGGACACCCCTGCTGTAGAGTGTATTGGGGTTTTGAGTTTGTTCATGTTTTACTCAGAGTGAGCTCCCTGGGACTCCTGGCTGTCCATAAATGTGACGTGTCTCACAAATGGTTTTTTTTTTTTTTGTTCATGTGTGTGAATAAATTTTTTTTACAGGTATCTTTTATTGAGTTTTATTTCACAATACTTACTCTGATCATTTTGAATCCTGCACCTGACAAATAACCAAAAGTATTAGAAAAAACCTAAAACTAATACTAAAACTAATAATACTAAGCATTTAGAAAAAAAATGATAACTAATAAAAACTAGCAAACCCGCTCTAGAAACTAATTAAAACTAACTGAATTAGAGAAAAAAAGTCAAAACAAAATAAAACTATAGTGAAAAATCCAAAACTATTATAACCTTGCTGTCTAGAGAGGATCAGAAGTTTTTGCAAATAATGGAGTCTTCCATTCAGTTTGATGAAGGTCACTACTGCTTTGACTAACCCTTTAAGGCCGCAGACGTAATCCTGCTGAACAACTGCAACATTGCAGAGCAGCGTCTCCTAAGTCTTCAAGGGAAGTTCAAGAGGAACAAAGAATATCAAGAGTACACATCTTTTCTCTCTGAGGTCATTGAAAAGGGTAATGCCGAGCCTGTGCCACATCAGCAGTTGAATCGAGCAGATGGTAAGGTGTGGTATATTCCCCATCATGGGGTATATCATCCTAAAAAGAAAAGCCTTGGAGTTGTCTTTGACTGTGCTGCAGTTTTTAAAGGAACTTCACTGAATTTACAGCTGTTGCAGGGGCCCTACCTCACAAGCACCTTACTTGGCGTCCTTATCAGGTTTAGACAGGAACGTGTAGCACTGATGGCAGACTTCCAAGCTATGTTCCATCAGGTGAGGGTGTTTTCGAGGCACTCAGACTTTCTGCGTTTTTTTTGTGGTGCCCTGATGGTGATATAACTCAGGCTCCTATGGAATACAGGAAGAGAGTTCACCTCTTTGGGGCTGTCTCATCTCCTAGTTGCGCAAAGTATGCACTGAGGAGAATTGCGCAAGATTACAAAGACCACTTTGAATCTAGCATTTTGAACACACTACTCCACAATTTTTACATGGATGATTGTCTGAAGTCTGTGTCATCAGAGGCCAAAGCCATCAAGATGCTGCATGAATTGACTGCAGCATGCGCTAAGGGAGGATTCCGCCCGCTGAAGTGGACAAGTAATAGCCGCATAGTCTTGACCAGTATTCCTGAGGTACAGCATTCAAAGACCACCAGGGGGCTTAACCTGGATCAGAGGGCAAGTCCCGCTGAAACAGCTTTTGGCCTTCATTGGTGCATAGATGCAGACGTTCTGACCTTTAGGTTGGCTGTGGAAGAGTGCCCACATATAAGACGTGGCATACTTTCTGTGGTGTCCTCCATCTATGACCGTTTAGGCTTTCTTGCACCATTCACTTTGCCTGGTAAACGGATGCTGCAGGAGATGTGCCGGCTGAACATCAGTTGGGATGCTAAGATACCTCATGTCCTCTCCGAGCAGTGGTCCAAATGGCTGGCTGATCTCCATTGTATTAATAAGCTGAGAGTGGACCGGTGCATAAAGCTGAAAGACTTTGGAGCACCTACTCATCTGCAGTTGCATCACTTCTCCGATGCCAGCTATGGACCTGTATCATATCTCAGGATGGAGAATGAGAGGAACCAATTCAGTGTCGCCTTTATACTTGGGAAGGCCAGGGTCGCTCCTTTAAAGCAAACAACAATTCCTCGGCTTGAGCTGACTGCTGCCGTCCTGGCTGTCCGTGTGAACAAGATGCTGAAGAAGGAGTTGCAGGTGGATCTACACCCATCAGTGTTCTGGACAGACAGCACAACTGTTTTAAGGTATATTGGAAATGAGACGAGGAGGTTTCATACATTTGTGGCCAATACGGTGGCTGTAATCAGAGATGAAACAGATGTTGCACTGTGGAGACACATAGGTATGAGACTGAATCCAGCAGATGAAGCGTCCAGAGGCTTAAATGCTGAAGAGTTTCTTGCATGTGAGAGGTAGCTTAAGGGACCGGAATTTCTCTTGAGGAGGGAAGAAGAATGGCCTAAGACCATCATGGAGTGACCTTTGAACTCTGTCAATGACCCTGAGGTAAAAACAGATCCAATGGTGAATGCATTTGTTCCTAAAAGTCCACTGAATTCAATTGTTTTTGAGCCATTTTTCAGATTTTAAAAGACTGAGAACATCTGTTGCATGGATGCTCAAAATCAGAGATGCACTTTTAGCCTTGTCTCGAAAGAGAAAGCTTCTTGAAGCCTCTAAACATGATGGCCATGACGATTGAGGCCAAGGGAGAGACCCTCCTGCCTGAGATGCAGAAGGAGAAATGGGCAGTCTGTGGTCAGTCATTGACACCAGGTGACATTGAGAGGGCAGAAGGTGCCTTCATCCGCTTTTACCAGCAAAAGAGGTTTCCTGATGAGATTGCTGCCTTGAGAGATGGAGGATCTGTTAAGAAAAACAGCAACCTCTATAAGCTGGACCCAGTGTTGGAGGACGGATTGCTGCGGGTTGGAGGAAGGCTCAGTAGGCCAGCTATGCTGGAAGTGGAAAAACACCCAGTCATTCTTTCCAAAGACCACAATGTGTCCAAACTCCTCTTGAAGCACATCCATCAACAGCTGGGCCATGCGGGAAGAAATCATATTTGTCCTCTCTCAGGAAACGATATTGGACAACCCATGCAAATTCTGCTTGCAGGAAGGTCATCTCTGAGTGTGTAGTGTGCCGCCGCTTCCAAGGCAAGATTGGGGAGCAGAAAATGGCTGCCTTACTAGTGGATAGAATTGTGCCAGACTTACCTGCTTTCACAAATGTTGGTGTTGATTATATTGGGCCTGTGGAGGTGAGGAAAGGTTGTGGCAGAGCGAAGCGTTATGGTGTTCTCTTTACCTGCATGGGGAGTAGGGCAGTGCACCTTGAGGTGGCCTATGTTCTAGACCAGGGGTAGGGAACCTTCTCCAGAAAGAGCCACTGTGGGTGCAGGTTCCCTACCCCTGCTCAAGACACTGTTATGTATGAGTATTTTATGTGCAGCATTGTATATCATTTTTAAATGGAGATTTGTAACATACTATTTGTGCTGCCTTACTGGTCAGCTATTTATTTTGTTCATCAGCACCCTCTGGTGGTGTGTCTGTAGCAAAACATGATCTGAAGTAATATCACTTCTTTGTAATGGACTAGTGCTTTCTAGAAGCTTCTGACATCTTCCTGCCTAGAGGGGGCGGGATTACCCAGGAATCCTGTAGATCCTTCCAGAATGTTGCTAGTCTATGTAAATGCTGTGATTTTGGTCAGTAGAGGCAGAGTTTTGTTTTGGCAACAGAGTTACATAGTGGCATTAGAGTGTTATTATAAGATTAAACAGTGGATTATTTGTAGAAGTTTATTTTAGTGAAGAATAAATTTGTTTAAGTTGTCATTGCTGGTTTTCTTTGCTGTGATTTTTAAGTCATAACAAATTGGAGGTTCCACCGAGATAAACCATTCATTGGATCAACGATTGGATTCACCAAAGAGTAAAGCTGAATTATTATTTTAAATCTTGTGACTATTTGAAAAAAAACCAGCAATCATGACTTTTGATGCTGAAAGTTTTTTGAAAACTCCAACCCAGGAATCAATTGTGCTGTCAAAGAAGGACTTGCTGCAAATAGCCTCAACCCTTGGATTATCTGATGTGAAATCATCAATGAAGAAACAAGAAATATTGAACATTTTGGTTCAACATTTCATCGATGAAGATATCTTTGGGGAAGAAGCAGCAGAATTGATTAAAGATGTGGAAGTGTCTGCAACAGAGCTGCAAAGACTTGAGATTCAGCTACGCCTGAAACAACTAGAGCTGGAAGAAAGAAGGTTGGAGAAGGAGAGAGAACTGGAAGAAAGAAGAAAGAAGAGAGAACTGGAAGAAAGAAGGTTGGAGAGAGAACTAGAAGAAAGAAGGTTGGAGAAAGAGAGAGAACGGGAAGAAAGAAGGTTGGAGAGAGAACTGGAAGAAAGAAGGATGCAGTACGAATTGGAAATGAAGAAAATGGAAGCAGGTACTGTTACAAAATCTTTTGGACTTTCTGATTATTTTGATGTGGTTAAACACATCAGACTTGTTCCTCTCTTCCTAGAAAATGATGTAGACCAATACTTTACCCATTTTGAGAAAACTGCTGAAAATTTGAAATGGCCAAAAGAGCATTAGACAATGATGTTACAAAGTGTTCTTACTGGTAAAGCTAGGAAAATCTATAACCAGTTATCTGTCCAACAGTGTTCTGATTATGATTTTGTCAAATCTGCCATTCTGAAGGGTTATGAGTTGGTCCCCGAGGCTTACAGGCAAAAATTTAGGAATTCTCGCAAGGAAGCCAGTCAAACTCATGTTGAATTTGGCAGGTTGAAAGAACAGTTGTTTGATCAGTGGTGTAATTCCATGAAAGTTGAGAAAGATTTTGACAGAATGAGGCAACTTATTTTGGTTGACGAATTCAAAAGGTGTATCCAGCCTGATATCAAGACTTTCCTTGAGGAGAAACAAGCCATTACTTTGCAAGATGTTTCCACCCTAGCTGATAGTTATGCATTGACTCATATGTCTTCTTTTGTGCAAGAATCCACTTTTTCTAAATTTCAAAACAAGCCTCAGTCCAAGACTTCTTCTAATAACACTTCTAATGATTCTAAGGCCACTTCTGAGAGGAAACCTTCCAGTGAGAAGCAATCATCTGATCCTTTACCTTCTGTGTCTTGCCAAAACTGCAAAAAGCAAGGTCACCTTATTTCTGAGTGTCATGCTCTCAAGAAAAAACAACGAGAAGAAACCAAGCCAACTGCTTTCACTAAGAGAGAATCTCTTGTATCAAAGGTCAGTTCACCTGATCTTCTACCTTCTGTGTCTGATTCTGTTATGGAGGGTTTTGAGCCATTCATCACCGATGGTTTTGTCTCACTTTCACATGATTTTTCCTCATCTGCTCCTGTTCGAATTCTAAGGGATACTGGGTCTTCCTAATCTTATTCTTGCAGATATTCTGCCTTTTTAGGACAAATCGTCTACTCAGGCTAATGTCCTTATTCAAGGAGTAGAATGTGGTTTTACAAGTGTACCTCTCCATAATGTTCATCTCAAATCAGACTTGGTCTCTGGGCCTGTTACTGTTGGTGTTAGGTCTTCTCTTCCATTCAGAGGTGTTCATTTGCTACTTGGTAATGATCTTGCTGGGGATAAGGTTGTGCCCTACCCTGTTGTAACTAACACTCCTTTGATTGATCAAGAATCTGACTCTATAGAGGAGGAAATTCCAGACCTCTATCCTTCATGTGCAGGTACTCGTTCTATGGCCAAAAAGGCTATTCAAGATGATGCTGACCTGGACTTTAACCTGGCTGACACCTTCATTGGGCAGTCTTTTCATCAGGAACCTTCCAATCCTGAGATGTCTAGAAAATCTTCAGACTTGTCCTTGTCAGGTCATTCTAATGACATTCTGTCTCGGAAACAACTTATTCAGGAGCAACAACAAGCTCGTGATCTAGCGCATCTTCTACCACAGGCTGCAAGTGAACAAGAGGCTACTCAAGTTCCTCTCTGTTTTTACGACAAAAATGGTGTGCTTATGAGAAAGTGGCATCCACCTGATGTTTCTGCAGATGAAGAGTGGATGATCACCCATCAAATTGTTCTTCAAAAGTCTTATCGTCAAGAAACTCTTAGTCTGGCCCATGACAATGTTATGTCAGGTCATTTGGGTATCAAGAAGACCCTTCAACGTGTCAGGAACCATTTCTTCTGGCCTTCCATGAGGTCTGATGTACAGGAGTACTGCAAATCCTGTCATACTTGTCAAATGGTTGGGAAGCGAAACCAGAATATTCCAAAGGCTCGACTTAAGCCCATTCCTGCTTTTGAAGAACCTTTCAGTGGGATCATCACTGACTGTGTTGGACCATTGCCGAAGACTGGGTCTGGTTGTGAATACCTACTGACTATCATGTGTGCTTCCAACCGGTTTCCTGAGGCAATTCTACTTCGTAATATCAAGGCGAAGACTATCATCAAGGCTCTTACCAAGTTTTTCTGCTTTGTTGGTCTTCCTAAGCCTATTCAGTCTGATCAAGGGTCAAATTTCATGTCTGGCATCTTTTAACAAGTTATGCATGAGCTTGGTATTAAACAATACAGGTCATCAGCTTACCATCCTGAGAGTCAAGGTGCTTTGGAGAGGTTCCATCAAACCCTGAAGAACATGATAAGGACCTACTGCCTTGACACAGAGAAAGACTGGGATGAAGGTGTCCATCTTCTTCTGTTTGCTGCCCGTGAAGCTGTTCAGGAGTCTCTTGGGTTCAGTCCTTTTGAGCTTGTTTTTGGGCATACAATCTGTGGACCTCTGAAGCTTCTGAAGGAAAAGTTGCTGGCCGAAGATGATGTCCCAATGAACTTGCTTCAGTATGTCTCTGACTTCCGTAATCGTCTCTCTAATGCTTGTGATTTTGCTAAGTCTAATCTCAAAGAGGCTCAGGGCAAAATGAAAGCCAGATATGACCTTCATTCCCAAGACAGAAGTTTTAAAACTGGTGACAAAGTTCTTGTGCTTTTGCCAGTTCCTGGGAACCCTCTAAGAGCCCGATATTTCGGCCCTTACACTGTGCTCAAAAAGGTCAGTGATCTAAATTACGTAATTTTAACCGCTGGAAGGAGGAAACAAAAACAAATGTGTCACATCAACATGCTGAAAGAATACATTGACAGAGACACTCAGCAAAAGCCAGTCAATGTGGTAAATACAATTGAACTGGAAAATTCTGTAGAAGATTGTGACTGCCCCTTGGAAAATGAACCTGGTCCAGCCAAACTTGAAAATTCAGACATTCTTCAAAATATTGACAGCAAGTTGTCCCACCTGGATTTTTTTTCAACAACAACAGCTAGAGCAGCTCATATTTGAACATAGTCACATATTCCCTGACGTTCCATTAAGGACTGATATGGTTTACCATGATGTCATCCTACAAGATAAACAGCATCCTTACAGAATGAATCCAGAGAAGCAGAAATACCTTAAACAAGAAGTCAAATACCTGCTTGAAATTGACTTTGTTGAACCAAGTAACAGTGACTGGAGTTCTCCATGCATCCTAGTTCCAAAACCCAATGGAACATATAGAATGGTAACGGACTACAGGAAAGCAAACGCTCTATCAAAAACAGACTCATATCCTATTCCCAGGATTGATGACTGCATTGACAAAGTTGGACAGTCAAAGTATGTCACCAAATTTGATCTCCTCAAGGGCTTCTGGCAGATCCCTCTAACAGACAGAGCAAAGGAGATCTCTGCCTTTGTCACACCAGATAGATTATACCAATACAAGGTCATGCCCTTTGGAATGAAAAATTCTCCGGCCATCTTCCAATGTCTGGTAAACAGAGTGATCGCTGGACTACCAGGATGTGAGGCCTATTTTGATGACGTTATCATCACCAGCGACAGCTTCCAAGAGCACCTCACCCACATCAGAAACTTCTTTCAGAGAGTGAGTGATGCCAAGTTGACTATCAACCTTGTTAAAAGTGACTTTTGTAAAGCTACGGTTGTTTACTTAGGTCATATTGTAGGACAGGGTCAAGTCAAACCAATTGATGCAAAAGTAAAAGTTATCACTGAATTTCCTGAGCCTACAACTAAAAGACAACTAATGAGATTTCTAGGGATGGCTGGCTACTACAGAAAATTCTGTAAAAATTGCTCCATCATTTCTGAACCTTTGACAAATTTACTGAAGAAAAATGCAAATTTGTTTGGGATGAAAAATGTCAAAATTCATTTGACCAACTAAAAGCTATCCTCGAAAATGCACCAGTTCTCTTATCTCCTAACTTCAAAAAGGAGTTAAAGTTGGCTGTTGATGCCAGTGATATTGGTGCAGGCGCAGTTGTACTGCAAGAAAACACTGATGGAGTGGATCATCCTGTTTGTTACTTTTCCAAAAAGTTTGATAAACATCAGAAAAACTATTCAACAATTGAAAAAGAATGCTTGGCACTTGTTTTGGCCTTACAACATTTTGAAGTCTATTTGACTTGTTCAGCTACTTCCATCAAGGTCTTCAGTGATCACAATCCCCTCATATTCTTGCATAAGTTCAAAAACAAGAATCAAAGATTACTGAGATGGAGTTTACTTTGGCAAGAGTATGATTTAGATATTTCTCACATCAGGGGAAAAGATAATGTTATCCCAGATACACTTTCACGCATGTAATTTTATTTCTTTATTTGATTGTGAAAAATGTAAATTTCATTTCTCTATTTGATTGTGAAAATTGCACTGGTTGTTATGTATATGATTGTTATAATGATCAATGATACTTTTTGTGTAAAGTTCAAGATTATACTAATTATAAAACTGTTGTTTTTTTAACAAAAAAGCTTTTTAGCAAACCTTTCTTTTCTTAAAGAGAGGAGGTGTTATGTATAAGTATTTTATGTACAGCATTGTATATCATTTGTAAATGGAGATTTGTTACATGCTGTTTTTGCTGCCTTGCTAGTCAGCTATTTATTTTGTTCATCAGCACCCTCTGGTGGTGTGTCTGTAGCAAAACATGATCTGATGTAATATCACTTCTTTGTAATAGACTAGTGCTTTCTATAAGCTTCTGACATCTTCCTGCCTAGAGGGGGCGGGATTACCCAGGAATCCTGTAGATCTTTCCAGAATGTTGCTAGTCTATATAAATGCTGTGATTTTGGTCAGTAGAGGCAGAGTTTTGTTTTGGCAACAGAGTTACATAGTGGCACTAGAGTGTTATTATTAGATTAAACAGTGGATTATTTGTAGAAGTTTTTTTTAGTGAAGAATAAATTTGTTTAAGTTGTCATTGCTAGTTTTCTTTGTTGTGATTTTTAAGTCATAACACTGATTCATGCATAAATGCCATCCACCGTTTCACGTATCGCAGAGGTCAGGTGTCTCACTTGACATCAGATAATGGCACCAACTTCAGTGGGGCTGAGCAGGAGTTGAGGGAAGCCATTGCTGAGTTAGATCATCAAAGGATTCAGCATGCTCTGTTGCAGAATGGTCTAATATGGTCCTTTAATCCTCCAGCTGGTTCTCACCATGGGGGGGTTTGGGAGCGGCTTATTCAGCTTGTCAAAAAGGTCCTCTCCTCCACTCTCAGACTCCAAATCCTGGATGATGAAGGTTTCCATACCATTCTTTGTGAGGTTGAAGCTATTCTTAATAGTCGTCCCATCACAAAGGCCTCTGATGATGTGAATGACCTTGAAGCACTCACACCCAATCACATTCTGCTCTTGAAGTCAAAACCTCCTGGAGTCTTCCAAAGGGATGACCTGTACATCAAGAGAAGATGGAGGCAGGTGCAGTATCTGTCTGATCTCTTTTGGAAGCGCTGGGTGAGGGAATACTTACCGCTGCTCCTGGAGAGACAGAAGTGGGTGAAACCAAGGAGAAGTTTTGCTGTCGGAGACATTGTCGTTATTATGGATGGGCCGATAAGCTATTGTCGTGATTTGTTGTCTCATCCGTCATCTGTCGTCAGGAACATTTTTTTTAATTATTTCTCAAAAACTGTGATAATTTTTTTTCTAAATCCGGCAATCAACTTACCTTGGTACCATCAATGTGAGCACTGTATTGATTGAATCGACAGAAGTGGGCCTAGTGGGGACGCTGTACTTTATGAATATGCAAGATGGCCTGTGGAGGTCAAATGGTTGCAGATAAAGATTAAGATTATATTATATTATTACATATAGGAAGTCATATATGACCTATATTTTGGGTATGCTGAAGTTGACCTCAGATGGATTTGAAAGGTCAAACTCAAGGTCAAGGAAAATATTTACAATGTTAAAAGATAGGACTTGAAATTTCAAAAAATTATTTCTCAAAAACTGTCTGATAACATTTTTTCTAAATCTGGCAATCAACTCACCTTAATACACTTTATGTACAGTCATTTTGATTGAATCGATGGAAGTGGGTCTAGTGAGGGCGCTGTACTTTAACATGGGGTCTTACAGAGAATGGGCAAAATCGCTAGCGGAAGATAAATGGTTGCAGATAGAGATTAAGTTTGTATTATCAACATAGAGGAAGTCATGCATGACCTATGTTTTTGATGTGTTAAAGTTGACCTCAGATGCCCTTTTAAAGGTCAAACTTGAGGTCAAACAAAATGTTACAATTTTCAAAGGCTTCTTGGCCTGAAAATATTAAAGATTGGGAACATGTGTATTGAAAACTTATAAGAAGTCATATATGAACTGTCGTGTGGTGGCCTTGAACTTGACCTTCGGTGACCTTCGAAGGTCAAAGCTAACATAGCGAAATTTCAATGACTTCTATCACCAAAACTATTACAAATAGAGCTTAGGTTTGTATTGTGGGTATGTTGGAAGCCATGTATGAAGTTTCATTTGGTGACCTTGAACTTGACCTTCAGTAGCCTTCAACAGCCAAAATCAACAGTGAAATTTCTTTTTTTTCGATGAAAAAAAAAAACAGTGAAATTTCAATGACTTATATCAGCAAAATTGTTAAGATAGGGTGTAGGTTTGTATTGGAGATGTGTAAGAAGTCATATCGAGGGTTTGGAGCACAATGGTTATATGTCCATTTTAGAGGTTTTGAGAAAAATAGATTTTTAGGTTTCCAAGTGTTCTATTAAAGGGGACCTATTTTGCTATTTTTCCAAGTTTATATTTTGGTCTTTGACTCCCCTAGAGTACTCCTGATCGCGCAAAGTAAAAAAAGGGTATTTATTTCGCTCATACTGCCATCCTCAAAAAACTGCATTTGTAGTACATTGTAGTCTCTGCCTGAAACGCCTCACTGGGGTGGCTCTTCCGCTATGGCCCCACTCCCCGTGTGCCCACTTTCTTCTGACTGGCCAGCTCTGTGGAGGGCGGAGTTGGGCGCGACGAGGCTGCAGAACGCAATTTTCCGTGTCCGGCTCCCCAGAGTGAAACGCGAGATACGTCTGCAATCTGATAAGGAAGCGGCGGGCAAATTCCGCAGTCTAACGTTATACTTGAATATAGATCTAATGAGATGATCTTGTTCTAACAAACGCAGCGGCGAAAGTGGAGGACGCAGTGCGAATATCTGTCAGCGCAAGCTCAAATTTGCTATCGGCTACAGTTTGCTACGGCGACAGTGGTGAGTTACAGCGGTTCTTTTACTCTAGCTAGGATGCAGGGAAAGCTAGAATCCACCCCATATAGACACATTTGTAGAACAGGTCGACATGCCCAAGCGTAGACCGGAGACCGTAGTAATCCGGTGGGTCTGAGTTTAGAGGGAAACATGGACAGTGAGGAGCAGCTAAAAGTGGACCAACAGCTTACGGACTGCTTCGGTGTGTATTAGGACCTGCTGGGTCGCGTGCATAGCTGTGGTGTGTTGTTAGCGTGGAGAAACGAACAGCCAAGGGCTGGTATATGACTGAGGGGCTTAAAGCTCCAGGCTAAACGGCCTTTTCGGAAATTGCCCGTGGTAATGGTTTACTTATTGCTTCGGAATGACCAGCTTTTCCTCGCGGAAAATGGGCGCGTTATGGATAGTACGCTACAGCTAGAGAGAGCTTGGTTATGTTATGAACATAATACAGGTTTTACAGACCGTAAGTTCCGTCTGCGTGAACCGTTGCTTATGTAGAGCTAGCGAATCGATCACTTTTACAGGAAATAATTTAATATTCAGTCGCCGATTTAATATTCAATCGACAGCAATGCAGATAAATCGTTTGTGATACCATACACGTTATAGCCTGTGCTTTTCCCTGTCGCTTTCACCGGTAGCATCAGAGAGCTTGCTCAGACATTGGGGATGTATCAGGCTGACCCCGGTCATGGATAAGTAAAGCGATCGTTTCATAAGCACCCAAAAACTCACCTCAAGCTTTGCAAAACCTACGTCTGGTCTAACTGCAGCCCAACTCGGCAGACACATACAGCACCTCTCCGGTTAGCTTCAACTGTACTGGCTACAATCAGGCAACGTTATGATGAAACTGTCACATTGATGCTTACCGCAGTAACACAAGCATACCGATCAGAATCGCTGCATATAAGTTAACCAGGAGCATTTTTAATTAGCAGAGCAGGGGAACTAACATGCAGTAGCTGATAAGTGGTCATGACTTTGAATGTAATCTGTCGCGCGAAAAATTCATTTCGCGTCCGTGAAAAAAGCGGCTTGACATGCCCGTATTTGCGTCTTTGCATTGACTTTGAATGTAATCTGTCGCGAAAAAATTCGTTTTCGTGTCCGATGTGAAAGCAGCTTTATGGATAGTACGCGACACCGAGAGAGAGCTCGGTTATGTTATGAACATAATACAGTCAAGCTCGGTTATGTTATGAACATAATACAGGTTTTGCAAACCGTACGTTCCGTTAGCACGGACAAGTTGCTTATGTGGAGCTAGCGAATCGATCACTTCTACAGGAAAGAATTACCTATTTAATCTCCACCTTTTTCGGCTTTTTATTAGCCACAACAATTTCTAAAGGGGGATGAAATTATGTCAAGGTAGTGCAGAGAAATCATTTGTAAACCGGTAGAGCTTCTGCGTTTCGCATTGCTTTCATGGTAGCACCAGAGAGCTTGCTCAGACATTTGTGAAGTATCCGGCTGATCCCGGTCATGGATAAGTGAAGCGACCACTAACTGTAGAGGCTACAATCAGACGCGTTATGATGAAACTGCCACATTGATGCTTACCGGCAAGTAACACAAGCATACCGATCAGAATTACTGCATAAAAAGTTAACCAGGAGCATTTTTAATTAGCAGAGCACATAAACTAATATGCAGTAGCTGGTAAACCGGCGGTCATAACCACAGAGACAAACCCTTGCAATACAGGTTTTACAGACAGCAAGTTCTGTTACTGTGAACAGTTGTACCAAGCATCCAAATTACAAACAAGTATTAAAAGTTAGCTTCAAATGAGGTTTATGTTCACACACCTTCTGTAGAATTTCCCCTGGTATCACTCTTGCATATTTAGAACACAAACATTAGCAACAGTAACTTGGCTACGTTAGCCGCTGTGCTACAGCCACAATCAACTGGCTATCACGTCAGGTTGGCTTATGCAGTAAAAGCAGCTTGCAGCTTCTGTGTCTGTGAGTCATGGACAGTCGCGACCGATATAGGCTTTATCTTCAGATATTTTACCAAGCCTGCGTTTGAGGCCAGTTGTTAGTGCTAACTATCGCTAGCGGTCCTGCTAGCCACCCGTAACACGTTAGCTTCACTTACATTATTTGCTGTTATATCGTTATTTACAGGCGTGTGGCTCCGGCGCTTGATCGATGCAACTGCTTCAGGTTTGAGAAGCAGCTGAAACGCTTATCCTGTGTCGAATTATCCTTTATTGATAAAGCTGTCTTTGGTGAAATGCTGAGCACAATCAGCTAACGTTCCCTTTGGTCGTGGCTTTTTGCTGCCAGCAAACAAAAAAAGCTACCCACTGATTTCTGGTGGCATCGTCTTTTGGAAGAAAAATCATTGTTTTTCTTCGTTTCCAAAAGTAAACGGACAAGCAGCTTTGGGAGAGATACTGACAAAATTGCAGCTCAAATGATCTGCGGTTCTTCTTTTGTATTTCCAAAAGTGAAGATGCTACTAAGGCATAGTATGATCTGCCGTTGTTAGTGCCTGCTAGAATAGTTTCCGGTGTGGGCAGGTCCAGCGCCATGATTGGCTCTGGCTAGGTCTGTACTAATTGGATGGCACAACCTGACGTCAGGTTTTACCCAGATCTCGTGAAGATCTCGGGAGGAGCTGTTCAGAGAGGAAATCATGCTCACGAAATCACGTTCTTGGATTACGGCAAAACCCCTGTATCTTATGTTTAGAAACTTTTCAGAGGTTGAGCATGGACAACCAACATTATAACATTACTAATATGTATTAAAAGAAGGATCAGCATAATAGGTCCCCTTTAAATCAGGTATTTTTAATTATTTTTTTTACCAGTCACTCTTTTGCTGCATGGTTCAGAAGTATATTGAACACCTAAGTTTTCATAGGAGTGTAACCGCAACATCATGGTCAAAATTGCCAAAAATGGACATTCAGCAATTCGAGCACATGATGTGACATAACACAATGGTGCTTGGCTGAAGGTAAGTTTGTTTGCAATAGAAGACAGACTATTCTGTAATAAAATTCATGTTTACTCATCAAAATGTAAATGTTTAATTCATTTAAGCAGATTTTGTCAGACATATCACAAAATGAGAATGTGAATTCTTATTAAAAATGAATGCAGATGGACATATAGTTATTGTGCTCCAAGAATTAGCTGATAGAAAACTGTCAGAGGGGGTAAAAATCTCAAAACCACAAAATTTGGACATATAATTATTGTGCTCCAAACCCTCAATATGAACTTTCATTTGGTGACCTTCATTTTGACCTTCGAAGGTCAAACTTGACCTAGTGAAAATTCAATTACTTCTATCACTAAAAAGGTCACAGATGGAGCCCAAAGTTGTAACACAGACTTAAAGCTGCAGTTGGTAACTTTGAGGAGAGAGAGGACTTGGGACAAAAATTTGAAAAAATGCAACTTTCAGATCCCTCCCCCTCCCTCTCCACTGCACTCCTAAGACCCTCCCCCAGAAGGCTGCCGTGCACGCGAAGGCACGCGAGCTGTTATGCATGCGACTGTGGAGAGATTTTGCACGTTCACATGATGAAAATGGCCAAGTTGCGAAGGCAAGACGTTACTGTTGTGAACAGTCAACACTGCTGGCCAACAAACAGGCGCATCGTTAGACCTGAAAATTCCGGGGCTAATATCCCTCCCTTTATTAAAAATAATTAGTCCTGGCTAATTCTAGATGGTTTTCCTTTATTAACACGTTTTCCAATTCAAGAATAATCAAGTGGCAATTGAAGACACGGCCTCTCCCCCCCATGCGACCTAAAAGCAACAAAATAATGGGCTACATTCAGTACAGAAAAATAATTTGATTATAATTAGGTCTATGCACCGTCACTCGGCGACGGCATTTCAGAATTCTTCATTGAATGAAGGTAATTTCGGCGACAAGTACGTACACCTGTTTTTGCAGCACGGTCACTCAACTCGCTGTAAAAAAAAAATGGACATTTGTCCGATTGGAAAATGTAAACGGACGAAACCACATACTAGTCACCAAAATTACCTTCATTCGCTGAAGAGTCCTGAAATGCCATCGAAATGCCAGAAACTGTCGTGAACCCTGCTGAATGGCCAGTAAACCATGTATGACAGCATTTAGCTGTGAGAGCACAGAAACGTTACACATATTTATAAGGACAACAACATAACCGATAAGACTGCCAGGTCACTTCATAAAGATATTTTCTGCTACTTTCTAATAAAACGACGCCAGTAACGTTAGCCCTAGCATCGGAAACAAGCTAACGTTAGCTCGACAGTAACATCACATGCACTACGGAGTACTGTAACAATTACAAGATGCTGGCCCTTCGAACAGCGACTGTGCTTGTAAGCAACGTTCACTCGCTTATTTGCAGAGCGAAAATGAATTGATGCCCGTTAGGGCTGGGGTTAGTTCTAGCTGTGCATGTGAGCGACGCCAACTCGCTTATTTCCAGAGCATTGCGGAGCAAAAATGAACTTACGAATAAAGCAGGGGTTTACCTGTCAAGCAGAAAAGTCGCCA
Source organism: Gymnothorax javanicus (assembly GCA_029692085.1). NCBI lineage: Eukaryota > Metazoa > Chordata > Actinopteri > Anguilliformes > Muraenidae > Gymnothorax > Gymnothorax javanicus. The sequence goes on along the minus strand of CM056193.1, from coordinate 122,386,984 downwards.
ACTCTGCGCTGGTTTTTAATCCTTCCAGATCACGGAGTTCCTTCCAGCTCTAAAAAGCCACTGCGATGTTCACTCTGGTTTTATCCCGGGCTTTGTCAAATTCTTTCTTTTGTGCTTTTTTTTTTCTTCTGGCTTCCTCTTTTTACTTGTCTTAGCCGTGTGTGCTGTTGTCGGTAACGGAGGTATCGGTATTTTTTTCCTTGCTGATGGCTGTTGTTGCGCCATTAGTTTCTCTAAGCTCCCGAACCCTTTCTCAGAGATTTGAGCTTGACTGAGCACTGGCGTGAACTGAGGAGGAAGGGGGAGGAGGCTGTCCGCAGTGCGTGCATGTGCACTGTTTGACGGCTGTCAGACACCATCCTGGCTCTAATTGGTTCTTTTTGGTTGGTCCGAACAATTCTTTTAAATTGCAGTAGGAGCAGTAGGTGGGTTTAAAGGAGCCTTTTTTAAATTACAGAGTACTAGTTTTATGTAATACTGTCTGTACACAGTGACAGTTTTAGCAAAAATGACAAAAAGTTACTTTTATAAGACTTACCAACTCCAGCTTTAAAGGAAGTCACACATGAACATTCAAATTGACTGTTGGTGACCTTTGCAGGTCAAACTTGACCTAATACAATTACAATTACTTGTATTGCCAAAACGGTCACAGATGGAGCCTAGGTTTGTATTAGAGACATATAGGAAGTCATATATGAACTTTCATTCGGTGACCTTCTTATTGACCTTCGAAGGTCAAATGTGACATAATGAAAATTCAATGACTTGTATCACTAAAATGGTCACCGATGGTTTTGTGTTACAGACATCTAGGAAATCACATATGAACTTTCATTTGGTGGCATTCAACTTGACTGTCAGTGACCTTTGAGGGTCAAACTCGGCAGTGAAATTATCCTGACTTATCTCACCAAAATGGTCACAGATGGAGTCAAGGTTTGTATAGAGACATTTAGAAAGTCATATATGAAGTCCGTTTGCTGACCTCCACTTGACCCTCTGCGTCCTTTAAAGTTCACAATTGCCATATTGAATTTTCAATGACTTGTGTCACCAAAACTGCTTCAGAGCTTAGGACTGGGTATGTTAGGGGGTCTTATAAATGTATGTGAACATTTATTTAGTGACCTTGACACTGACCTTCAATAATTCAAAGGTCAAACTTCACATGAAATTGTCAGAACTTGTATCATCACTATAAGATTGCTTGCCGGTAAGCTACAGGGCCCTTGGTCCTGTTTTTATTTATTTATTTTATGCATTTAGAAGGATGACCCAAATGGAGAATGAGATCAATTGAAACTTGGGAAGACCTTTACATCGCAAATTAAAAAACACAGAGGCAAAGCCACTGCGCTGCTTGGCGAAACATGACCAAAATCAAATTTGGCCTAGATTTTCATCCCATATACATGCACATAAAATATGAAAAGGATCCGTGAAAAACTGAAGGCGCTAGAGCGCTGACAAAGCAAAAAGTTTATGGACGCACGACAGACCATCACGAAGGCATCCAACCACAGGGGAAAGCGACAACCCTCACCAATTCAACAGATAGAAAACTTGTGGAGCTGCCCATGAGTAGAGTCAAGTATGCCAAATTCTGGTTGACCTGCCAGACGGTGTATCTCAGAAAACAGGGTTAGTTACCTCCAGTAACTCAAAATGACCCCAAAGCTTTCCTCTTCTGATGTCTCTCACCTCCTCCTCTCTCACCGACAAACCACACGTGCTCTCGACCCCATTCCCTCATCCCTCTTCCAAGCTATCACACCCAACATCCTCCCCTTTATCACCTCCCTTATTAACTCTTCTCTGTCCTCTGGATGCTTTCCCTCCTCCTTTAAGCAGGCCCTCAACACCCCAGTCCTGAAAAAACCTTCCCTTGACCCCTCAGCCTTACAGAATTATCACCCAGTCTCCCTTCTGCCCTTCCTATCCAAAACTCTTGAACGTACTGTCTCTAATCAACTCTCCTCTTTTCTTTCAGGCAACAACCTCCTGGACCCTCACCAGTCTGGCTTCTGAATGGCCCACTCAAATGAGACGGCGCTCATGTCCGTCCACGAGGCGCTTCACACTGCATGTGCCGCCTCCCTCTCCTCTGTCCTGATCCTCCTCGACCTTTCTGCTGCATTTGACACTGTAGACCACCCCATCCTCCTGTCATCCCTCTCTGCTTTGGAGATCTGCAGTACAGCCCTCAACTGGATGAAGTCGTACCTCTCTGGTCGATCCTTCCAGGTTGCCTGGGCTGGTGCAGTATCGACACCTCGCCCCCTTACCACAGGTGTCCCCCAAGGCTCAGTCCTTGGTCCACTCCTCTTCTCCTTCCATATCCAGTCTCTTGGCCCTGTCATTTCTGCTCATGGCATATCCTATCACTTTTATGCTGATGACATACAACTCTTTCTCTTTTTTCCCCCTTCTGATGCACAGGTTTCCAGTCACATCTCTGCTTGCCTGCAGGACATCCAGAGCTGGATGGACAACCACTACCTGAAGCTCAACCCTAGCAAGACGGAAATGATCTACATCCCTGCTCCATCCTCTCCCCACCTGGACCAGGTCATCACCCTGGGGGAAGCCACTATATCCCCTTCGCTGTGTGTGAAGAACATTAGCGTCCTGTTCGACGACAGGCTCTGACCTGGGCCTGCAGGTTCTTCCTCTACAACATCCGGAAGATCCGCCCCTTCCTCACCACCTTCTCAACCCAGCTCCTGGTCCAAGCGCTGATCCTCTCCCACCTGGACTACTGCAACTCCCTCCTCGCCAGCCTCCCAGCGTCTGTCATCAGTCCCCTGCAGTTCATCCAGAACGTTGCAGCTCGCCTGGTCCACAACCTCCCTCGACACTCCCATGTCACCCCCCTGCTGACGAACCTTCACTGGCTGCCTATTGTGGCTCGCATCAAGTTCAAGACATTGATGTTGGCTTATCAGGCAGTCAAAGGAACAGCCCCAGCATACATCCAGAAACTGGTTAGACCATGCACACCTACTAGAACACTCCGCTCTGCCACTTCTGGTCGCTTGGCTCCACCTCCTCTCCGCACCTGCTCATCCCGCTCAAGACTGCTGTCTGTCCTGGCTCCCCGTTGGTGGAATGATCTTCCCGTCGAGGTCAGAATGTCAGAATCCTTGAACACCTTCGAGCGCAGCCTGAAAACCCACCTCTTCAGGCTCCACTTTTCCCCTACTTCACTGCCCTCAGTTTGACATTCCTGACGTCACGTCCACATTCCTTGACATTAAGTTCTCTTTTTTAACTTTACTGGTCTCTTTTGTCGTCTACTGTTTGTTCAGTTGTCTCTTATTTCATTAATCGCTCTTTGTCACTTAAACTATTGGCACGTAACTTGCCTCCTTGGAGCCCTGCACTTATGTATTGAACTTCTGCACTTTTGTACGTCGCTCTGGATAAGGGCGTCAGCTAAGTCCCTCTAATGTAATGTAATATAATGAGAGTGCCAACCAGCCCACTCGTGTAGATATCATGGGTGCAAGACCTGCGTCTACAGACGGATTTCCGTCAATAATGAATTCTTGGTTCCGTCAAAGTCTGTTATTCAGCACTGTGCAGGTGCGCAGTGGTGGCGGAAGAAAAATAATGACCTGCTCGTGCTCACTAAGTAACATCTCACCATGGAACCTCCCAGATTTCCCACTGGAACACCTTAATTTATGTTGCCGCCACTAGGGGCAGTATTTCGAGGCTAGAAGTGGTACTTGATTGTGAACACTAATGAGGAAGCTGAAGACGAAGACGCATTTACGTCAGTAAAAATTTGAAGAAGTGTGGAATATAATCACATATCACCATATCGTTTATATGTACAAGGATTTTTGATAACGTTGCGAAATTGTTGCTATGCATTGGTAAGTAACAGTAATGTTAACGTCACGCGAAGCGTCCGAAAATCTCCCCAACCGTATATTTTTATAAAAATCCGCGTTTATGAAAAGTGCTCCTGTACGTGAATATTAGTGTGATGTTTATTTCGGATCGAATTTTGAATGCGGTAGAGGGTTGACAGCATGTTGGAAGACGTTAGTAGTTTTGGTTAGCAGACTGTAGCATAGTCTTAATCTAATAGCTAGAGATAGCAGTTATGCACCCGCGTTTTTTAGGCAGCTTGTTTGTGCAAAATAAAAAACATATCAAAAGTCCCGAATCTTAAAGGGGCAAGTTTCTTAAAGGGGCAACGCCGCTCTTCCATATTGTGTTTTTTCCATACTAAGCATGGCAGGTCTAGCAAGACTTTTGGGTAAATGAAAGCAAATAATTTATTAGGCCAAATTGAAAATATCAGGGAGATATTAGCCCAATGTTTTATCTATGACAGCTTCCATACCAAAGTAGACAGAAACTCGCATGAAAACAGCCAACCCAGATCAGTAGACCTTGATGCATAGCCAACTTTAAAAGTAAATCTTGGCTCAAAAAAGGTTGGGCACCCTTGCTCTACATCAATGCCAATACACTGCAATATTAATTAATTTAATGGACTGATACTAAAAATGATACCTCTATCACCATAATCTGATAGCATATTATTATCATTGTGGAAGATTATTTGTTGCTTGATCTGAACAGAGGGCCATTTACCTAAGAACTTGTCAGAGCTTTTCTACAGTGTCGTTTAATCACACTTGCACATACAGTACATTTTGTTTTTGTACTTTTTTGTACATTAACTCAAATGACTGGAATATCTTAAATAATATTATTTCTGATATAATGAAAAAAAATCTAAATTAGATATCAAAGTGAAGCAAATTTACACATACTGATTGCTTACATTACTTTGTCTACTGTTGTAGCTCCGTATTGTAATATAATGTACATTTCAAAAATGTTATCTTTTTATTCATGTAACCTGATAAGAGTTCATTTTGTCTTCCCACAAGACACTATTTGCCTCAATACTGTTGCATTTTTTTTAAAAGGTAAGCATTAAACATTGGCACAATTTAGTGCCTTTTATAATCTCAAATTCTTGGCCCAACTGCCCTGAGAATTCACCAAATTTGACCATTTTTCAAAAATTTTCCGGGGGGGCATGCCCCAGGACGCCCCTAGGGACTTCGCGCCTTTGGCGCTTGTCACTCCACCCATACCAAAATATGTTCAGTCAAAATATTTTTTTTCCACTTGCACCCATGAGATATGTATGTGCCCATGTTTCCAAAAAATAGGAAAAAAATGAGCACCATTTTTGAATTTTTATTGATTAACTTGGTATGCTTTTTTTCAGAACTAAGTATGCCAGGCTTTCCTGGGAAATGGCATAATTTGAACCCTGGTTATCAGTGTTACTTAACCCCCTTGCTCTATTTATGCATGCAGTTACACTATACTATGAATAGGTCATACACCGGAAACTGTAATTGAATATTCACAAGGAAGCGGTGCCTGTTAACGATATACAGTGCTGAGAAAAAGTATTTGCCCCCTTTCTGATTTATTTTTTTGCATATTTGTTATACTTAAATGTTTCAGATCATCAAACAAATTTTAATATGAGACAAAGATAACCCGAGTAAATACAAAATGCAGTTTTTAAATGATGATTTCATTTATTAAGGGAAAAAGGCTATCCCAACCTACCTGGCCCTATGTGAAAAAGTAATTGCCCCCCCGTTAAATCATGAATTAACTCTGATTAACCACATTTTTGAGTTTAATTTCACTAGCCACACCCAGGCCTGATTACTGCCAGACATGTTGAATCAAGAAATCACTTAAATAGAACCTATCTGACAAAGTTAAGTAGACTAAAAGATCTCAAAAAGCAACACATCATGCTGCGAACTGAAGAAATTCAAGAACATTTGAGAAACAAAGTCATTGACATCTATCAGTCTGGAAAGGGTTACAAAGCCATTTCTAAGGCTTTGGGACACCAGCGAACCACAGTGAGAGCCATTATCCACAAATGGAGAAAACTTGGAACAGTGGTGAAGCTTCCCAGGAGTGGCCAGCCTACCAAAATTACTCCAAGAGTGCATCGACGACTCATCCAGGAGGTCAAAAAAGAACCCAGAACAACATCTAAAGAACTACAGGCCTCACTTGCCTCAATTAAAGTCAGTGTTCATGATTCAACAATAAGAAAGAGACTGGGCAAAAATGGCATCCATGGGAGAGTTCCAAGGCGAAAACCACTGCTGACCAAAAAGAACACAAAGACTCGTCTCACATTTGCCAAAAAACATCTTGATGATCCCAATGACTTTTGGGAAAATATTCTGTGGACTGACGAGACGCAAGTTGAACTTTTTGGAAGGTGTGCGTCCCGTTACATCTGGCATAAAACTAACACAGCATTTCATAAAAAGAACATTATACCAACAGTCAAACATGGTGGTGGTAGTGTAATGATCTGGGGCTGCTTTGCTGCTTCAGAACCTGGACGACTTGCCGTAATTGATGGAACCATGAATTCTGCTCTCTAGCAGAGAATCCTGAAGGAGAATGTCCAACCATCAGTTTGTGACCTCAAGCTCAAGTACACTTGGGTTATGCAGCAGGACAATGATCCGAAACACACCAGAAAGTCCACCTCTGAATGGCTTAAAAAAACAAAATGAAGGTTTTGGAGTGGCCTAGTCGAAGTCCAGACTTAAATCCAATTGAGATGCTGTGGCATGACCTCAAACAGGCTGTTCATGCTCAAAAACCCTCCAATGTGGCTGAATTAAAACAATTCTGCTAAGAGGAGTGGGCCAAAATTCCTCTGCAGAGATGTGAAAGACTCATTGGCAGTTTTCGCAAACGCTTGATTGCTCTTGTTCTTGCCGAGGGTGGCACAACCAGTTATTGGGTTTAGGGGGCAGTTACTTTTTCCCCTCAATAAAAGAAATCATCATTTAAAAACTGCATTTTGTACTTACTTGAGTTATCTTTGTCTAATATTAAAATTTGTTTGATGATCTGAAACACTTAAGTGTGACAAATATGCAAAAAAAAAAAAAGGAATCAGGAAGGGGGCAAATACTTTTTCACAGCACTGTAGAATATGGACGAGTTAAGTTCCAGTGATGTTTCCCAGGAATTGTATGAATTAAACTCCTCAGCCAATCCTGATATGCAAACTGCCTAATATACTTGCCCTTAGTATCTATCCAGCAGTTAATGATAATGATCTCTTGCAACAGAAAAAAACTTTGTTGCAAGCATTTCAGCTATAATAGGTCAAAGGTATCCCAATTAAGTAATGAAAAAAAATCAGTTTTCTGACGTAAAAATTCAACATGGTATTGGTAACTAGGGATGTAAACAATTAACCGATTAACCAATCAATTGTCGAAAACAGTTTACTCGATTAATTAAAATTATTATTAATTATTATTAATTAATTGAACATTTTACGGTCCTACACCGAGAGTTTTTTTTTTCCTGTGAAATGTAGTGGCGTCGCCAGTCGAGGGCGCCATTGGCGAATCTAGCCTACGCTTGACGTACCTGACGCAATGCAGGCGCGACAACGCGCGAGCAGGAAGCGATCAAACTGGAGTGCGGGGTCAGCAGCTACAATTACTCGATTCACACCAGCAGCAGAAAATCCATCATTGACCGCCATATGTAGGGTATGTGCAAAGCATGAAACCGAATTCCAACAGACTCGTGCGGGACTGTTTGCGGAGACAATGTTCCGAGCGTTGTCGTTAAGTAGGCTAGTACACGCCCGGTGAGGCCCCATGACTCCACAGCCTGGTTCAGTTTGTCAGGTAAATTATCAGCTGTATGTCTCTCGGACATGTTTTCCGTGAGAAGGACTGCCGACATTACCTGCCAGTCCTCGTCAGTGTAGTGACAAGTGATGGTAATGTAGCTTTCTGTAGTTAATGCAGTCCAACAATCTGTTGTCAGAGCCACATTTGCCGCGGCTAGTCGTGTTTTTAGCTCAGCCGCCTTCTTTTTGTAGCGCGCTTCCAGGCGGGTTGTTGGTCGTTTAGTTGGTTGTTTTAAATATCCGACTGGATATCGGAAGCGCTTGTTATGTGGTTCATGAGCAGAGGTGTATAGTAACTAAGTACATGTACTTAAGTAGTTATTTTGAAGATTTGTACTTGAGTTTTTTTTTTTTTAAACCGGGACTTTTACTTTTACTCTACTACATTTAAAAGAGAAAAAATATACTTTTACTTCGTTACTTTGACACTGGCCAGTTCGCTACTCGTTACAAATTAAAATATGAATGTAATTATTTAAGGATTATCTGGATTCGGCGTGTTCGAGAAGAACAACGGTGCACGGCAAGGTATCTTAACCGCGCTTTGAGCAGATGTGTCCGCCAGTAGACATGGAGCTGCAAATTTATGCACGCAGTTAGAATATTCTGTCACAAGATGGCACACCAGGATCAGTTATTGAATATTCACAAGCAAGCAGCTCAAACACGTTTAGAATATTATGGACGAGTTCACTCCAATTCCTGTTTTTCAGGAGTTGCCTGAATTAAACTTCTCAGCTAAGCCTGATGTGCAAACTGCTCAATATACTTTTCAACTTTTACAAGTAACTTTCAGTTATGGCACTTCTACTTTTACTTAGCCTACATAATAATTTATTTTCTATTTAGAATTCTGTTCAATAAATCATTGATAAATGAATATAGCATGCATTTTTTATTCAGTGTATCATAAGCAATGGTTAGCTTTTTATGTTGTAGAACCTATTGATACTAAGGGAAATTCAGGTTCTCAGGAGAATTGCCGCTTATCAATTAATCGTTAATCGATCGATAAGGTGAACCAATTAATGATTAATGAATTAATCGATAGTTTGCATCCCTAATTGATACCACTGTATGTCATTCTACCACCAATTATACAAATCAGGTATTGGAAACACATGATTTCCTACCATTGATTTACGCGTAGATTCCTCCCTCAAAGAATTCAGTATGCTCATACGACCTCTCACTGAAATCCAGTCACTTTAATATTTTCTCAGGCTGCTCTGCGTAAAGCACAGGGATAGTTCATGCCCACACGAAACTTTCCCAGTAATTATCTATTGACTGACACATTTTTTATCCAATTCCAGACAGTATAAACTTTCCACAGTAATTGAAATATATTGATCAGAAAAGTATTTAAACCCTTGCATAACAGCATGTTAGGTTGACGTAAATCCGTAAGAAAAAAGACTTCCAAAACCAATCCTGAAGTGCTCAGGTTATATTTACATGATGGAAGTGTGATACGGACGTGAACAATGGGCGTTATTCCTAATGCAGCAGGACTGGAGAGTTCCTTGTAGCTGTACTTCTCTGGAGGAGGAATTCAATGATGGAGAGTTTTTCTTCTTTATGCGTGAGTACAGTGATGTATTGTGGAGTACTTTTGGCTAGCTGTTTTTTTTTTTTTTTTTTGTTTTCAGTTTACCATAGCCACAATGATTACAGAGCTTGTTTGCCACATTGGGTAATAAGAGTAACTGTTAAAGGGGAACTCAGGGCTAAATCATAATGCTGTTTTATACAAACATAATTAGTAAAAAATATTGTGAAATACAAAAATGTGGAATTTTTGTTTTCTAAGACGAGATAAATAAGGTTTTATTCCCCCTAATTAGTTGTTGTCTGCTTCAACGGTCGCGTGATAATGACGTAACGCCGCCCGAGAATGATGAACCGTCGCCCTTCGCCCAGAGGTATGCGCTGTTATTGTGTTGGATAGTGTGATTGTCTCAGTCCATTATTTTATGACAAAAGATCCTTCAATATGGCCCATTAGCTAGTTGCACGAGATGGTGTTAAGTACTTTCTGAAATACGCAGGGTTGCTTCAACATTAACGGTTTGCTTCTGTCACTTATCAGTCTATATCAGATGCTGAGCAGATGACAGGTATATCATCCCGGATATGTGATTTTAGCTATCGCCAATATTCCCAGGATTTGGCTTCATTGTTTCGGTTTTATAGTGAATTTACTTCGACATTTTCTGATGCAACTACCTATCTAGTTCTGCTACATTGTTATGGTTTTCTTAGATGTACTCAGCTAACCATAGCTACAGAAGTGATGATCCTGAGAGTGCAACTGACGCCGAGCGGGAAGGTAAACAAAGTATCGACAATATTAAAATATGCATCAATCGAATGTTAGATTTATGAAATGGCATTTCGATGTTATGGAATATTTACACATTAATTACCAGATATTTTCACATATGTTGTCTGTCGCATAAAGCCAGTTCATCACTCATCAGTGAGAACGGCTGGAAATGTGATGCTAGTTAAAAACCCTCTCATTTCTCGGTGGAGCAGCAGATGTCTCATTAACCCCTTAAGCCCGATGCCCACGGTACCGGGGGTGGTGCTTACATGATAAATACAGCATGTTTCCAAATGGCAACATTGTCATGCGGCATATCTGCTTTACGTGAAGAAACTCGGCAAAAAGCTCATGTAGACCATTTTTACCTCAACCGAACACAATTCAAGCACCAAGCAAGTAAATAAGCATGTAGCAAAATACAGGATAAAATCATATCAGCGCTGAGTCGCTACAATTTCTCCTGAATTTGTGCTATGAATAGAAACGATACCTCAAATGAAAGAGGAAAGTCCACAGAATCCAACGATATACGCACTGTCATTTTAAAACAACACCACACTCAAAGAACAGCAGACATACATTTTACAGTCTACAGAGATGAGCAAAAAAATGTCTTACCTTTGATATTTTGTAATAAAAAAACTGTTTGAGGGTAAATCCACTCTTGCTATTGTAAGCTGAATGTGTCCGTGTTATAACGAAACTAGATCTGCCAGTATCCTAGCATGTTTTGTCCCAAGGCATTGCTTCAAAGATCTCAGCTCCTTAGCATTCAGCTTGCTTGCAATGTATTTTCCTCCCTGCGATCGGCTTGTGATGCTGTCAGTAAGACTTTGCCGGTAGCCACTTGATTCTATGGGCTCTGACGTTTCCAATGAGCCCTAAACCAGCTTGATTGCGCAAACCTAGCCCGAGAAACTGAGCCTTACGTTCCCAGTGCGTCAAACCGAGTCCATGGGCCATTCGAATGTACTTAAATAGCGCGACAATATAAACGCTTAACAGGTTTGTTTGTGGTATTTTCGGTGTAATTATCCGCTAAATATTCAACCGGCATTTTCAAAGTTGTTTTCTGACAGAAAACACGTGAATACTGAAGGCACAACAGCACAAAAAGGTGAATCACATGCACTGATGTAGCTTAGTGGGTAAGAAGACAGACTGCAAGGCAAGCGACTAAGGTTCGACTCCTGGTCTGACGTGCTTTTAGGCAGCAACGGTAGCATTTTTCCTCTATAAATAATTGCTGGGGATTTTATTCTTTTGACTTTTTCCCCACATTTTTTTAACCCTTTTTTTATTCATAATCTTATTAATTTGCTTTTTTTAAATAAATCTGCTCCAGTGGAGCCAAACTTCATCTTCTTTGTATTTGTAATCTTTGAATGGAAAATTGAATAGGCTATAGGACTGGCAGAAATAATAATGAAAAAAATTATAAATTCTAAAAATTAAGAACTGGTTGTATTTGGGTGGAATGTTTGCCTGTAGTGACAAATAAGTGAAATTAGATGAGTTTTACAGTTAAATATCTGAGAAATCTGATTTGGCGCACAAGGTTCCTGAATTGCCAATTTGGAGAAGCCATCTAGACATTCCTCTCTAATTTTGTTCTGATTTACTTGATTAGAATAAACTTTGGCACAGATAATGGTGAGATTCTGTGCTGTAAATTTTTAGAGGTTTTAGACTGCAACTAATTAAGTTTACAAAAGATAGAAGTAAAACTTTGTTTGGTGCAAAATGAGGTCTTTGATTTATCATGTGTTCCATCTTCATTTACTCTGACTCAGTGACATATATACTGATTTTTACACCACGACAGAAATCCCAAATGGTGTTACCTTTATTATAATACCAAGATTATTCAAATGGACCAGATAGTTGCAGAGATATACTCATTTCATTTTGGGCTTGCCATTTTCGAAAAAGAGGCTCAGGGCTTAAGCGCTTAAGAGTGCCAATGAACAAAGATCAGCCACAGGTAATCGAGACAAATCTTGCGAACATCATTCGTGGTTAATTAAGCCAAATCCTGGGAATATCAACGATAGCTAAAATCACATATCCGGGATGATATACCTGTCATCTGCTCAGCATCTGATATAGACTGATAAGTGACAGAAGCAAACCGTTAAAGGGATAGTTCACTTTTTTTTTGAAGTGGGGTTGTATGAGCTACAAATTGCCACTACTTACATTAGATGCAGTAGAAAGCTCTCTGATCTTCTTCAGGTAGCCGCACCAGGGCATAGTGCTGGGTGGAAATTTAGGCAATACACTGTTGTGAACGGAAACACAGAAACAGCGTATTTTCGCGGCCTAAAAGAGGTCCTACCTGAAAATAATACACCATTTCAATTGTACGCTATATTTAAAAAGTTACAGCACTTTAGCTGCTCGGAAAAAAACACAGTTGCTCTTGAACTAACCAACTGACGTATTCCTGCGCGAGGCGCATCGTAGTTCACTGCGCGCAGTAGCGGTCAGCTGTTTGGGTCAGACCCTGAGCGGTTTGCGACAGAGCCGGATATTCAATGGCATAGAATCACGTCTCAAATAAAAAAAAAAAAAAAACCCTACAATAACCAGCACAGCAGATACACAGTATGTGACTGTGTAGACCCTATGCGATATCAATTTGTGCTGCAATGTTACATTAGACTTTTTCACAGGTGTTTCACTCTTTTACCTGATTCTTGGGTACAGCAGTGCTCTTCAGCGTGCACCGTTGAGATTTCCCTGAATGTAGCCTAACGAAATCCTCTTTGGAAAAATGAATACTGCAGACACGGAGTTCTTTTAGGGATACGGGTGGCGTATTAATATCCGTGTTGAGGCAACTAGCCACAGCTACAAGTCCAATATTCCGCAGAGGAATGCGGTGGAAGCTGTAAGTGCACCAGGATACAGCTTTGCTTTCACGTCCAAGAAAGCGACACACACGGACCATTTTCGAAATATTTGCACAAGTTCAACGGCCGTCTGACCTCGCAACCGCAGTTAAGCCGCTTGCACACTGGGCAAAAACGAATTTTTCGCACACAGATTACATTCAAAGTCAATGTGAAGGCGTGAATACGCAGCGTTTGTGCAAGCAGCTTTACTGTGACCCAAACAGCTGATCGCTACAGCGCGCAGTGAACTACGATGCGCCTCGCGCAGGAATACGTCAGTTGGTTAGTTCAAGAGCAACTGTGTTTTTTTTCCGAGCAGCTAAAGTGCTGTAATTTTTTTTAAATATAGCGTACAATTGAAATGGTGTATTATTTTCAGGTAGGACCTCTTCTAGCCCGCAAAAATACGCTGTTTCTGTGTTTCCGTTCACAACAGTGTATCACCTAAATTTCCACCCAGCACTATGCCCTGGTGCGGCTACCTGGAGGAGATCAGAGAGCTTTCTACTGCATCTAATGTAAGTAGTGGCAATTTGTAACTCATACAACCCCACTTCAAAAAAAGTGAACTATCCCTTTAAAGTTGAAGCAACCCTGCGTATTTCAGAAAGTACTTAACACCATCTCGTGCAACCAGCCAATGGGCCATATTGAAGGATCTTTTGTCATAAAATAATGGACTGAGACAATCACACTATCCAACACAGCAACAGCGCATACCTCTGGGCGAAGGGCGACGGTTCGTCATTCTCGGGTGATGTTATATCATTATCACGCGACCATTGAAGCAGACGACAACTAATTAGGGGGAATAAAACCTCATTTATCTTGTCTTTGAAAACTAAAATTACACATTTTTGTATTTTACAATATTTATTTACTAATTATGTTTGTATAAAACAGCATTATGACTTAGCCCTGAGTTCCCCTTTAACCTTTGCTAATAATACCGCACGTGGTGGTATTTTGTTTAATGAGGTGATTTGTTTTAGAATTCATGCTGCATTCAATGAATTAAAAAGCCTAACCTTAGGTTTTTGCTAGTTTAAAATGTGAACAGCTCAAAGACTTTGGTAAATCCCCTGCTACATTTGTAGCCCAATTCTGTTCAAGCTACAGTAGCATATTGCCTGCTTTTTGCTGATTGGGGAATGTTTGTTTTGTCAAAATTAGGTATATTTCAGATATGACAGTATTAGTGAGTTGTGCTTGCTCCTTATAGGGTGTGATAAGCATTTATACAAGCTTGTGTTTCGCTTGGATGATCAGAATTGTAAACAGCAAGCTGTACGTTGCAGGGTGAACGCTCCAACCATAAAATAAGCAGTTCCTTTTATGAGTACATGTGCTAGCTGATGGGGCTCTGAAGAAAAATGGACAAAATTCTCAACTTTAGCATGGACAAAAGGCATGTTTTTGGTTTGAAGAGGTTACTGGTGACCATTGATGTCCATGTGCACCTATATTTCTAAATTCTACCATATTCTGCGAGAAAATCATTAATTTACATTGAATTTCAGAGTCAAAAGTTGATTTGTGTTGAACATATGATCATTTTATGATTTGACAGTGCGCAAGTTTGAGGGCTCTGACAGTGTGGGGAGCCACTAGGAGAGCTATCTTATTTGACTCATAAACAGTAGAAAATTTAGAATATCACTGTCAGATGAAGTACACTTGTGGTCAAGGAGTTTATGATCCCAGAAATGTATTGTTTTAACTCCCAGCCATTTTTCAATACTCAGTACTTTTTATTGTTTTATTGTTGAATTTTTGTGTTTGGAACCCTTACTCTGCACTAAAATTATGAAAAGAAACTGAAATACAATTCTAAATTCTACAAGTTAGAAATTCTACATGCTACAAGTGTTCTTTTTTCATTTAACCCATTTTCTCCCTCTCCATGAAGCTGAAATCCTGAATTATAAAGTCTTGAATAGGATAACGCCTGAATAGCCAGATTTGGCTCCTGCACACAGGGGTTAAGCCAAAGCCTGAAATCGAATGCACTTTTTAACCCCCCCCTCAGCCTTAATCCCTCCCCCATGCCTTGCCTTTTGTGAGAAAGGTCTCATTCCTCAGGAGCTCTAGGTAGGTCTTAATCAAACAGCTCAGATCCAGATCCTTCCAGAAGGAAAGATAGAGGGGTAATTCAGTAAATTCTTGAAAATTATCATTACATAATCATAATATGATTATTGTATTCATCATTTATAATTACACATTCGGCACATCTGGAATCCCAAGTTGTAAAGCCATGTCTTCCCACCTTAATTTATTTACAGTAATCCTGCTCAGGTGTCATTTATTATAGGTCCATCTATATAATAATTAATTGTAATCATTATGCTCAAATATGAGCTTAACTGACTTAAACTACTTTGTGAACTTTGAAAACTGTTTAAGTCTCTATTCAGCCAAGCAGCCTCTGTAATAAATAGGTGCTGCATCTGAGAATATGAAAACTTCTGTCAGATATTATTGCAAAGTGGAGGTGCTGTACAGAATGAGGAACGGATGTGGCTTGGGAGTGTTGGGGCAGTGTTCATGTGGCGGGTTAGGGTTACACCTGCACATAGGACTTCTCAGTATCCAGCAGCTCCTGCATGACCTTTAGTAGATGCTCAGTGGTGGACATATGTCTGGGGTAGGGCTACAGCAGGGCAGTTTCTGGTGCTGATTGATTCTATGGGCCCTCCTGGAAGGCATGGTACACTGATCGTGCCATGTCCATGCTCTGTGGGACAAAGAAGAGAAAAGGATGCATGAGCATGAAACACACCTACAGCCAGTGGTTTGCAAACAGCCCCGGGGAATGAAACGAATGATAAAGGCACTACTTTGGTCTAAGATTCAATAGTGCTTATTGACACAACAGGCTGACAAAGTATGAGAAAACAAACTGCCTGCAAAAGGTAAATAAAGTCAAACATGCAGCAATAAAGAAGAACACAAGGGCGCTATGTGTTCAGGTGAAAAAATAAACCCTGGGATTTCTCTCACAGCTAATTACCAACCTTATTTTGGAAATCTACTATCCAGTGGGTCGCACCTAACTCAACTAATTGGCAGTTACAGCCAATGTCTTCATCAGTTAAAACCCTTCTACATATGTTCAAGATTCACACATTCTGCTGTGGCGTTCCACTTATTTAATCGCAAGACCAGTATGCTTTGGTCCATCGCTGCATGCTTTTTCATTGAACTAAAAATTTTCAATAAATGATCCAGGGGCATCTGTGCTGCCAACAAGTCAGACTGCTGATTTCACATGTATAATTAAAACAATTAAAACTAAGGTCAATTTCGTATCATTATCTTTTTTAACGCAGCACCAGCTGCATCAGATTGCAATTGTAATTAAAGCTGCAAGCAAGGATGAACGGGCCCTCGCACCCTTGGGCACGTTGGGGGTGGTGGCGAGATCCTGACGGGTGCAGCTGTGCATTGAAAACAGTTGGATTGTGGCAACCTGGTTAAAGAAGCTGCGAGGGCAGCTTTGTTGAAATTTTCTAGGGGGTGCTATGGAGCCATTTTGCCCCCCCATGGACAACACCCCTGTAAGTGCTCGCCATTCTTGACGTGTGTATAAATTTTCATGAGGTTATGACTTCGTTACAGCCATGAAAAAGCCAAACGTAATTTGATGGCGAGGGATCGATAGTCGCCATGCTGGCAGATGTTTACGATATAGCTTCACCAACTTATTCTGCATGTCTTAGAAGTGGAATAAAGTTGGTGGGGTCAACTATGTTGGATCAGTACATGGTAGAGTAAAAACAGGACACTTCCTGTTACCACAGGGGGGCACTATGACTATGATGGGATATTGTCATGTAGACATGTTCAGGGTGCGACTTATCAAACGTGAAGTTTGGGGCAGATTGGACAAAATATATTGAAGTTACAGCAACTTCCTGTTTCATGGCAAATACTGGAAATTCGACGCCACGCACCACCGCCACGCCGTTCAACAATGACTGAACCTTTTGATAACTTGTGGTCAGAAACTAGTCTGAATGACACACACCGATTTTGAAGTCGATCTGATAAATCCTGTAGGAGGAGTTCATTAAAATACAAAGCGTGCAAAACGTCAAAAATGGCCACTTAATTCAAAATGGCCGACTTCCTGTCGGGTTTAGGCTATGGCTCTAAGGGACTTTTTTGTGCGTCTGGGCATGATATATGTGCGTACCGATTTTCGTGCATGCCGGTGAAATGTGCCGTGGGGGCTGCTGTTTAAAGGGCGTGACCAAGACATTTGGCCATACCCACCTTCGAAGACCATAATACATGTAAATTTTCACCACGACTGATGCATGTACCAAATTTGGAGCGTTTTTGAATATGATAAAGCCCCCAAAAATGCAATTCTTTCGGGAAAAAAAAAAATTCTTTCAGTTTCAATAGGGTCGTCGCAACGTGAGTTCTCGGGCCCTAATTACACATTATGATGAAAAGGCAAGTATTTATAAAGATACCCCCATTTGGTTTTTTGCAGTTGCTAAGCGACATCGGTCAATACTGCAGCAGCTTTTACAAAACTCTAACACTGTCTCGGGAAACGCACAGCATAGCAATAACTACCCAAACACTGCATACTTATGCCAAAAGTATATAATTCCACCAAAACACCAGCAATGGCTTTCTGCAACAGCAACACTGACACTCATAGCACAATTACCTCAAAAACACTATCAAATGGTAGCATTAAATTAGACTCATCATTTTATGACAGTCTTTGAAGGAGTAGATAATGTCAGACTCTAGTTTTTTTTTTTGCATGTATAGTTTGTTATTCTTGATGTTAGGATAAGCGTACATCGCCTTATTTTACAATGAACAAAGTTCCCTTTATGAAATGGAGAACTTGAGAATGTACTACAGTACACTATAGGAAGTAATGGAAATGCAGCAGGAATAGCATAGCAATTGTTCTTTATTTTCCACAAAGAAAAGTCATCACAGGTTTAGACAACCAGAAGTTTCCAATGCAGGTTTTACAAAAAAAAAAAAAAAAAAACACACCACACACACAACCACAACCCCCAACCCACACAATTTATTCCAATCGGTCTCCTGCATTTGGCCATATTTTTTCGTCGACGTCACAGCGAATATTTTCCCCTGCCAGACACCGGGGAAAGAACCTTTTTGCATGGCGTATCCACCCTTGGCAGTCCTCCACCGATGTGTCCTCACATGCTGCATTCATTGCATCAATGACATTTGATCATGTGGATGGTGGTCGTATTCCTTCCACCTCCATGATGAAAAGAATTCCTTAATAGGATTTAGGAATGGTGAATATGGTGTTAGAAAGAGGGCCTGCATTGCAGGATGGGCAGCAAACCACTCAGTAACTGTACGGGACCTGAGAAATGCCACACTGTCCCATATTATTACAAAGTGCCTCACCTCGCCCCTTTCCTCCTCTGGCTCAAGCCTGCCATGAAGCTCAAGAAATAAAATCAGCCGCTGTGTGTTATATGGCCCAATGAGCGGTCTGTGTAGCAGCAATGCCTGTGATGAGATTGCTGCACACATGGTGATATTTGCACCTCGCTGGCCTGGGACCCCTACTGTAGCCCTTTTGCCAATCACATTCCGCCCCCGCCGGCGCGTTTTGGCCAAGTTGAACCAAGCCTCAACCACATAGATGAGAACATCTGGTTTCTGATGAGCTTGAAGTTCCATGACTCTCTAAAAGAAAAACAAGCCAGCTAAGTCACCTGTGTTTGCACTTTTTATCAACAGTAAAGGCATCATGGCAGAGAAAATTGAGCCTTCCACTTACCTGGACATACCAACGATGGAGTTCCTTAACGCGTTCCGAGTACCTCTCAAATGGAACAGAGTACAGTTATTTCATCCGGATTCAGTGCTTTGGTAGGACACGAGCAATAGTTGAAATGCTAACATTTAGTATTTCCAAATGTCTGGTTGTCTTCTAGAATTTTCCTTTTATTTCTTTGAGTTTGATGGCATTGCGTTGAATAACCATCTGAACTATTGCCATTTCCTGCACATCACAGAAGATTCTACCCCTACCCCCAGAGTGAGGTAGTGTTTGGGTCCTATAAAGAAATGCAGTGAATATGCAGTGAAAGCCATTTCAGAATACATTTGCATCTTACCTGCTGGTTTCCTAGAAGACTCTGATAATTGATGCCACTGTTGACCGGGCCAGATTTGGCTGCCTCTCTGAATATTAGGCCATGGTTGACAACATGATCAATTATAGTAGCCCTAATCTCATCAGATACTACAGCCCTTCGTCTTCTCTGCTGTTGTCTTGCACCACCGCTATGGCGTTAAATTAGTCTCAAAACTCGAGCGCATGAAAACCGAGAGAGCGCGTGAAAACCGTGGGTGTACGACCCTCAGTATCCGCTCTCAACTTCAAAATGCGCTCACAATATCAAAAATGCTCACAATATCAATAAATGCTCGTAATCTCACCACACGCGTGATTTCAACGCGCGCTCACAATCAAAAATGCTCATAATCTCAATGCTCATAATGTCAATAAATGCTCGCAGTCTCACCACGCTTCGTAATTTCAACACGCGCTCACAATGTCAAAAATGCTCGCGAATCTCACCACGCCGTAATCTCAATAAATGCTCGCATCTCACCTTTCGCAATGTCAATAAATGCTCGCAATCTCACGCGCTCTCAATGTCAAAATATGCTCGCAATATCAGTATACGCCGCTTGCCGATTTGACTTTTAGAGACTTTGGAGGCGGGACTTTCAATGCTAACCATGAGTTCTGATTGGATGTTTGATTTTATAACTGGTTTTCAACTGCCGTAAACTACAGAATAAGAAAGAAATCAAAGAGGTCAACCATCATGTCGGAGCAAGGAAGTTTTTCACAAAATTAAATCTTTCATTGATTCCATTTTAATATTGTTTGAAGGTATTGGTTTCACTTGCTATACGTAGCTAAGATTAAAGCTAGCTAAATATTTCACGTTCAAGCTGGCCAACGTCAGCCCCCACGTTAATAATTGTACTTAGCTAGCCTATTTTAGCATCAATTTACCCATGGCTATACCATTTACATAGCAATGCTACGTTCGAAGTTTTTCTTAATTATCAATTCCTTCAAACAATATTTCTTTTCTGATGCTGAAGACCCGGCCGAGTGTTAAGATCTTCAGTTCGTTCATTATTTGTGCTGAAAACGTGGAAGTGATTTAATGCAAATGGTGAAGGACTAAGGGTAGGTTTCTTGACAAGCGAACCTAATACCGTGGCAGCGTATTAATATTTGCAAGAATTCCATTATGAGCTCTTGGCACGCTAGGTTTCGATAGGATGATATGGTTCGGAAATATTCACCACATTCAGGCTAATGCTTTCAACGTTTCTCTGCCTTTAATTACAACTCGATGCCGTTTGAGCAAATGAGTAATAGACACGCGCTATTACTGCTGCTGTACACAACTACAATGCTAACTGTTCAGTAAATTTATACTGTTTATGTACTGCGCTTATATATATTTTAAATAGCCTTTGGCCCCTTACACTTCCACTGCTCTCATCGCAAACTGGCATCTATTTACGCCCTAAAACATTTAAATTAGGCCTATTTTATTTATTTGTCACATTGTATTAGTCTACACAGCAGCAGTACCTATAACCCACTTGCTCAAACGACATCGAGTAGTAGTAATTAAAGGCTAAGAAACGTTGAAAGCATTAACCTAAATATAGCTTAATATTTCCGAACCATATGTGACAGTCCACAGGAAAAGGGTGTAGGCCTATAAGGGATTTTTTTTACGTTTTAAGAAAAAAACTGTTTTTCTATGTTTAGTACATGGTATGAGATCATCAGATGCACTTAACTCAATTTGACCAAAATATCCCTTTATTCACCCTTTTCCTGTGGACTGTCACATATCATCCCAACAAAGCAATGCACAATGGCGACACCATAGTGTGCCAATAGCTCATAAAAGAATATTGCAAATATTAAAAAGCGGCTATGTCGTGGCTTTTTGCTTCGTCTGGTCAAGAAAAACTGCCTTCCTTTTCCGTCACTCGCCACTTCTTCGTTTTCTGCTCAAGTACGAACTGAAAACTTTATTCTCGGCGGTGTTCTGACGATTTGTGCTACCTCAACTAAAAATCGACCATAGCGCACCACGATCGGACAGTCTTTGTTTTCGCTTTTAATATTGCTCTATGAATCAGCCCACAGTTGCAAAATAATTTTTGTTAACTTCTTATAACATTCGCTCATGTTTTAATGTGCTGGATACGTTCGTTCAAAGATAAAATGCTGCATGCCTAATTCCTGCATTTTCAGGAAACGTTAGTGTGTACATGCACGTATCCAAATGTTTAGAGGTAGGAAGGCGCTCTGAAAAAAAAAAATATTTTAAAGATATAGCTATAAAGATATTTATGATGTCAGTGAAGAAACAGCCCGAGATTTTGGGTCTGTATATGTGCTGAACCGCTAAGCAGCATCTCTATTTGTCTATAGCTGGGTAGCACAAATCGGCAGATTACCGGGTCTTCAGCGTCAGAGAAGAATATTGCTTGAAGAACCTGAAGAATAAGAACAACTCAGGAAAATTATATTGCTACGTAAATGGCCTAAGTGAGCTAAGTGTCCGTCTACCGGAAATTTGGCGCTAAAATAGCATAGTAAAATAATTGATGTTGGGACTGATGTAAGCGAGCTTTTCTAACAGAAAATATTTAGCTAGCCATGATACAACATCATCGTAGCTACGCACAGTGAATGAAACCAATACCTTCAAACAATATTAAAATGAGATCAATGAAAGATTTCGTTTTGTGAAAAACTTTCTTGCTCCAACATAATGATAGTTGTCGTCTTTGATTTCATATTCTGTAGTTTACGGCAGTTGAAAACCAGTTATAAAATCAAACATCCAATCAGAACTCATGGTTAGCATTGAAAGTCCCGCCTCCAAAGTCTCTAAAGTCAAATCGGCAAGCGGCGATACTGATATTGCGAGCATATTTTGACATTGAGAGCGCGGTGAGATTATGAGCATTTATTGACATTCGAAAGCGTGGTGAGATTAAGTAGCATTTATTGAGATTGCGAGCATTTTTTGACATTGTGAGAGCGGTGAGATTGCGAGCATTTATTGACATTTTGGCGTGGTGAGATTAGAGCATTTTTTTGACATAGTGAGCGCGGTGAGATTGCGAGCATTTATTGACATTGCGAGCGTGGTGAGATTGCGAGCATTTTTTGACATTGTGAGCGCGTGTTGAAATTACGAGCGTGGTGAGACTGCGAGCATTTATTGACATTGCGAGCATTGAGATTGCGAGCATTTTTGACATTGTGAGTGAGCGTGTTGAAATCACGCGTGTGGTGAGATTGCGAGCATTTATTGATATTGTGAGCATTTTTTGATATTGTGAGCGCATTTTGAAGTTGAGAGCGGATACTGAGGGTCGTACACCCACGGTTTTCACGCGCTCTCTCGGTTTTCATGCGCTCGAGTTTTGAGACTAATTTAACGCCATACACCGCCGGCACCACCACCACGCATACGGACTCCTCTCCCTCTCTGTACCACTCTTTCTCCTCTTTCTCTTGCAGGCTCCATTTTGAAGTTTAGGTGTAAAAAACGTCCGAAAGGTGTGTCCTTTCATAGGTGGCAATGAAATTATCAAGAGAAAACACCTAAGCAGGCCTCCAACTAGAGGTGGGTATCACCTGTGGTTGGTCTCATTTGCATAATTTCAATAAATGATATTTAACTTTTCATTTCCAGAACTATTTATTTTAGGATTTTACAGTAGTAATTTCAATTGGGTGTTTATAATTTGGCAAATTTCTGTCCACTTGAATTTGTAACATTTTGCAATAAAATGTAACCGTTTTAAAAATACTTTGTAAGCATTTGTAAAAAGGCTGCAGTGCAGACGCACATGGTTTTGCCTGTGTTTGCATTAGAGTGAAAAAAGAATTAATGAATTTTGAAGGCTGATGTCATTGAATGTCTTAAGTGTGAAACCAATGTCTTTTGTGTTAAAGCAAGGCATGAAACTATCAGAGTTTGGATTGCATAGACTTATGGTGTGCTAGAAGTGTGAGGAGTTTTGAAAAAGTTGTTTCAGTATTGATCGATGTCGCTTAGCAATTGAAAAAAACTAATTTAAATAAGTTTGTGAGTAAATTTTCATGCAATTAATTTGATTTAATTATATCATGTTTAAAAATATATCAAATCCTAGTGTGTGGTCCGCTTTATTTGTACTGCAATTCAAAATCCTTGGCTCCAGCCAAAGCAGAGGAGAGGTTTATTTGATGAGCAAGAACACAGCTAAAGCAGGAAACAGCTAAAGTTAGCAGAAGGCTGCACACTGTGACAACAGCCATCTTCACACTTGCATCCTATCCTGCCACACGAGTTACAAAGCCCCCCACATAGCTCCTCCCTGCATGATAATCCTGCTCCATCAGGAAAGCCATAAGCCACCTCTTGGAGAGAGGACAGCATCAGTCGCGCTCGGGTAGGCGGACAGTGAGGAAACGCTCTTGTGAAGAACTGCTGCCACCCCAGATCTTGGCAAAAACTCATCGATCACTCGGCAGACTGTCAGCACAGCCCAATATCCAAGGGAATACCATGGACACTTTGCACAACCTAACCGCAACGTCCTTTATGTTACTAGAAAGTTTCTGCCCAAATTCAAATTAATTTGCAGAAATAAATAAATGATAAAATCTGGCAAGCCTAGTTGGGCTGAACGGCCTGTTCTCGCCATTCATGTTATGTTATGTTAAATGCCTAAGTCAGATATTTTTTACTCACAGAAGTAAATGGAGGACATAAAACTTAGTTTTCCTAAATTCATAAAATGCTATCCATGTTCATAGCTGTTTTGCCCTGAACAGTGAAATGCTGTGCTCTTGGTTTAATTGTCAGCTGTGTAAGCATTGCTTAGTTTGGATCGGCTGGGAAAAGATTGTGTCACTTTAGGTTCAGATTCTGAAATCAGCCTTGGTAGCACTGTAACAACATTTGTAACTATAAGCTGTCTCACAAAAAACATGGTAAAATGTGTTCTTTACCATCACGTGAAATACCAGTATGAATGTTTTGTATGCAATAATTATTTTTGCTCATGATTTTAGTGAAATACTAGCAATTTTACGATGAAAGAAAAGTTTCCTCTGGAGTGAACTGCAAACAAAAGAACTGCCCCTAGGATGTTACAAAATAATGCTTTTGGTAATTTTAAGCTGAAGCTGAACTGAATCATAAATACTTAAACCTCAAGATAGAAACACTCAAGGAGTCGCCATTTTCCCTTTCCTTTCCTTTCTTATTTTTCCCCCACGGCACCCGATTCCTCCGATTCACGTGATGACTTGCCCTTGCTTCTTTACACAATGCAGTTGCATCGCCAGTTACACACTGCCTGCGCTGTTGGAGGATCACTCAGTCAGGGTGCAGTTTAGTTTGTACGGCAACATGCAAACAGAGGTGGTCGCTACAGACTAACAAAATTTTAACTGGCTAAACATCCATTATCAGCAGCGAGGCTGCGCCAGTTGTTGCCTCGCCTATGTGGACCTCCAGCCGTAGCCAGTACTGGCGTGGGTAGGATTCAAACACCCGACCACAAGACTCACAGACGAGCATCTTAGCTGTGAGCAATGCCAAATGTCCCATAGCTCTGTAATGGCAAGAGGTCAAAAAATCTGAAGTGTCTGCTTTCACGTTAGTGCTCTGACAGCCAACAGTCAAACACACCTGCAATTTAATGGTCTTTGAAGTATCATAACCACTAACAGAACAAATGTGCTGTGATATAAACAAACAAACACAATTGTTGCATTTTTAAAACACTAAAAAAATGTTGATACTGTGGGGAAGTCGATGTGGCACAGCTCATCGTGAAAAGAGTTTAGAATAAAATCGACTCTGGGAGTTTAGGGGTTAATGGCTTGCTAGAATGTCCATGCTATGTATGGACTCCAGCAAAAAGTCGACAGGAGGTAGGAGACAGTTCACCCTTTTATACAGCGCTTCAGTAGGGATATAGTCACATGTATGAATGGATGTAAATAAGAAAGTATGTATGATTTTCCTGAGGGAAGAAAAAATAAAGGATTTATATATAAACCCCAATTCCAATGAAGTTGGGACATTGTGTAAAACGTGAGAAAAAAAACAATGCAATGATTTGCAAATCCTTTTCGACCAATATTCAATTGAGTAAACTACAAAGACAAGATATTTAAAGGGGACCAATTATGCGGATCCTTCTTCTAATACATATAAGTAATGTTATAATGTTTGATGTCCATACTCAACCTCTGTAAAGTTTCGAAACATAAGATACAGGGTTTTGCCGTAATCCAAGAACGTGATTTCGTGAATGTGATTTCCTCTCTGAACAGCTCGTCCCGAGATCTTCACGAGATCTGGGCAAAACCTGACGTCAGGTTGTGCTGTCCAATTAATACAGACCTTGCCAGAGCCAATCACGGCGCTGGACCTGCCCACACCGGAAACTATTCTAGCAGGACAAACAACCGCGGATTATACTATGCCTTAGTAGCGTCTACACTTTTGGAAATACAAAAGAAGAACCGCAGATCATTTGAGGTACAGTTTTGTCAGTATCTCTATTTCAAAGCTGCTTGTCTGTTTACTTTTGGACGCGAAGAAAAGCACCTATTTCTCTTCCAAAAGACGATGGGGTAGGTTTTGCAGAGCTTGGGATACATGTTTGGGTTTGTTTACGGCTGCTTGTGATTGCTTCACTTATCCATGACCGAGGCCAGCTGGATATTTCACCAATATCTGGGCTAGCTCTCTGATGCTACCGTGAAAGCAATCGCGAAACGCACAAGCTCTAACGTGTCTGGTATAACAAACGATTTCTCTGCACTACCTTGACATAATTTCATCCCCCTTTAGAAATTGTTGTGGCTAATAAAAAGCCGAAAAAGGCGGAGATTAAATAGCTAATTCTTTCCTGTAGAAGTGATCGATTCGCTAGCTCCACATAAGCAACTTGTCCGCGCTAACGGAACTTACGGTCTGTAAAACCTGTATTATGTTCATGACATAACCGGAGCTCTCTCTAGCTGTCGCATACTATCCATAAAGCTGCGTTCACACCGGACGCGAAACAAATTTTTCAAGCGACAGATTACATTCAAAGTCAATGCAAAGATACGAAAACACGCGTTATGGACGCGTTAAGCTGCTTTCACACCGGACGCGAAACAAATTTTTTGCGCGACAGATTACATTCAAAGTCAATGCAAAGACGCGAATACACTCGTTGTGGGCACGTTAAGACGCTTTCACACGGGACGCAAAACAAATTTTTTGCACGACAGATTACATTCAAAGTCAATGCAAAGACAATCCATTGACTTTGAATGTAATCTGTCTCGCGAAAAATTTGTTTCGCGTCCGGTGTGAAAGCGGCTTATCGCGCCCATTTTCCATGAGCAAACGCTGGTCATTCCGACACAATAAGTAAACCATTACCATAGGCAATTTCCGAAAAGGCCATTTAGCCTGGAGCTTTTGCCCCTCCGTCATATACCAGCGCAGAAGCTGTTCGTTACTCCAGGCTAACGACACACCACAGTTATGCACACGAACCAGCAGGTCCTTATAATACACACCTAAGCAGTCCACAAGTTGTTGGTCCACTTTTTGCTGCTCCTCACTGCCCATGTTTCCCTCTAATCTCAGACCCACCGGATTTCTACGGTCTCCAGTCTACACTTGGGTATGTTGACCCATTCTACAAATGTGTCCGTATGGGGTGGATTCTAGCTTTCCCTCAATCCTAGCTACAGAGTAGAAATACCGGTGTACTCACCATAGTAGCCGTAGGTAGATAGCAAATTCGAGCTTGAGCTGCCAGAACACTGCACTGCATCCTCCACTTTCGCCGCTGCGTTTATGAGAACAAGTTCATTTCATTAGATCTATACACATGTACTGTGTTTGATTGCGGAATTTCCCCGCCGATTCCTTAGCTCATATGGCAGACGCTTCTCACGTTTCAAACTAGGGAGGCGGACCCGGAAAACTGCGTTCTGCCGAGTCCCGCCCAGCTCCGCCCTCCACAGAGCTGGCCAATCAGACGAAAGTGGGCACACGGGGAGGGGGGGCTAAAGCGGAAGAGCCACCCAAACGAGGCCTTTCAGGCAGAGACAACAATGGACTACAAATGGGGTTTTTTGAGGATGGGAGTATGAGCTAAATAATGACCCTTTTTTGGACTTCGAACGATCAGGAGTACTCTAGGGGAGTCCAAGATCAAAATATAAATTTGGAAATGTGGCATAATAGGTCCCCTTTAATGTTCAAACAGATAAATTTTATTGTTTTTTTGGCCATATTCACTCATTTTGAATTTGATGTCTGCAACACGTTCCAAAAAAGCTGGGACAAGGGCAGGTTTACCACTGTGTTACATCACCTTTCCTTTTACAGTTTTTTGCAATTGCTAAACAACATCGGTCAATACTGCAGCAGCTTTTACAGAACTCTGTTGTCTCGGGCAACACACAGCGTAGCAAAACAGTTCATTTTGCACACAAAATGCACAAAAACTACCAAAACACGGCATACTTATGCCAAAAGTAAATAATTCTACCAAAACACCAGCAACAGTTTTCTGCAACAGCAACACTTTGAAATTCATAGCACAATTACCTCAAAAACACTATCAAATGGTAGCATTACAATAGACTCAACATTTTATGACAGTCTTTGAAGGAGTTAGATGTCAGACTCTAGTTTTTTTGCATGTCTTTTTTGTTATTCTTGATGTTAGGATAAGTGTACATTGCCTTATTTTACAATGAACAAAGTTCCCTTTATGAAATACTGTGAGAAAACTTGAGAATGTACTACAGTACACTGTAGGAAGTAATGGAAATGCAGCAGGAATAGCATAGCAATTGTTCTTTATTTTCCACAAAGAAAATCATTACAGGTTTAGACAATCAGAAGTTTCCATTGCAGGTTTTACCAAAAAAAAAAAAAAAAAAAATTTATTCCAACTGGTCTCCTGCATTTGGTCACATGTTTTCGTCGACATCACAGCGAATATTTTCCCCTGCCAGACACCGGGGAAAGAACCTTTTTGCACGGCGTATCCACCCTTGGCAGTCCTCCACCGATGTGTCCTCAAATGCTGCATTCATTGCATCAATCAGTGACATTTGATCATGAGGATGGTGGTCGTACACCTTCCACCTCCATGATGAAAAGAATTCCTCAACAGGATTTAGGAATGGTGAATATGGTGGTAGAAAGAGGACCTGCATTGCAGGATGGGCAGCAAACCACTCAGTAACAGCACGGGACCTGTGAAATGCCACACTGTCCCATACAATTACAACGTGCCTCACCTCGCCCCTTTCCTCCTCTGGCTCAAGCCTGCCATGGAGCTCAAGAAATAAAATCAGCCGCGGTGTGTTATATGGTCCAATGAGCGGTCTGTGTAGCAGCAATCCCTGTGATGAGATTGCTGCACACATGGTGATATTGGCACCTCGCTGGCCTATGACCCCCCCCCCGTAGCCCTTTTGCCAATCACATTCCACCCCCGCCGGCGCGTTTTGGCCAAGTTGAACCCAGCCTCAACCACATAGATGAGAACATGTGGTGTCTGATGGGCTTCAAATTCCATGACTCTCTAAAAGAAAAACAAGCCAGCAAAGTCACCTACGTTAGTACTTTTTATCAACAGTAAAGGCATCATGGCAGAGAAAATTGAGCCTTCCACTTACCTGGACATGCCAACGATGGAGTTCCTTAACGCGTTCCGAGTACCTCTCAAATGGAACAGTGTACAGTTGTTTCATCCGGATTCAGTGCTTTTGTAGGACACGAGCAATAGTTGAAATGCTTACATTCAGTGTATTTTTGGGCTGGGCCGAGCAGCGGCCAGGCCCCTACAAACGCGAATGTCGCTGAGTACCTGAGTGACTGACTGAGTGAGTGAGTGAGTGATCAAGTTCAACGATTGGCTGGCCGGCGGGGAAGAAGTTCAGCGATTGGTCGGCCGGCAGGGAAGAACTTAAATGACTGGTTGGCCGACGATTGGCTGGCCGGCGGGGAAGAAGTTCAGCGATTGGTCGGCCGGCGGGGAAGAACTTCAACGATTGGTTGGCCGACTACTGGTCAGTGCATTATAAATAGGCTACATGGGTCTCGGATTTTGGCATTGACGCTTGCAGCAGGAACGGAATAAGCTGCCGTTGGTGGATTTCGGAATTAAAATGGAGCACCTACTTTGCTGTTGCTGGATTTCGGATTTGACCGGAGTTCTTTGCCGTTGGTGGATTTTGGATTTGTCTCTAGAACGTAAGTGAAATTTTCACTTTGCTAACTTACGAATGTGTGCCTAGGTGAAGTCAGACCATTCGAAATTTATGGCTTGAAAAAAGTTCACCCATTTAAAAACTGGGGCATTTCATGAGTTAAGTCACAGTACGTGTTTGTTTGTTTAGGGCTTCTGCGGTCCGCGATGTTGCTCGAAAATTCAGTTAGCCAAGTCACAGTTGTGTTTGTTTGTTTGTTTGTTTAGGGCTTTTGCGGGTCCGCGATGTTGCTCGAAAATTAAGTTAAGCACCCAGTTTTATTCTCTTGCATGGGCATTTCATCATGAGTTAAGTTACAGTAGGCTACGGTGTTTATTTGTTCGCAGTGTCTACGTGTCCAAATCGGTGTTGCTCAAATTAAGTGAGCTACCCAGTTTTATTCTCTTGCATGGGCATTTCTTCATGAGTTAAGTTACAGTACGACGTGTCTGTTCGTAGCATCTATGTGTCCAAAATCGGTGTTGCTCAAATTAAGTTAGCTACCCAGTTTTATTCTCTTACATGGGCATTTCATCATGAGTTAAGTTACAGTACGACGTGTCTGTTCGTAGCATCTATGTGTCCAAAATCGGTGTTGCTCAAATTAAGTTAGCTACCCAGTTTTATTCTCTTACATGGGCATTTCATCATGACTTAAGTTACAGTAGGCTACGGTGTTTGTTTGTTTGCAGTGTCTACGTGTCCAAAATCGGTGTTGCTCAAATTAAGTTAGCTACCCAGTTTTATTCTCTTGCATGAGGTTCATGGCTTGAAAAAAAAGTTAAAAAGTGAATTATGAATTATTGAAAACCATCCGACTGTCGGACACGGAGACACTTCGAAGCAGTGTCTACGTGTCCGAAAGTCGGACAGGGTTTTGATATAACTTTGTGTCCGACAGTCTGATGGTTTCAATATAAATCTTAATATAGCGGATGCATATGTTGCGCTCGCCCTAGCTAGCATCCAGGTGTCGTGCCGAGGTAGTTACCCCCGATTCATGGATTTCAGTCACGTGACATTTTTGTTGTGAGCGCCATCTTGAGTACCTACCAGGGACCGAGGCGCAACTACGACCACTGTATGGGCTACGATGAAGGATGTCTCAGTCTTTATTTCTCCATAACAACAGACCAACTCAACATTATCCCGCTTATTACACGGCTTATGAGTGAAATTATTAATTTCAGACGTAATGTTGATCAAAATACGACTTTTGATTTATAAATTGCATCACTTCGCCAATCTGCAAGTCCTGTCACTTCTCCACTGTTTTGCTCACCCTCCTCGGTTGTGTGTTGGCCTGTGACTAAAAACCGGGTACCCAGGTCCCGCCCGAAAGGTTCGGGTCCCGGGAAGAAAATTGCAATACCCGTTTCCCGAAAATCAGTACATTGATTGTGCACACGATAAAATGATGGGTAATCATTAATGGCATCACCCAGAAATTCGCTTATGTAGGCTGCATTATTTATTCCTGTAGCTCACGACTGTCATGGGCCAACGATTAGCTTATCAACTTACTTGAATTGGAAACAGATGGAGAATCAATCAGTGTCAATTTGGAGGTTTTAATCAAGAATGTATTAATCCCTACCTAGCTGCCTTTCGATCTCATCGGCGTCATGGTTTTTTTTTCTTTTTCTTTTCAATAGTTATGATGATAAATTTTGATGATATTGATACAAAATACATGATATATTTATTGTCGTTGTGATTGATAGTCCCGGTTGATAGTAATAGTGATGATGAATACGGCAATTCGGTATTCGGTAACGATTGAAGTTGATGGAATAATTATCAAAGATGATGATAATGAGGAAATGGGAAATTCAGGGGTGCAGATATGATTTTGAGTTTTGACGATGGGATTGTTATGATGGAATAATGAAATACTTACTATTAATGATAATAATGACATCAGTCGGACATCCGTACACTTTGATATAGTAAGTTAATTTGGAAAATACATTTGGAAAGTAAAATATCGTATTCGTAAAATACCTGATCAGTCCATCCAACATTCGTGAGTTGACAATGAAATACCACCTCGAATGAGCTTTTCGTTGTAAGTTATCTTTCTGTTTCTCGGTCTTTCTTTCTTTAGTGTACGTAAACCAGTGGCGTAGCCAGAACTTAAAATTGGGTGGGCACTAAACATCTCTTTATTCGTTCTGACTCGATCGCAGTCATTTTTTTCTAATTAATTCAATCCGAAAACACTCCGCACTATCAGGTGTTGCTTATTCACCTCGTTCAGGCAAAAGACAATCATTCATTTGGATGCGCAATTTTGTGCTTTTCATATCAGTGGCGAGCCACACACCTGAAAATTGAGCGCCACACAACATCGGTTTATTACAATTATTACACCTAACTTGTTCTCAGCCATTTTCCTTTGTTAAAGCAATTTCCATTTATTTGAATAATCAGCTGGCAAAAAAAAAGACCTGGCTTCTTTCGTGGTGCGATCTAAGGGCGACTAATCAATAGGAATAATTCAGTTCAGCAAAATAAGTTACTCATAAGTTGTGCTTAGTTTTAATAATCCTTTTCGAGAGGTAAACTGTTCTGGAACTTACGCGCTACCTTTTCGGCTCATCAGGTGATCTAACCTGTGCTTCATGATCGACTGAATTATTCAAACTGAACCAAAGACAGATTTTAAATGCACAAAATTGCGCATCCAAATGAATGATTGTCGTTTTGCCTGAACGAGGTAAACAAGCAACACCTGATATTGCGGAGTGTTATCGTATTGAAGGCATAGTTAATCAGAAAAACATTATTGCGATTGAGGCAGAACTAATTGTTATAAAGAGACATTTATTGCCCACGCAATTTTAAGCTCTGGCTGCGCTACTGACGTAAACGTGTTTGAAACTTTGAGGTCAAGAATTAACACGGACATGCATGCCTCGTAGACGAGAGCTGCGACACCGGGTCCGAGGCTCTGATCGCAGTTTTGGTTTCCAGCCACAACGTGGAAGGAGCCTCCACTCTCCCTGTAACTAGTCATAAGTCATTTATCTAACATCACAATTAGTCCGAAGCCGTTTAATGAAGGTAAAAATGAAACATAAGGTAAATATCCTGCATAGCTCTTCTCCTCTGTCTCCTCCGATCAGAGCAGCATCCCTAGCAACAGCCTGTTTCACTTAGCAACAGTCTGTTATACAGAAATAAAAGACCGTAAAATGTAGAATCAGAGTGTAATTCATTAATCAAAATGCAGCATTTAAAAGAGCCATATCATAAAAAATGTTAATCCACTCTTTTTTGTGAGACTTCTTATCACAGCCCACGGGGCCACAGATAGACAGCCTGTTGTAAGTCAGTACCCAAAATGGCGGCGCCTAGAGTTTGAGAGCGGTCACGTGCGTCTATGACGTCAGCTGACATGTATGAATAGAAAGTGTTTCCCCTGTCCGCGGGAGCGCGCACGTCTTGCTATTGAATGAAGGGGAAACACTTTCTATCGGGGATAACTACCTTGGCACAACACCAGTCTTTTAAAAAGTTCCATTCGATTTTTGATTATGAGCACAATCCGACCATTATTAGGCTAATCTTCTTTCACTCTAGATTGGTTCGGTTTGTTTCAGTCCTCCATGCTTATTTTCTTTGGCACCGGTTGTGAGATTCCATAGAGATAGAGGAATGTAACAAATCGTACCAATCTAGCGTGAAAGAATCATAACAATGGTCGGAATGTGTTTTTAATTTCCCTATTCAATCTCGCAACCGATACGACAGTTAACAAGCATGGAGGACAGTATCGGTTGCGAGGTTGAAAAGGGAAATTAAAAACACATTCCGACCATTGTTATGATTCTATTACGTTAGATTGGTAAGATGTGTTACATTCCTCCATCTCCCTATTGAATTTCGCAGCCGGTACCAGAATCATTTCCTTAATCTTTCTATTGAATCTCGCAACCGATACGAGAGAAAACGGGTACAATGAAGGGATACATTATCATACAGAGGTGTACGTGTACTTCGTTACAATACTGAAGTGTTTTTTTTTTTTTTTGAGTTGGCCTATTTGTACTTTACTTGTTTTTTTTTTTTTTTTTTTTTTCAACCGGGACTTTTACTTTTACTCAACCACATTTAAAAGATTAAAAAGTATACTTTCATTTCGTTACTTTGACACTGGCCACTTCGTTTCTCGTTACACATTAAAATATGAATGTAATTCATCATTTAAGGATTATCTGGATTTGGCGTGTTCGAGAAGAACAACGGTGCTGCTCGGCAGTAGCCGCTTTGTGCAGATGTGCTTGCCTACGGACATGGAGCTGCAAATTAATGCACGCAGTTACACTATTATATCACTAGATGGCACACCCGGATCAGTTATTGAATATTCACAAGCAAGCCGAGCTCTTAGAATATGGACGAGTTCGCTCCAATACCTGTTTTTCAGGACTTGCCTTAATTTAACCCCTCAGCTAAGCCTGATGTGCGAACTGCGCAATATACTTGCCCATAGCAGTTAAAAAAATCATAGTAATAAAAATGATATATTGCATACTCAGAGGCAATGAAAACGTAACACCAGTTTGGATTCAAATAATTTTGTGACTCAAATTTATTTTCTTATTTTAACAATTCAAATATGTTGGGTGGGTTGACTTTGATGAATTAAATGTGTTAATGGGCCGATTTGGACAATAATAAACAGATGCACAAAACATAACGAGCACAAGTTGAAAATGAAAAATCACAACAAGACTGAACGAAACATGCATTTAAAAATGAACTCAAAAGAACAGTCAGTATCGGGTGTGACCCCCACGAACATCCACACAGGCAGTACAACGTCTCCTCATGGACCTGACTAAGTGTCTTAGGTTGTCTTGGGGAAGTTGTCGCCACTCTGCCTGTAGTGCATTCTGGAGTTGCTGCCTGGTTTGAGGTCTGGGTACTCTTGATGAAAGAGCTCGTCCCAGTTGGACGTACTACACCCAAAACGTACTGATGCTGGACATACTACACCCAAAACGGTGAGCCACTTGCCGGGCACTTACTCCCGCCTCTAGCATACCCAGGGCCCTGTTCCGTTGTTCAGTTGACAGACGTGGCATTATGACACTTAAAAATGTTTTGTGTGGCTTTTATCATGCCTTTATGTAGGGAAGACAACCCCTCCTTCATTTCAACCACTGTACTTGCGCAACTCCTAATCCCATATGTTGTACTCAATATGGATTGATTAGAGTCCAACTCACACTGTTGAGTTACATGATGATCATTCATGTGTAACGAGGTACACATTGTGACCCCAATGGTCACTTCAGAACTCAAATTGGACTACTCAGGTACTGAGCAAAAATAAACCAAAATTTAGAGTGTTGCGTTTTCATTGCCTTTGAGTATATACACTGCTCAAAAAAATAAAGGGAACACTAAAATAACACATCCTAGATCTGAATGAATTAAATATTCTTATTAAATAGGCATGGGCAACGCTCTGCATAAACTCTAATGGAATGCGTAACAGCTGAACTGGGGCGGTAAACAAGCCTCAGAAAACTTATAAAAAATGATGTAAACACCATTTTCACACAAAAAGAACACCATGGTTTAATTAAAAGCAACTTTTTCAATAGGATACCCAAGATTTCATACATGAACTCTGTATGTGACACGCCAATAACGCGATTTGAACAGAGCTATTATTCGCCCGTTGGATGAATGCGTGACCTCAATTTGCGCCCGTGTTTACAAACTGTCAAGTGCAAGGCGTGGCAAAAATATCCATTTTGGAGGTAGATTTCAAATAGCCCATGATGACATGATATCCCAGCTACGGCCCTGATTGAATTACAGCCATCTAATTTGAGAAATTACGAGTCTGTTCGTCCAGTCTAGACCTCCAGGGGATGTGAAATTAGTTCGACAGAAGTTGTTGAAGTTCGTCGCGAGTTTGCCGTGACTTCTTCTCAACAATAGCAAGAAAGGTGAGTGTATTTTTACTGTGAACCTACATAGTTAGTTGACAGAATATCCTGTGACCCTATTTGTGAAGTTTCAGTAAAATATACCAAGGAACAAACCAGCGCCAGGCGTTCAAAACCTACCAGTGTTCTGACAAATTTTGCTACCTATGCCACCTCGCAAACACCGGTCACAAGATTCATTCACTTATACCCTTCAATTCGAGACTGCGAGGATGGAAATCTGAATAATCAATTAGGAAAAATTCTCGGCTCTCGGTAATTCTGTATATCGTTTAAACATTTTGTTAATCGGATTATGAAAGAAGACTGAAAATAAGCGCCCGCTTTTTGTTTGGGTGTAAAAGCGCGTATTTAAAGGAGAATAACATTGTATATTGATTAAGCATTGAACTCTGCATAAGTCGAACTGTTTTAATATTTGTTGATGACATTGCTTCGCTTCCTGGAAGCAAGCACGCACAAATCTGCTGTCCTGTGAGCATTTCAGGTTCGATATACTGAGTAATAACGCCATGAAACCTAAACTGGCCCGTCATTCTGCCGAATAGTCTTACTAAACTAGTTAATCGCCTGATTGTTAATCAAGCAAAGGGGAGGTTTCTGCCTCGCCAAACTAACCTCCACTGCACGTCACTGTGTTTTACTATGAATTATTCACAGTAGCTCATTGAAACTATCATGGGAGGAGGGTATATGGACATTATAAAAACAGTGTAAACTTTTTTTTTTTTTTTTTTTTTAAATCACCACGGGTTATTGAAGGGGGAACGTTTCATAGCAGTGGGAGGGCAAACAACTGCTGGCATCAGCAACTTCACTGCATTTTATACAGTAGCGTTAATGTTTGCCCTCCCACTGATAATTTTGACATTTTTGCAGGCCACTGATCCAAAAAAAACTTCACAGGCAACCCATTCATACCATTTTTTAATATCAGTGCAAAACCTAATATTTGTTGAACATAATTGGGTGAAATTCAAAGCATTTTCCATTAAAACGGGCCTAGGGGGCGCTGCTGTACTTCAGAAAAGGGGTTGATGACTTTAGCATTAATTATTTCTGTTAGGGTACCCTAATGGATAATTTGGCCAGGTTTATTTCTGAGTAGACTGCATTTTCGAAAATGCCCTCAGGCTTCACCCCGCAATTTTCACAATGGGTTTTGTTGATAAATGCCAAAATCAGCCATTTTTGGGACCCTGTGGCTCTGAGACCCTTCCCTGTAAAGGCGTTGGACTTGTGGCAAGCTCTTCGTCTGTGTCTTCTGTACTTACCTGCAAAAAATCATTAGAAAATAATAAAAACTTTTTTCTCAGCAACTCAAGAAATGTTGTCATTTTATTCATTTGTATTGCCCATGCCTATATTAAATACTTTGTTCTTTACATAGTTGAATGTGCTGACAACAAAAATCACACAAAAATTATCAATGGAAATCAAATTAATTAACCCATGGAGGTCTGGATTTGGAGTCACAATCAAAATTGAAGTGGAAAAACACACTACAGGCTGATCCAACTTTGATGTAATGTCCTTAAAACAAGTCAAAATGAGGCTCAGTAGTGTGTGTGGCCTCCATGTGCCTGTATGACCTCCCTACAACGCCTGGGCATGCTCCTGATGAGGTGGCGGATGGTCTCCTGAGGGATCTCCTCCCAGACCTGGACTAAAGCATCCGCCAACTCCTGGGCAGTCTGTGGTACAACGTGGCGTTGGTGGATGGAGCGAGACATGATGTCCCAGATGTGCTCAATTGGATTCAGGTCTGGGGAACGGGCGGGCCAGTCCATAGCATCAATGCCTTTGTCTTGCAGGAACTGCTGACACACTCCAGCCACATGAGGTCTAGCATTGTCTTGCATTAGGAGGAACCAAGGGCCAACCGCACCAGCATATGGTCTCAAGGGGTCTGAGGATCTCATCTCGGTACCTAATGGCAGTCAGGCTACCTCTGGCGAGCACATGGAGGGCTGTACGGCCCCCCAAAGAAAATGCCACCCCACACCATTACTGACCCACTGCAAAACCGGTCATGCTGGAGGATGTTGCAGGCAGCAGAACGTTCTCCACGGCGTCTCCAGACTCTGTCACGTCTGTCACATGTGCTCAGTGTGAACCTGCTTTCATCTGTGAGGAGCACAGGGCGCCAGTGGCAAATTTGCCAATCTTGGTGTTCTCTGGCAAATGCCAAACGTCCTGCACGGTGTTGGGCTGTAAGCACAACCCCCACCTGTGGACGTCGGGCCCTCATACCATCCTCATGGAGTCGGTTTCTGACCGTTTGAGCAGACACATGCACATTTGTGGCCTGCTGGAGGTCATTTTGCAGGGCTCTGGCAGTGCTCCTCCTGTTCCTCCTTGCACAAAGGCAGAGATAGCGGTCCTGCTACTGGGTTGTTGCCCTCCTACGGCCTCCTCCATGTCTCCCGATGTACTGGCCTGTCTCCTGGTAGCGCCTCCATGCTCTGGACACTACGCTGACAGACACAGCAAACCTTCTTGCCACAGCTCGCATTGATGTGCCATCCTGGATGAGCTGCACTACCTGAGCCACTTGTGTGGGTTGTAGAGTCTGTCTCATGCTACCACTAGAGTGAAAGCACCGCCAGCATTCAAAAGTGACCAAAACATCAGCCAGAAAGCATAGGAACTGAGACGTGGTCTGTGGTCACCACCTGCAGAACCACTCCTTTATTGGGGGTGTCTTGCTAATTGCCTATAATTTCCACCTGTTGTCTATTCCATTTGCACAACAGCATGTGAAATTGATTGTCAATCAGCGTTGCTTCCTAAGTGGACAGTTTGATTTCACAGAAGTGTGACTGACTAGGAGTTACATTGTGTTGTTTAAGTGTTCCCTTTATTTTTTTGAGCAGTGTATATATTCAGAATAGGCAGTTTTCTGAAGCAAAAATTCAACATGGTATTGATACCATGTAATTCTATTAATTACAGTCAATTATTTTGGTTTTTTAATCCGCCAGTAAACTCAAAGAAGAAGAAATATATAAAGGAGAGAATGCCAGTTTGTTTTTTAAATACTGTATCTTTCATTCACCTGAAAATTGATTAAAGTGCACAAGGAGAGAACAATGCGTGGTTGCTTTGCTTCTTTCTATGCGTGCAATGAGAAATACTTTGTACTTGTACTTTTGATACTTAATAATATTTTTTCACAAGATACTTTTGATACTTAAGTACATTTAATGTGAGCTACTTTAAGACTTTTACTCAAATCATTTTCTTATGGGTGACTTCAACTCTTACCAAAGTAACTTTCAGTAATGGTACTTTTACTTTTTCGTAACTTTTTTTCCCAGTACTTCATACACCTTTGTTATCATATTAGCTATGTGACAAAGTGCTATACTTGGTCAGGTTGTAACTGTCGCTTATGAAAATCGTTCATGCTTTCTTTCCTGAATTCTTGTATTTTTACTGCATTTTTTTAAACATTGCTTATATAATTTCTTTGACTGTCTACCATATTTGAGGTAAAATTGACCTAAATTGCTCACTTCGCAACACACTTTTTTTTCTTTATCTGCAGCGACTGAAATAAATACCAAACAATTGGCTATTTGGGGGCACTATAAAATTTCAAAACTTTCTTATTTCTCGGCCAATTCTCATGATCTTGGTGTCAACTACAAGGCCTTTTCGAGAGCTTTCAATGGGTAATCAATTCATTAAAGTTAATTGCATTTCAATTTTTTTGTCACATAGTTAACCATATTCAACCATCACCAAAATCGAATAATGCTTTATGTAAACACACTTTCACACTCTCACTCTCCTCACCCACTTTGTAAATAATTTATCAACTCCAGCTCATTACTAAACTTGCACTTCATATAACAGAATGAGCTTTTCCTCATTTAGCACCCTTTTCTTGGGCGCACATTCTCATACAGCACTCGGCGGCCCAGCCATATACTAGGTTGCACCTAGTCTTGTTAAATGTCTGGTTGTCTGCCAGAATTTGCTTTTAAGTTTGATGGCATTGTTTTGAATAACCATCTGAACTATTGCCGTTTCCTGCTCATCACTGAAGATTCTACCCCTACCCCCAGAGTGAGGTAGTGTTTGGGTCCTATAAAGATATGCAACATAAATTACACACAAGCAATACATTTTCTAAAGGCCAACTGTAGATCATTTTACTACTCTAATATGCAGTGAAAACCATTCCAGAATACATTTGCATCTTACCTGCTGGTTTCCCAGAGGACTCTGATAACTGATGCCACTGTTGACCGAGCCAGATTTGGCTGCCTCTCTGAATGTTAGGCCATGGTTGACAACATGATCAATTATAGTAGCCCTAATCTCAACAGATACCACAGCCCTTCGTCTTCTCTGCTGTTGTCTTGCACCACCGCCGGCACCACCACCACGCGTACGGACTCCTCTCCCTCTCCGTACCACTCTTTCTCCTCTTTCTCTTGCAGGCTCCATTTTGAAGTTTAGGTGTAAAAACATCCCAAAGGTGTGTCCTTTTATAGAACAGCTGTCATTACCATGGGTAACTGCCCACATAGTAAGGTTGTCCATCCAAAACAACTTTTTTAAGTCAGGACTCTTTTCAGGGTCTTCTAACTCCACTATTATGCCTTGGGTGCAGTCAATCTTCCTCGTACAGACAGATCTATCCTCAACTCTGTGCTTGCACAAGGGAAAAAAATGTGTGTAGCCACTGTGGCTAAAGTCAGAAAAAATGTTTAGCTACAAGTTGCCACAATGTTGGTGCTCTGCATATAAAATTTTGTTAAGAAGAAATGTCATTTGTAGGTTCCACTGTGCTCTGAAAAATAATAATAATATCATGACATTCATGTAAAAGTTCCCACACGTGTGCCATGTTTGCACACAAAATTTCCAGTAAATTCCTAAGACTTGCAAATTAATAAAAATGCAAGAAGGGCATCATCATATAGTTTAACAGGCATTTTTTGCTTACAATTACCTTTGTAGAATATTTAACATAAAAATAAAATCATACAGGAAGGAAGTGACTTGTCAATGATCGAACGTAATAACAATAATAATAATGACTACTCACTCGTCGTATGAGTGTCAAGAATACACGTTGTTCAAGTCCACAGAAGGCCCTGTTTACAGCAGTGACGTGCCGTCGGAGGTCAGTTAGGGTAGGCAGAAACCTCACCGTTAAACAAACAATAACTCTATTACTTTGCTTGATTAGCAATCTGAGCAGTGATTAACTAATTTACAAGACAAAACGACAGAATGGTGTGCCAGTTCCAACTACGACATTATTGCTCAGTGCATCGAACTTAAAATGCTCACGGGACAGCAAGTTTGTTCATATTTGCTTAGAGGAAGCTAATGCAATGCCATTTACAAATATTAAAACCTTTCTTATGCGGCGTTCAATGTGTGGTCAATATGAAGAGTTTATTTCCAAAAAGCAATATATCCATTTTACTAATTTTGAGTAAATCAGCTTTTTCTATGTTGGCGCCTATTGCATTTTATAGAAAAACACAAAATCTGAACATAAAAAAATGCATCTCATAGTATTGATTTCTAAAAATAGGTTTTGCTCCATGTGTAAGAAGCGCAGGGCTATCGCTCAATGGTATTCTCTCAATTTTTGTAATTTCGGCACTTATTGCGTTTTGGAAACAAACTCTTCATATGTTTATGATAATATTTCCCCCCTCAAACACGTACTTTTTAATGCCATTTTTAAACTAGAGTGCCAAGGGCCCTGAAGGTTGCCGGCAGTTACAGCTCCAACAGGAGAAAAGTAACTAGCATCAGTCCACGGATTCAACAGCAAGCCAACACGAATTCTTGCGAAAGCGACAAGTTGTCTACACGATATTGGCGTTAAAAAGCTCCAGCTCGGACATCCGCGAAAAAATTAAACCGGTTTAATTTTTTCGTCAATTTCGGCGGGGATGGCGAATGGTCCCGTACCACTGCGAATCAATTCACGGTTCTTCGAATCAATTCTTCTCTGCGAAAGAAGAGAACCGTTTCATCCGCACACTTCCGTGGGCCAACGCAGCTCAGTGAGAAAGGGGTTTTAGTTACCATTATCGGGCAACTCGACTGAGCAGTCACACTTTTTCACGAGTGACAGACAGCAACATTTCTGCCATTTAGCCAAAATATAATCTTGAAGAAGTCCACATCATGAAATTCGATTAGATTTTTTTAGATTTTTTTCTAACCTGAGCCATCACTGTCGTCTGCTGTCAATTTGTGAAGTGCGCCATCTTCTCAATTCACTTCTGGTTCTTGTTCTGCTTTCAATGATTTTTTTTACACAACACTGCCACCGAGTGGGTCTAATTAGTATTATTCTTTCTATAACATGATGCTAATAGGAACAAACATCCAAAAATGGGTTTTGACCAGTTTTTATTGCCCCAATTGATCGTGAAAAAAGGTCGACCATGCGGTTACAATGCCCGTAAAAATTTTAAATATATATAGGTTAGTGCCTAATACATACTAATTTCTAAAGACATTATTAAACGAGGAAATAAATAGATTGATTTTGTCACATGACCTTGACCTTGAAGACCAAAGTCAAATCCAATATGGTGTGTTTGATCAGCATAAATGATTTGTCATTAGTATCCAATACATACCGAAGATCTAAAGCCAACATTAAAGGACTTTTAGGCCGTTTTGTCATTACCTGGACCTTGTTGCCATAGGTCAAATCCAATATGTCGAAAACAACCAGCATACATGATTTGCTATTAGAGCCTAATACATACCTAAGCTCTACAAACAATATTAAACAAATATGGGCCATTTTTGTCATATAACCTTGATCTTGAGGCCCAACATCAAATTTGACTGACTGCCTAAGAATGTTCAGCATACATGGTTTCTTATAGATGCCCCAAACATACCTGAGCTCTAATTGCCATATTCAGCAAGTTAAAGCAATTTTTGCCATTTGATCTTGACACCCAATGTCATATTTAACTTGCTGAGAATGTTTGGCTTACATGATTCCCTATAGGTACCTCACACATACCTAAGCTCTAAATGCCATATTAAGAGAGTTATAGCACAAAACACCCCGAAAAATGATGAAGTCCAGACACGTTGCCTAGGTGGCACTATGAAGGAGCGATCCAATCAAAACACCGTTTACACCGTTGAAGCAGGTCATGACACTGATTCCATTGCTGCGATTAAAAAAAAATTCATCAGACAGTTTTTGAGAAAATTGCACCTGAGTGCCAAAAATGGCCATTTTCGACATAAAAATGGCCGCCAAGTCTAAACGAACGGTTCAATCAAAAAAATTTTTGCTCGGGCATCAACTTGATGACCGATTTGATCACATCCCCAAATTTAAAAAAAAATTCATCAGACCGTTTTTGAGATACGGCTTTAAATGGACGACGCCGTCGGACGCAAAGTGACGACAATAGGTTACTGGCCTACGGCCGTCAACCTAAAAGCAGAGAGTTTATTCTCAGTCTTCTTTCATAATCCGATAAACAAAAGATCAAAACAATATACGGAATTACCAAGAGAGTTGAGATTTTTACCTAATTAATTATTAAGATTTACTTCCTTGCAGTCTCGAATCAAAGCATAAAGGTAAATTAATCTTTTTGTCACTATCACATCTTGATCATTACAGGCTTAATTGACCAGAAAAAAAGGTCAAATTGATTGATTGACAATCAGGCATAGTACGTGGAAACAGGTTGACAAAATCTAGCGATAAAAGAGGAGAAGTCACTGCCTACCCTGACCGCACGTCCCCGGTTTACAGATATGGCATTGTACATAAAAGTTGAAGTTTTGTAGAATTTGTATGCATAGAATTACCTTATTTTGCGTAATATCTCATCCCAATCTTCTTTTGTAACTTCTAAATATTCGATCATTCATCTACACATGTGGACTTGTCACACGCCATGGAGGAAATGGAGCGAATGAGACAAAAATACCGCGCTCTTCAGATTGGACAAAATGTTCAGAAATGCTGAGGTCGGGTGTTCTCGGATGCGCTCTTCCGAAAAGGAGGCGCATTTGCTTTTCCTTGTTTATAGCTCAAAGAAAAGCTGCAAAAAAAAATTTCAGTAGATTTTAGCTTCGCCACAGTGGCTAAACAGGCTAAAAAAGCCATCGCCATACAGAATATGGCTGTACCTATAGCGATGTGGCGATTGGCTAGTGCAAGCTCAGCTCAACTAGAAGGAATCCAGCACAATT
Source organism: Gymnothorax javanicus (assembly GCA_029692085.1). Taxonomy (NCBI): domain Eukaryota; kingdom Metazoa; phylum Chordata; class Actinopteri; order Anguilliformes; family Muraenidae; genus Gymnothorax; species Gymnothorax javanicus. Next base: position 122,343,459 of record CM056193.1, on the reverse strand, counting down.
TAGCCTCTGTAACAGATCCTGGCCTCATAGGGGGCCCTTGAAAACAGAATCTTTGATTTCCGCCCATAAAAAGTTTCATAATTGAGAGGCCAATATCTTGAAAATGAAAAGAGAAAGATACATTTTGACAAGAGATTATGAAAGCCTGGACCAAAATTACCCTTAATAGCAATTTTCAGCCCATAACTGAGTCGGTGACCTGGGGACCTCTGGTTGACTTCATCGAATGACCCACATCCTTAACAATAGTACAAAGATGACAGTTAAAGTGAGTATATGGGCTGATGAAATTTAATTGGCTGAAGTCAGCCATCTTGTTTCTACTACTTCTTTGTTCTTCAAGGTTTTCATGGCAATCTTCACCATTATGAAGCATGCAAAATTTAAAGTAGCTCGCACAATGGTTTAAGAGTTATGACCATTTGTTTGCTATAGCGCCACCTACGAACTGATTTAAACCAAATTTGGTGTGAAGAAGTTGCATGGCCTGTAGATGCGTGAACTCAAGTTTAGTGATGATTGGACATAGCATTAAGGAGTGACGGCTCTTTATATCAATATAGGCCATGCTCCTAAAATTTTGTGTGAACTGATCTCACCGCTAAGTAGGAGACAAAAATTAAAGGGTTCACAAACAACTCAAAATGGCAGAAAGTTTGCAAATACAAAAATGGGTGCAGCCTACATGGATTCATTGGTCTTTACCCACAGAATCTAAAAAAAAAGAATTTTCTTTCTGCAACCTATGGTTTAGAAGTTATTGCCGAAGAGATACTGTACCTCTCTTTAGCACAGCCATATGGCCAATCAAGGTAATTTTAATAAAAATGGCCCTTTTCAAGAATATAAAATTTGATGATGACTGGTGATTGGCTGATGTTGGCCATGTTGTTTCATTTATCAATGTGTTCTCATAGATTTACATAGCAACCCTGACTAAGTTGAAGCATGCAAAATTTCAAGTTGATCAGACCAATGGTAAAGGAGTTATGACCATTTGTTTGCTATTGCGTCACCTATGGACAGATTTACACCAAATTCTGTGTTTTTGAGTGACCTGGCCTGTGGATGAAAGATCTCAAGTTTGGTGAGGATTGGTCATTTGCATTAAGGATTTACAGCTCATTATATCCATAGAGGCCATGCCCTCAAAATTCATTGGCTTACTGTGGCTATATTCTTTCACTAAGCAAAATTCTGAACGCTGGGATTTTAGATCTTGGTCTGATGATGCTGTCAACCAAATTTTGTGCAAATTGATTGCACCCTCGGGGAGGAGATAGAAATTAATGTTTTTACAAACAATACAGTATGGCGCAGATTTTGCTGATACGCAAATGGATGGGGCATGTATAGTTTCATTCATCTTGATCCACAGAATCTAACGGAAAAAGAATTTTGTTTCTTCGACTTACGGTTAAGAAGATATAGCCTGAAACACATTATACACCTCTACAGCACCACCTATGGATGGATTTGCACAGGGCTGGACTGGGACAAAAAAACTGCCCTGGCATTTTCGGCCATGGCGGCCCAACCTGATCGTGATGTGACGGCCCGCCATACACGCACACTTTGCTGTTACCAAAAGTTAAAATTAAGCTCAGTCATAGCCTACATGCCCTGGAACTCCACACAGAAAGGCCCCAGGCCGGAATCGAACCCACAACCTTCTTGCTGTGTGAGGGCAGTGTTAATCACTGCACCACCATGACAAAGAAGAAGTTGTTATTATTATTATTATTATTATTATTAATAATAATAATAATAATATATATTACATTCATTAATGTGAAAAAGAAATGTGACTTTGGGGCCATTTATAATTTTTCAATAAGACCATTGCACTATTTGGATTGATTCATACAGTACATAACCTTTTTAAATAACGTTACATATCTTACAGACTCAACAGGACATAGAATAGATCACTAGCTTCAGAACCACAGTAGTCGCTGGTTGCAAGTTTACTGGCAGGTGATTCTGAACTTCAAGACAGGGTTTTAAATAAGAAAATTTGAAAGTCTTCCTTGCAGTATTCCAGGACAAATTTTATTTGCCACCGTAAAACAACGAATCAATATGCATCAAATAGTAGGTTATTAACAGCTGATCCATCAGTGGGGGCCTTTTGTAAGCTCAAGTAAATTTTAACCGAAAACTTACTTGCGATAGCCTATTAATTTAACGTCAATCTTACCGCTTTCTGTGTCCCCCTCCAAATGAAAACTGCTTGCTACATGAGGATCATGAAGGCCAAACAGCTGGTCAATTTCTTTTGTGTTTGAAAGCCTGAGGCTCCAATGTCTGTTTACTTTATTCTCGAAGCTTTTCCGCCTCTCCACTGCTTTCTGACATTTTTGTCTGATCTCGTAGCCATTGAAACCATAGATTGAAATGCGTTTTTAGATTGTTAACGCAACTGGGGACAAGCAAAGCCATTGGTCAAACTAATTTCCCAGCAAGCCTGCCTTCTCAAACTTTTAGGACGAAAACAACAACATTAAATAAACTGTACATGGCTTAAGCCTATGCATCGTTTTTTTTATCTGCACGAATACAGTTTTTCGGTAATTCCTATATCATAAAACAAATACGTAAATAGATACTGAAAAATGGCCAAGATGCAAGATAACCGAAATAGTGAAGTAGAAGAATAAAAAGTGGTATATAAAGCATGTGTCACCATTAACTCAGAATGTAGAAACTCTCAGGAAAAGCTCTCTGTGGCATGTAATATTAAGAGATGTAGACACTGACTATATTCTGATTTTCTCGGTATGAAATTCCACTTCGAATAAGCTAAAATTATCCTCCTGTTTGCTCGCCTTAATGTGGGCCACTGGCTATCAACGGGCCGAATGCAATTGTGTTTTTTTTTCCCTGAGGAGGGAGGGCTCAGAGATTTCATTGGGTCAGCCCTGCGTCAGTGTAGAAAATGAACCAATGGGCTGCTTTCCGTGTTTTAAAGGCCGGCGCGGTCGTTCAAAATTATATATGTTATTATAATTTTATAAACTATGATTGCATCGGCCCAAAATGTGTGTCGGCCCACCAGGCGTTGCCCAGTATACCAGATTACCAGTCCAGCCTTTGATTTGCACCAATCAAACAATTTATAATCTGTACATCCATATGTACCTCTCCACCAAATTTCACATTGATCCCTTTCGTGGTTTTGCAGAAGACAATCAAAGTTAACGCAGATGCCGACGCCGGACACCACCGCCGCCACTTGATTGCATAAGCTCCCTTTGTTCCGTTGGACCAAGTGAGCTAAGAAAGTGATTCAGCTGACCAGGCCACCATCTTCCATTGCTCTGCGATCCAGTTCTGATGCTCAGGTGCCCATTCTAGGCGCTTTTGGTGATAGACAGGAGGTCAACATGGGCACCCTGACCAGTCTGTGGCCATGCAGCCCCATACGCGACAAACTGCAATACACTGCATGTTCTGACACCTGTCTATTATGACCAGCATCAACTTTTTCAGCAATTTTAGCAACAGAAGCCACTCTGTTGGAATGGAGCACAAGCACCCGCATTCGCTCACAACACATCATTGAGCCAAGGCCGCCCATGAACCATGAAATGAACCATGAAATATACAATTTCTCCGTTTCAATATTTATTATGTTGTATTAGCATTATTTTTAATTCAATAAAAGGTTTAAATGATTTGCTAATCTTAGCATTTTGTTTTTATGTACATTTTGCTCACTGTCCCAACTTTTCTGGAAATGGGGCTGTATTTTTAGGCAGCAGACAGCGATTGTTAGTTTTTGACTGCTACTATTAGGGCGCGTTCTTAAAGTCGTATCATGCGCCTACGTAGACGCGTACACAAACACGTGTATGCTCTGCTTGTTACACAAATAGGGACCAGCAGCAACGCACACGATTGCAAAACGATTATAAAATTATGATTTCAAGGTGAACTAGACATTCCGGCCGGCCGTGACTGCGTGGGAGTAGCCCCCGAAAGCCCGCAACTCCCCTTTTTTGCGCACTATTTAATTTAATTTAATTTATTGAACTTTGTGAGCACCACAATAAGTACAATAGGCAAATAAAATACAGACGCAAAATAAAAGAATTATCAATAAAACAGTCTAAAATAATCCAGGTGCCCAGCTGGTAACCAAACAGGCACAAAGCCTATATTAATGGTACCCTGTCAGAAACACAAGATAATACAGACATTGCACATTACAAAAGCACCGGACTGATAGACTGATGACTAGACTGCACTCGAAGCTCACAGAAGAGCTGGACGTTCGTGGGCCATCATCTGAAATTAAGTGACAATGGCCCGCAGACGCGGAGATCTCCCGTACGCTGCGAGAATGAGCACGGATTACAATCAACATTTATGGCACCGACAATGAGTGATGTATGTACAGGAGTCACCTGTATTAACTTGGTCTTGGTTTGCCCTCATACATATGAACAAGATTCTCTTTGAACTCCACCTTATTCTCCATAGCGCGAATGGCCAGCGGCAAGGAGTTCCACAGTTTGGATGTTCTGATAAAGTAAGATGCACCAAAAGACTCAGTTTTAAAACGAGGTAGATTAAATCTATGGTTATCATTGTCAATCCCTAACTATAAAATCAGACAAGTTAAAATCAAGGCCATTGTACAGTGCTTGATGCAGAAAAACTAAATCAATAATTTCCCTACGGAAAGACAAAGGTAGAAGGTTCAGTTTCTTCAATCTTTCAGAGTAATTCAAATCACTATTGCCCAAAATTTGCCTGGTAATTCGACGTTGGAGATTTTCTATTAGTTCCAAATTTTTCTTTAAATGCGTGTCCCAGACTGTGTAACCATACTCCAGTCTACTCCTAAGTGACTGGTACAGCATACAATACAAATCAGTCCCAGCACATCGACCGCAGATCCTTCTGATCATACCCCATGCCTTATTGGCATTACTGATGGTGGATTCCAAATGAGTCGTCCAATTCATACCTTCATTAAATATAACCCCAAGGTCTTTGTAGCTGTCAACCTGCTTTAGGACAGTTCCAGAAATATTATAGAAGTAAGCAATGGGCCTATGTTTTCTAGTTATACGCATATAAACACATTTGCTAAGGCTAAAATTCATACCCCACTTAATCACACCAGGCTTTGATCTGATCCAGGTCAGACTGCAGTTGAAGACTATCCGCTACAGATTTAATAGTTCTATATATTTTTGAATCATCCGCAAAAAGATCCATAACAGAACCTTTATCAATAACGGTTGGTAGATCATTGACATACAGTAAAAACAATAAAGGGCCCATTATGGAGCCTTGTGGTACACCAGAGGAAACCCCCAAGTTCGGTGATGTATAACCATCAATTACTACTCTTTGTTTTCTATTCAACAAGTAAGATTGAAACCAGGCCAAAAGACGGCCGCCAATACCAAAAGATTGGATTTTATGAAGAAGTAAAGAATGAGGAACTCTGTCACAGGCTTTTGCAAAATCAAGGTAGATTACATCAACTTGACCTCCACTATCTAAAACCTCACCAATCCTATGCTGAACCTGAGTCAGCTGCGTCGCGGTTGAATGCTTACTGCAGAAACCATGTTGACCCTCATATACCTGCGGACGCAAAATCAGGTAAATTCTACTATAAATACAACGTTCCATGATTTTGGAAATGACAGACAAAAGCAAAACGGGTCTGTAATTGGATATAATATGCTTATCCCCCTTTTTAAAAACAGGTGTGACATTAGCAAGTTTCCAGGCATCTGGCAACCTGACAGTTTGCATTGAAACATTAAAAATAAAAGCCAATGAGTGGCTAAGCTCCTCCGCACAAGCCTGCAAAACCCTTGGGGATATTTTATCAGGACCACATGCCTTGGATTTGTTCAAATTATTATTCAACCAATGCTGTAGCCATGGCAACCAAAATTGATAGGCGTCATAAGTGAAGTATGACACATGTCCATACCAAATATGAAAGTAATCGGTGCAAAATTGCGGCCTGTACTGCGTCCACAAGGAAATCTCTATATTTTGCTGCTAATGTGCGTGTTATTTGGCTAATACTGTCGCCATGGCAACCGAAATTGATAGGTGTCATAAGTGAAGTATAACACAAGTCCATACCAAATATGAAAGTAATTGGTCAAAAATTACAGCCTGTACAGCGTCCACAAGGAAGTGTGTATGTTTCAGCACAAATTTGCATATTATGCGGCCAATACTGTCGCCATGGCAACCAAAATCTATAGGAGTCATAAGAGAAGTGTAACACATGTTCACACTAAGTATGAAAGTAATCTGTCCAAAATTGCAGCCTGTACTACATCCACATGGTAATCTCTTTGTTTTGCAACTAATTTGCATAATATTAGGCCAATACTGTCAGTATGGCAACCAAAATCGATAGGTGTCAGAAGTGAAGTGTAACACATGTCCACACCAAGTATGAAAGTAATCTGTCAAAAATTGCAGCCTGTACTGCGTCCACAAGAAAATATATTTGTTTTGCCACTAATTTGCATATTATTTGGCCAATACTGTCACTATGGCAACCAAAATCGAAAGGCGTCATAATTGAAATGTAACACGTTCCTACCAAATATGAAAGTAATCAATCGTAAACGGTAGCCTGTACTGCGTCCATAAGGAAATCTGTTTTGCCGCTAATTTGCATATTATTCAGCCAATATTGTCGCCATGGCAACCAAAATCGATAAGTGTCATGAGTGAAGTGTAACATGTCCATACCAAATATTAAAGAAATCGGTCAAAAATGACAGCCTGTAGAGCGTCCACAAGGAAGTGTCTACGGACGGGACGCCACGGCGGCAGAGACGACACACGTGAATCCACAGTAGCCGACCGACTTCGTCCGGAGGTTACAATGATTATTATTGTGTAAATCAAGATATTACTTGTGATAATGGTGGGCACAAACAAGTGCATGCCTATATGTAACTGAATCGCAAGGGAATCAATTCCATCAACATCCAAGTGATTTACAATTCAACAAGCAAGGTTACACATGTAGGTATCAACAAATTATTCTGGACTCCTTAATACTGGTGAACTCTGTCATTCTTGCAGTTTTATAGGGTATCCCCCCGTGTGAACTTCCGTTCAATCTGATACTGCATGAATTTTCGTTCAATCGAAACACACAAAAATGCATAATGTAATCCAAAAAAAAAAAACCATTTGGAGTGCTTTTATGCACGTCAGATGTTTGGATATGTCAAGTCAGTTCTGCACTGGTCAACGCAACGCCCACAATTATCTCAAAATCAACTTTTTTATCAGACCTGATCCATTAATACAACACTTGCAGCCATTCCACTGATATTCTCAAATTCACAATGTTGCATTTCGTTTGAAAAATGTTTATCTTAATTAACAGTTTGACAAGTGAAGCAGCCTTAAGACATGGCACATGGAACAAGCAGCAAAGCACCTGATGACATTGTTGTCACCATCCATAATTAATCTGAATTACTTCCATAAATCTAGTTTGGCATTCGAGGATGAGGTGTTATCAATCTGATATTAGCCAGCTGTTCTTTTTGCACTTATGTCATCCATGTTGATCCATTTCTTGCCGAGTGTCAGCCAAGTAGAACATAAGCAAGTTAATTTCACTCCATAGGAAAATTATCCAGGGGGTCATGATAGCGTAATCAAAATAACATTATTTTTGTTTTTTTCCCCTGTTATTTTAATTTATCTTGCCGTGCCCCCCCCAGAATTTAAGGTCAAGCTGACTGGATGAGAACATCGAGCAAATCAAGTGACTTTTACCATGATAGCGAGTGGCCCCATGCCAAACATTGAAGTGCAGACCAAAGTGTGCTGCTCTGTAGCTTCAGAACCGGTCTTTGGGAAAACAACACCAAAGAAACTAGAGATTCCACCTTTTAACCCCTTTGCACAGAAGCCAAATCGATTTATGTGTTACCTTATTTAAGGCTTTATAATTCAAGGTTTCAGCTTCACAGAGAGGAAGGGTATGGCTTAAATGAGTCAAGACACTTGTAGCATCTAGAATTCCATCGTATTTCAGTTTATTTTCAAGATTTTGGTAGAGAAAAAGGGCTGCAAACATAAAAATCTTCATGAAAATTCAGCAATGAAATTGAAAAAAAATAATACTGAGAATTGAAAAATGGCTGGGAGTTAAAACTATACATTTCTGGGATCATAAACTCCTTGATCACAAGTACAATTAATCTCAGCATTGAATCACAAGTACAATTAATCTCAGCATTGAATTCTAAATTACCTACTCTCTAGGAGCCAAATGAGACAGCTATCCAGGTGGTTCCCCAAACTCTAATATCCCCCAAAATGGTGCACTGTCAAATCATAAAATGATAATATATTTAATACAAATCAACTTTTGACGCATGAAATTCAATATGAAGTAATGATTTTCTCGTTGAATTTAGCATGTGTTTATCAATATAGGTGCAGTTGGACATCAATGGTCACCAGTAACCTCTCCAAACACAAAACATGCCTTTTCTCCAGGATGAAGTTTAGAATTTTGTCCACTTTCCTTCAGAGTCCCACAAGCCAGCACAAATACTTATTAAAGGAACTGCTTATTTAACAGTCAGAACATTCACCCCGCGATGAAAAGCTAGCAGTTCCCCCTTTCGAGCTAACAACGTTATGTAAACACTTTCCACACCTTATAAGGAACAAGTATAAATCACTAACTCAGTAATATCTGAAATATACCTTATTTTAATAGAATACACATTCCATTATCAGGAAAAATCGGCCAATATCCTACCCCAGACTGAACAGAATGATGCAATGAACGTACCAAGGGGTCTACCGAAGTGCATGAGTTGCTTGCATCATAAAAAAACCAAACCTTGGTGTTCAATTTAGTTGAATACGGTATAAATTCTAAAACAAAAAGCCACATTGAGCAAAATGCAAACACAGCGACAGTATAACCTTTCTTCATTGAATCCTTCCTCCAGAGACAGATGTATCGGGTAGAAGGAACCCTCCAGTCCTGATTCATTCGGAATAATTCCTATTGACCATGTCCATCCCCATTTAAATCCCGTAAATGTAACTGAACACTTCAGGCCGTTTTTGGATGTCTTTTTTTCTTTGAAATCGCGTCATTTTCAGCTGCGGAACCATGCCCAACATTAGGAGAATACAACCTACCTTGCTTTTACGCACAGGTTTGTATACTATTCTGATTGTCCAATCAATGTCTTTCAGTTACAATAGAAAGTTTAAACTCTCTGGAATTGGATAAGAAACGAGTCAATCGATACATTATTACCGCGGAAGTTTCACGTGGGCGTGAACTTTGAGTGTGCGTTATGCAGGTGAGCCTTAGTAAATAATTGAGTGATTGGCTATCAACATGAGTACTTAGGAGGATATAAAGGAACGCTAAATTCATCTCTGGAGGAGTCCAGGTGTAAATCCATGGTAGGGAACTACGTGTTTTTCATATGTGATGACTATAATTGATAGTAGAATGACATGGTATCAATACCATGTCGAATTTTTGCTTCAGAAAACTGATTTTTCTTAACTACTAATTGGGATACCATTGGCTCACTCCACCTGGAGTGGTTGCTACAGAGGACAATGATTTTTTCTGTAGCAAGAGATCATTTTCTTGAACTGCTGGATGGATACTATGGGCAAGTATATTGAGCAGTTTGCACATCAGGCTTAGCTGAGGAGTTTAATTCAGGCAACCCCTGAAAAACAGGGATTGGAGTGAACTCGTCCATATTCTAAACCATGTTCAAGCTCAGATTGCTCGTGAATATTCAATAACTGATCCGGGTGTGCCATCTAGTGATAGAATATTGTAATTGCGTGCATAAATTTGCAGCTCCATGTCCGCTGGCAGACACATCTGCACAAAGGGATTAAACATATTCAACGTGTTAGTGTTGGTTAGCCTGCGTTACAGACAGCTTACATGTTTTGCTTACCTCCTACAACAATATGTGCCTATAGCTTCGAAATTTCATAGCTTCTCTCAGATTGATTGAACAGAAAACCAGGCTCGAGTGCGCAGACATTGGTGTGTGACAGAAGCAAACTACATAAGATGTCTGCAACGGAGGCAAAGGATTCACTGTTTGATGATTTTTTTTTTCATCTCTGCTGAGGAGTCTTGGGAAGATGGCTGCCCCTTGCAGTGAGCTGTCAAAGAAGGTAGCTGTTAAACTTGTAGAAATAACAAGAAATAACAAGTAAGTTTATACTTTAGAGTTTCTACTCAAAACGAAAGGAAATTAATAGCAACAAAGAGGACTATGCCTCCTAAAAGACAGCACAATAACCCTCCATCGGAGGACAAAATGGAGGAAATTCGCAAATCTTTAAACTTTGTGTCGGAGGAGGTGAGCAGGGTGGCAAAACAGCAGATAGCGTTAATGGAGATCATGAAAGAAATCAAACTACTGCAGAACATGATCAAAGAAAAAGAGAAGAAAATCGGTGAACTGGAACGAAGGATTGAACAATTGGGGCAATATACAAGAATAGATGATGTTATAATAACCGGACTTGATGTAAAACCCCGAACATATGCAAGAGCTCAGCGGCAGACAGAACTGATGGCGAGGATGCGCCGACAGAGGATCTACAATCGCTCCAAAGGCAAGTGAAAAGTTTTCTTGGAAGCAAAAATATTCACTTGGATACAAACAACATTTCGGCTTGTCATACCCTTCCACGGAAAGACCAACGAGCAAAACCAGCCGTCATTGTACGTTTCGCTAACCGAAAGCACAAACAAGAATTATTGATGCAGGGGAAGAAGCTAAAGGGGTCCGAAGTTTATCTCAATGAACACCTGACAAAAAAGAATGCAGAAAATGCCCGTGATGCTTGCTCCTTGAGAAAACAAAACAAGATCAAATCAACTTGGACCTGGAATTATAAAGTGACGATAAGTCTGAACGGTTCAACTCCAGAAGAATCCAAAGTTGTCATGATAAGAGAGCTCAAAGACCTGGACCAGTACAGATAGAAGCATAACATGTTCGCGTCTTGAGGCGAGAGCTTGACTGTATGGAAATATGGAAATGGACTATTTTTCCTGGACTGCTGAAATTTTTTACTGTTTTGCATGGATTTTTTCCCCTTATATCCTGGATATTTGCGGACTCTTTTTTTCCATGGAACAGCTGGAAGGAGGTGGGTGCGTGCGTGCGTTCCTATGCGCGCGCACTTGTGTGCGTGTACAAGACTGCTTGAACAATGTATGTATTAATGGAAAAGTATCTACCTGGACCACAAACAAACAATTCCGATAAAAACTTAGTGATTCCAACTGGAGTCACTGAGGGGCGGACGCCACAGACAGGTACAATTATAAAATCACATCTGATGCGCTATGACGCTTTTGTTTCAGTTTTGTATTGTGGGTATGCGTGTGTGTGTGTGTGTGTGTGCGTGTGCGTGTGCATGTGTGGCTATGCGTGTTTTGAGAATCAAATAAAATGACTGATTGTGCAGAGGAGTACTTTTTCCCCTTTTGTGACATTGATGAAGTGGCGTTTGTGGACATTGATATCAACAGTGCTGGTGAATCCTTACATCGAGTATATAGCAAGTATGAGCATTAAAACCTTACAGCTTGTGAGTATACAGAGTATAAGATATACGAACCTGAAAATAACATTGATTCAGATACGCACTACTATCATAACACTAACTGCAGCTGTGAATATTATACAGATGACCAATTTAAAAAGAATGTAGGGATGGACCGTGCTCTGTCTATAATACACTTCAATAGCAGAAGCCTCCACAGCAATGCCACGGCAATTAAGGAACATCTAAGTCAATTTCCAATGTTTAATATTATTGCTGTGTCTGAGACTTGGCTCAGTGAAGAGAAAGAAGCTGATGTTGCAATTGAGGGATACGAGCTATTCACCACCAATAGGAAAAGTAAAAATGGAGGAGGAGTTTCTCTGTTTGTTAGCAATAAATTTAAATGTAAAATTATTGAGACACTGTCAACAACAATAGAGAACACAATGGAATGTGTCACTGTAGAAATCAGTGTTGAAAATTCAAAGAACGTGATTGTAAGCTGTATCTACAGAAAACCAGGGTCCTGCCTCAACATGTTCAATGATAAAATTGTAAAAATGTTTGATCACATTCATAACCTGAAAAGGGTATTTGTATGTGGTGATTTTAATGTAGATCTGCTTAATCCAAATCAATGCAAAGAAAACAAAGACTTCATTGACACAATGTACAGCATAGGTCTATTCCCAACCATCTTAAAACCTAGCAGAATAACAAGCAACAGTGCCACATTAATTGACAACATCTTCACTAATGAACTTGAGAGCAGAATAGTAAGTGGACTGCTACTCAATGACATAAGTGATCACCTTCCAGTATTTGCAAACTTCCAGAACTTCATCATGAACAACTCAAACAAACATTGAAAATAAAAATAATTACAACTTAATCAGGAAAAGACCACCAGAGGCCTTAGAGGCCCTTAAAGGTGACCTGAAGAAACAATGCTGGAATATGGTCAATTCAAAAAATGATCCAAATGAAGCTTATGACGCATTTCTAAGAATTTTCAACACCACTGTCCCATAGTAACTCAAAGAAGAAATAAGAAGTATGAAAGTAAGCCCTGGATCACAAGGGGACTAGAAAATGCATGCAGAAAGAAAAATCAACTATACAAGCAGTTTCTAAAAACTAGAACAATGGAAGCAGAAAGTAAATACAAAAGATATAAAAATAAGTTGACAAGCATAATTAAAAGTAATAAGAAGGATTACTATAATAAAAAATTGGAAGAAAATAAAAACAATACACAGGGAACATGGAAAGTGCTCAATAGTATATTAAAAAGGAGGTAGAGCAGGTTGTCCAATAACCGAAGGGTTGGCGGTTCAAATCCCGCTCTGTCCGAGTCATGTGTCGTTGTGTCCTTGGGCAAGACACTTCACCCACCTTGCCTCCAGTGTCACTCACACTGGTGTATGGCTGTGTTCATAAGTTCTCAAATAAGAAATCAACTGATTGGACTGATATTGATATGGCACTGGTGAAAAATACCATAGAATTTATATCAAGACCACAGACATAAATCTGCAATCTATCGCTACAAACTGGTATATTTCCCAATTCAATGAAAATAGCAAAGGTCATACCGATCTATAAGAATGATGATAAGCATATTTTTTCAAACTACAGACCAATTTCACTCCTAACTCAGTTTTCAAAAATATTAGAAAACCTATTTGCCATAAGACTTGATGACTTTATTGAAAACCAAAATTTGCTGACTGAACAACAACATGGATTTCGCTCGAAAAGATCAACTGCAATGGCAGTGATGGATCTGATTGAACAAATATCCACAGCAATAGATAATAAGAATTATACAGTTGGGGTTTTTATTGACTTAAAGAAGGCTTTTGACACAATAGACCACAAATTATTAATGAAAAAACTAGAAAGATACGGTATAAGAGGAGTTGCATATTCATGGCTTAGGGATTATCTTGTCAACAGACAACAGTATGTACAATTAGACAGCGTCAAATCTGAACTACAGAGAGTCACATGTGGAGTACCACAGGGATCAATACTGGGTCCTAAACAATTCATATTGTACATAAATGATATCTGTAATGTATCTAAGCTTCTGAAATGTGTTATCTTCGCTGATGATACTACCTTGCTGGGCTCTGGAAAAAACTTGGAGGAACTTCTGGATACAGTCGAAAAGGAACTTAAAAATTTAAAACGATGGTTTGATATCAATATGTTATCCTTGATCTTAAGACTAAATTTATAATATTTGGATACCGCAAAATTACTAATCACCCACAAATCAAGATAGACAATGTAGAAATAGAAAGAGTGTATGAAAGTAAATTTTTGGGAGTAATCATAGATCATAAATTAAGCTGGAATCCTCATGTTAACTATATTAAAACCAAATTATCAAAATCAATTGGGATACTGCACAAAACAAAAGACATCCTCAACCGAACTTCATTATACATGCTGTAAAATTCTCTCATAGTACCATACATCAATTAATGCGTGGAGATCTGGGGAAACACATACAAAACAATCACAAATCCAATTTTCATTCTACAAAAGAAAGCAATTAGGATAAAAAATAGAGCCAATTATCAACAACCTACAAATAGATTGTTCATTAATTCCAATGCTCTTAAATTCAACGATCTAGTGGACTTCAAAGCGGCTCAAATGATGTATAAAGTTAAAAATAACCTGTTCCCTGACTGTGTCCAGAGGCTCTTCCAAATCAGAATTAGTACATAAGAATTAAGAGGAGCATCTATGTTTAAAAAACTAAAGATTAGGACAAATGTGAAACAGAGATTTTATCAGTACAAGGAGTTAATCTGTGGAATAGCCTTGATATAGAAATGAAAATGTGTAAAACTCTGGATGAATTAAAAAAAATGTATAAATCCAAAATTATTGATAGATATAAAACAGAAATAAGGGGGTTTATTATGACTATTGTTACGAATACGTGAACTGGAACTTTAATTTTTGTTGTTTGCTTTTTAAGCAAAAATTTCTTTATGATATGTCCCGTTTATTTCTTCAAATTATTCCTGGTTTTGACAGTTTAATGTAATGTTTAAAGGGTAGGCAAAATATGCTCTGGCTTTAGCCTACACCTTTTCGGACAATGTTCTTGATTTATCTGTGATGAACTGTGCTCTTTATGTTATTAATGCCCGAAATAAACTAAAAAAAAATAAAATAAAATAAAATCTCCATATGATTAAAAAAAATTTTCAAAAGATACTCATTACTAACCTGTTTGGAGGTTATCAGGTTTCCATGCTTTCACCAATGGTTTTGCTTTGCTCATGAGCAGACCCGTTTTCCCAGCAAAGAGCTGTTTTTCTCCTGGTACTTGGCAAATCCACCATTATAATAGCAATCCACCAAAGTGGAAGCGCGCCTGGCTGTCAAAGGGAATGGGAGATGACACTCTGATTGGTTTATTTCGCATTACACCCAAAACACTCCAATGATTAATTAAGAGATTAAAGCTGGAGTATGCAATCTTGGAACAGCAAGCAAGATTTGAATGTAGCCTCACCTCTAAACCCACCCCCCCCCCTCAAGTCTCTGACCAAAGCCACACCCCCTAATTCACATGCACGAGCGCGAGTCTCGCATCCCGTTACCTGGATGCAGTGTCGTATATCTGAATCGTCAGCGGAGCTCTGTGAACGCTAGGTGCAAACACAGCGAAATAATAAAAATAACATTTCACCATCAACAAGTATCCTATGAATATGGCCTCAGGTCAAAGACCAAACCAATACGACTACCAGGGCATATTAGAAGTAGAGTTACAGCATATTATGTATAAAACACAGATAGCCACTGAGCTAGCCTTAGCACTGGAAACAAGCGAACGTCAGCCACGAGCACAACGTTTATAACATGAGATATTCTCAACGGAGTGTTACTGTAACCATTGACATCTTACATATGAAGCTATATGGCATTTCAGATACATCTGTGGTGATATATGATGTATCTACCAGCCACCCACTTGCGTTAGCAACCAACTACTGACGAAGTTATTATTGAGCCGAGCTTGCAGCGCCTATCGGCTGCAAGTGTAGCCTGCTTTTTCCCTATGGCTTTTGCAGCTAATGTAACAGCATTCTCTGGTGACAGTCAGCGAGAACAGCATCTGCCGAGGAAAAAGCACATAACTGTTTATTTTTAACAATATTAAAATTGTGAGAAAGGTGAACAAATAAATTCTTGTGCTGAAATGTTAAGTAGACAAGAACGCAACTGTCTCAAACTGCGGATTCAGCTTACCGTGTCCTCGCGTTATTGGAAATTTATACTCCCGTTCTCAACTTCTCAAGTTTGAACTCACAAATAAGGTAGTCTGTGAGAAATGGCAGTGCTTATGCTGGCTAGCGTTTGTCCAGCTGTAAAGAAACACCCACAACTAGGCTACACAGCTGATTGACTTGCGTGTGCATGAGAAATGATTGTCATCGTCAGTCACTCCTCCTGGCTCTGACTGGTTGTTTTGTCCCGGTCGCGGTGAAATCTTGCAGAAGGAATTAGAAGCACTAGATAGAGCCGGATGACTCTGATTTTCTCAAAGATCATCTGACTCACATCCCACTGTCAGGTCATTGTAACAGTTTTAACAAATATGACAAAAAGTGATTTTTTGAAAAATTGCATACTCCAGCTTTAAGTCTAACCTCTTTGAACCATGCGCCTCACTTTGCACTCAGATTACCTGCCGATAAACTAGTGAAAATGGACTTGGACATGCCTTAAATGCACTTGCGCCATGCCCTTCAGACCATGCGCTTACATCGTTAAAATAGGGACAGAAGTACAACCCCAATTCCGAAATAGTTGGGACAAAGTGTAAACTGTGATTAAAATCAAAACGCAATGATTTTCAAATCACACCAGTCAGTATTTTATTCACAATAGAATAGAGATAACATAGCAAATGTTGAAACAGAAATTTTACAAATTGATCCACAAAATGAGCTCATTTCAAATTTGATGGCTGCTACAGGTTTCAAAAAAGTTGGGACAGGGGCCTGTTTACCATGGTGCAGCATCCCCTCTTCTTTTTAACACAGAGTGGAGGCGTTGAGGAGACAAGTTTCTTGAGTTTAGCCTTTGGAATTTGATCCCAAGCTTGTTTAATACAGGCTTCCATCTGCTGGAGAGTTTTGGGCCTCCTTTGACGGACTTTTTGTTTAACTATGTGCCAAATGTTCTCAATCAGGACTGCAGGCAGGCCAGTTCAGTACACGGACTCTTCTACTACGAAGCCATGCTGTTGTAATAGCTGCAGTATGTGGTTTTGCATTGTCCTGCTGAAATACACAAGGCCTTTCCTGGAATAGATGTCGTCTGGAGGGGAACATATGTTGCTCTAAAACCTTTATATACCTTTCAGCATTCATGGTGCTTTTTAAAACATGCAAAGTGTCCCACACCATATGCACTAATGCATCCCCATACCATCAAAGATGCTGGCTTTTGAACTGAACGCTGATAACAGGAGGGATGGTCTTTCTCCTCTTTAGCCCTGAAGACACGACGCCCATGATTTCCAGCAAGAATGTCAAATTTGGACTCGTCTGACCACAGGGCACTTTGCCACTTTGCTACAGTTCATTTTAAATGAGCCTTGGCCCACAGAACACTGCGGCACTTCTGGATCATGCTCAACAATGGTTTCCTTTTTGCATGATAGAGTTTTAGGTGGCATCTGTGGATGACACGGCGGGCTGTGTTTACTGACAGTGGTTTCTTGAAGTATTTCTGGGCCCATTTAGTAATTTCAATGACAGAATCATGCCGGTGAGTGATGCAGTGGCGTCTGAGGGCCCGAAGATCACAGGCATCCAGTAAAGGTCTTCGGCCTTGTCCCTTACGCACAGAGATTTTTCCAGTTTCTCTGAACATTTTGATGATGTTATGCACTGTCGATGATGAGACCTTCAAAGCCTTTGCAATTTGACGTTGAGGAACATTGTTTTTAAAGTAATCCACAATTTTTTTACTCAAGGCTTCACAGGTTGGAGAGCCTCTGGCCATCTTTACTTCTGAGAGACTTAACCTCTCTAAGACATCCCTTTTATAGCCAATCATGTTACACGCCTGATGCCAGTTAACTTAATTACTTGCTAAATGTTCTTTCAGCTGATTCTCTTATATATTAATGGCTTTTTCAGCCCTTTTTTGCCTATGTCCCAACTTTTTTGAGACCTGTTGCAGCCAAAAAATTTGACATAATCTCATTTTGTGGATAAAAATGTAAAATGTCTCAGTTTCAACATTTGAAATGTTATCTATGTTCTGTTGTAAACACCATATTGGCTCGTGATCTGAAAGTCATTGCATTGTGATTTTATTCACAATTTACACTTTGTCCCAACTATTTCAGAATTGGGGTTGTATAATTTTCCTTGCACATGCAGTTTTTATACTTCAGTGTCTGCTTGAGTGGGCAAACATGCCACTGGTACGTCACCTGTTCATGTCTGCTGGAGTGGTCTAACATGTTTGGCTGCTTAAGGGGCCAAACATCCGCTAGAGTGGCCGAACATGCTCTATGGAGCATATGATTTGACCACACTCCATTCTGCGTTTTCTCTCTGGGCGCAAATTGGCATTACGTTTTGTGTTGCATTTTCGGTTGAATGTGTTACATTCTTAAATGTTATTGGCTCAGAACTACTTAAAACATTTGCGAAATTGATGAATCTCAGGTGTTGGCCAGTCTGTCTAATATATTGCTTCTTAGCACCCCCCAATTTATTGAAAGCAATAAAGCAGTTCTGCGAAGACTTGTGTCACTCACCTTGCTTTTTCTGTTTAAATTCACTATAGCAGTAAAAGCAGCCAGCTCAAAGCTGCCAATGCCACTGCAGTGTAACACTTGTGACCTCATGTCCTACAGCATTTTTCTTTTTGAAAGTTATGCAAAAGTGGTACCACTCCGAAAACCGACAATGGACATTTCAAGCCATGTTTAATTTGTCGCACATGACGCATCTGCTACCACCTAAATCCAATCATGTTTCTGTCAAAAGCTGTTCACATCCAGCTAATAAGACCAGCCTCACAATGAAAGCTGTAGATTTAGCTTCCCAGAAAAAAACCAAAACAAATCCTTTCAAAAGCTCTTCCTTAAGCATAGGGTACATAAAGTAGCTTAGTTTAATCAACCATTTGGTCAACAGCATCTCTCAGTGAGCAGTGTAAACAACACTCAGGCTCACAGCCAGCAAAGTCCACGGTCCATCTGGAGTCCCTCATGTAAAACACAGCCAAGGTTTTTTTGGAGACAACATTGACATGTGGGTCTAGTTAATTTCTGAGGGTAACACTAACATGTTTGCCATGTGCAATTCACTACCAGGTAGTGAGTACTTCACTACATGATGCAGAAGCAGGTTTGGAAATTAACGAACATGTCATGCCACAAAAACAATGTACCGGCAAACAGCCGAACAAAATATTCTATTTATTTGAATGTGTAACAGGTTCTCAGACGTCTACCTTGCAGGCCCCAGTGAATTCTGCCTTTTGTTTTCAACTTAAAATTAGAAGCCAGTTTAGACTCATGAAACCACGTGAGGAAACTAACCTAGCTAGGTAATAAACTTCTTGAAGTAATGTTAAGTGCTGAAAACAGAAAAAACTGTGCCCACCACAGGCAATATGCCCAGCATGACCAGAGTTGAAAGTTTGAGTTACTGTTGCTTTCCTATCAGCAAGAACCAGTCCGCCAATTCCTCTCTGACTGATCTAACTAACAAGACATTTTTCCCCATGGAGCTGCTGATATTTTCACTCGATATTTTTGTTCCTCACAGCGTTCTCTGTGACCTCTAAAGACTGTTGTGAATGAAAATCCCTGGAAATCAGCAGTTTGAGATACTCAAACCACCTGGCTGGCACCAATAATCGTTCTGCGCAGAATGTCACCTTGACTACATTTCTTCCCCCATTATGATGTTTGGTTTGAACAGCAACTGAACTCATTGAGTTGCTGCTGCACTATTGGCTGATTAGATATCTGCATTTACAAGCAAAGATACCGGTGTCCCTAATAAAGTGGCTGCTGACTGCACATCTACGCACTTTATGTCGATGTTCATAGGTAGAGAAATTTCACTCAGTGTACAAACCCCAATTCCAATGAAGTTGGGACGTTGTGTAAAACATGAATAAAAACAGAATACAATGATTTGGAAATCCTTTTCGACCTTTATTCAATTGAGTACACTACAAAGACAAGATATTTAATGTTCAAACTGATAAACGTCATTGTTTTTTTTTTTTTTTAAATATTCAATCATTTTGAATTTGATGCCTGCAACACATTCCAAAAAAGCTGGGACAGGGGTAAGAAAAGACTGGGAAAGTTGAGGAATGCTCAAAAAACACCTGTTTGGAACATTCCACAGGTGAATAGGCTAACTGGAAACAGATGAGTGTCATGATTAGGTATAAAAGCAGCATACCTGAAAGGCTCAGTCGTTCACAAGCAAGGATGGGGCGAGGTTCACCACTTTGTGAACAACTGCGTGAGCAAATAGTCCAACAGTTTAAGAACAACGTTTCTCAATGTGCAATTGCAAGGAATTAAGGGATTTCATCATGTACAGTCCACAATATCATCAAAAGATTCAGAGAATCTGGAGAAATCTCTACACGTAAGCAGCAAGGCCAAAAACCAACACTTAATGCCGTTGACAGTCCGTCCCTCAGGCAGCACGGTATTAAAAACTGACATCATTCTGTAAAGGATATTACCATGTGGACTCAGGAACACTTACGAAAACCATTGTCGATGAACACAGTTTGTCGCTACATCTACAAGTGCAAGTTAAAACTCTACTATGCAAAGCGAAAGCCATGCCTCAACAACACCCAGAAACGCCCCCGGCTTCTCTGGGCCCGAGCTCATCTGAGATGGACTGACGCGAAGTGGAAAAGTGCGCTGTGGTCTGACGAGTCCACATCTCAAATTGTTTTTGGAAATCATGGACGTCATGTCCTCCGGGCTAGAGAGGAAAAGTACCATCCAGATTGTTATCAGCGCAAAGTTCAAAAGCCAGCATCTGTGATGGTATGGGCATGTGTTAATGCCCAATGGCATGGTTAACTTGCACATCTGAGAAGGCACCATTAATGCTGAAAGGTACATGCAGGTTTTGGAGCAACATATGCTGCCATCCAAGCAATGTTTTTTTCAGGGACGTTCCTTCTTATTTCAGCAAGACAATGCTAAGCTACATTCTGCACGTTACAACAGTGTCGCTTCGTAGTAGAAGAGTGCAGGTAATAGACTGGCCTGCCTGCAGTCCGGACCTGTCTCCCATTGAAAATGTGTGGCGCATTATGAAGCGCAAAACACGACAACGGAGACCCCGGACTGTTGAGCAAATGAAGTTGTACATCAAGCAAGAATGGGAAAGAATTCCACATACAAAGCTTCTACAATTAGTGTCCTCCGTTCCCAAACGCTTATTAAGTGTTGTTAAAAGGAAAGGTGATGTAACACAGTGGTAAACATGCCTCTGTCCCAGCTTTTTTGGAATGTGCTGCAGGCATCAAATTCAAAATGAGTGAATATTTCCAAGAAAACAATGAAGTTTATCAGTTCGAACATGAAATATCATGTCTTTGCAGTGTACTCAATTGTAAAAAGGTCAAAAAGGATTTGCAAATCATTGTATTCTGTTTTTACTCATGTTTTACACAACGTCCCAACTTCATTGGAATTGGGTTTTGTATTATAGGCCCACCAGCAGGCAGAGCCACAGTCAGAACTGGGTCCTGAAGAGAGAAGGGCACTGTAGAGAGTTTCAGCCCTGTCCTTCTGATAGCCCGTTATGTGCTCTTACTGAGAGATCTCTCCCAGCCCCATCTGCTGCCACTGCGACATGGGGCCGTCAAACACCCTGGCATGTGAACAGGGGTGGCTGAGACATGAGAAAAGGCCATTATAAATGGATTAATAACAGTCATCAGATATGTCTGACTTCCCCATAGGACTATAGTGAAAAATAAGAGCAGTGATTCTGCCTTAACCCCTTTGGGCAGAAGCCAAATTTGGCTATTTATGGGTTACCCAATTTGATGCTTTATAATTCAAGATTTAAGCTTCATAAAGAGGACGAATGTGGCTCAACTCAGAAAACACACTTACAGCATTTAGAATTACATTGTATTTCAGTTTATTTACATGATTTTGGTAGAGAAAATGGGCTGCAAACATAAAAAAATCTTCATGAGAATTCACCATTGAAACTGTAAAAAAAAAAAAAAAAAAAAAATTTGAGGATTGAAAAATGGCTGGGGGGTTAAAACAATACATTTCTGGGATAATAAACTCCTAGACCACAAGTACTCCTCATCTGAACATGAAATATTAAATTATCCACTTTTTATAAGCCAAATAAGATAGCTATCCAGGTGGCTCCCCAAACTCCCAGAGCCTTGAAAATGGCGCACTTTCAATTCATAAAATAATCATATTTTTAACACAAATCAACTTCGTACTCATGAAGTTCAATATGCATGAATGATTTTCTGGTTGAATTTGGCATGAGTTTATCAATATAGGCGCAGCTGGACATCAATGGTCACCACTGACCTCTCCAAACCAAAAACATGCCTTTTCTCTACGATAAAGTTCAGAGTCTCGTCCATTTATCTACAAAGCCGCGTCAGCAAGCACGCATACACATTAGATGAACTGCATATTTTACGGTCAGAATGTTCACACAGGCGGAAAGCTTGCTTTTTACAATTCCGATCATCCCAGCAAAACGCAAACTTTTCACACCCTCTATGGAACAAGTATAACTCCGATCACAGTCACATAGCTATTCGCACTTTAAAAGAGCGAAAATGCAAGGCATTCCGTTTCATTGAATGTGGTATAGATTCTAAAACTGATCACCTAGTTAAGAAAAATGCCAGCACACTGCAGTATCGACTACTTTTGTTACCCAATGTAACAAACAAGCTCTGTGACCACGGTGGTAAACCAAAAATAAGAAATAGCTGGCTAGTTAGCTAGCAGGCTAAAAGTAAGGTAGAGCTACACCATACAAAGACAGCTTTACTCACTTTTCAACAGAATTATTGAGCTGCTCCTCAGAAGTATCAATGCTGTCAGCCCTCCTGTCTGTTCCATTCAAAATAACTGCTATTTTCCAAATGAGCTCTGCCCTCCAGGCTCAGTTCTGGAGGTTTTTTGTTCCCATGCAACCACGTCAGTCTGAGCTGTGTAAAGTGTTTTGAATACAACGTAACCCTATTACGTAAGTATTTTAATATGTTTTTTAAGGTCCAATCATTGTCTTTCACTTACTGAGGAAAGCTTATACTGTCTGCAATTGGATAAAAATCGTGTCAACCAACTGGTAATTACCAGAAGAATTACAGGTGGGCGTGAACTACAGCTGGGCTTTCACGCAGATACCATTGAATCACCATTAAAGTGATTGGATTTCCGTGAGAGCTTGTATGAGGCTCTAAAAAACAGTTAAATTCTTCAACCGACATATCTACGCGTTAATCCACGATAGGAAATTGCGGGTTTTTAATATGTGATGACTGAAATTGATAGTAGAATGACATAGTGTCAATACCATGGCGAATTTTTGCCTCAGGAAACTGATTTTTTTTTTTTTAACTACTTGGAATACCATTGTGTCACTGTAACTGAAGTGGTTGCTACAGAGGACTACGATTTTTTCTGTCGCAAGAGATCATTTTTTTAAACTGCTGGATAGATACTATGGGCAAGGATATTGAGCAGTTTGCACATCGGGCTTAGCTGAGGAGTTTAATTCATGCAACTCCTGAAAAACAGGGATAGGAGTGAACTCTTCAATATTCTAGACTGTGTTCCAGCTCTGCTGGCTTGTGAATATTCAATAACTGATCTGGGGGTGCCATCTCGTGATAGAGTAGTGCAACTGCTTCCATAAAAAGAGCTGCTCTATGTCCACAGGCGTCTACGTCTGCAGAAAGGTGTTAAGGGACAACAGTGAAGAATCAGTGAGATCAGAAAAAATTCCAACAGGTAAGCGGACAAGAATGATCACAACGTTACCCGACAGAAAATGCGCAGGCTTTCCATCCAGTCGAGTTTTTCCAAGATGATGGCAGCACACACATTCCAAGTAGGGAGATTATAATCTCTGACAATCGGCAGAGCGAGAGGGATTCTTTGAGTTAGTCCCTGGGCACTGCTCGGTGGCTGCCAACTGCTCCAAACTATAGGATGGGTTAAATGCAGAGGACTAATTACCCCATGGGGTTCAATAAAAGTGTATCTTAACTACACTGAGTTAATCCATTATTGCACCAAACAGATTGACCATATAGGAATCATTTTAAGATTAAAGCTTAAAAAAGACAAAGATGGAGTTAGACTGCTTTTGTTCTCAGGGGTTCATTTATTCTACAATGCTTTCAAACGCTAATTATCTCCTCCCTTCACTAATCTGTATGAGAGTTATCACCATATGCAAGCTCATAAACGCAAATCATGACTGCAGTGTTGCATACAGTAGCTGATATGCGGAAAGTATTTATACTGTGACCATAACCACAAATTCTGGCCGAAGGGAAGCCATTTTTGTCATCTCAGAAAAGGTGAAGAAAACAAAACTCAGCTTTTTAATTCCCTAAATGCTCTCATGCAGGTTTTACTAACATAGCCCACATTAAAAATATTTTATTTACTAACACTATTCTAACACTATTTAATAATGGCAGTGTGTCACTTGGGAAACTGTCCTCAACAACACATTCATCTCACACACGGATCTCTTGAGGTGGGAAAATAACACACATGAGAAAGTACCTTCTAGTTTTTCTGTAAAACCATTCTGTAACAAAACAACAGCATACAGGCCTTGGAGATATATTACATCACTACCTGGGTCCAGAATCTGCATTCCTGCACTACAGGGAAATACTACTCCATTCACAAGGTTAAATATCACCTGATAAGTAGCATATGCTGTATTTAACACCGTATGTTGTTCTCCCACATCACATCAGCATGTTGTTTGCATGTGGTCTGACTGCATGCAAACACATGAGGACTTGACTCTCCTACCACAGTACCCAAGTACTGCAATCTGAATTTAAACAAAAAAGAATAATAAAAAAGCTTTCATTTTTCAATATAGCAACTAACGGACAAGTTCCAGAACAAGCTGTTATTTTGGGACATTTTTAAACCATAAGTTAACTTCAGAAGTCATTGTAACATATATTGTAGCAATGGATTGAGGAATATTTTTGACTCTAGTGCTGAACTTGATGGGAGTGGCTTTTCTCGGATCAAATTAACATAATACCGTGCTCTCTTGAAGGGACACTCCATGCTACATGCTAACCTTTTGATGATGATCACTAGAAGTCAATGGACCGAGGATAAAAAGGCCAATTTGCACCATGTCCATTGACTTCTATTCATTGTCATCACAAGATTCATTCTCATCACAAGCATGTAGCATGGGGTGTCCCCGTAAGGACAAGGTTACAGTGTGCTCAAGGTACTCTGGAGAAAAAGCTGATAAAATAGGAATATTGGGCAAAATGGACTGCTGGGGATATGCAATCACTTGTAAATATGATTTTCAACAGTGATGCTCATTTTAAACATTAAATTTGGGTTTATTTTCTGATCAATGTGTTCAAAAAGTTCCCAATGATTCCAAACTTTTGAATGGTTCTGGGAGTCATCGTATATAAGATTATTGTAATGACTGCCTTCTTTTGTTGGATACATGGCAGTAGCTATTGTCATAGCATAAACAGTTATGAGGGACCGAGCCCCTACTGGGTGCAGGGCCCTATTGTTCTTGTACCGTTTCTTTTGTAAACGCCCGTTTGAACTTAAATTTGACCCCCAAAACATGCTCAAAAACTCACCAAATTTGGCACGCACGTCATGTCTGGCAGAAAATTTGATAAAACATAAAAATTATGCCCTAAATTGCCAAAATGGCTCTCTAGCGCCACCTAGAAACATTAAAGCGGCAGTAAGACGGCCACCAAGACCGGTAGGAAAGTCATAGAGAGATGGAACCAAAACTACATTGTTCATCTCATCTAGACCTAAAAATTATCCACTGACACCCCTGACCTAAATCTAACAGGAAGTTCGCAATTTGCATATCAATATTGCAATTCGCCCTTAAATTTGGCCTAAATTTGGCCCTGAACAAACACTATCTCCTTTACAGCCGTTCATTGTATCGCCTTCAAACGATGACAGATGACTAAGGACACACTGCCGATGAGAAATTCTATACAACTTTGTCATTACTGGAATGGTTTGGATTTTATGAGGCGTCAAAGTTGGAGTCCCCAATCGCGTTGACTGCCTTTTTCTGTGCGTGCGCGATTTCCAACCTAAATGTGACCACCACGGCCTGTCGCAATGTCATAAAATTCTGAAAAAATTCAGACGTCATTCCTGTAACATCTTGTAAGTTATCACTTGTTCTGGTGAAAATTGATACAAGACTTCTTGAAATAAAAAATTTTATGTACATAAAATGTACTGTACTCTGTACAGTAATCTATACTTTTTTTGCTGTAGACACACCATTTAACATATCAAAATTTCATTTGGCATACTTTATAAGCTCCATTTGGAGAGTCTTTGCCGAGCGTGGTACCATTTGAATGAACACTTGCTGAGATATTGACATGTTATGAATTTTCATATTTTGAAAAATATAGAGTGATGGACTTCTGAATTGACAATAGGTTGCAGTGTACGAAAGTTTTGTGTCTATTTAGTGGACATCCTCCCAAAATTTCAGTATAAATCCTGTCACCTTTCACACATTTTTGAAGAGCTGCATTCGGAACGCGCATTTATTCATAAGCCACGCCCACCATTGTCAATCACCGTGAAGCTGGCCTATAGCACCTGATTCAGCTCCATCCACTGAAAACCAGGATATACCATTTTTTCATATGCGATGTCAGTTTGGAAGTAACAGGCGTTTGCTTTATTATCGGCTACTGGTAGGTCGATGTGTGTCATTTTTTGCACCTGAGGTACGGGTTGAGGCCTGTACTTGCCCTGCAAATTCGGAAGATGTCAACATGCCGGTCTGAGCTTGCACACGGACAGTGTGCTTCAGAGCGCCTCCAAACACAAGGTCATGTCTGAGTAAATGTGTTTGCGCTCCACTCAATAAAATATCTTTTACACAGTCTACCACCAGTCCCGCCTTAACCTGCTGCTGGGCCCTGGGGCTGAGAGGCTCTATAGACCCCCCGTAGCTGCGTTTATCTACAGCTCAAAACGTATTAGTTTCCCTTTCTGAGCCGGAAAACACCACAATATTCACATGAACAGGTGACCACTTTACTCAGGCCCATACTATAAACTCAAAATGAACTCAAATGTAAGTCTTAAACAGAATAATTTTTTTTATAACAACCACACACACAGCGACTCATAAGTGAAAGAGAAAACTGTTTGATTATATAATCAAGATGCATTAATGTTTTATTCCACTCTGTAACATGTAAACAAGTCAAAGTTTATGAAAATGGCCATTTCCGTTTAAAAAAAGATAAAATTCCACTTTATGATTTAATTTTGGTTTTTAACTGTATTTCTTTTCAGTTATTATTATTATTATTTTTTCTTCTTTTAAATTAAAATGAGCCTATTAATGAGAAAGAAATAAAAATTACAACTCGAGTCCCATAAATGTGATATATTGGGCTCCAATTTATCCCTTAAATGTCAGCGAATGAAACACAGTGTATGCCTCTAGTTGGCAGTCTATTCAAATCAATGCAATGAATAATATGCTAGCTAGCATGCTAACGTTTCTCGGCATTGAATTAAGAAATTAAAGTTTCTACGACAACTGTTACAAGTTTAACTTATTCCTCGAATGGGGAAAAGTGGTCCCATGTTAGCTGGCAAACTATTCATCGCATTGACTTGAACAGACCGCCAATTAGAAACGGTAACCAGCAAGACTGGTAGCCTTACCGTGGCGTAGCTATTGGCAGAAGTTTGCCTATGAATGTAATCTGTCCAATCGCAACGCAAGAAAGATGGATTACAACACATGTGTAAGAACAAACATGTATGACATGGCTGTCGTAGACCAATTCTTGATATTTATGGGATAAAATATCATTCAATCATGCGAGAGACTACTGGTGGCAACGCGGTGATTCCGCGATGACGAAAAATCAGTACACCTACATTTGAATACGTCACATGCCAAAACTATCCCTCTATATTCTGATAGGTTGTTGTGTCACTGGGCCCCCGAGGGTTACTCTAAATTTGACCAATCAGCAGCTACAAAGACAAATATCAAGTGATGGACAGAAAATTTGTCAAATTACAAAACAATGTGTTTTTTTTTTTATTATTATTGGCTCATGATAGGCCCCTGATCCTCGCAGGCCCTGAGGCTTCAGCCCAGGTAAGCCCGTGCATTAAGGCGGCCCTGTCTACCACTGTCCAATGGTCGTGAGTGCACACCTGCACCTGTCAGGATCTTACCACCACCCCCAACGTGCGCAAAGGTGCGAGGACCCATTCAACGCTGCTTGCAGCTGTAATTATCATTATTCTTTCTTTCTTTCTTTGTTTTTCTTACCCCTTTTTAGACCTAAATTTGACCCCCTAAACATGCTCAAAAACTCACCAAATTTGGCATGCACCTCACGTCTGGCGAAAAATTTTATAAAATGTAAAAAATTTCCCCCAAAGTGCCAAAATGTGCTCTCTAGCACCACCTACCAACACTAAAACTGCCACTACGGCTTGTAGGAACGTTACAGAGAAATCAAGCCAAAAGTCCGTTGTTCGTCTCATCAAGACTTAAAAATTATCCAGTGACACCCCTGACCTAAGTCTAACAGGAAGACCGCAATTTGCATTTCAAAATAGGAGTCTGCCCTTAAATTTAGCCTTGAACTAACGCGAACTCCTTTTAGGGCTTTAATCGTATCGGCTCCAAACTCTGATAGATGACAAAGGACACACTGCTGATGAAAAGTCGTGTATAACTTTGCCATAATGCTTTGGATTTGATGAGGCGTCAAAGTCAGCATCCCTAATCACATTGTCTGCCTTTTCGTATGTGTACACTACTTCCAACAAAAATTTCACCCCCTAAACATGGTCCAAAACTCACCCAATTTGTCACACACCTCAGGTCTGGCTAAAAATTGTATAAAACGTCAAAAAATCCCCCAAACTGCCAAAGTGTGCTCTCTAGCGCCACCCAGAAACACTAAAACGGCCACCACGGTTTGTTGCAATATCATAAAATTTTGAAAAAATTCACGTCATTCGTGTAGGATCTTGTGTGTTTATTTGTTTTGGTGAGGTTTCATACAAAATTTGATGAAGTACAAAATTTTATGAATATGGCACATTATACAGTAAAATATACCTTTTGCTGTGGACACACCGTTTGATCTATCAGAACATCGTTTAGAAAATTCATATTCTCCATGTGGACAATGTCTTCGCCAAGTTTGATGCCATTTGAAAGAATATTTGCTGAGATACTGACATGTTATGAATTTTCATATTTTGAAAATTATACAGTGACGGACTTCTGAATTGACCACATGTTGCGATACGAAAGTTTTGTCTGTATTCAGTGGACATCCTCCCAAAACTTCAGCTTTGCAGGATGTACATGTGACTTTTTACGCATTGTTGAAGAGCTGCATGTGGAAGACATGCAAGCAATCAACACTGGAATCCCAAATCACATCGTCTGCCTTCCGCTACGTTCATGAATGGGGGAAGATTCCACAATACACAGCAATGATAAAATCTGCAAAAGAAACTTTGACCAGGTCACATGGGTCATACCTCCAATTTAAAATAGAAAAATCTATTTCAGTAAAGGTGTTTGCACTCAACTCAGGATATAACATTTTACTCAGTCTCGCACTGTCCAATGGTTTAAAATGCTCATCAGCACCCGATCACATCTCGCCCCCACCCCGTCGTGCACAAGGGGGCGAGGACTTGCCCAACGCTACTTGCAGCTTTAATGCTCTTCCTTCTTCTTCTGATGCCTCTTTCGACCTAAATTTGACCCCCTAAACATGCTGAAAAACTTACCAAATTTCACATGCACCTCACGGCTGGCGAAAAATTTTATAAAATGTAAAAAATATCCCCCAAAGTGCCAAAATGTGCTCTCTTGCGCCACCTACAAGCACTAAAACGGCCACTACAGCTTGTAGCAACGTTACAGAGAAATAACAGTTCGCCCTTAAATTTGGCCTTGAACAAACGCAAACGTCTTTAAGGGCGTTAAGCATATTGGCTCCAAACGCTAATACAAACCCAATTCCGAAATAGTTGGGACAAAGTGTAAATTGTGAAAAAAATCAAAACGCAATGACTTTCAAATCAACACTAGCCAGTATTTTATTCACAATAAAACAGATAACATAGCAAATGTTGAAACTGAGAAATTTTACCATTTTATCCACAAAATGAGCTCATTTCAAATTTGATGACTGCTACAGGTCTCAAAAAAGTTGGGACAGGGGCCTACTTACCATGGTGTAGCATCCCCTCTTCTTTTTAGCACAGAGTGGAGGTGTCTGGCGTCATTTAGGAGAAAAGTTTCTTAAGTTTAGCCATTGAAATTTGATCCCACTCTTGTTTAATACAGGCTTCCAGCTGCTGGAGAGTTTTGGGTCTCCTTTGACGGACTTCGCCTTTAATTATGCGCCAAATGTTCTCAATCGGTGAAAGAGCAGGACTGCAGGCAGGCCAGTTCAGCACACAGACTCTTCTACTACGAAGCCATGCTGTTGTAATAGCTGCAGTATGTGGTTTTGCATTGTCCTGCTGAAATACACAAGGCCTTCCTTGGAATAGATGTTGTCTGGAGGGGAGCATATGTTGCTCTAAAACCTTTATATACCTTTCAGCATTCATGGTGCTTTTTAAAACATGCAAGTGTCCCACACCATATGCACTAATGCATCCCCATAACATCAGAGATGCTGCCTTTTGAACTGAAAGCTGATAACAGGAGGGATGGTCTTTTTCCTCTTTAGCCTGGAGGACACAACACACATGATTTCCAACAAGAATGTCAAATTTGGACTTGTCTGACCACGGGACACTTTGCCACTTTGCTACAGTCCATTTTAAATGAGCCCTGGCCCACAGAACACTGCGGCGCTTCTGGATCATGCTCAACAATGGTTTCCTTTTTGCATGATAGAGTTTTAGGTGGCATCTGTGGATGGCATGGCGGACTGTGTTTACAGACAGTGGTTTCTTGAAGTATTCCTGGGCCCATTTAGTAATGTCAATGACAGAATCATGCCGGTGAGTGATGCAGTGGCGTCTGAGGGCCCAAAGATCACAGGCATCCAGTAAAGGTCTTTGGTCTTGTCCCTTAAGCGCAGAGATTTTTCCAGTTTCTCTGAATCTTCTGATGATGTTATGCACTGTTGATGATGAGACCTTCAAAGCCTTTGCAATTTGACGCTGAGGAATATTGTTTTTAAAGTATTCCACAATTTTTTTACGCAAGCCTTCACAGGTTGGAGAGCCTTTGGCCATCTTTACTTCTGAGAGACTCAGCCTCTCTAAGACATCCCTTTTACAGCCAATCATGTTACACACCGGATGCCAGTTAATGTAATTACTTGCTGAATGTTCTTTCAGCTGATTTTCTTTTATATTAAAGCAATTCTTACCTTTCTGGCATGTCGCACAGAACTTAGTAAAAATTTGAACAACTCTGCCTCCCTCCAAAGTCGCACCCTCTTCCCCCTGATTCCCAGACTTCTCCTACGAAAAAAAATATAGCTAATATATGGTAGTTCGTCAGACTACAAAGGTAACTAAACGTTACGAAGGCATTTTATTTTATACCACATACAGAATTGAATATTATGTAATTACTGTTGGTTAGTTTTTACTTACCGGTGCCTCTGAATCTGACTCCATTGACCCATATCACTTGCGCTGCTCACTTCCTCGCGCCACACGCTATATTTTTTTTCGTGGGAGAATGAAACGGGTCAATGGAGTCAGATTCAGAGGCACCGGTAAGTGAAAACTAACCAACAGTAATGACATAATATTTAATTCTATATGTGGTATGAAATAAAATGCCCTCATACCGTTTAGTTACCTTTGTCGTCTGACGAACTACCATTAACGTTATAATCATAATTATAGCATTTCAGCGCCTGTTTGTTTAGTCAAATGCGTCATTTTTTTTTTCTGCCAGAGAGGCGCGCGACTCACAAGCGGTGACAGCGGTAGGCAACTGGAAGGGGCGCGGCGACGGATGACAGACAGGAAGCTCGGCAAATCATTTTATTTGGACCAAAGGAAATGATTTCTCAGACTTTTATCAGAAATATATGAGAATTGAATATTGAGGAGTTTCAACACCTGGTGGATTTCTTTTACATTTTAGTGTGCCACACACTTATTAGGAGCATTTTAAGATTACAAAAGAAAAGTGTAAAAACGCCAGAAAGGTAAGAATTGCTTTAATTTCTTTTTCAGCCCTTTTTTGTCTGTGTCCCCACTTTTTTGAGACCTGCTGCAGCCAGAAAATTTGAAATGAGCTCATTTTGTGGATAAAAATGTATAATGTCCAGTTTCAACATTTGAAATGTTATCCATGTTCTATTGTAAATAATATATTGGCTCGTGATCTGAAAGTCATTGCATTTTGATTTTATTCACAATTTACACTTCGTCCCAAATATTTCGGAATTGGGGTTGTAGATGACAAAGGACACGCTGCTGATAAAAAGTTACGTATAACTTTGTCATTACTCGAATGGTTTGGATTTGATTAGGTGTCAAAGTTGTCGTCCCTAATCACGTTGTCTGCCCTTTCCTACGTGTACGCCACTTTTAACCAAAATTTCACCCCCTAAACATGGTCCAAAACTCACCCAATTTGGCTTCAGCACCCGACCACACCTCGCCACCACCCCAACGTGCACAAGGGGGCGAGGGCCTGATCATCGCTGCTTGCAGCTTTAAAGGGGACCTATTATGCTGATCCTTTTAATACACACAAGTAATGTTATCATGTTGGATGTCCATACTCGACCTCCTGGCGCGGATTAATGCACAGGCTGACCTAGGCTACAGCCTAGGGGTCCCAAGTGTGCAGGGGCCCTGGATTGGCCAGACTATTTGGTGGCCTAGCAGCGTAGCTGCGAAGGCAACCATTGTGTTTGCAGCTTTTCTTATTGGTGACCTAGCAGCGAAGCTGCGAAGGCAACCACTGTGTTTCTAGCTCTTTTTATTATGAGGCCAAAGCCTGGCCGAAGCCGGCGAGGGATATTAAAACCGCATGGTTCCGTTATTATTATTTTTTTTATTATTATTAGGCCCGAGCCTGGCCGAAGCCAGCGAGGGACTATTAAAACTGCATGGTTCCATTATTATTATTATTATTATTATTATTATCCTTTCCCCGCTTTAAATGCAAATTTGACCCCTTGAACATTAAATAAAAGTCAATTTTATTCAACCAAAAATTCAAACCTGGCGAAAAATTTTTTTATTTGAAGTCCCCAAGAAAAAATATTGAAAAATGACTTGGCCACGCCCTGTCAAAAATCAAAATACATTATGCTAATGGGAACCCACCCCAAACTTTTTTTCCATGAAGAAAAATGAAACTTGGGAGAGACATAGCCCATGTTGGGACAAGTGAAAAATTACATTATGGCCCCACCCTAAACCCAACAGGCAGTCGGCCATATTGGGTGGAAGCGTGGACATATAAAATCAAACCCCTTATACTTTCAACATGCCTAGTGTTTTCATCCATTTTGCACCAAACTTGGTGAAAATCACCTACACACATTTGTGGTCAAAAGTTACTATTAACATTTTTGATAAAATGTTGGGCATGGATGTGATGAGCTTACAACGAAGCGGCCATTTTCAGAAGTATAAAAGTATGTATATCTCACGCATACGGTGTCGGATTGAGTTGAACCCAATGTAACATTTATGCAGAATGACAACCCGAACACACTGATACTAAAAATGGTTCTCCTGCACCACCTATATTTTTGGAATGGGAGGAAAAAAATTATTTTGAGACAGTCAAAAGAAATTTGGCAATTGGAAATTGTGCACAGAAAGACGAGATATGCTGTCCTGTCATTGTGGAGTGGCCTCACCGTCCGCAAGGGAGGTGATTGGATGGGAGGGCGAGGGCCATAACACCGCTTGCGGTTTTAATTATTAGCCCCGAACCTGGCTGAAGCCGGCGAGGGACTATTAAAACCGCATGGTTCCGTTATTAGGCCCGAGCCTGGCCGAAGCCGGCGAGGGACTATTAAAACCGCATGGTTCCGTTATTATTAGGCCCGAGCCTGGCCGACGGCGGCGAGGGACTATTAAAACCACATGGTTCCGTTATTATTATTAATTTATTTATTTATTATTATTATTATTAGGCCCGAGCCTGGCCGAAGCCGGCGAGGGACTATTAAAACCGCATGGTTCCATTATTATTATTATTATTATTATTATTACTATCCTTTCTCCGCTTTGAACGCAAATTTGACCCCTTGCATATTAACAAAAAGCCAATTTTATTCAACCAAAAATTCAAGCCCGGTGAAAAATTTTTTTATTTGAAGTCCCCAAGAAAAAATATTGAAAAATGACTTGGCCACGCCCCATCAAAAATCAAAATACATTAAGCTAATGGGAACCCACCCCAAACTTTTTTCCACGTAGAAAAATGAAACTTGGTAGAGACATAGCCCATGTTGGGACAAGTTGAAAATTACATTATGGCCCCACCCTAAACCCAACAGAAAGTCGGCCATATTGGGCGGAAGCGTGGATATGTAAAATCACACCCCTTATACTTTCAACATCTCCTCCTAGGGTTTTCATCCAATTTGCACCAAACTTGGTGATAATCACCTTCACACATTTGTGGTCAAACGTTAATATTTACATTCTTGACAAAATGTTGGGCGTGGCTGTGATTAGCTTACAACGAAGCGGCCATTTTCAGAAGTATAAAAGTATGTATATCTCACGCTTACAGTGTTGGATTGAGTTGGACCCAATGTAACAACTGTGTGGAAAGACAATCTGAACACAATGATATGTAACTCGTACAGCTGTATGGCAAAATGGCTCTTAGACGCCCCCTACATTTTTTGAGTGGGAGAAAAAAAAAAAAATTGAAATAGTTAAAAGAAATTTGGTACACACATCTATCATGTCAAACTGAACCAAAAAGCAAAAGAGGACACACCCCTATTTTTATTCGTGTTCCCATGGCAACAACAAAAATGCTCAATTGAAATGAATGGGTTCTTGGCTTTGACCCCTTGAACATAAAAAAAAGTCAATTTTATTCAACCAAAAATTCAACCTGGTGAAAAATTTCTTTATTTGAAGTCCCCAAGAAAAAATACTGAAAAGTGACTTGGCCACGCCCTGTCAAAAATCAAAATACATCACGCTCATGGGAGCCCACCCAAAATTTTTTCCACGTTGAAAAATGAAACTTGGTAGAGACCTAGCCCATGTTGGGACAAGTAGAAAATTACATTATGGCCCCACCCTAAACCCAATAGGAAGTCGGCCATATTGGGAGGAAGCGCAGACATTTTAAATCACACCCCTCATACTATCAACATCTCCTCCTAGGGTTTTCATCCAATTTGCGCCAATCTTGGTGAAAATCACCTACACACATTTGTGGTCAAAAGTTACTATTTACATTTTCGATAAAATGTAGGTCACAATGAAGCGGCCCTTGTCAGAAGTATAAAAGTGTGTCTATCACACACACAGTGTGTAGTATTGAGTTGGACCCAATGTAACATCTGTGCAGAATGACAATACGAACACACTGATACGGAAAATGGTTCTCCAGCGCCCCCTATATTTTTGGAATGGGAGGAAAAAAATTATTTTGACATAGTCAAAAAAAAATTTAGTAATTGGACATTATGCACTGAAAGACAAAATATGCTGTCCTGTCATTGTTAAGTGGCCCCACAGTCCACAAGGGAGGTGATTAGACGGGAGGGCGAGGGCCATAACACCGCTTGCAGTTTTAATTAGCGGGCAAGCTGGAAGCTTGCACACTCATGTTCTTCCTAATCTTTATTTCTTTCTTTCTTTCTTTATTCTCTGCGTTTTGTGCTGACTCACTACTCCTACATACTTTAAACTAGAAACTTCGTTCAAACTTTAATAATTCAGCTTGTTCTGAATTAGATTGCTATTATTTATCTTCTCGATATCTTTCATACTCTTTGAGTTATTATTTTTTATTTCAATATTTTTGTCCCATAGGAAACAATCAGTGTTTCCTCTACATTCATTTAGGAGTGGCGGGCCGCCATTCCTAAATCCCAGCCGCCGCCCCTTTAAATTTTTTTTTTTTTTTTTTAATCGTCGCAAATACATCACCGCCGCATGTCTCCACCTTCACAGCAGAGTCCTGCACTGGGTCGGGTACTCGCGGGTACTAAGGTAAACTACAGATAACTATCTTGCTTATTATCTACTCTTTGGGGTGGGGGGTTAGTACGACTTTAATTACTCGCGAGAGCGCGGCCTTGAAAGTGACATCACGGCACCTACCCAGGCACCAGGTCAGAGAGTCAGAGGAGTGTCCTCCTGGAAAACAGGGCAGCGACGTACCGGAGAAAAGGTAGACTTATTAGCATAAGATAACTCATAATAGATTTTACAAGTTAAATAGACATTCGCAAAATAACGATGGCCAGATAACGTTACGTAACATATCGGTAGCTTAAGTTAATTGGGCCCGGTTCCAACTCAGTGTCGCTAAGGTGAGTAAGCTAATTGATAGCATTTGCAGTGGCGTGCCGTCAGATGTCAGGAAGGCCTTCAGTAACATCACCCTTTCCCGCATAATTGCTCTTAAACTGTTTACGATCAGGTTTGCCTGATTAACAATCAAACAGTTAATTAACTGAACAGCCACCACCAATGCGTGACACGTAATGATTAAGAAATGCTAATGACAAAGCGATTACCTATTGGCTATGTTAATATAATTGATGTGACTCCACAAGGATGACAATCCGCAAAAAATCCGAAACTTTCGCTGACTTCGCAGCAATTATCACTCAGCTGGGCATCGTACCTAACAACGCACTTTAGCTGTCATTACATTCA
Organism: Gymnothorax javanicus; assembly: GCA_029692085.1. Taxonomy (NCBI): domain Eukaryota; kingdom Metazoa; phylum Chordata; class Actinopteri; order Anguilliformes; family Muraenidae; genus Gymnothorax; species Gymnothorax javanicus. The sequence goes on along the minus strand of CM056193.1, from coordinate 122,306,672 downwards.
TACTATAGAACGGATTCTCATGGCTTATTGCTCAATGAACCTCGCGAACTAATTTACGCAAATCCAGAAATTATAAAGACGTAGGCTATTGATCTTTTCCGTAGTCAGTGATGTGCGGAAGTAAACGCCGTATAATTTCGTAGCGCAATGTTTAACAAGGCTTTCAAAAACAAATTAAATTCTCGTCGGTTCCTCCAATAAGTCTGAGCAACGGTTTCTAATCGGGGAGGTAAACTGCGAGAGGTGTCTGTCATTAAGAAGTGAAAGGTGAGGTTATTGCTGGCTCTGTGTTTCTGCCGACGGACCGTCACTGGCATTAAGCTAATATCTACACTCCGTGATGTAACTGCTGACTGCATTTTCAGATGAGCTTTTTCAAATATTTCTCTTTGTAATCAGATGTGATGTGAGTGTAAATTATCCAACGTTAATGTTTTCTGTAATCGTATAAGAAAAGTAACATTAGACAGGGAGGAGCAGTGGAACAAAGTGAAGGAGAGCAGAGTACAGCAGGGGGAGAGCCCAGTGAGGGAGCAGGAGAGCAAAGTGATGGTGCAGGAGAGAGAGATGAGAGTAGAGGAGAAAAACCTAAAGGGAAGCACAGGCTATCAGGCTGGGACCCTAAATGGGTTGAAAAAAATAGCCGGTTCCACTCATGGCTCTACCACACTGAGAATGGTGAGTGTTGATGACCCTTTTTTTCCTTTCTTATTTTTTTTTGCATGATATACATGTCAATATTTCTGTTAAATAAATAAAAAATAAAATAATAAATAAATTCAGTGTATTCCCATTGTAAGAGCAATGATCAATAGTTAATTTTATTTATTTATTTTATTTATTTATTTTTACATTCAGCCTTTAAAAAGCCATTTTTAACTGGCCATTCAATAAATAGGTTGTAAAAGTAAAATCTGGAGCCAAGTGTCATTTGTTTACGCCGCCACGGCTCCCCAAAGAGCCTGCCCCCGCTGCTGAAAAAAATCCTAGAGGAAACACTGACAATGAAACAGATTTTTTTTTAAATTTAGCTATTTTCAGCTATTTTTTACTCTGTCATACTTTTAGCTGGAAGCGTCATTCAAACTGTAAAATGTTTAGCTACGTTTGGATAATTTATTTACCATTCAACTTCTTTGTAACTTCTATAATTTTCTAATTATTATTTTGAAAATTTTTTTTTACAATTAATCCTGGGAACTAAGAGTGTGGAGACATCACGGCTAGAGTGACGAACATCAGCAAAATGGTCCAGAAGTCTTCTTTTAAACTTGATCTAACTCCCACATTTTTCACACCGCATAAATATTTTTATATCCAAGTTGTAGCAAAAGTTGTGCTGGTCACAAAAATGTAACTATGGAAGCAATTGGACAAACAGTTTTGGCTGTAAGAGCCGAAAAGCGACGGGACCGCTCACCGAAGCTCCATTAACTCCAATGTTAAATGCGACAAAAAAAATGCAGGTTGCAAAGGCTAAACGCACAGTTTTCTAACTTGCTCGTGTTTCCATATGTTTGGCACTACGAACACAATTTTGACATATATTACTCAGCAGACTCTCCCCCTTCGTATGGTGCCTCCATTTCCTAGATTGGACTAACCATCATTGAGTTAGAAGTCGCAATATGTAAGAAACGCCTGCTGTAAAATCTCCATTGGACTAAATGACTCAGCCAAACTCAAATATCTTAGATGGATCATTTGCGGTTCGATTCTGCCCTCTGCTGGCCTTTTTCCCAGACCCCAACATTGTCGTTTTTCGGAGACAAAGATAGATATGACTCTAAAAGAATAATTCTGTGTCAAACTCAGTGAAAGAATTTCCAGTATAGTAGTTTGTACAGTCGCTGAAACCAGCTCTAGGACGCGAAATCTTCGTGTCCTTCATTTGAAAATGCGGTGGCCGTTTCCAATCCTGCCAATCATTTCTAATGTTTCCAGCTAGGATTGATAAAAATCATCTTTTCAGAGCATTCATATTTTCTAGAATAAGCTGACGCAATCTCGGTTTTTTTTACATTATTAGTGCAAGGCCAGTGAAGAGAAAAAAAATTAACTGTCTCGAGACACTCCTCCAGAAGTCCGGCACAAGGTCGCTGATTGGCTGTATGCAATTGAGTTTCTGTTGGTGTCCGGAACTCTAGTGGGGAAAAAGACATTTCGCCTCTGTTATGCCCCCAATTTGTAATGACCCCAATTTGTTATGGCCCCAATTTGTTATGGCGTCACGGACAGCAAGGGATGACAGACAAAATCCTTTAAGTTCAACAGATTTAATTAAACAAACACATTGAACTAATCTACACCCTACACTACTGGCCAAGATTGAAAAGAAAATAAAAAAATGAGATATTTACAGTTCCCTGTAATGGAGATGGGCTGCTCTGTTGTGATGTCCTGGGACAGGAAAATGCTCCAACACAGGCAAAAATCCACAAAAAGCTTAAAAGGTCTTGAAAAGAGTGACAGGTCTGGTCAAATGTATCCTTCTTGCAATTTCTCCTACTACTCTACTCTCTCAATTTTTCTCCTTATATACTCTTGTCCATCCCCCTCCCATTTCTGGGACTTTCCCCTCTGGGCATGCCCTGGACATGCCCAACCTAGCTTCAGACTGGGCTTCACAAAAAAAAGTCAATACTGCCATCTAGTGGCTATTTACCACATTACACCTCCATTCCAAAAGGGGAAAATTTTGACTCATAAAGGCAAAATTTTTCTTTTCAATACAAAAATGGTTAAGTTGACACTTGTATATACATATGTATAATAGAATATGCTAATAAACACGTGATATATATACACATACTCAAATGCGGGATAAGCAATCAGCAATTACATTGTCAGTACCCTTTACATGCTTAATTTCCAAGTCAAACTCTTGTAAAATCAAACTCCAATTCAACAATCTCCGATTCTTGTTTTTCATCTTACTCAAAAACATTAACGGATTGTGGTCACTATATACAATCATTGGCTTTTGCCCTGTACAAACATAAACCTCAAAGTGTTGTAAGGATAGAACCAGAGCCAACAGCTCCTTCTCAATTGTGGAATAGTTCTTTTGGTGGCGATTTAACTTCCTGGAGAAGTATGCCACGTGATGCTCAATGTCATCAGAGTCACTTCTCTGTAGGAGCACAGATCCACAAGCTTGGTCGCTAGCATCGACTGCTATGGAGAACGGTTTGTTGAAGTCAGGAGATTTGAGCACGGGGAAGTGACACAGCAGAGACTTCAGGCGATCGAAGGCTCTTTGGCATGCTTCATCCCAAGTGAACTTTACGCCTTTCTTCAGTTGGTTGGTGAGACTGAGAGCAATCTTAGCAAAGTTCTTGCAGAACTTGCGGTAGTACCCGATCATTCCAAGGAAGCGGCGCAAAGCTTTTTTGTTGTCAGGAACTGGAAAGTCCATGATGGCTTGGACTTTAGCACTTATGGGTGCCACCTTACCCTGGCCTATGACGTAGCCAAGATACGTGACAGTAGCACAACCAAAGTCACTCTTGTTCAGGTTAACAGTCAGGTTAGCCTGGGTCAAGCGCTGGAACAACGTCTCTACATCTTTCAGATGTTCTTCCCAGGAGTCACTCCATGTGATCAGGTCGTCGATGTACGCACCCATGTGTGGCAATCCGGCGATTGTAGACTATATCATCCTTTGGAACGTGGCTGGGGCATTTTTCATGCCAAAGGGTAGGACTTCATACTGGTATAACCCAGACGGTGTGGCAAAAGCAGAGATGCTTTTGGCCCTCTCAGTTAAAGGCACACACCAATAACCCTTCAATAAATCAATCTTGATCAGAAACTTTGCTTGCCCTACTCTATCGATACAATCATCAATACTAGGTATTGGAAACACATCAGTTCTAGTTACAGCATTGACTTTGCGATAATCTGTACCGAATCTCGTACTTCCATCAGGTTTTGGAACTAGAACACAGGGTGAACTCCAATCGGAGTTAGAGGGTCTGATAATATCATGTTCTAACATGTATTCAACCTCTTTCTCAGCAATCTTTCTCTTTTCAGGATTCATCCGGCATGGATGCTGTTTTATTGGTTTGGCATCACCAACATCTACATCATGAGAGGCTATAGAAACTCTCTTTGGAACATCAGGAAATAGGTCTTTATATTTCTTGATCAACCTCTCAAACTGATCTCTCTGTGAGGGTTCTAAGTGCTGGAGTTTTACATCAAGATTTTGCAACACTTCAGAATTTGACAATTTACATGAAAGAACTTCAGCTTTAATTCTAGGTTCATCATCTTGAAACTCCCCCTCATCTTCACAAGTCTCGGCCATAGGAAGATCTGAAGTGACAGCTGCAACCCTAGCATTCCTATCATGATAAGGCTTCAGCATGTTAATGTGACACAACTGTTTTGGCTTTCTCCTATCTGGAGTCTTCACAATGTAATTGAGATCATTGAGTTTTGTCAGAATTTCATAAGGACCATGAAATCTAGCCTGCAATGGATTGGACTGCAAGGGAAACAACACAAGGACCTTGTCTCCTGGTTGAAACTCACGGCTTCTAGCCTTATGATCATACCAAGTTTTCATTTTTCCCTGACTTGATTTCAAGTTCTCTTTGGCTAGATCACAAGCTGCACGCAGTCTTTCCTTGAACTTGCTAACATAGTCTAACAGACTGATATGCGGCTCTTTCTCTTGCCATTGTTCACTCAAAAATAGCAAAGGTCCTCTCACTTCGTGGCCAAACACTAGCTCAAATGGACTGAATCCAGTAGACTCCTGCACTGCTTCTCTAGCTGCAAACAACAGCAAATGAACACCTTCATCCCAGTCTTTCTCATGGTCATAACAATAAGTCCTCATCATTGTCTTGAGAGTGGAATGAAACCGCTCTTAGGCACCCTGACTCTCTGGACGATAGGCACTGGAAAGAATCTGCTTCGCACCTAGTTCATACACAACCTGCTGAAACAATCCGTAAGTGAAATTGCTCCCTTGATCTGACTGAATTTCCCTGGGAAGGCCAAACAACGTGAAGAACTTCATCAGAGCCTTCGAAATTGCAGTTGCTTTGATGTTGCGTAGAGGGATGGCTTCAGGGAATCTGGTTGATGCACACATGATTGTCAACAAGTACTGATTTCCAGATCTAGTCTTGGGTAATGGACCAACACAATCAACAATGACCTTGGAGAGGGGCTCCCCAAATTCTGGGATAGGCTGCAATGGAGCTACAGGTGGGTCTAACTGGTGTTTTCCAACTACCTGACAAGTGTGACAGGTTTTGCAAAAGTTGGAAACATCTTTCCGAAGTCCAGGCCAGAAGAAGTGTTTCATGATCTTATCAACAGTCTTGTTAACACCAAGATGACCTCCTAAAGGCAAACTATGAGCCATTGTAAAGATCTCATTCCTGTAGACCTTCGGAACAACAATTTGCTTGACCACTGCCCAATCTGCATTGGCAGGGATATCAGGAGGGCGCCACTTCCGCATCAGCACTCCATCCTTGAGATAATACCCAACTGGAACTGTGTCTATTTCTTCATTAGGAAGGGCTCCCTTCTTTAGTACACAAATTTCAGGATCAATGTTTTGCTCCTGAATCAACCGCTTTCTGGACAGAGACAAGTCTCCAGACACATCAGAATCACCAGACCCATCTGGCTGGCTGAATAGAGAACTGATAAAAGTGTCTGATAAGTCCTCAAACGGAGAAACCATAGTAGGTAGGCTGAACAAAGTCATGAGGCGAACCACCTGAGTCATGACTATTCAATGTGCTGGACGGCACCACATCATCTTCTTCTTGAGCCTTCTTGGCCATAGCACACCAGTCACTGCACAGGAAGGATACAGAGATGGGTCTTCATCGCCATCTTCAGTGCTCGGCTGCGAAGTAAGATGAACAGGGGGAACTACATTGCCCCCAGCCAGGTCATTGCCTAGCAACAGAGAAACACCCTTGATAGGTAGACTTGACATAAGTCCCACCTTTACCTGTCCTGTAACTAAATCTGACTTCAAGAATACAGAGCACAGGGGTACAGATACAGTCCTCCCTTCAATACCTTGTACAAGTATGAAATCCCCAGAAGCGGTCTCATCACGTAACTCCAAGGAGTCCATCAACAAAAGTGACTGAGAAGCTCCGGTATCCCTTAGGATATATATGGGGACAGGAGGAGAATGCTCATTCAGAGCCACAAATCCCTCTGACACAAATGGAAGGAATTCCTCCCTCACAAAGTCAGCAGTATCAGGCTTCTTAGCCTCACAAGGAGCAGGCAATTTAGCAGATCGGTCATCTACTACAGGGGTTTCTAACCTTGTTTTCACAAAGGCATTGGGTTTGGTATCCTTTTCTTTTTCTTTCTTAGCTTTAAGGTACCAACAGTTAGTTGTAACATGACCAGATTTCTTGCAATAATTGCAAACTAGACCACTTTTGCCACTGTCAGCTTTCACACTTTGATCAGACCTTTTACTGGATTTCTGAGCACCATCACCAGATTAGTCTTTGTCTTTGGGTGAGGAATCTTGGGTATCACCGTTACCTTTCTTCTGAAATTGGGACCATCTATTGTTACTGCTAGACTGAAATTTGGACTTATGTGTGAAAACATATTCGTCTGCAAATTTGGCAGCTGATTGCAAATTCAGTGCTTGCTTCTCATTAAGGTAGGTCTTAATATCATCCTTGACACAGTTCTTGAATTCTTCAACTAACACCATCTCTTTTAGTGAGTTGAAATCATCCTTGACCTCCATAGAAGTACACCAGCGCTCAAAAGCAAACCTTCTTCTCGTTAGCAAATTCAACATAAGTCTGATTGTCAGATTTCTTCAGACCTCTGAATTTCTGTCGGTAAGCCTCTGGAACCAACTCATAAGCTGTCAAAATAACCTTTTTGACAACCTCATAATCAGAGGAATCATCTGCAGACAAAGCCGAATAGGCTTGTTGAGCTTTTTTACCCTTGAGGACAGTTTGCAACATCAGAGGCCAGTGTTCCTTTGGCCACTGACAACTCTTAGCTACCTTCTCGAAGCACTGGAAATACTTATCAACCTCCTTCTCTGAAAATGGAGGCATCAGCTTTACCTCCTGGCTAGCCTGAAATTTGTTTTCGGCTTCTATTTTAATTTTTAGTTGCTCCATTTGGAGCCTTTCTTCTCTGTCTAATTTTTCTAAATCGAAATCTCTCTGTCTCTGTCTCTCTCTTTCTGCTCTTTCCTCTTCTCTTGCTAATTTTTCTAACTCAAACTGCCTTTCTTTCTCTCTTTCTGCTCTCTCGAACTCTCTTTGTTTTTCTTTTTCCTCAATTTCTTTTCTCTCTTTCGCTCTCTTTTTTTCTCTTCTCTTGCTAATTTTTCTAAGTCAAACTGCCTTTGTTTTTCTTTTTCTTCAATTTCTAGCATTTTTAATTTAAGTTCCAATTCTACATTTGGATTTTCCACCGGAAACTGTTCCAGATCTCCTGGTGCAAAGACATTTTCATCAATGTAATATTCAACAATCTCTCTCGCCAGTCTTGTTTTTCGCATGGCTGGTTTTACATCTGTCAGCTCTAACTGTCTGCATATTTCTAGCAGTTCTGTCCTTTTAAAAGACTTCAAAACCTCTACAGTTGGTGATGCCAAGAAATCATCCATTGCTGTTGATCTGCCAATATATATCTAGGAAAATTCAAAAAACAATTTCACTATTTGAAATTTTAGATTTTCAATAAATGACTCGCACAATGGTCTAATCCCGGACGAGCCCCCAATTTGTTATGGCCCCAATTTGTTATGGCGTCACGGACAGCAAGGGATGACAGACAAAATCCTTTAAGTTCAACAGATTTAATTAAACAAACACATAGAACTAATCTACACCCTACACTACTGACCAAGATTGAAAAGAAAATAAAAAAATGAGATATTTACAGTTCCCTGTAATGGAGATGGGCTGCTCTGTTGTGATGTCCTGGGACAGGAAAATGCTCCAACACAGGCAAAAATCCACAAAAAGCTTAAAAGGTCTTGAAAAGAGTGACAGGTCTGGTCAAATGTATCCTTCTTGCAATTTCTCCTACTACTCTACTCTCTCAATTTTTCTCCTTATATACTCTTGTCCAGCCCCCTCCCATTTCTGGGACTTTCCCCTCTGGGCATGCCCTGGACATGCCCAACCTAGCTTCAGACTGGGCTTCACAAAAAAAAGTCAATACTGCCATCTAGTGGCTATTTACCACATTACACCTCCAGCGAAAGCACATTGGCCCTCATTTATCAAACGTGCGTACACCAAAAAAAATGGGTGTACACCAAATCTCCCGCAAGGATCGGCATTTATCAATCTGGGGCCTCATTTATCAAAAAGGGTGTAAAAGTGCTACTAAATTTTCCCGTACGGCGAAAAGCCAAAAATGGCGTACACCCAAAACATTTACACCCTTTTCAGATCTATCAAACTGTGCAAACGCACAGCTCTCTGCAATTGAGGATGCTAGTGTTAAAAGGGGGTCAGTGCCATTTTGATGAAATTTGAGTTAGTGCCATTTTTTAACACTAGATGTCTCTCTGCATCTTCCCTGTAAGTCTCACTGAGCTAGCAGCATGTCTACCTGGTCATTTTAGAGGGATTTCACTTGTGCCAGAAGGTAGTCAACTCCATGCCTGGACTGTTTATCAAAAGAATGTGAGTATATAGCCTAGGAGTTTCTCAGTTTCAGTCTTGCAAAGTTGGGTTTAGTTTTCAGCCTTGCAAGAATCTTATATTTCATTCCTCGTACATTTGATGTCCACAAGTTGAGACAGAAATAAATTAATGTATATCAAACACGATATTGTAATTTTTGTCCCTCTGTGCAACTGAAACAAAACACACACCTACTGCATTTGACAAAAGATTCAACGAGAAGGTTCTTTTTTTTTTTTTTATTTTTTTTTTAATTGCCTCTGTAAGACTTGTGACTGCAGCACTTGGCGGATTTACACTTGTTGATGAGGCCGGGGCTGTGGCTGATTAGATGAGATTGTTTTAATTTCCGGAGGAGAAATTTTTTGGTCCAACATTATGTGTTCATTTCTGTTGTGATTCTCTACGTGTTCTTAGTTATATGTTCTTGTTCCTAAATAAACCACAAGACGAAGTGATCATACAGAATTAGTGCAAATACCTGCCGAAGAGGACTTTTTTCCTCGCCTGCACCTCACTAACAAGAACGTGTATCTCACTCTCTGAGAAGTTTCGCTTCTTTCTGCATTTCCCATCCATGCTTCACCGTCTTCCACTGACATCACTCCACAAATCCCCAGAGCGCACATGGCTACTTTATATGCAGGTGCTCATTTGCATTGACCATATATGGTTGTGTCTGGGTGTGTAGAGGGCAAGATATGAGGCGTGTTCACGTCCGCACTTTCCTTGGGTCCGGTGTGATTTATCAATGGAAACTGCGGAAAGCTGTGCGTACGCACAGTTTGATAGATCTGAAAAGGGTGTAAATATTTTGGGTGTACGCCATTTTTGGCTTTTCGCCGTACGTGAAAATTTAGTAGCACTTTTACACCCTTTTTGATAAATGAGGCCCCTGGTCTGACCAGGTGTACGCAGATTTGAAACCAGCGAACAACATGCAGGAACGAGGGCAGCTGTCAAAATTATTAATAATATGCACCAATTTAGACGTCATGCTGCTGTTGCTTTTATTAGTAAAATGAATAAATAGGCAAAATAAATAAATAAATAAATAAGACACCTGTGTTGGGAAATTGATTGAACTTATCTTTTGAGACAACAACCTGCTTGTCAGGCCAGACGGCTGACAATTACAATCAATTTGATGAAGCGCAATGCGTGGCTTGGCAGATATGCAGTGTGGTATGTCAGATGCTCATCCAGTCAGATATATATTGAACAACAAAAGAAACGCAACGTAATTAAAGGCAGACTGGAAAATTAGTTTGCGCGTAATTATTTTAGAAAATCAAATTTATTACTAGCGCGTGCACATATACACTCGTTTCATCAAACTTTTCTTTATTTTGCCGTCACTTTGAGTAACCATAGGAGTGGCCTACATTAACTAACTAGCTAGTACCGTGATCACATTTTGACAATGGCAGATCTTCTATTGTTAGAGGAATACGATTCTGTCCGACGTGAGAGGAACTTTCGGCGCAGAGAAGATGTCCTCCGGGAAAGTGACTGCTGCTCGTTTTATGTGGCACAAAATAAAATGTCATGGAGTTATACAAATAAAAGTACAATGAAGAGTGATCTCTGCAGTCTGTATTTTAACAATTACCCTCATGCAGCTCCGATCGAGGCGGTGGGGACTCGTCTGTGTCCTCGCCGCCTCGTATTCCCACGATGTACGGGGTAGCCCTGCTGCCACGCGTTCCTCGAATGGTGACAGCTGGAGGTTCGAGTCTGGTTGGCCTCCACTGGTCTGTGCGCTGCTGCTCCTGAGCGCAGCAACCTGTTTTTTGGCCGGCGATCTTAAAATCGGACCACTTTTTCTTACCTACATGTAAAGCATTTGGATTGTCAGTTATGTAGGCTACATAACATGAAATATCATGGATCTATAAATTGAATTTTATTAATGCATTAAATCAAACCTCTGCTGCAGTCCGGTTTTCCACCCCAACAGTGTTTACCACAGCAGCAATAGTTTTCCAAACTGCAGCCTTCTGGGCTCCCTTTATGCCACTCTTAAGGCTTCCAAATAAAATTAAAATTGTTTTTCTCCACCTCGGACGTGATCATTTATATTTCCTCCTCAGTGAAGTTCTTTCTTCTTTGCCGTCTTTCGAGAGTCCATGTCGTATAGTGGGCAGGACTATGCCTCCCGGAGCATGAATTTATAGGGGCGTGTCATGTAAATTACGATGGTTTCAGCCGCCAGATTTATCAACGCCACGCCAGTTCTACACCGAAATCAGCGACATACACACTTTTAGTAAATCAGACGTGACACATGGCGAACGCTGATATTTACACCAGAATCTACACCAGATCCTACCCAAGTTTGATAAATAAGGGCCATTGAGTGCCGGACAGAACAGTCTTTTTGCTGGGTGCGTCCAAGACAACAGGGTACAGTAAAAATGGCAAAGCAGAAAAAAACAATAGCTCGAGATCCTATTCCAGCAGATAGCTACCAGCAACTGTTAGCATATGATCGTATCTAAAATAGGCGAAATATTGGTATCAAAATAGAGCTAGTTAAGTACAAAGAAATGAAAGTGATGTCCTCAGTCGCTATTGGTTCATCGCTTGATATGATTTTTTCCTGAGTTTTAAAATAGCCGGGTTTAAGGCTGGAGTAAGCACACTGTTATGAACTCGCACCTTTTTTTGTCAGTTCTTTTAACTGGCACCTTTTTTGCCACTTATTTAACTGTAATTTTACTCATTAAGCACATATACGTCGCCGTGACGTATTGGCGATGTAATGAGAATGTGTAGGGAAGATCTCGTATTTATGTCGTTTGCTCATTGCAGGGGCGTAGGAAGCAAATTCATATTGGTCCGGCAGACGGCGCCGGGGGGATGGTATGGAAGGGGGGTGTCCCCTCTACCATCATTAGAAAATTTTTTGAAACTGGGGATTGATTTGGTTAGCTGTGGTTGTATCGAGACTCATCTTTAGCCTCAACAGTTTCAACTTTTGGGTGGTGTTTCTTCACGTTCACAACAGCAGATTAGTTCAGTCTGTGGTCTATAGCATGCACTTTCCAGCATTAGCAGTTTGAAGCATTTCATCCATGAACTTGATATAAACCTTTGAGACAGTGTTCAAGCAATGAATTGGAGGCTTACAGAATACCTTATAAACTGAGATATATAAAAGAAGGTGACGTCCAGAGTTATGGTGTCAGGGTTATCCACCCATAGAAACTGACTGTCAGTTTCCTTATGTTCTTTTTGTCCCTTGCTTTTTTACATTTACTGATTTATCTGATTTACCTTATTTATTTCATTCCATATAATGCAATTAGGCCACCTATCTAAGAAAAAAATAATAATAAAACACTGATACAAGATTACCAAGAACGGGTAAATCCCGTCATAGGCTAATTCAGATCATATGTGGACATGCAATACGCACACACGTAACTAACCCCTCGCTCTAGAAATACGAAGTAAAAACAGACACAAGCTGCATTAATATTGTGCCGATTGAAATCTTACCGGGGATGTAGGGGGCACAAAAAAAAAAAAAAAAAGGCCGTGCACCTGATGATAACTATATGAACTCGGAAGGTGGATACCCACAAACACAGTAGGCTACGAACTGTTAAAAATGTGTTAGCAACAATTAGTTTTTAACCTAGTTAATGAAAAGAGACAGGATTTTGTGAGCTTTCTTAGACGCACTCAGAATATACTGCTTCCGCACACAAGCCCCATCTCACTCGCGCCCTCCACCAAGCTTGGGGTCGCGTAAAAAAATAATTTCTTTCAGACACGTGGCCCTTCTAAAAGCAAGGCGCGCCTCCAAAGCATTCGGTTTTCTGTGGGCACCCATGATGGCCAGCAATTTGAAAAGATCTGAGCGGCATACGCCAATCACAGATGCCAGTCGGCGTTTGGTGGAGGGTTTGTGATAAAAAAACCTATTACAAATTTAAATTAAAAGAATTGAAAGGGAGCTCTTCATACAACGAAGTGCATCCAGATCAAGCAGTTAAATGCAAATATGGGGATAACGATAGTTTGCGCTGCTTAGGTCTAGTAAATAATCCATTACATTCGAATTAAAGTAACATTGCACTGCAGTGATTGTCTGTTGCAAAGTGAGGATGGCAGTTTAGCAATTTTAGGTGATCCCTGAGAGACTGACAGCCCTTCAAGCACAGTCCTTATCTCAGGGGCAAAACTGACTAAATAAATGAGTAAACCATCGTTCTCGATGCAAATTGTTTGCATTAAACAAGCGTGTGAGGTCACCAACAAAAGCCCTGTAATGCTAAAATCACGCGTAAATTAATAACGTATAATAAATAAGAACGTTATTTGCACTGGATCATAATTTATGAGAGTATGCAGTATCGCTGACGAACGCTAATGACACTGGTCTCACGGCAGTGCATTAACTAACAGGTGATAAGCAGCCAGGATCGGCGAAACGGTCTAAGTTGACTTGACATGACATGAGGGAGAGAGGGGAGGGGAGGGGCGTATTCTGGAAAATATTGGTCCGGCGATCGCCGGGTCTGCCGGGCTGGTTCCTACGCCCATGCATTGGCCCTACGTCGCCGAGACATCAGCATTGGGTAAAATGCATTTTAACAAATGCCGATGTCTCGGCGATGTAGGGCCAATGAGCAAACAACGAAAATCCGACATCTTCCCCTACACATTCTCATTACATCGCGGCGACGTATATGTGCTTACTGGCCCTCATTTATCAAACTTGGTAGGATCTGGTGTAGATTCTGGTGTAAATATCAGCGTTCGCCATGTGTCACGTCTGATTTACAAAAAGTGTGTACGTCGCTGATTTCGGTGTAGAACTGGCGTGGCGTTGATAAATCTGGCGGCTGAAACCATCGTAATTTACATGACACGCCCCTATAAATTCACGCTCCGGGAGGCATAGTCCTGCCCACTTTACGACATGGACTCTCGAAAAACAGCAAAGAAGAAAGAACTTCACTGAGGAGGAAATCATCACGTCCGAGGTGGAGAAAAACAAAATAATTTTATTTGGAAGCCTTAAGAGTGACATAAAGGGAGCCCAGAAGGCTGCAGTTTGGAAAACTATTGCTGCTGCGGTAAACACCGTTGAGGTGGAAAGCCGGAGTGCAGCAGAAGTTGGATTTAATTCATTAATAAATCGAAGTGACTATTCGCACTTTTTTAAGTGCGTCCAAGCACAAAAATTGATCGAAATTCGCGATAGACGCACTTTTAAGTGCGGCCAAGATACACATTTCTCCATTGCCCACGCTTATTTTAAGTGTATCCAAAGCTAAAATTTTTTTCTTGGCCAAACTTATTTTAAGCGGTACTTTCTATAAGCTGCACTGGAATGGTCATCAACTGGCGCACTTATAGGTGTGGCCAAGAAAAAAAATTCAGCATTGGCCACACGTATAAGTGCGAATAACATCAGCCTTAATAAATTCAATTTATAGATCCATGATATTCCATGTTATATAGCCTACATAATTGACAATCCAAATGCTTTACATGTAGGTTAAAAAAGTGGTCCGATTTTAAGATCGCCACCAAAAAACGGGTTGCAGTGCTCAGGCGCAGCAGCGCACGGACCGGTGGACGCCAATCAGGCTCAAACCTCCAGCTGTCACCGTTCAAGGAGCGCGTGACAACACTGATAGGTGGGGAGTCCCCACCGCCTCAATCGGAGCTGCATGAGGGTAATTGTTAAAATACAGTCTGCAGAGATCACTCTTCATTGTACTTTTAGTATTACTCCATGACATTTTATTGGGTGCCACACAAAACGAGCAGCCACTCGTCACTTTCCCGGAGGAGATCTTCTCTGTGCCGAAAATTCCTCACACATTGGACAGAAGTTTATTCCAATAACAATAGAAGATCTGCGATTGTCAAAATGTGATCATGGCCAAAGTGTCCGTAGGCCTATATATACTGAGCAACAAAAGAAACGCAAGTTAGCTAGTTAGTGAATGTACTCTTATGGTTACTCAGTCAAAGTGACTGCAAAATAAAGAAAAATTTGATGAAACGAGTGTAAATGTGCACGCGCTAGTAATAAATTTGCTTTTCTAAAATAATTACAGGCAAACTAATTTTCCAGTCTGCCTTTAATTAAGTTGCGTTTCTTTTGTTGTTCAGTATATATCTGACTGGATGAGCATCTGACATACCACACTGAATATCTGCCAAGCCACGCATTGCGCTTCATCAAATTGATTGTAATTGTTAGCCGTCTGGCCTGATAAGCAGGTTGTCTCAAAATATAAGTTTAATTAATTTCTCAACACAGGTGTCTAATTTATTTATTTATTCATTTATTAATTTAGCCTATTTATCCATTCAGCCTATATATTCATTTTACTAATAAGAGCAACAACAGCATGACGCCCGCATCGCTGCATTTGCTTTTTTACTCATGTTGACAGCTGCACTCGTTCCTGCATGTTGTTCGCTGGTCTCAAATTTGCGTACACCTGGTCAGACCTGGCGTGAGATTTTTGCGGACCGTTTGCTCACGTTCAGATTGATAAATGCCGATCCTTGCGGGAGATTTGGCGTACACCCATTTTTTGGGTGTACGCACGTTTGATAAATGAGGGCCACTGGGTACGATCAGCTCATAACAGAGGTTCTGAGAATGTTAACTGTAAACCACAGTTACATGCGCGCAGGACTCAGCTTAGAGTTAAAATAACAAGGAGACAGTGCATTAAATAAACTGATAAATGAAATCCATTGATAACAGCGCAGTAGCGCCTAGTAGTTTGGCTTTCCATAAATGGATCAATGCCCCGATCTAACGTTATTTGCTGAATAATAATAAGAAGAAGAAGAAGAAGAAGAAAAAATAATAATAATAATTATTATTATTAGGCCTACTTTTTACATTATCGCTTGACTCTTGCTGGAACATGAGACCAATCACTTTACGGAAGATTCCACTGATAAATGATGACACCCCAATTTACAGTGCTGCTCGTTGTTCTGGTCATCTTGCCTACCTAAGCTATAACGTTACCTAAAATAAATTGATGTAATAATTTATATATAAATATATGCCAGTTAATGACATTGGTCAAAATATTTATTGGGCGTGATGATTTTGTAGCTGTAAACCTTTCTTCAATTTAAAATGTGCTTTTGATCTTAAAAGGAGTTCTGCTTCTTATTGAATGGAAAATTAATGAACTCATTGGAAAAGCTGAAAAATGTGTAGCCTTTTTTTATTTTTTTTTTTTTTTTTTTTTTTTTTTTTAGAAAGAGGCTATTCGCCCTGCAGCGCTTCCGCGCGAAACTTCAAAGAGTGGGCGGATCACAAAATTAAAACTCTTATTGGCCCAGCTGCTGGGAAAATGGCAGAACTGCTTCTCTTGACGGCCCCGCTGAGGGGCAGATAGCCAATGTCTTTCCCTCAATTCACCCCGTAGTGGGATGAATAGCCACTTCCTTTTTTTTTATGTCGCGCCCAAGTAATTCCAATAATCTTCAGCAATAAGTGTAAATATAATTTTGATGCAATTTTGCGATAAATAGATTACTTCGTTCTCATGTAATATTTTTCTTATGGAGCAGGTGTATATTTATGGCAATGCTTAAGTAGGCAACATTTACAATTTCTGTCAATAAATATATGAAGTAGGTTTGATGTGTCGTAACGTTGCATCTTGGGGAGATCTTCCTAAATAGGTGCTTTCATACAACTTCATGTCAAAAAATCTGAACTATCCCTTTAAATGATACAATATCCCACTGTCATAAATAATTTTAATTTTAAGAAGTTTTAAACTCATTTCCAGCAGCTTTAACCTCACATTGTCAGCAATCCGAACTTCACGTTATCGCCAGCTTCCAGCTTGCCCACGCAGTTTCCCCTGGAACTGCACTTTTCTAGTTATTATTATTATCCTTTCCCCGCATTAAACGCAAATTTGACCCCTTGAACATTAACAAAAAGTCAATTTATTTGACCAAAAATTCAAGCCCGGCGAAAAATTTTTTTATTTGAAGTCCCCAAGAAAAAATATTGAAAAATGACTTGGCCACGCCCTGTGAGAAATCAAAATACATTATGCTAATGGGAACCCACCCCAAACTTTTTTCCACGTAGAAAAATGAAACTTGGTACAGACATAGCCCATGTAGGGACAAGTTCAAAATTACATAATGGCCCCACCCTAAACCCAACAGGAAGTCGGGCATATTGGGCGGGAGCATGGACATATAAAATCACACCCCTCATACTTTCAACATCTCCTCCTAGGGTTTTTCATCCCATTTGCACCACACTTGGTGAAAATCACCTATACACATCTGTGATCAAAAGTCACTATTTACATTTTTGATAAAATGTTGGGTGTGGCTGTGATGAGCTTACAACGAAGCAGCCATTTTCAGAAGTAAAAAAGTAGGTACATCTCACGCATACAGTGTCGGATTGAGTTGGACCCAATGTGACATCTGTGTGGAATGACAATCTGAACACAGTGATATGTAACTTGTATAGCTGTATGGCAAAATGGCTCTTTGACGCCCCCTACATTTTTTGAATGGTAGAAAAAAAAAAAATTTGAAATAGTTAAAAGAAATTTGGTGCACACATCTGTCATGTCAAACTGAACCAAAAAGCAAATGAGGACACACCCCTATTTTTAATCGTGTTCCCATGGCAACAACAAAAATGTGCAATTGAAATGAATGGGATTTTGGCTTTGACCCCTTGAACATAAACAAAAAGTCAATTTTATCTCACCGAAAATTCAAGCTCGGCGAAAAATTTTTTTATTTGAAGTCTAAGAAAAAATATTGAAAAAATGACTTGGCCCTGCCCCGTCAAAAATCAAAATACATTACACTAATGGGAGCCCACCCCAAACTTTTTTCCACGTAGAAAAATGAAACTTGGTAGAGACATAGCCCATGTCGGGACAAGTAAAAAATTACATTATGGCCCCACCCTAAACTCAACATGAAGTCCGCCATATTGTGCAGAATCGTGGACTTATAAAATTGTACCAGTCATATTTTTAACATCTTCTCCTAGGGTTTTAATCCAATTGGCCCCAAAGTTGGAGAAAATCACCTCCGCACATATGTGGTCAAAAGTTATAAATTACATTTTTGATAAAATGTTGGGCGTGACTGTGATGAGCTTACAACGAAGTGGCCATTTTCAGAAGTATAAAAGTATGTATATCTCAGGCACACAGTGTCGGATTGAGTTGAACCCAATGTAACATTTGTGCAGAATGACAACCCGAACGCACTGATATGGAAAATTCTTCTCCATTGCCCCCTATATTTTTGGAATGGGAGGAAAAAAATTATTTTGACACAGTCAAAAAAAATTTGGCAATTGGAAATTGTGCACTGAAAGACAATATATGCGGTCCTGTCATTGTTGAGTGGCCCCACCATCCGCAAGGGAGGTGATTGGACGGGAGGGCGAGGGCCGTAACGCCGCTTGCGGTTTAAATTATTATTTGTTTTCTTCTTCAGAAATGTTTTCGCAAATTCCCGTGAAACGGTAAATGGTAGAGACCTGAAATTTCGCACATTGGTTGGAAGTTGTGTGCAAATGCTGCCCAAGCCATTTTTAATTCAATCGGCCAGATGATGGCGCTATAATTCAAGAAAAACAGTTTTTCACTTTAAAGGTCATAACTCCTACGCTGTAGGTCCAATTTACACGAAACTTGGTACAGATATTCCTTGGTCCAAACTCTAAAACTTTCCCACAGAGACCCCTAAGGTCCGCCATATATGATTTTCTGCCATTTTGAATTTTTTGAAAAACACATTTTTTACATCTCCTCCTAGGCCGTAGGTCCGATTCCCTTGAAATTCGCTGTGGATCATCATTGGACCAGGCATATAAAAAAAAGGCATCAGGCTTTTTGAAATCTCATTTCGTTTTCAAGATATTGACCAATGAACTTCAGCAGGGGTGTGGCTTAGCACATAAATGGACAAAAGTCAACAACCATTGGGCCAATCTTCACGGAACTTGCAAAATATGTCCATATAAGTGCCAGGAACATACCTTGACAGTTCCATGCAAACTGACCCATAGGGGGCGCTATCAATGCAAAAAATGGGCATGGCATGACAAATCAGACTATAAATCCCTAATTGTTTGTCCTATAGCCATACAACTCCCAGGATATATTCATATAAGTACCTGAAACATACCCTGAAAATTTCATTCAAATTGACTGATAGCGGGTGCTATAAATGCAAAACAAAGCAGCGTGGTATAACACAAATCAGACTATAAATCATGAATGGTTTTCCCAATCATTAGAAAACTCCCAGAATATGTTCACATAAGAACTTGAAACATAGCCTGAAAGTTTCAATCAAATCGACCACTAGGGGGAGCCACAAATGCAAAAAAGGGCGTGGTATTACACAAATTAGATTATAAATTAGAAATTGTTTGTCCTTTCGCCACAAAACTTGCAGGATATGTCCACATAAATACCTGAAACATACCTGAACAGTTTCATAGCAATCAACCACAAGGGGGAGCTACAAATGTACAAAATAGCCTAACATAACACAAATCAGACTATACATCATAAGTTGTAGGTCCAATCATTACACTGGCAAAATAGGTCCAAATAAATACCTGCAACATACACTTAAAGTGGTTTTTAATTAAGCTGTTAAAGCTTTCAACTACTAATGGTCTTTCTTGGCTTGAACCCCGGAATTGCCGCTTGCGGCTATATTTTTATCTGTCTTTTTCTGAAAGACTGTAGTTGGTAATAACCTGTTAAAGTCTCCTTGGTGTTTTCTGTAGATGGGTATGTGGAAATATGCAATCCGCAGATCCAGCCAAACCCAAACCTGCTGTTCCAACTGAAACCGTTCGTTTGAATCCAGATCGTCACCCGCGTTTTCCGATACCGACTCCGTCCACTCCATCCAGTCCGACGTCTGACCACGAAGTACCCATCAAATCTGCCCGGATTCTTAATAGGGCGTATGAGGGTATCATTGTGAGCTAAATCCTAAGTAATGTGACGTCAACAGCTCATCAGCCATTGCCCGAGCAAACACGGGCGAACTGCTGACGTCACAGTCACTAGGAGTTAGGTCACGTGCACAAACATAGAATAATAGCGTGGTACCCTCACCAGCGACCCTGGTCGCTGCCCTCACATGCCCTAATGCACCATTACTCTTATCGCTGGCTGTATTGTATTGCCAGATGACGATGGATAGATATATTTTCGAAAGACACATCTGGCAAAACGCCGCCCACTTACCCCTGGATAATTTTGTCCTGGCACATCTGCCAACACTGCCGCACCCTCACACATGAATGAATTTGGCTCGATAATCTGGCAACGCTGTCACCCACTGACGCCCACATGAATTTAGTAAAAAGAAACTGGCGAGCCTAGTTGGGCTGAACGGCCTGTTTTCGCCACTCATGTTATGTTATGTAATTTTTTTGAAGGGACGGTTTGAGCTTCCCCTGTTGCCAGGTTTTGCATTGATATTAAAAAATGGTATGAATGGGTTGCCTGTGAAGTTTTTTCTGGATCAATGGCCTGCAAAAATGTCAAAATTATCAGTGGGAGGGCAAACATTAACGCTACTCGCCCATTACTGTATAAAATGCAGTGAAGTCCCTGATGCCGGCAGTTGTTTGCCCTCCCACTGCTACTTAAACGTTCCCCTTCAATAACCCGTGGTGATTAAAAAAAAAAAAACTTTACACTGTTTTTATAATGTCCATATACCCTCCTCCCCATGATAGTTTCAATGAGCTACTGTGAATAATTCATAGTAAAACACAGTGACGCAGCAGTCGGAGGTTAGTTTGGCGAGGCAGAAACCTCCCCTTGCTTGATTAGCAATCAGACGATTAACTAGTTTAGTAAGACTATTCGCAGAATGACGGGCCAGTTTAGGTTTCCGCGGCGTTATTACTCAGTATATCGAACCTGAAATGCTCACAGGACAGCAGATTTGTGCGCATTTGCTTCCAGGAAGCCGAAGCAATGTCATCAACAAATATTAAAACAGTTCGACTTATGCAGAGTTCAATGCTTAATCAATATACAATGTTATTCTCCTTTAAATACGCGCTTTTACACCCAAACAAAAAGCGGGCGCTTATTTTCAGTCTAATAAATTTTCAGTTTATTTTCTTCTTTCATAATCCGATTAACAAAATGTTTAAACGATGTACAGAATTAACAAGAGCCGAGAATTTTTCCTAATTGATTATTCAGATTTCCATCCTCGCAGTCTCGAATTGAAGGGTATAAGTGAATGAATCTTGTGACCGGTGTTCGTGAGGTGGCATAGGTAGCAAAATTCGTCAGAACACTGGTAGGTTTTGAACGCCTGGCGCTGGTTTATTCCTTGGTATATTTTACTGAAACTTCACAAATAGGGTCACAGGATATTCTGTCAACTAACTATGTATGTTTGCAGTAAAAAATACACTCACCTTTCTTGCTATTGTTGAGAAGAAGTCACGGCGAACTCCTCGATTTAACTTCAACAACTTCTGTCGAACTAATTTCACATCCTCTGGAGGTCTAGACTGGACGAACAGACGAACAGTAATTTCTCAAATTAGATGGCTGTAAGGCAATAAGGGCCGTAGCTGGGATATCACGTCAGCGCGGGCTGTCTGAAATCTACCTCCAAAATGGATATTTTTGCCACGCCGTGCACTTGAAAGTTTGTAAACACGGCGCAAATTGAGGTCACGCATTCATCCAACGGGCAAATAATAGCTCTGTTCAAATCGCGTTATTGGCCGTTATAGGCTGAGTTCATGTATGAAATGCGGGTATCCTATTGAAAAGGTTGCTTTTAATCAAACCATGGTGTTCTTTTTGTATGAAAATGGTATTTACATCATTTTTTTATAAGTTTTCTGAGGCATGTTTACCGCCCCAGTTCAGCTGTTACGCATTCCATTAGAGTTTATGCAGAGCATTGCCCATGCCTATATAATATGCATCTTTAAAGGGTCTCAAACAGAGTTTAGAGATTTTTTTTCACTTACCTCAATACCATGAGCCTTGGTTTAAAGTTTTCAGTTGAGTCTGATCCTAAATGTGTGCATTTACTTGATATGTGGGTCAAACTAGATGATGGAAAACTTCTTGCCTCCCTTTACCAGAAGGAGACTGATCATAACTCCTTCATTCTGGTCAGTAGTTCTCATCCTTAGGCACTCATACATGGCCTACCTAAGAGCCAATTTTATTGACTTGGGTCATTCCATGCCAAGTGGAAACGCTTAAGGTACCGTTTGGGCCATCATGGTCTCAGATTTTTCTCTAACTTTGTATATTTGTTCAGTTGAACTCAAATGATGGGTATCTCCAATTTTTCAGAAACGGCCCACCGGTATGGATTTTATGGGCCTCTGAAAAAATGGCCTGTAGGGGGCGCTTTTCAAAACATGCTGTAGAAGCTGCCAGATAGCTCACTCATTTAAAGCACCGCATTGCGAGCAGAAGTGACTATCACAGCGCGGGTTTGAGCACCGGTCGTACCAACCAGCAGTGGTCGGCAGCTTTTTCAGAAATAGCGCACAATTGGCCATTGCACTACAGGGATGAAAATTGGGAAGGGGCTGCCGGGAAGGGAAATAAAAAAATGGTTGCTTTGTTCTTTGCTCAAGCGCCTCCTGTTGGCCAGCCAGGCACTCGTCAGGAAGATTCTAAGCTTGTTCATGTTCGGGTATCCTCTGCCCCTCTCTCCGTCCCTCTCTCCTGAATTGGCGACAAAGGGTCGAATACGAGCAAGCCTTGTTCATAGTTCCTCAATTGGGCATTCCAGATTCGGGTGGTATTGGAGATGCCAAATTTAAAAAAAAAAAAACATGCTGTAGAAAAAGTCTTATAGCTTTGATTCTATGACAGATACAGATCTGGAAGGTAGCTTGATCCTTGACATGAACCTTGCTCTAGGCTGACAATCTTAAAGGTTGCTTGTTTCAATGGTGAATGCCATTGAAATTAAGGTCGAAGTTGTAGTTCACAAAAATATTTTCCACTTTTTCAATCCTAATTACTCGCCAATAGTTGGAGGGAGTGGTCAACTGATGCCAGGAACCTTTTATTTCAGGTAGATTCTTGCCACTTCTCTCAAAAAATCGAAAGAAAACAGTAGTTGTTCAGATTAACCCTTTCAAAGTTGGTCGTAGCTGAAAAGAGCCCAAGTTTAAGGGCCTGGCTCGCCCCCGGGGGAAAGTTTCACTGACACCACTTTGCACCTGAGCAGTGTCTAATGACCTGAATTACACTGCTATGGCCCAAAAGTCCAGTATATAGGCCTATTTCCCACCAAAAAGCTGGCCTGAAAAGTTGTAAAAATCATTGTTTTTCTTTGCATTGAAATGAACATGGCAATGTACTATTATGTGCTGGAAATAAAGAAACCCGCTTGAACACCATGTGGGTTACTTTATTTGAGCTGAAAACCCGATATTGATATTCTTTGCGATTGTAGTGACCCTATTAGGGTCATTCCATGCCAAGTGGAAACACACCTGGGCCATCATGGTCTTGGATTTTACTTTAACCTTGTCTATTTTTTCATTTGGCCCAAATAATGAATAGCTCAGATTTTTTTGCAAACTGCCCTCTGGTATTGGAGATATAAGGGTTTTTCTACAGCATGTTTTGAAAAGCGCCGCCTACAGGCCATTTCTTCAAAGGTCCATAAAACCAATACCAGACAGCAGTTTGCGAAAAAATCAGAGATATCCATTATTTGGGCCAAAATGAACAAATAGACAAAGGTAAAGTAAGATCAAAGACCATGATGGCCCAGGTGCGTTTCCACTTGGCATGGAATGACCCACTTGGACGTATTTGCCACTCAGTTGAGGACATTGTTGTGAGTACCTCTGATATGAAACGACACTTCTTGACCAGGGGTTGCTGCCCTGAAAGTATTAATGAGTCCCACAACATGGCACTCTCTACACCACACTCTGAACTATTAAAAAAAAGTGTTAAAAGGGATAAGAAGTTTTCCGTTTCATGTATTACCACCTACACTCCAAAAGCCTATGTGATTAAAAATACCATCATGAAATACTGGCAATCTCAAATGACCCTTCGATTAATAATAAATTTAAAGACTCACCTTTGTTTGTGCATAGACGGGGCCCTAACCTCCATAATAGGGTGCTCAGAGCTAGTATACAAACAGCTCCAAGTCAGACCCTCTTGGCACCTCTGAGGAATGGCAACTATTCATGCGGCAATTGTGCCGAATGAAATAATAATAATAATAATAATAATAATAATAATAATAATCATCATCATCATCATCATCATCATCATCATCATCATCATCATCATCATAATCATAAATACTTTGACTTTAAACATTCCAGATCTGGAAAAAGTTACCTGGTGAGAGGCTTCATTACATGTAACACAAAAAATGTGATCAACATACTTAAATGTCCCTGTGACAAGGTGTATGTTGGTAAAACTATATTTAGTTTAAAGCAGAGGATCAGTGACCATAAAAGTTCCATCAGACGTGCTGATCCTAACTATCCAGTTGCTAGTCATTTTTATGCTCTCTTTTTCCATTTCTTCCCTCTGTTTTCAGGGAATTGAGCATATACAGTTGCCAAGAGGAGGAGACATTGACAAAAGATCATGTCAAAAAGAACTCTTTTGGACGCACATTAGACTGTACACCCAAAGGGCTTAAATGTTGATTTTGATATGAGTGCTATGTTATAATTTGGATTTTTGTAGATCTGTTTTAGGTCTAAATTTAATTAGGGTTTTAGGTACTGCATTTTATGATGGTTAACCTGATGTTTTTGCAGTTTCTTTAGGGGTCATCCATTTTTTTCATCATTTTCATGAGAGTACAAAGAGTACTCTTTTGACTGACCACCCCCCCCCCCAAAAGTGTACGAAGAGAAAGTGAGAAAATGATAATCACGTGACACCATATGTGACCCATTCCATTAAACCAGGCATGATGCATCCAAGACCAAAACTGAGTAGTTATCAAATCACATGTGTATTCATCAGTTTCTCAGCTTCAGTTTGATGCCTGATTTGAGAGCCATTTTATCTTTGAAAATTAAGCATTAAATACAATAGGCCTATTGGGCCTGATGATCAAATGTGCCTTTATGCCTGGTTTTGCATGAATGGGTCACATATTTTCCACTCCTCAAGAATTATAAAATTCTGTATGATAAATGTGAACAAAAAGTGCGAGAATAAAATCAGATATACAAGTTTAATTATTAAAACTCTTTTCCTCCAATGAACAGCTTCAGGAAAGGAATCTGCTATTTTCTAATTGAAATGTCATCCAGGTAGGAAGAGTTCTGCAAAAACAGATCCATTTTCTCTAATTGAGAAAAAAAACTTCATTTTTAACTGAAAACGCATAGCCGAGATTTTCCATAAAAATATCTAACTATAGTTAGGTTTCCATCCACTTGTTTTAATTTGCACTTTCAATTTGCGCATTAAAAACCCAAATGGAAACACTGAAAATTCGAAAAAATTTCTAAATATCGCAAAAAAAGTTTTTACGCTTGGGGGAGGTGGAAAAGTTGGTGTATCGATAAAAGGAAAATGCGAAGTAAGTATTCTGGAAACAGATGTAGCGAATAAACAGTGACGCTCAATCACATGACTTCCGCTCCACCGTACAGATGAAAAATGTCATCACGTTGCGCCCTCTTCTGCAGTGGTATATTGTCACACAGCTGGAGAAATAGCGCCACCTGTTGCTTATCTCGATGAACCAACTCCAAATATTCGCATAACGGTAGTGGATGGAAACGTGCATAAATTCGCATTTTGTTTTGCTGAATTTCCGAAATTTTGGTCAAAATTTGCAATATATTTGGATGGAAACCCAAACTAGGGCTGCACGATATACGGAATAGCGGTTATCGCAAGCGCAATAAAAGTAACTGCCACTATGAGGCAGACAGACGAGCTTGCTTATTACCTTTTCTATGACACATACCTAATGCGGTCACTTGAAATGCTCCCGGGAAGAAAACTGCTTTTTGAAGTCCGCTAATTACCAGCGAGGTTGGACAGCCTCCATCGCCTTGGCCTAATTAGCTTACCTTAAATCAATTCCCGTGTACTTTGCCTAACTTGCAATCAAGCCGGTTATTCAGCCAACTGACTGATCAAAACCAAAATGTGGCCAATAATGATTAAGAAGAGATAATGAGAAGCAGACGGACCTAACCAGGCTGCCGTGTTAGATTGAAAGAATGTTAATAATCTGAATTAATAGCGGACCTCTGAATTCCACCTCTCGTAGAATTTTTACATATCATTAAAAAGATTTCTTAAAAACAAACCATTTCAAGATGGCCTTGGTTTTTAAGCGTTTCAAAACATACACGAAGTGGAAAACATTTTGTGAAGAATTTCGAACGTGAACGTGAGAGAAATCATATTTTCGCATTGCACGCAAGAGACAAATACAACGAAGACTTGGCAAACAAGTTCAGACGAATCTGTGCCGCAAATTTGTTGCATTTTTTGATAATTGAACAAGATTAATTTAAAATAATTCATAGCTCTAGATTTTGGTTACTTTTGAGCGTCTAATAGCCAACAGTGAAGGTGGAAAACATTTTGTTTAAGCGTATCGAACTTCACGTAAATTGTTAACGCATTTGCACGCAGCGCTGCAGAATGTAAAACAAGAAATAATCTAACAGATTCAGGCAAATCTGTCATGTTTCATGGTCATTTAAATTTCAAAATGTAATAAACAAAACATATTCAAATAAATCAGTCTGTCAACCAATTTAAATCGTTAATTGAGCGAATCAACTGTTTGATTGCAAATTGAGCAAAGCAAATGGGAAGGGGGTGAGAGCAATTGTCGGGTAGAAGATGATGATTTTGCAGACCTTAACTTTGCTTTTTTCAGCACGTAATTTACCTGAATGTGTTTGCGAGATTATTTCCAGTTTTTCATTTGGTCGCGCTGCGTGCTAATGCAATTACAATTTCTACACGTCACGTTCGATACGCTTGAGCAAAATGTTTTCCTCCTTCACTTTAGGCTATTCAGACGCTCAAAAGCAACCAAAATAAACAGCCATTAATTACTTTATTTGAAATCTTGTTCAATTATCAAATAAACAATGCTCCAAATTTGCGTTTGCCTGAATGTGTTTGCCAAGTCTTCGCTGCATTTGTCTATTGCGTGCAATGAGAAAATAATTTCTCACTTTCACGTTCGATATGCTTTATAAATTTTTTCCGCTTCGTGTATATTTTGAAACGGTTAAAAACCAAGGCCATCTTAAAATGGCTTATTTTTAAGGAATCTTTTTAATGATAGGCTGTGTAAAAATTCTACGAGAGGTGGAATTCAGAGGTCTGCTATTTATTCAGATTACTGACACTCTTTCAATCTAACACGGCAGCCTGGTTAGGTCTGTCTGCTTCTCATTACCTCTTCTTAATCATTAGTGGCCACATTTTGGTTTTTATCAGTCAGTTGGCTGAATAAACGGCTTGATTGCAAGTTAGGCAAAGTACACGGGAATTGATTTAAGGTAAGCTAATTAGGCCAAGGCGATGGAGGCTGTCCAACCTTGCTGGTAATTAGCGGACTTCAAATCAGTTTTCTTCCCGGAAGCATTTCAAATGACCGCATTAGGTATGTGTCATAGAAAAGGTAATAAGCAAGCTCGTCTGTCTGCCTCATAGTGGTAGTTACTTTTATTGCGCTTGCAATAACCGCGATTCCGTATATCGTGCAGCCCTACTAATAACACCAAAATTGGTCCACAATCATATAGTCTCAACGAATCCCAGCTACACCTGTATACCGGGGGGAGGGGGGGTACGAAAACTCGAAAGGAACTTGTTTCCATCGCAACTTTCATGGCTGTGTGGCATACACGCAGTCAAAATATTTAACTTTGGTTCAAAAGGAGGAGATGACTTTTAAACATACCATTCGACATTGTTCAGTCGCATCAAGTTGACAGCTATGCCAGAAAGCTGGCGGCGCCTTGGTCACTGTCACTCTTGGTGACTCATCGTCAGCTTCTGGCGCATTCGGCTCGTACAAATACAGTACAGGGCTGTACAGTGCCGCATATATGTTGCACGTGCGACATGAAAGTTACATATAATAGGCCTATAGCAATGATTCTTCACATTGAAAACAAGACCACAGACACCAAGGTAACCATCTACGAATGTTATATACGGCGATATGGGCATGAACAGGCCATGTGGCGGCCATTTTGCCTGCATTTTTATGCAAATTTATTCTAATTATGTATATTAGAATGCTTGAAAGTTACTACTGATGTCATAATTGTGTTCCTTGACCTCAAAAACATGGGTACAGACACAAGAATTTACTTTCTAGATGTTTCATGTCCCGAGATATGGGCATATTTAGGTTACATGGCGGCCATTTTGAATTTATGCAAAGTAGGCACTGATCCACCATTCGAATTTCAGGGAACTTTTAATATGTTCTTTTAGTGGCTCTTCCAGGTTAAATGCAAGTGGAATCTTTTCTGTTGAAATTTGTTTTGGGTTATTTCATATAGGCATGGGCAACGCTCTGCATAAACTCTAATGGAATGCGTAACAGCTGAACTGGGGCGGTAAACAAGCCTCAGAAAACTTATAAAAAAATGATGTAAATACCATTTTCATACAAAAAGAACACCATGGTTTGATTAAAAGCAACCTTTTCAATAGGATACCCGCATTTCATACATGAACTCTGCGTATTACGGCCAATAACGCGATTTGAACACAGCTATTATTCGCCCGTTGGATGAATGCGTGACCTCAATTTGCACCGTGTTTACAAACTTTCAAGGGCACGGCGTGGCAAAAATATCCATTTTGGAGGTAGATTTCAAACAGCCCGCGCTGACGTGATATCCCAGCTACGGCCCTTATTGACTTACAGCCATCTAATTTGAGAAATTACGAGTCTAT
This sequence comes from Gymnothorax javanicus, assembly GCA_029692085.1. Classification (NCBI taxonomy): domain Eukaryota; kingdom Metazoa; phylum Chordata; class Actinopteri; order Anguilliformes; family Muraenidae; genus Gymnothorax; species Gymnothorax javanicus. Next base: position 122,278,018 of record CM056193.1, on the reverse strand, counting down.
TCGGTCCAAACTAGACCTCCAGGGATGTGAAATAAGTTCGACAGAAGTTGTTGAAGTTCGTCGCGAGTTCGCCGTGACTTCTTCTCAACAATAGCAAGAAAGGTGAGTGTATTTTTTACTATTACCTACATAGTTAGTTGACAGAATATCCTGTGACCCTATTTGTGAAGTTTCAGTAAAATATACCAAGGAATAAACCAGCGCCAGGTGTTCAAAACCTACCAGTGTTCTGACAAATTTTGCTACCTATCAAAATATGCCACCTCGCGAACACCGGTCACAAGATTCATTCACTTATACCCTTCAATTCGAGACTGCGAGGATGGAAATCTGAATAATCAATTAGGAAAAATTCTCGGCTCTAGGTAATTCTGTATATTGTTTAAACATTTTGTTAATCGGATTATGAAAGAAGACTGAAAATAAGCGCCCGCTTTTTGTTTGGGCGTAACAGCGCGTATTTAAAGGAGAATACATTGTATATTGATTAAGCATTGAACTCTGCATTAGTCGAACTGTTTTAATATTTTTTGATGACATTGCTTGGCTTCCTGGAAGCAAGCACGCCGCATAAATCTGCTGTCTAGTGAGCATTTCAGGTTCGATGTACTGAGTAATAACGCTGCGGAAACTTAAACTGGCCCGTCATTCTGCCGAATAGTCTTACTAAACTAGTTAATCGTCTGATTGCTAATCAAGCAAAGGGGAGGTTTCTGCCTCGCCAAACTAACCTCCGACTGCACGTCACTGTGTTTTACTATGAATTATTTGCAGTAGCTCATTGAAACCATCATGGGAGGAGGGTATATGGACATTGTAAAAAACAGTGCAAAGGTTTTTTTTTTTTTTTTTTTTTTTTTTAAATCACCACGGGTTATTGAAGGGGGAACGTTTGATTCATTTCGTAGCAGTGGGAGGGCAAACAACTGCCGGCATCAGCGACTTCACTGCATTTTATATAGTAATGGGCAAGTAGCGTTAATGTTTGCCCTCCCACCGATAATTTTGACATTTTGCAGGCCATTGATCCAAAAAAAAAAAAAAAAAGCTACAGGCAACCCATTCATACCATTTTTTAATATCAACGCAAAACCTAATGTTTGTTGAACATAATTGGGTGAAATTCAATGCATTCTCCATTAAAAAGGGCCTAGGGGGTGCTGCTGTACTTCAGAAAAGGGGTTGATGACTTTAGCATCAATTATTTCTGTTAGGGTACCCTAATGGATAATTTGGCCAGGTTTATTTCTGAATAGACTGCATTTTTCGAAAATGCCCTCAGGCTTCACCCCCAATTTTCACAATGGGTTTTGTTGATAAATGCGAAATCAGCCATTTTTGGGACCCTGTGGCTCTGAGACCCTTTCCTGTAAAGGCATTGGACTTGTGGCAAACTCTTCGTCTGTGTCTTCTGTACTTACCTGCAAAAAATCATTAGAAAATAATAAAAACTTTGTTCTCAGCAACTCAAGAAATGTTGTCATTTTATTCATTTGTATTGCCCATGCCTATTTCATATTTTGACTGAACTACTTTGCTTGATTATCAATCACACGATTAACTAATTTAGTAAGACTATTCGGCAGAATGACGGGCCAGTTCAAGTTTCCGCGGCGTTATTACTCAGCACATCGAACCTGAAATGCTCACGAAACTGCAGATTTGCGCGTACTTGCTTACAGGAGGCCGAAGCAAGTAATGCCATTCAGTTCTTATGCGAAGTTCAATGCTTGATTAATATGCAATATATTCCCCTTTAAATACACATTTTTTTTAACCCCAATCAAAAAAATGGGGCGTTTATTTTCAGTCTTCTTTCATAATCTGATGAACAAAAGGTTAAAACAATACACGAAATTATCGAGAGAGCTGAGATTTTTTCTATTAATTAAACGTATTTCCATCCTTGCTGTCTTGAATCGAAGCGTATACGTCAATGAATCTTTTTGTCGTCATCACCTATCAGTATACAGGCTTCCTATAGGCTTGGATTTAATAGTTTTGATCGTCAATCAGGTATAGTACGTGGGAACAGGTTGACCAAATCCAGCGATAAAAGGTTAGGCCACTGCCTCACATCACTGCACGTCTCAGGAATACACTAATAAATAACAGCATGTATAAACAGTATTGCAGTAGGCTATGTTTATATAAACAGTGTGCACAGAATGCAAAAATACTTAACTAAGTAGTAGAAATATCAAATAGTGGGGACTGGGGAGGTCTGTTTAATGTTAATGCAAATTACTTAAAATTGTAGGAATTTAAAGAATTCCGAGACCTTGAAAGTACTTCAATTTACAAAAAGACTATTAATATTTTATATGTCTTTAAATGATAAACTGCACTACTTGTGGTTGGTTTTAGAGATATAACAGATGCTTTTACTGTGCTACAAGTTTTTGTCTTGTGCTACAAGACTATGAACCTCTGTAGCACCAGTGCTATGAGCAGAAAAACTTAACGTACAACCCTGCAGTAAGTTTCTCACCATTTCCTTCATGCTTCTTTCCATCGATGTCTGAATTATCTATTTCATAAGAACTTTCTGACACTGACAAAACCAAACTTTCTTTGCCGCTGGACCTAATTGTCATAGTCACCAATGGTTCGTGTTGCCACGGAGTTCTCGCTGACGCAGTTGCAAATAGTCGCGTTGTGCTGCGGTTATGTGGTTGATGCTCGGCTACTTCATTTTAAAATTAAAATTCTACCATTCTGAATGACCTTTTCCATATTCTTTTGTTGTCTTGACAATGTCTTTGGTGTAACCATTTAAACAATTCTGTAGTTCGACCACTAGGAAATGCAGCCTGGTAAAACCAGACTCTGCTACTTCGCTTTGCTTCGTACACAGAGTCTGGGCAGTCGTCATTGTCAAGTGTTTACTTCCTGGTGGGTGGTGGGCGCTTGTCTAAAGTTTAAAATCATTGGTGTACCCATAAACTAATCACTAACGTTTGGCAATGACGTATGTTATGCGCCGGCTCAGCCGCCTAGTACTTCCGCTGTAAACACAGTCCTTCATACCAGGGGCCTGTCTCACGAAGCTGGATTAATATACCCGGGGTTTCCCTCAGTTACCCAGCTGCACTTAACCAGACATCCGCGGTCTTGATTATCGGTCTCACAAAGCCGGTTATCAACTCGTTAAGTGAACCCAGGAGTTTCCAATCTAGATCTGTGTTCGTGCACATAAAAGGGGTGGTGTTAACTCCATTTGACCAATTGCGCACCATGGAGAAGCCACAGAGAGCAACTTATTTCTCGACGGAGGAGCAAACAATAATTCTAAGGATGTATGAAGAATATAAAGACATCATTCAGGCAAAAAGCAACACTGCTGCAGCTGCCAGAAGCCGCAAGGAATCTTGGCAAAAAATCGCCGACTCTGTAAATGCATAAGTTACTGGGTTTGTAATATTAAATCACCACTGTGTGGCTCTCAAATGTATGTGCCTGTTTCGATTTTCTTTTATTCTTTTTGACAATTTAACCTCATCATTTTAGTTGCAACCCCAGTGGAGCCAAAAGGACTTAGGAGCAAGTAAAAAATAAATAAAAGAACACAGTTCAAAGTGGTCAGAAAGTTTATTATAATATCTTCCAGTCTGTGGCACTGTAAGCGCCCGGCTGCGGCTGGTCACATTGCCAACATGTGGCTCCAGCAGCTGGCAAATGTACCTCAGTCCCTGGGCAGAAAATCGGTACCGCTCGTACAGGACCTCCTCGGGTAAATCAAACGGGTCCTGCCGGCCACGGAATACGCGCTCTCTCCGGAGCGCTCCTCTCCCTATCCGTGCGGCTTCCTCCATGGGATTCTCAAGAAATGGGTAGGCCATTTTTCCAAAACAATGATTGGCCAGTAGGTAGTCTTATATACCTGCTGAGATCTTATCCTGAACTTAACCTGCTCCGCAGCAGGTTAGGCGTTCAGCATAAGTTACCGCGGCAACGTACCCTGCTAAGAAGTGAACCAGCTTCGTGATACAGAAAACCCAGGGTTAATCCAGAAGTTACCTCGCTAAGCCAAAATCCAGCTTTGTGAGACAGGCCCCAGGAATGCAGCAAAAACAAACTGATCAGTACATTAAAGTTAATACTGTATCCATACATATGCCCATCTACCAAATTTTAGCCTTCACTCATTCACTTAAGAACCAAAGGTGCTCTTTCTGTTCTCCTTACAAGAAACAAACTGTTGAGCTATCGTTTTTCCTGCAGATATACTGCTGTTGTAAAAAAAAAAAAAAAAAAAACCAAAAAAAAAAAAAACGTAAGAGACCCGAAACCAACGGCTGAATCGGCGAGAATAACGCATTATTTACATCAGGACGAAATCTGTGTTGACACGAAAACTGAACCTTTAACCATACTTGCGCTAATTTCATACCGAGCTCGCTATCTAACTTTACAGCAACATAGTTTGGCTCTAAGCATTTGGCTGTCTCAGACAGCCATTTCATTCATGGATAATGACAACGTAACACTGAGACAGCGAATAGGTCTTGTGACATGAACAAAAACATGGCTTTTAAAAAGTTTGCTGCCAACTTAAACAGTGTGAAATTCGCGGGCAATGTAACACTAGAAGCTACAAGCTAGCTGAGGTGGTTCGGCTGTCTCTCACAGAGATGAACAGGGTGCCTATTTCATGATTGCTATTAAGTAGATATGAAAATCTGTAGGGACTAGCGCTACAACATCATTTCCATTCAAAAAACTAACCAAACATTCATCTTGTTGTGGCTATAGTCGCTGATACCCAGGATTTTCTCCACGACAGAGCAAATGGTCTCCCGTGTATCTATGTCCGTAGCCATTGTTGATTTCGGAGACTACAATTTCAAACTCGGCGCAGCTGCTACATCATGGCTCTCGGCCACGCCTTCTATTCCTTGGTTGGTCTGGCGTACTTTCTGCCGAGGTAAACGAGGCAGAGCTCCAAGTGACCAGAACATAGGACGATATCAGACGGAATTATCAGGTAACGGTCGTTGCCCAACTTGTCCGCTGTGCTCACGACTGTCACCACGGCTGGCAGGTGATTGAGTGGCACTGCTCAATTGTACTGCTACTCCACAGAAGAACTGACTTCCCTTACGCCGACGAAACAACTTCTCCCCCACTAATTTCAATGAATTTTGAGAATAATTAACTGAAACACTAAAAAATCGTTTGGTGTCCAATAAATCGATACCATTACCAAAGACATGTTTTGTTTTGTATTCTACAATTATACGCATCACTTTATTGATTTTTCATGTTCCCTGGAATGACTCCGTAAACACCTTCGATTGACAACAAAAGTTTTCCAGAGTCGGCTGATTTCCGCGACTGAGCATATGATGTCCACAGTTTTGTTAGCTGCAACGGCAGTTACTGAAAAGGGAATTATGATAAAAATTGTCTGAATCCATCCTTATTCTTGATCAACGTTCAGCAACTGGCCATACATCTGCTTGGTAAGACTGCTATTTTTGTGATTTTTCCGAATAATGTGTGTAATTCATTTCATATTTTAGGATTATAATAAGATTTCTTATCATGCAATGACGGGGTTCATTCGTACCCATTTCCTCCCCACCCTGAACAACTTTATGCTTTAGTAAATTATTTTTGTAAACTGCCTTCTAAAATATTACATGAATTAATTGAACTGTTGGGGATCGCGCATGCAAAGCGAAGCTCTGTGATCTATTTATATTTTGGACCACAAATAGCGGCTCCTTATAAAACAGTTTGAACAAGTAGACATGGTCAACAACATCCCCCGCCAAAATGTCTTCTTTCAAGATACTATGAACAAAGGCTCCCAAAAATGCCACAAGGGCAATAACTGTGTAAAAAAGAATCGTGTGCTTCTTATTTTCGAACTCCATCAGGGTCTTTATGGTCTTAGGATAACCAAATTTGGTTTGTAGCTTATCTCAAATAGTTTCTGAGAAAAGCTGTCCCCTTTAGAGATACCGTGGACAGAGTCCAAAAATACGGATCAAGGGCAATAACTCCGGAGAAAATAATCGCGCGCATCTCATTTTCAAACTCCATCAAGCAGGCCTTTTCTTGAAAAATCTTCTGGTGCACAAACATTTGCGAGCGTAAACTTAATGTTTCAGCCTTAGGTGCGCATTTTTTTTTTTTTTTTTAAATGCAGCTTAAATGCTATTTTAGGTGCGCAAACCTCGCCTTTCATGAAAAGTTAAGGTGATATTAATGTTGTACATAATTAATCTCAACTAATAAAAGCAGTATATTATGGCGATCTTTAAAATATGTAAATCCACCATGTGCAACACCACCTTTCTTTTCCAACATTATATCCTTCTTACATAGGCACGCAAGTGTGCGTTTCAATTGTGTCCTAAGATCCGCCCTCACCACAGTTAAGATTAGTGATATAGGCATTAGTTGCTCACTTCGATATAGTCTTGGAACATAATGTTAAAGAAAAAAAAAATCAGGAGTTTGACAGAATTTCCTGTAAGCCGCAGGTTAATGAAAAAAAAGGGAATACATTTGCAAGCAATATTGCGCTTACCCAGCTCAACTACGAACGGGGCTACCACTTGAGAACAATAAATCTGCTTTCTTAGTATTCTCTCCGCACATAAACCCGTTAAATGTGCTTTATAGGTGAACATTAAAAGTAAGTTGTTATATGTTCTATGGTCATTTGAACCGCTAGTTAGTTCGGCTACTTAATTTGAAAGTGAATGAAGAGGTGCATCTCCACTGCATCGCGAGCAGTACTATATTGCAACTTGCAGATTTAACGCAAACACAGCCTGTTAATATCTCCGAAAATGAGAGCGCGAAAACCGATGCTCTTGTCTCCGAAGCCAGTCTGACAAGCCTAAACCATGAGAAAACGAACCCAATAAAACTTCTTTTTAGCTTATTTCGTTACTTGGAGGAATGTATTAAACCATAACAAACTTCATGTCGCGGATCATTGACCAGCCATCCATGGCATGTTCTGCACGGTTTATACTGAACGCAGTTTCCGTTCACTCAGCATTACATTTCGCAAGTTGCGATTTAAGCCATTATGTGAATTTGCTTTATCCCATTTAGTTCTTCAGTAATTTCTTAGATTAGTCATTTAGTCATTAATAATATATACTTACGACTGTTCGACTCAAAGTGAACTTCAACTGGTTTATTTGGTATTGCGGTTTCAATGAATGAGGAAAAACAAGGTATCCCTTGCGATAGTCTGTTGGAATGCTCTGTAGCGTAGCTGTTCTCCGCAAGCTCGAATTAAAAACCCAACAAATTAATTCGTAAACACTTAATAGCAGAAATGAAAACAAAACTCTTATTCAACCCAATTCATTATTTAATGTCATTTCCATTTTGTGTCCATTGGAGAGAGACTATCGGAGTCCATGAGAAATTTCGACTTCAGGATTGTTACAGCTAACAATGAAACGATACTGGGACTAAAATTCTCATTAGCAGAAATGAGATAAACCAGGTCTATTAAATAAAACAACCTTCGAAGTTTTATGGTGGGGTCAAATACAGGCATCGGTCTATAGTGTAGTCATCCTTCAACTTTTGAAGTGCAACAGCCGAATCACAAAGGGTAGCGAAAATAGGGGGTTCCGAAGAGTTTTATCATATCGAACGATTGGGAAAAAAAGGCCGCCTATTGGTCAACCAAGATTTGTTTTAGTAGGAGACAGCCCTGGTAATTTATTAATTAAATCACGGCAAAAACTGCGGTCGAGATGTGAATGGAGCTAATCTGGTTTGCCTTTCCCGAAATCACAGATGCTAACTTCCATGGGTGGAACCATTGACTGTGAATGGACGAACTTCGTTAGTTGCCAACGTTAGCAACTATGCTTCTGGGAAACGAACCAGGGCTCCATTAATTACCAGGAATGACCGATTGATCACACCAAGTTTCACCGTCAAAACAACCAAAATTCAGCAATGAAAACTTTCGTTCGATAGATAAGAGGAAGCTTACTTCCATTACCCATTCCTTCCCGTCCTTTCTGACAGTTTTAACGGGTTTTATGCCCTTGGTTTCGACATCCCACGTTCTATAGGTGGAAAGCTGGGCGATATGCCCGACCCGCTTCGCCATCTTTGGTGTTTTTTTTTTTTTGTTTTTTTTTATCAAGTGGGTGATGCAACGCGCAGTTCCATTGGTTGAAGTCTCGCGTGTCCACACACTTGTTTCTCATGGGCCTTTGAGCGTTATGCGAAAGAGCTGGGAAATGCTGTCTAGATGGCGCTGCAGTCCGGATCGCTAGGCGCGCAAAAATTGAACGTTTTTTGATGGATACGCGCACATTTATTTGCGCACCTAACATGCAATTTTAGGCGCGCAATTGCGCGCCTTTCATAAAAAGGCCTGATCAAGGCCTTTATGGTCTCAAGCTACACACCAAATTTGGTTGTCCTATCTCTAATAGTTTCTGAGAAAAGCTGTCCCCTTTATCTCGGACAGACGGACGGACGGACGGACGGAGCTCAAACCTATATCCCCCTCCCACTTTTTGTGGCGGGGGATAAGTTTTGATTGTTTGTTGTTTTATTACAATTTGAAAGTACATCATAACAACATATGAGTGAGCAGGATATCTTCAAAAAATAAAGCAGAATGCTTGTGACTAACAGGTCAAAGTTCAATAAATCGTTCAGCAAACAAACTACATTTCTTTATAAGATTTCCATAATGGTATGATGCGTTTCCTTATCTTAAAGCCCCACTAGGTAGGAATCCCAGTTTCGTGCGCTCTAGCGGCCACTAAAGGCCACTACAGCAAGTACAAGCGCAACACCGCTGTCGTAAAACACAGCTGTCGTTAAACACACAGAGCGCTGTTGCCGGCTGACGTCTCCCGCGAGAACGTTTTTTTTTTTTTTTTTTTTTTTTTACACCCTGAGACTTGTGGAGCGCTCAATATAAAGAGGAGCAATATCGACCGATAAGGTACAGTAATATTACCGGAATTTGGCACAAATATGACTTTCCTAGCATTTTTCGCCTGTTAATAGCATAATGTTTGCATGTGGAGCATGTTAGTATATAAAGAAAATGTTGGCTTGATGTCCGCAGATCACGTCCAACTTACATCACTGCATTTACAATCGAGAGGGTAATTTATTACTTGCAGGTAGACATGCGTTTCTAAGGGTCAAAACTAATAAGGTTTGGGCTACCTGTGGAAAGACAATTACAAAGGCAACTTTCTGGTGTAACATTTATTTATTTTAGTGCTGTCAAACGATTAAAATTTTTAGTCAGATTAATCACAGGGTTGCTGTGGATTAATTTCGATTAATCACGATTAAATATCATTCATTTTTAATCTATATTAATCGTGTTTCATTTTGCATGAGCAAAGAAACTCAAGAAAGAAGGGAATATATATGCACTTAACCCCTTTGCGCAGAATCCAAATCTGGCTATTTAGGTGTTACCTTATTTAAGGCTTTATAATTCAAGATTGCAGCTTCACAGACAGGAAAATTGATTAAATGATTAAACAGTCAAGACATTTACCCGGCAATGAAAAGCTAACAGTTCCCATTTCTGAGCTCACAACCTTTCTACGCCTTATAAGGAACAAGTAAAACTCACTAACTCCGTAATATCTGAATTCTGAAATATACCTTATTTTAACAGAACAGACATTCCACTTTCAGGAAAAATCAAACAATATATCGAGGGCTGACTGCAATAAACAGTTGTGTCCAATGTGAAACATCTGGAAGTAACTGTTTATTGCAGTCAGCCCTCGATATGCGTCCCTAGATTCAATAGATAGTGTTCCAGCTCGGCTTGCTTGTGAATATTCAATAACTGATCTGGGGGTGCCATCTAGTGATCGAGTACTGTAACTGCATGCTTAAATTTGCAGTTCCATGTCCGCGAGCGTCTTTAGCGTCTTCCATACCGAGTTGTTTGGTTCTGCCTTGGGTTCTGCTGGATCAACTGCCCATTTTCGCATGGGCAACTGTAACACTACTTGGACAAACTGCCCGAAATGCGACGTTTCAGGGATTTTGATTCATTCTGCGCTGCAGATGGATTAATTGCGTTAAAATTTTTAATCAGATTAATAATGATGATGGAGTAATCCGCGTTAACGCGTTAATTTTGACAGCCCTAATTTATTTGTTCGTTGTTTGATTGTAAACCTGCGACCAAAGTTGAATTAGATAACTCACGTCATCCATGAAATCTCGTAAATATGATACAATGATAACAGATAGCTCTAGTTTACAAATGACGCCGCTATGTGTTATGAATAACTATTTTGGGGATGTAACGTTACACCCTAACGTTCGTTTGTTGCTTTCTTATTAGCCGTGAGTCAGACAATAATATGTCAATAACTCGTCTATGTAAAAAGCTGGAATCAAAAAAGTTATTAGTTATGATTGTGTTTACATAGAAGTCTTCAACAGCATTAGATTAGAACTATTGCTCTACAACAAAGTATGCGCAAGCACCGCTCCTAAGAGTAACGTTAGCAGACGTAGTAGCTATTGTAACCTCAAAACAGGACAATATCAATATAATGACGGTACAACGCCAGCCTACAAAGCTGAAACGGCCAGTCTTTGCTTTCAAACAATAGTTGCTAGTAAGTCAACAACTTTTCTCACCGTGAAGCATAAAGTTCGCTATAAAAAACACTCCGAAAAGGGGCTAACTCTGCCGGTGAAACGCTAATGTTACCTCGGCTAACCTTGTTTACATTATTTAAATGGGCTTACAATCAGTTACATTTTGATAACCCAAATAGTGACTGTGACTACACACGATAACACAGCCAAAAAAAAACAATGTGTGATAAATACAATGCATGAACACGAGCATATAACTCACCTCTCAATTAGCAACATTGCCAGCTCGGCGTCCGACTTGCAGCCCTCTTTTGCCATGAGCTCTCTCCACTGCGAAAAAGTCGGTCCAATATTAACTCTAGTTTTGTGCCGTGCACGGTCTCTCTCCCTTTTTTTTATCCTGGCTTCCACCGACACCGTCTTTTTTCGCTTCTTTACCTCAGCCATCTTACACGACACGATACCGGGCTAGCGGGCTAGCCTAGCTGCCTTCTCCTTATGCTCCTTATCCAAAAGCTCGTGTGTGCCGTAAAGCAGAACGTACATCTCGCGAGAGTGCGGGACCCGCGGTCGAAAGTTACATAGTCCCAGATGCAGGCCACCAGGTCCCTCCGTGGTAATGGATGAGATGCCATTCTCACTGTAATAATCCAGCCCACCAATAGATAGACTTTGAAACTGATATTTTAAGGTGAAATTCCTACCTAGTGGGGCTTTAAAATACAGACCGATCGTTATGTGGATTTTTTTGTCTGATTAATAACATTTATGATGACTTCTAATTGTGAGGGCCTACAATTTGCCCCCTCTGAAGTGCTGTTACATCTTCTCCGCCACCAAAGGATAGGCTACATCTTCCGACATTACTTTTTAAATGAATGAGAAGCTACGCACTAAATCCGCTAGGGTTCAAATAATTATTGCCAGCTGAAACATAGGTTATTAATTGCTGCAATAATGATCCGGACGTAGTATTTGTTTATTTGAATCCAAACGGCAACTACTTTTGGACAGGCAGATATAAAAAAGACTGATAAATTGCAGTTTTAAAATGCACCCTTTTATATGAAAATAAAATAGAGCAACACTGCTAACTGCTAACACAAAACGCGCCAACTTCGTTCAGAGTTACAAACAGACACACAGACGCAGTATATAGAGTGAGCCTGGGCAGGTTCCATACCAATTATGTTATGTATAAAACGGTAATATAAACAAAATGTAGCCTTTAAAACCTATAAAACGACAGTATGAAAAGTTCAATTTGGGCTTTGAAATGAACATTTTTTTTTTTTTTTTTACCCGTTTTGTAAAAATCAAAGAATTTTCCGCTGGAATACAACCCCAATTCCGAAATAGTTGGGACAGTGTAACTTGTGATTAAAATGCACTGACTTTCAAATCACACCAGCCAGTATTTTATTCACAATAGAACAGAGATAACATACCAAATGTTGAAACTGAGAGATTTTACAATTTTATCCACAAATGAGCTCATTTCAAATTTGATGGCTGCTACAGGTCTCAAAAAAGTTGGGACAGGGGTCTGTTTACCATAGTGTAGCATCCCCTCTTCTTTTTAAACACAGAGCGGAGGCATCTGGGCATTGAGGAGACAAGTTTCTTGAGTTTAGCCATTGGAATTTGATCCCACTCTTGTTTAATACAGGCTTCCAGCTGCTGGAGAGTTTTGGGTCTCCTTTGATGGACTTTTCGTTTAATTATGCGCCGAATGTTCTCAATCGGTGAAAGATCAGGACTGCAGGAGGCCATTTAAACACACGGACTCTTCTACTACGAAGCCATGCTGTTGTAATAGCTATAGTATGTGGTTTTGCATTGTCCTGCTGAAATACACAAGGCCTTCCCTGAAATAGATGTCGTCTGAAGGGGAGCATATGTTGCTCTAAAACCTTTATATACCTCTCAGCATTCATGGTGCTTTTTAAAACATGCAAGTGTCCCACACCATATGCACAAATGCATCCCCATACCATCACAGATGCTGGCTTTTGAACTGAATGCTGATAACAGGAGGGGTGGTCTTTCTCCTTTTTAGCCCGGAGGACTCGTCTGACCACAGGACACTTTGCCACCTTGCCACAGTCCATTTAAATGAGCCTTGGCCCACAGAACACGGAGGTGCTTCTAGATCATGCTCAACAATGGCTTCCTTTTTGTATGATAGAGTTTTAAGTGGCATCTGCGGATAGCACGGCAGACTGTGTTTACAGACAGTGATTTCTTGAAGTATTCCTGGGCCCATTTATAGCCTGGAATCCATACTGATAAAGTGCTGGTCGCTCCCAACGGTCACTGACTTATCAGTCTGGCCTCCGTCGTATAGCCAGCGTTTAGCCCTTACGTCACTAATTAAGAGAATATATGAGTATTCATGTTTTCTGCTCTTGGCGACAACCACCAATCGAATATGAGTTGGCTGGCCAGCAACGGCATTCGTGAATGTTATTTGATAAGAGCTTCAGCGGCGTCTCTGGAAGTGATAATTGGTGGGGCCCGGACCATGCCTTTGCGTCAATGATTGTTCCTGGCTTGTATTCAGTTATTTTCCGTTATTAAAACGTTTTCCAATTATGACAATAATCCTCTGGCAATCGAAGTTACGGTTTCTCTCTCCATGCGATCTATTGACGACTAAACAATGGGATAAATTCAGATCAGAAAAATTATTTAGGCCACTCAAAAATTGTTTAACGCTTTATGAAAGACAAACTGCTTTCAAACGTCTGCGCTACCTTTTCCACACATCAAGTGATTTAACTGGCGCTTCATGATCGTTTTGTTTAAATAAAATAAAAGACCATTTGAAACGTCTCTGTGCAATTCAGCATAACGCTGATTTAAATGCACGAAATTACGCGTCCAGATTAATGATTGTCGCCGTACCGAAATTTACCGTACCGTACCGGCTTGTTCTCGGAGTGAATCTATTGCTCAGTCCCTCAAGGTAGTTGCATGTCGCGATTGCAACTATTCAAGCAAATTCAACCAATCCACGCAAATTTCTCGCGGACAAAAAATAAATCGCCAAGACATTGCAACTTTCATTGCCACTTTTTGAAAAAGTTACTGCAAGAAATCAATAAAACAATAAAAAGCCGGGTAAATCCTGGAAGGATTGTTTGTCAATTATGCGAATGATTGCGTCCAAGTCAGGATTAGTAATTGTTTTAAAGGGGAGCTCTGGGCCCCACCAATCGTCATTCCTAGAGACGCCCCTGATGAGCTTAAAAATTAGATTGAGGCTTGCTTGCGTTTACTCTTGGAGTGGTTGTTAGGTTTTGAACAGGATAATGTTTGGCCATATCTGCATTTTGCTTATTTCAATGGGATTCCCCGGTATAATAAAGGCTAAATTAAATAATACTCAAATTACATATTGTATTTCACTGTAATTGGCATTAGCTATAGCTCGAAGGGCATGATTGCATCAGCTAGATTAAAGTGATACTCCACCCAAACTAACGTTATATATAAAACTATAATTTGTATATCAATTACTCACCATTAGATGTCTTGAACGGATAAAGTTGTTCTTCACCTGGCGCAACTTTATGGCCACTGGAGAGTTTTGAAAAATTATCCAAATTCCTTTTTTGCTGGAAGCAAATGGGGTCACCTAGTAGCAATGGGAAAACTCCACAAAACGTCCGTTGACAAACTTTAAAACCATCGTCCAACGCATCGTCCAGTATAATCCAAGTCTGCTTTGTCCACTCGTACCCTCGGAACTCTAGAAACGCGGTTATTTTTCGCTGAAAAATAATAAAATACCACATTATGCTTCAAGTAAGCTCGCGCATTCAACGAAGTCCCGCCTTCCGGCTCGTTCTTTGCCCAGAGACTCTGCTGCCACTCTGATGAATAGGCAGACTCGTATAAGCCATTGGTATAAACACGAGCCGGGAGGCGGGACTTCCGTTGAATGCAGACCTGTGGTATTTTTATTTATTTTTAAGTCTGTCTAAAGGGGGGAGGGGAGAAGGGGGCACCCTTGCGACTCTAAGCCAATCACAGCTCTCGCATGGAATCTGTGCGAATTCCCAGAAGTGAAACGCTGGTCTACCGACGGCTGAAGCTAGATCCGGAATAATTTAAGTACGCTGTGCGAGAGCAGGGTTTTCTCTGCCATTATACAAACTCAGGCACGACCTCGAAGCGTATTTGCCTACCGCCTAAGAGAAAATGGAACAGGTGAGCGAAACTGAACTGTGGCCGCATTACTTTCTATTGATTGCAACGTTGTACCGACGCACTGTACGTGACCTGGAGCATGGATGGGAAAACGATGGAGCTTACGTCGTTAAAAACTTTAAGGGAGTTCAGAGCCACAACTACACGGTGTAGAAAGCATTTAACGAAGTACCGGAGGTCACAAGATGTCTCAGTCTGTTATCTGAACGCCGCCAAAGAAGTCCCGGTGAGTAACATTAGCCAAGCTGACACGCTATTTCTCCCTTTCTGGGCTTTCCCCAGTCAATATACGGTGTCTAAAAATAATAATTAATTATTATTCCGCTTTTACTGCTGTATTATGAAATAAAAAGAGAGACTAATAAAGAAAAGCAGAGGAGTTTACAGGCGGGCGCTGATAAGTGTGTTGATCATACAGTAGGTACGGTGGAAATCCACAAAACTAGTTGCTGTGATGTTTCAGACCAAACTAATCAGCAGCACATGTTGAAACACACCGCTGCATCAGTGGCACAGCTATGAGCACAGATCCGCAAACTTTGCTTTATTTTTAAAAAACATTAAATAGACAGGGATTAAAGTGGCCGGAACGGTCTGGAACTAAGTTCCGCCACCTTAGTTTGAAATAAAATATTATTTGGCTAAAGCTGCTTTCACACCAGACGCGAAACGATTTTTTCGCGCGACTGATTACATTCAAAGTCAACGCAATGACGCGAATGCGTCTTTGCGTTGACTTTGAATATAATCTGTCGTAAAAAAAAAATTCGCCCAGTGTGAAAGCGCTTTAACAGTAGCGCGCCATGACTACTGATCATTTTCGAATGCTGCTTTCAATACAGCCTGCCTGCCACTCTTTCAAAAGCCAAGATGCTCAACAAATCAGAGCGCAACATCAGTCTCTGCTAGCCCTGCCTTCACTAAAACGCGGCTGTATCGTATGCTGCATTTTATTTGAATAAGTCAGTGCATTGGTCACGTACCAGCCTGCGAGGAATTGTCAATGTTTGAAACGGCGTTTATAGCCAAAGTAAGTGGATTAACTTAAGTTGAAGTCGATAGTGAAGTTTTGTAATATTCAGCAATTAAAACCGGCCAACTAACAGAATTTAAATTTGAAAGGGGTTAACATTAGCTGCTTTAGGCTATATGCAAAACGCTAACCAGGCCTCTTTACTTGCTAGCTAGTGCATTAATAAAATTATTAGCGATTCAGTCAAAGTCTGACAAAGGCTCAGTTGCACGGATAGTTTTTCGAGCAATGTTGGTTTGTGTTTCTGGCACACAGTAACGTTACTTGTGCATATTTTTCTTTGTCATCTACAGTCGCTAGCTACAGGCAGAGCTAATTGAAAATCATTGCGTTGGGCAGGACGTTTTTTATGTAGCTGGCGATATTTTGCTGGCAGCATTGCAGCGTCCCGTACTATCCAGGGATGCGTTCCCCAAAAGCATAGTCGCTAACTGCATTAGAGCATAAAATTATTAGAGATCCATCTTGATACATCTAGACATAATTTTGCATTGGAAATCGGAACATTTTGGAAGTAGAATATGGTTTATGTGTGCAGTGTAAGGACAGTGTCTTGAAACCACAGAAAGATTCATAGATTTCTCTTACTTGTTCATTTTGGTAATTATGTAATAGTTTTGATTTACTGTTTTAGGAAATGAAAAATACTGTAACAGTAGAATATCTTCACTGTCATACTTCCCTTTCTGCAAGTTTTCAGCCAAATCCATCACTGCTTTTCTCTTGTGAGACCCACTTCCTGATTATGCGAATACGAAAATTCAATGTCATAGTCCCAATGGGCCAAAAATAAAGCGAATACAGTTATTTGCAGTCATTTGCGTCATTCCCCCCCCCGTTGCTTCAGCTGCCCACTCCCCTAAGACCTCTAAAAACCCAGGGAAAACCCTGGAGAGTTGACTGAAATCTCGCCGGAAGTGCGACAAGACTAGTCCAGCAGCTGAGCTGAAGCGGAATGGACCGTACGTGATGATCTTCCAAAAGGTAAGACGTTTAAAGAATTAGACTGAATGTTGTCAGCACATCTGAATTAAATAACACGTATATTAAAGCGTTTTACTGGATTATTCCCTGCACGATTCTTGAGATATTTAATGTTTACGGACAACAAATTGGGCTACGATACTAGCTAGGTACAGTTAGCGACAGTTAGTACCGCTAACCATGAGCAGCAGCATACTTGTAAACTCCGTCATTTCGGTGCCATTTCATCCAAAGACGCGAAATTAGAGGGGAAAAAAGCTTTTTAAAAGTGATTTTTTTTTTTTGCGGAGTGGGGTGGGGGGAGTGAAACGTTGGAGACGTAACGTAAATATACCATCAGACTCGTTATGGCAGTGGATGTGGTGAAGTGAGATTTTCTTTGAGAACAAGGTAGCTAACGTTAGCTGGTGTAATAAAGTTAACCTTACAGAATAATAAAGAAGAGCCATCGTTTGCTGTGATACATCGCTATTAATATTGATTGTAGGAGCTTTTTTCTTTTAACTTCTATTCAGTAAACTTAGACGTGATCTCTTGTTTGAGTGTTTTAGGATTTGTGATTCTGTTGACATTACCTGTCAATATTATGTTGCTGCTCAGCTAATTTTGGATTGATGATTAAGGGAGAGGGAGGCTGGAGGACCAAATAGAAGATTGAAAACAGAACATATTGGCCAAATAGCCTTCTGTGCTTAATTTTCCAAAATGTTTGGCCAAAGTGGGGAATCTTACTGAATACTAAAAATATTGAGCTGTACTGTATTTCTTGTCTGAAAGACTGCAAAGAACATGATCCAACTTTATGCTAATTTCTGTCACATCTGTAACTGATGCCATTTGCCATACTTAAACATCAGCAGCAAAAGCTGTTGATCACAGCTAGTTGAGTTCCATAACCTAAGTAGGGAAACAAAGACCACACCTCATCTCTGACCACAATTTCCCATCCAAGCCTATATAGATGTGTCTAACCCTTTCTCCTGTCTTTCTCTACCCCCCCCCCAGCCCCCTCTTTCAGCTGAAGAGCTGCAGGCGATTCAATAAAAGCCTCCCTGCAATGAGGCAGGACACTCACCCTACACCCTGAGTCTTAACTCCCTAAGCTGTGCAAGCCTTTCCCTGTTCTTTACTTTCAATAAACTGGACAATAAGCTTCCAAATCGTGTGGTCTTTGGTTGTGAAAAAGTGCAAGTGCAGTGTTTGAATGCAATCACCTCACATTTTTATTGCTGTAATTTTTAATGTTTGTTTGATTTCTCCTGCTGAATTGAGGCAACAATTATTTTTTTTTTCTCTCTTCTTCATGTCATTGGAGAAACCGTACATTTGTACTCCACCTCCCAGCGATTGGAGCATCCCCACGCAGCACAGCAAACCATGGTCGAGATTCTATACAAGAACAACATGGAAGAGAGGGCTCAGACAAACTGCTTCACATGCTATTCATGTTTCTGAGTTTATTGAAGATTTCTTTTTCATGAAGTATTTTCAGTACATACAGTGCCGTGAAAAAGTATTTGCCCCCTTCCTGATTTCTTACTTTTTTGCGCATTTTTCACACTTAAATGTTTCAGATCATCAAACAAATTTTAATATAAAACAAATAACCCAAGTAAATACAAAATGCAGTTTTGAAATGATGATTTCATTTATTAAGGGGAAAAGGCTATTCAAACCTACCTGGCCCTTTGTGAAAAAATAAGTGCCCCCCTTGTTAAATCATGAATTAACTGTGATTAACCACATTTTTTGAGTCCAATTTCACTAGCCACACCCAGGCCTGATTACTGCCAGAACTGTTGAATCAAGAAATCACTTAAATAGAACCTGTTTGACAAAGTGAAGTAGGCTAAAAGATCTCAAAAAGTATTATGTCACGCTGGGAACTAAAGAAATTCAAGAACAGATGAGAAACAAAGAAATTGACATCTATCAGTCTGGAAAGGGTGGCGAAGCCATTTCTAAGGCTTTGGGACTCTGGCGAATCACGGTAAGCCATTATCCACAAATGTAGCAAACTTGGAACAGTGGTGAACCTTCCCAGGAGTGGCCGGCCTACCAGAATTACCAAAAGCGCATCGATGACTCATCCATGAGGTCACAAAAGAACCCAGAACAACATCTAAAGAACTGCAGACCTCACTTGCCTCATTTAAAGTCAGTACTCATGATTCAACAATAAGAAAGAGACTGGGCAAAAGTGGCGTCCATGGGAGGGTTCCAAGGCAAAAACTAGTGCTGACCAGAAAGAACACAAGGGCTCGTCTCACATTTGCCAAAATACATCTTGATGATCCCCAAGACTTTTGGGAAAATATTCTGTGGACTGACGAGACAAAAGTTGAACTTTTTGGAAGGTGTGCATCCCGTTACATCAGGCATAAAACTAACATATCATTTCATAAGAAGAACATCATACCAAAAGTCAAACATGGTGGTGGTAGTGTGATGGTTTGGGGCTGCTTTGCTGCTTCAGGACCTGGATGACTTGTCGTAATTGATTTAACTATGAATTCTGCTCTCTACCGGAAAATCCTGAAGGAGAATGTCCAACCATCAGTTGGTGACCTCAAGCTCAAGTGCACTTGGGTTAAGCAGCAGGACAATGATCCGAAACACACTAGCAAGTCCACCTCTGAATGGCTTAAAAAAACAAATTGAAGGCTTTGGATCGGCCTAAGCAAAGTCCTGACTTAAATCCGATTGTGATGCTGTGGCATGACCTTAAACAGGCCATTTATGCTCAAAAACCCTCCAATGTGGCTGAATTAAAACATTCTGCAAAGAAGAGTGGGCCACAATTCCTCCACAGCGATGTGAAAGACTCATTGCCAGTTATCGCAAACACTTGCTTGCAGTTGTTGTCGCAGAGGGTGGCACAACCAGTAATTAGGTTTAGGGGACAATTACTTTTTCACACCAGGCCAGGTAGGTTTTGATAGCTTTTTCCCCTTAATAAATTAAAGCATCATTTAAAAACTGCATTTTGTATTTACACGGGTTGTCTTTGTCTAATATTAAAATTTATTTGCTGATCTGAAACATTTGTGTGACAAATATGCAAGAAAATAAGAAATCAGGAAGGGGACAAATACTTTTTCACGGCACTGTAAGTGCAAAATAAAAAGATATACATAAAATGTATGTGTATAACAAGAAAAATTTGTGTTTTAATGTGTCTTGTTATGTCTGGATGTATAGTGTTTAATGAGCCCTTCCTAAGAATATTACTTTACATGATAGATAGATAAATTTATACCTTCTGCATGCAAAAAGTTAATGAAAAAGTTCTTTGAACTAATCACTAAACACCAATACATAAGTGCAGATGTACATTAAAATGATGAACAGATAAATTGTAATTATTTCCAGTGGATTTTCTAAGATGCTACACTGAATATTATGCTGCTTTTAATAATGCAGGGACTAATTGTGCTGTCAGTTAACACTCATTGATAGTCATCTGTCAGTCCTCCGTCCTTTCTGAAAGTCATGAAGTTTACATAAGTCGTTATTGAATTGATAAAGTAGATCCTCCATTTTCATGGGATTATTAAAACCCCAAACAATCAAAGAAATGGTAGAAAATTAAACTGAAACGTTCCTTCCCCTCCCTCTGCATAATAAACATTAGGATGGGATTAAACAAGCATTGTAGTCAAAAGCAAAAACAAACCAAGAATTAAAAGCAATCGACAACAGGAACACGCTCTTTAATTATTCCTTCCCCTCCCTCTGCATAATAAACATTAGGATGGGATTAAACAAGCATTGTAGTCAAAAGCAAAAACAAACCAAGAATTCAAAGCAATCGACGACAGGAACACGCTCTTTAATTATTTTAATTACTCGAAGGCACTAAAACCATGACGCCATTTATTGACTAGTAATTACCGAGGATCGCGGAAACGAGATTTTACGAGATTTCAGTCGCACAGCGTACTTGAACTACTCCGGATCTAGCTTCACCCGTCTACCGACTGAGGCCAGACGTACAAGCAAGTGACCGTTGGGAGCGACTAAAGCTTGACACGGATGGATTCCAGGCTAGCCCATTTAGTAGTGTCAATCACAGAATCATGCCGGTGAGTGATGCAGTGGCGTCTGAGGGCCCGAAGATCATGGGCATCCAGTGAAGGTCTTCAGCCTTGTCCCTTATACACAGAGATTTTTCCAGTTTCTCTGAATCTTTTGATGATGTTATGCACTGTGTTATGCAATTTGACATTGAGGAACATTGTTTTTAAAGTATTCCACAATTTTTTTATGCAAGCCTTCTCAGGTCGGAGAGCTTCTGGCCATCTTTACTTTTGAGAGACTCAGCCTCTCTAAGACATCCCTTTTATAGCCAATCATGTTACACACCTGATGCCAGTTAACTTAATTGCTTGCTAAATGTTCTTTCAGCTGATTCTCTTATATATCAATTGCTTTTTTAGCCCTTTTTTGCCTGTGTCCCAACTTTTTTGAGACCTGTTGCAGCCAGAAAATTTGAAATAAGCTCATTTTTTGGATAAAAATGTAACATGTCTCAGTTTCAACATTTGAAATGTTATCTGTGTTCTATTGTAAATAACATATTGGCTCATGTGATCTGAAAGTCATTGCATTTTGATTTAATAATAATAATAATAATTTTATTTGCACAAAAAAAGTACCGCAAAGGGAGGGGAAGCATTAATCAAGTACAATAGTTGTAAGCTTTACATACATGCCAGTGAAGTGATCATACATACAATATCATTCATTTCAAAGTCACATACTCGCAGGCCATCCATTACATCACAAAGTTCGGCAATACACATGGCAATTTCATCATTGCAATCACCTTTTAAACTGCGTTTCAAAGCAGAACGGTCACAGCACAGAGTATTGACATTTAATCTGAACATAAGATGTCTCATGTTGACAGCTGCTGATGATTGACAATACATAAGCCCCTTGTAAAACAGACAAACTACATTGTTAACACCATTAGCAATATTGCACATAAACATGGCAAACCGACATAGTAACTGATTTTCAATGCGAGGAGCAGACATAAGAGAGGGAAGCAAACTGCAGTGTGTATTATAAGGGACACGCCAAATACGCCACGACAACTTACGCCATGCAACATAGAAACGCTGAATATGATTGCTATTCAAATTCCACAGCACCGAGCCATAAAAAGAGGTACAATATGTCTGGAATAACCTGGCCTTTGTACTCGAGGCACACATATTAAATTTAGCCAACATAGTATTAGAGCTGGAGATGAGGTGATTGATCCTTTGATAAATGTTCCTGATGTTACAATCATGACCTATAATATGACCGAGATGCACAGCGGAGTCATCTTGCTTGATGGGAACATCACAAATTTTGAATGAAGTACCAGGATTACTATTAAATGATACACTGACACTCTTTGAGGGGTTAGAAATGACACAATATTCCTTGGCAAATTCATCACAAATATTTAACAATCCTTTCATACCACATCTAGATGGAGAAATCAAAGTCAAGTCATCGGCGTAACACAAAGCGCCACAGAAACGGCATCCTATATAGCAACCATAACCAGACTGGGCAAGTTTACATAGCAAAACATCCATGTAAATACAGAATAAAATTGGTGATAGTACCCCTCCTTGTTTTATTCACAATTTACACTTCATCCCAACTATTTCAGAATTGGGGTTGTACTTTGACAGGATCTCGTAATTTATTGTAAAACCTATCTTCATTCAACCATCTCAGGACTGTAACAGTCTAGATCTTGTACCACGATTACTCCACCTTTGTCAGCAGGATTAGTAACCATAATTGTATCATAGGACTATCTGCTCAGAGCTCGACTATGCTGTACTATTTTATATTCTAACTTGAAGATCTGTGAAATATCATATTTTCTCTGCCACTGAGCTGAATTAATTCTGAATTGAATTGTAATAATCGCCCAATTGCTCATAACCCTTTTTGTTTTATACGTCACACCATTCGGATGGAACTTGTGCGGGTTCACTCTATATATAGCGTCTCCTGTATTTCTGTTAATAACTCTGATGAAGATTGTTTGACCAAAAAGTCAGTTCCGATTCTGAATATTTGGTGCACTTTTGTCAAGGTAGCAGTGTAGCGCCTTTTTTTTTTCATTTGAACTTCACTCTTCTTTGGATAGCAGCACCTGCAAAGAACTACACAAGGTGTGCAGATACCTCTTCTTTTTAAAAATGAATACTTTACCACTAATGGACTAGAAATAACCGCTGCCCTTCTAATGGATAATTAGATCACCAAAGTTCATAGTTCCAGGTATATTCATGAACGTTATGTCAGGCTGTCTGTATTCTATGTATAACCCATACTGTTCCTTAGTACTGTACCTTGTACTTAAATAAACTCGAATGAATTTTTATCATCCTGATCCTAAGCATTTTGATTGCACTTTCAATTAAAATTTATCTTGCCTAATGAGCCTGCTATGCTTGCCAAGCAAAGATGGGGAATGGGACATTTTTTTTATCGAGGATTAAAAAATCACATCAGTTTTGGTGTCCACACAATGACTTCTACTGCATCTCTTTAAATCTGTGCTACTTCAGTAAATGATCAGTACTTTGTCAACTTGAAAGCAAAATTGGGTTTGATGCAGTGGCGTAACATAATTGCAATTTGGCCCCAGTGTGAGAAATTTTTGCCCCCCAAACACAAGCGCACACAACATAGCAATGTCACCATGGAGAGGCTCACCATGCAAATCACATTCTGCAAACCTGCCTTTAATTAGCGCCTCAGACAGTAGAGGAAGCGCCAAAATAATCAACGCTAATCTAACAGCCTGCGTTAGACTCAAAAGAAAAGACCCCAGCCTGATTTCTCCAACTACCACCCATCTGAAATAGCTTTAGACACAGTATGTCGATAAGCATAGAACAAATAACCATGGAGAAAAGCACGGTGGCTCATTGCATGCCGATACTACTATATTAATGAGGAAAATATTAATTACATACTCTACAATATGAGCATATTTTAAGCTTAAATACTTGCAGCAATCCCCCCAGCAGGTTTCACGGGAAGACGCAGGTCCGTGCATAATAGCAAGCTAAAGTGATATCGAACTCTATAATGCTGTAGCTAGCTAGGTAGATAGCTAACTGGTTAGCGGGCTAAAAGGCTAAACTTCGCTAACACTGAAATAGCGAGCTAAAAGTCTTGAAACAAACGTAACCTAACGAGTCAGTTGAGCGCAGAGTAGTTAGTTGCTAGGCTAGGCGCGCAGGGATATTTTGTGCTGTGGTCTACCTTAGAATGCAGTGGGTTACACGGATTTCATACCGGCATGGAACGCGGCTCAGCCAATCACATTTAAGGATGGGAAGCATTCACTTTATAATGATGATGTAAATCTCTAGACACGCCATAGGATAGGTCAGGATCTACTGTCAATTAATGTTCTATGTTAATATGAGAGGTAACAATTACATGACTATACATTTAAGTGATGGTGAGCTTACGTTAGCCTCCCGGTACACATTAACACTTTAAGTATTCGATGAAGCAAAAGCACGCGTAAAAAACGATCCAATTTAGTCAGTTTAGCACTATACTCGTCCTCTTCCCGTTTTTCCTTTCTCTTTTGGGTGCCGCTTTTTTGTTTGGGCTTACTAAACATTATGCTGCTATGCTAAGTTTATCATTTACTCAATATAGAACACTTCCGTCTTGCTATAAGGTTGAGGAGAAATTGACGTGACGTCAATGCAAGTTATTACAAATGACAGGGAACAAGGTCATTGGACAAATTAGCATTTCCCAGCAAGCCCTCTTCCATTAAAACTTCAGAGGACAGCAAGCAAATCAATTTAGTGATACCAATAATATTTATCTTTTATAAAACAAAGTTTTATAAAAATTTCAGGAAGGCAAAAAAAATAAACACAAAAAAACCACTCAAGTCAAAACCGTGATAGAGGCCTACGTCAAGTAAAGAGCAGTATATATACTGTACATAGAAAACGAGGTGTGTTGAGATGAATTAATTCTAAAATTGTCAGCGTTTAAAGTAATCTCAACAGAGAAGAATATATCACAGTGCTATATTACATAAGACATTTTCAGACCCCTTGCACCTGTTTGGTCCCCCATCGAGAGAAATGCCTCTGGCTTGATGGGTGCTGTTGTAAGTTAGCAGATTCATTCATAATAGTAAGAGCATTTAAAAGTCAGTACTATTTTATGGGGAAGGGTAACGTGCGTTGCGTTGTCCGCTCTCTCAAGATGACAGTAACCAGGATTTTATTGTGCAGCATATGTTTGTGTTTGTGCATCCAAGAAAATATATCAGATATATTGCCAGTGATGGTGATACAGGGCTCAAGTGGACACCAAGGTCATGACTGTATTCTGATGCCATTTTCTCATACTTGCGGTGGACGGCCTATGTTCTTGCTGTTGTTTGCCAGTCTTATACCAGTGAAGACCCAAATAAAGTTGAATTTCTGTTCTTTGAATGATTTTGAAATTTTCATGTTTGTGTCACACTTTTGTTACCCAGTACTGTGAAAAGACAGATATATTTAGTCTTTTGTTTTATTTCTTTCCTCTATTGTTTAGGTGTTGTTTTTGTCTGCACATGGTTCCTGTGGAGTGTCTCTATGTTTCCTCTACTTGATATTGAAATCTACTGTTGTGCAGAGAGGACAGCGTGTTTATTATGTGCCCATTTTGTAATAAAAAAATTACCCATTTTGTAATGTGTGCCGATTCTGAAATAACAAGAGGCCCATTTTGTAATAAATGTAGGTACCCATTTTGTAAAAATGTCAGATGTGCCTATTTTGTAATAATAAGAGGACCATTTTGTAATAACTACACATAGGGTCGTCAACGATGGCAGCAAAAACGAAAGTTTTATGAGAGACTTCTGGCTATCAAGCCACATGGAGAAAAAATGACAACTCGTTATCGTCAAAAGGTTTACGACAACCTAAGTTCTACGCAATAGATATTCAAAATGAAGTGAAAACACAGACTTGTCAGGAACTGACAACCATTGGGTTGTCAAGCCACGGCACCAAAAACAACTATTGCTCTCCACAAGTTGTCAAGGGTCATTTCCAATTTAGATGTAAATAATATTGCACCGTATACTATTAAAAGTTACTTAAAAAAAAGTAGTCTGAGTGTTGTCTCTTCTCAAGAAAGGTCAAACCAACTCAAAGACAGCAAAGAACGTTTACAGGTCTATATATTTGTGACACCCAGTTTTATCCAGGATCAAAATCCATACGGGAATCGCTCGGCCATTTCCGCCTGCTTCTGGCGGATTTGGAAATCAAGCCTTGGTGGTAAAGGACAGAAATCTGGGTGTTTGTGATGTGGCACAAACGAATACTGCAGTAAACACGCAGACAGATACAACAACGCAAAAACAAACTAATCCCTAGTACGTAATGAAGTCTTTAACACTTGAACGGCCGTGAGGTCATTTTGACCTCTCTCCTATTAAACTGCACATAACTCTGTTTGAATAACAACCCTATGTCTCCCAGTCAGTGACTTTTCCTAAAATGCTGTTATTCATCAACTTTTGAGTTATGGGGATTCTGGAATTAAAGAGAAAGGAAAAATCACTGATTATACCTAGAACGGCCACGAGGTAATTTTGACCTCCATTACTCCTAATGCAAAAAACGGTAAATGGACCATATAGCCAGACTGTATAGCCAGGCTATATAGTCAGCCTGGCTAGGCTGACAATATAGCTAGTCAGACAGACAGCTCAAAGCACTTGACAGTAGCCTAATATCTCACATATGCCAATTTATACAACACATTCATACACTGACAGCTATGCAAGGCTGTCAACTGCATCTTGGTTGCCGAGCAACGCATTTTGTTACCTTTTGAATAGTGTGGATGTGCGTATATAAACTAGTTGCTGTCATGACGTCAGAATCAGTTTGTTCTCCCATTTTGCAGATAGAAATTGTGATTGTCACAGGGCTGTTCTCTTAGTGATTTAGTTTATTTAGTTAGTTGGGTAGGATACCATAAAAGGAAATGGATCAGAGGAAACGGATGAATTTAAGTCAGGCTTTGGCAAAGCTTCAGGACATGAGTTCTGGTGAGTCAGATGGAGAAGAAATATCAGGGCTCAGTGATGTGTATTGGTCCAGTGAATCAGACTCTGATTTTGAACCTGAATGTCAAGCTGTTCAGTGTTTTTGCTGGTTGCGAGTAGACTGTGCAGAGGAACAGGTTTTGGTTCCCAATCATTTTGACCAAGGCTCTCCCTCATGCGCTCTGTGTTCATGTTCATTTTTTTATGAGAGCAGAGATGTATTGTTATTTTTAATGTTCAATGTTTATGTGCAATGGTCTTTTATTGTTTGTTTGACAACTTCATCAAATTGTATTTTTTCCATTGTTCAATGATACCCTCATTAAACACAACAGAAATGAATTTACATTGTTATATTATTAAAATAAAATAAAGCCTAATGTAGAAAAATAATCAAATAAGATGTTTTTTCATTTATTTTTACATGCCATTATAAAATAATTAACACCTGCTCCAGTAACAGACTTCTACAACCCCAATTCCAAAATAGTTGGGACAAAGTTGTGAATAAAATCAAAATGCAATGACTTTCAAATCACACCAGCCAGTATTTTATTCATAATAGAACAGATAACATGGCAAATGTTGAAAGTGAGAAATTTTACAATTTTATCTACAAAATGAGCTCATTTCAAATTTGATGGCTGCTACAGGTCTCAAAAAAGTTGGGACTGGGGCCTGTTTACCATGGTGTAGCATCCCCTCTTCTTTTTAACACAGAGTAGAGGCATCTGGACATTGAGGAGACAAGTTTCTTGAGTTTAGCCATTGGAATTTGATCCCACTCTTGTTTAATACAGGCTTCCAGCTGCTGGAGAGTTTTGGGTCTCCTTTGACGGACTTTTTGTTTAATTATGCGCCGAATGTTCTCAATCGGTGAAACATCAGGACTGCAGGCAGGCCAGTTCAGCACACAGACTCTTCTACTATGAAGCAATGCTGTTGTAATAGCTGCAATATATGGTTTTGCATTGTCCTGCTGAAATACATAAGGCCTTCCCTGGAATAGATGTCATCTGGAGGGAAGCATATGTTGCTCTAAAACCTTTATATACCTTTCAGCATTCATGGTGTTTTTTTAAATACATGCAAGTGTCCCACACCATATGCACTAATGCATCCCCATACCATCAGAGATGCTGGCTTTTGAACTTAACGCTGATAACAGGATGGGTGGTCTTTGTCCTCTTTAGCCCAGAGGACACGATGCCCATGATTTCCAACAAGAATGTCAAATTTGGACTCGTCTGACCACAGGACACTTTGCTACCGTCCATTTTAAATGAGCCTTGGCCCACAGAACACGGCAGCGCTTCTGGATCATGCTCAACAATGGCTTCCTTTTTGCATGATAGAGTTTTAGGTGGCATCTGTGGATGGCATGGCGGACTGTGTTTACAGACAGTGGTTTCTTGAAGTGTTCCTGGGCCCATTTAGTTATGTCAATGACAGAATCATGCCAGTGAATGATGCAGTGGAGCGTGTTCACAATGCTGGTCATCGTGTAACACCAGGAGAGAAAAATAAACCTTTCTATATTCCAAAAACTTCAGATATTTTTCGAAGTACATAACCTATGCAACTGAGAACAAGAGGTGTGGAAACAATCTTTTCACTGGAACTATCAATTTACGCTTCATGTTTATTGAAAATAGGCTTAAAATTGATATTCCTGCCACATTAGACATCACTGAACCACAAAGCCGAGTGTTTGCACAGAGGAATAACGCCAACTTTTTAAGTTATTTTAGGGTATGGGCAATTCTATTGGAGGTAATCAAATGAAGGATTCTTTCTCAACATTGGGTAGTCGGTATTGACAACTCCATAATTTTGTCATTTGCAAGAAGCTGCATTATTATCTCCGCCAAGGAGATAATGCGATCGAGTCGGTTTATTTATTTATTTGTCCGTCCTTCTGTCTGTCTGTGGACAGGATTTCTCGGAAACTACTGGACGGATCTTCATGAAATTTTCACCAGAGGCAGATCTTGGGCCAGGGACGACTCCATTAAAATTTTGTGATGATTCGGATCCGGATCTGGATTCTGGATCCGGATCTGTATTTACAATCTTAGTGGCATATCTTGGAAACTACTTGACGGATCTTCATTAAATTTTCACCAGAGATAGATCTTGGTCAAGGGACGACTCCATTAAAATTGTGTCATGATCCAGATCCGGATTTGGATTCTGGATGCGGATCTGTATTTACAATCTCAGTGACATTTCTCCGAAACTAATGAACAGATTTTGATCAAATCAAGGTGGAAAGTGATTGCGCAATCACACCCGAGGGTAATTGTCCAGTCAGGCCACTGATTGCGCTATCACACCTGGCGGCCATTGTCCAATCACACGCCAGTGGCGGTGATTATCCAATCACACCACTGATTGCCCAATCATACACCGGCAGTGATTGTCCAATCACGGCCTGTGCAGTCACATCGAGCGACAGCCAATCACCACGATCATCCGTGACATCATGGTCACGTGATGATCATGTGATCGCTCTGTACTTTGATGACGGCTTTGGAGAACGGATGCTTCAAACATACAAAAATCCCATTTAAACTTGTCACGTGGGTGGTCCTGAAATCTTCCAAAGAGAAAGATCTTGCATTTGTATCAACATCATCCCTTGGCGGAGATCAGAAATCTCGGATTGCTCTTGTTTCATTTTATGTTCCAACTAACTACTGTGCAGAAAAAGAAGAAACTTCATTCAGGTTACTATAACTTAGTAGTGCTGAAGCCCCATGGAAAACTTTTTGCCAGGAAGTCTACCATAAAGCAGGCAAAATGGATTAAATATGTGTGATGGACAGACATTGTGGGACAGTGGACATGTGATGGACAGACACTGTGGGACAGTTTTGTGATCAGCAGTAAAATCCACAACACACAAAAACTATTATTGTATGCAATGGATATTTTATTCAGAAGAACAACAACTTGAACCCTGTGCATACATCTGGCACCCTTCAACATGACTATCTGGCCTCAGGTTCATAGACAGTTACGCGATCACATTATTTTGAATAAACACTGATACACAAATGAGGAAATAAAAACAACTACTCTGCTAACTTCAATGACCACATTAACACCAAACAGGTGAAAGGGTTCACGTGGATCAAAGTATGTCTTAATACATTACACAGCATTGTTCATACTGCTATTGTGATGGACAGACATTGTGGGACAGTCCCACATTGGGAATTTGTTACATGACGAATTGAAATCCAATCCTGATTGAACATTTGAGAAAAATTATGATATCAGTTAGTACTAGTATCAGTTCATCTTAGTAGCAAACATTCTTATAACACTAAGAACCTCAATTATGTCATCTTGAAATGAAATAAAAATAGTTGAAAGAATTGTTTTTGGCTTCACTCTTGGTTTTGGTCAGCTCATCCCAACCTCTGGGGTGACTGTTGGATTTAGGGTCTGCCACTAACCCCATTGGTTTGGGTGAGTGGACCAAGATCTCCATCTTCCTATCAAATTCCTATAAATGCAAAAATATTGTCTCACAAAAACTATCCAAGAATTCAGAGCCATATTCTGAGAGAATGGCACTTTTACTTAGTGGAGTTGACATCTCAGAACTGCATGAAATTTGGCAGAATAGTGCCCATATACGTGTAACAGAAAATCGCTGAGTTTGTGCTCACAATTTTTATCGATACGGCTACAGCGCCACTTAGAAGCGGACAAGTGGGGTACCAAATTGAGCATTTTGGAAAAAAAAAAAAAAAAAAACATTTTGAAGGAATATTGTGGATAACTGCTTCAATGTGCCAAAGAAGTTATGATTGTATTTGATACTGGGATACCCAGATTTTTTAAATGTGAAAGTGCCACTTGGTGATCATGTTGGTTGTACGTGCAATGACCAGAAATCTGTGTATAACGGGAAAAAATATTTTTACAAATTCAGGCTTATTTTAATTTTTAAACCAGACCAGTGCCAAATTCATCTTACCTGTTTCCTTTTCAGACATTAAAGATGAGAAAAATTTTGAGGTATTTAGTCTGGCACTTTTTTTTTGGTGTTTTGAGATATTAACTCCCAAAGTTAGGTTTGGGCCATTTTTTTTTCTGTTTGTACAGTGGATTAACATTAATAACCAGACACCTGTGGGGATGGGGAGACCATTAATTTGAACCTTCCTTTGGGCTAAACAAAAGACAGCAGAAACATCTTTGGCGCTATGCACCACCACGGAGCCGCGGCTACAGACATTTTGACAAGATCTCCAATTCGCCTATTTGCAGTGATGTTCAGGGGCCCATAAAAATGTTAACCAAGAAGATAGAGCCTCGAAATTAACTCAGTCTCCAGCCCTTTCAGGATATTTTAACATGTCAAAGGAAGTTTTAGGGCACTCTTTGCTAATGTCTGGATATAAGGGGACGAATGTTCAAAAATATATCAGTATGGGGGCGCTGTTACCAATATATCAGATCTGACAAAACCAGACATGTGCCATGGAGAAGATTCTTGAAATGGAATGTCTTATGCACATTGTGAAAACACTGATTTTGTGTTGGCACTATGTTGGTTTAACTAGTAAGGCCAATAGGTGGCGCCCCGCCGTACCACCTTGTTCTCGCTATGTATACATTGCACATATTTCATTTCAAGAGATTTCTCCGTGGCAAATGTCTGGTTTTGCGAGATCTGAATAAGGTGGTATGGTGGGGAGCCACCTATTGGCATTACTAGTTAAACCAACATGGAGCCGAAACAAAATCAGTGTATTCACAATGTACATAAGACGTATATTCCATTTCAAGAAACTTCTCCATGGCACATGTCTGGTTTTGTCAGATCTGACATATTGGCGACAGCGCCCCCATGCTGATATATTTTGTACTAAATACTTCAGAATTTTTCTCATCTTAAATGTCTGAAAACTGAACGGGTAAAATGAATTGGGCACTGGTCTGGTTTAAAAATTAAAATAAGCCTGAATTTGTAAAAATGTTTTTTCCCCATTGTACACAGATTTCTTGTTATTGCATGTATAACCCACATCATTACCGGTGGCACTTTCACATTTTAAAAATTTGGGTATCCCAGTATCAAATACAATTGTAACTTCTTTGGCATATTGAAGCATTTATCCACAATATTCCTTCAAAAATGGGTATTTTTCCTCAAAAATGCTCAATTTGCTGCCTGACTTTTCCACTTCTAGGTGGCGCTGTAGCCATATCGATAACAACTGCGAGCTCAAACTCTGGGATTTCCCATATCACATGTATGGGCACCATTCTGCCAAATTTCATGCACTTCTGAGATGTCAGCTCCACTGCCAGTGCCACTCTCTCAGAATATGGCTCTTAAAATGAAACTTCAAACTTGAACAAATTTTCACGTGACAGTGGCGGACAAAATTATTTGAACACTTGGCACTTGGTAATTTTGTTTGCACGGAATTGGAAAGTGCCACTTTTCCATTAAAACCAATGAAACAACTTGAATTTGTAACTTCTATGGGTCATCAGTTGCAAACTCTCTTCCGTCCTTTCAAAAGAAATTTCATCAATCCCAGCTGTTTTATGGACATCAACACATTTTAAGAAATTGGAAAACATGCTACCAGGGTGCTGCCCCAGCCACATTATCATATACATAAATAAGTAAAAGTGCTCACATATTTTTGCAATGATTGTACATGTAGATGGATTTGTGATGGATGGACATTGTAGGACCCTTGCATTCCCTGGATCCATCAATTCATTTGGCAGCTGATTACAATTACATGGCATTTAAAAGTTAAGAATATCTGATTCTGATTCTTTCACACACTTGAGTTGATCAGTAGGGTATAGGTTGGATTAATTAGGGCATGAATCACTGCTGATCATCTGATGCAATCAGAGGTGAATGTGATTGTCTGCACAATGCTCATTTTACTCCAACCATTAATGAATTTATCCTAAAACCTCTTTTAACCACTAGGAAATTGCTGAAATCATATTAGTACCAAGAGACATTGCAAAAAAATAAGGTATATAAGCACAAGTGAAAGTGTCCCACAGCATGCGTGATGGACGGACATTTTATGGGACGGAAAGAGTAAAACTTCTGTGGTTCAGGGGCCAGTCAGAATTTCGGGGGCAAACCTTGTGTACACATTCCTTATAAGTAGATACTTTTCCCACTATGGTATAATTACAATAGCACTCTCCAATAAGGAGAAATTTGCAGTGTTATGAACAGACACTGTGGCACGGAAAACTTAAGCCGGTATGTTCGGGCTGGTAAAAAAAAAAAAAGGATGTGATAATGAGAATATGTACGATTCTACAAAATCTTTGATGAACAAAGTGGTATTCTAAGCCAT
Organism: Gymnothorax javanicus; assembly: GCA_029692085.1. Taxonomy (NCBI): domain Eukaryota; kingdom Metazoa; phylum Chordata; class Actinopteri; order Anguilliformes; family Muraenidae; genus Gymnothorax; species Gymnothorax javanicus. Next base: position 122,244,717 of record CM056193.1, on the reverse strand, counting down.
TTTAAGCACGTAATTTGGTTAAAATGATTGAATTAAATGCTCAGTTCCCAAGGTGGGGTCAAATTGTGTAATTTTTTCATATTAGTTAAACTTCATTCAAGCATCCTAAGTACTTGAAATCTCAACAAAGATGTAACATATTAGATATCACTGGAAAGGAGATTTCATTACGGATCCACTGGTATCAAGATTAACACTATTCTTCACTTGTAGATAAGGTTTTTACACAGGTAAACTGATGCCCTTTTTCAAATGTTACATTTTTTTGCCAAAAAATGGGCATATTTTGGATGATAAATGGTTGCTGCAGGTAGACGGAACATGCACTATACCTAGAATTGTCTTTGCTGCTTGATGGCATTTGGTGCTAAATAAAATGACCCATATCTGTCACCAGAAGTGGATATTAACTTCTCTAAAGCTTCAAAAAGTTGTAAAGTGGAATTGATGACCAGCATTGTGAATACGCTCAGTGGCGTTTGAGGGCCCGAAGATCACAGGCATCCAGTAAAGGTCTTCGGTCTTGTCCCTTATGCACAGAGATTTTTCCAGTTTCTCTGAATCTTTTTATGATGTTATGCACTGTCGATGATGAGACCTTCAAAGCCTTTGTAATTTGACGTTGAGGAATATTGTTTTTAAAGTATTCCACAATTTTTTTATGCAAGCCTTCACAGGTTGGAGAGCCTCTGGCCATCTTTACTTCTGAGAGACTCAGGCTCTCTAAGACATCCCTTTTATAGTCAATCATGTTACACACCTGATGCCAGTTCACTTTATTACTTGCTAAATGTTCTGAGTCTCTTGTATATTAATTGCTTTTTCAGCCTTCTTTTGCCTGTGTCCTAACTTTTTTGAGACCTGCTGCAGCCAGAAAATTTGAAATAAGCTCATTTTGTGGATAAAGATGTAAAATGTCTCAGTTTCAAAATTTGAAATGTGATCTATGTTCTGTTGTAAATAACATACTGGCTCATGTAATCTGAAAGTCATTGCATTTTGATTTTATTCAAAATTTACACTTCGTCCCAACTATTTCGGAATTGGGGTTGTAATTTGCGATCATAAAGCCCGCAGCGGTTGGAGGTCAAAATGACCTCACGGCCGTAGCCTGCGAGCAGACTCACTTGTTTGCGATGGGAGGCGCGAGTTGAGAGGCGGCGAGAGGATTGGGGACAGGGAGGAAAAGAGAGCCTGCATGAAAGCCAGGGGTTTTTGAATTCCGCCCCTAACAAGCTGTCAATGTGGTGCCAACTCGTTACGCCCCATGGGGCAAATAAACTACCAATAGGAATGAAGCAAAATATAAACAGACATGACAGAAAATTGCACGTACAGACTACCTTCGCAGTAGTTTTTAGGAGATTTTCCTGATGAATCGCGCGGTAACGCCGAAAAAAGTTGTAAATAGACCGAGCGAAGCAAGCGATCGTTGCCGTATTTGCAAGTGTTGTTTCATTGTCAAGTACGGGAACGGGAAACCTAGTCGTATGTCCACTGAAAGTCTACATAATGTTTTGAATAGGGAAGGCAATCGTGGACAAGTGTTCCACTGTCAAATTTAAATCTCTCAACTGTCAAATTCGACCAATCAGAATGCTGCGTTCGTGGACGAACGCGGGGAATTCAAAAAGCCCTGGCTTTCGTGAAGGCTCTCTTTTCCCTCCCTCTCCCCAATCCTCTCGCCGCCTCTCAACTCGTCCCTCGCAACTTGCGCCTCCCATCACAAACAAGAGAGCCTGCTCGTTACATTTTGGAATGTTAAACAGTCGGCTTATAAAGAGAAAATTAGATCAGTTGAAACCAACGCAGATGGAAACATGACTGCGTTTACATGCACACCATATTCCTGTATTAATCGGAATATGAGAATATTCCGATTGCGTACCTGTCATGTAAACGCGTGCAATAACCCGATTAAGGTCATTTTCCGATTCGAAATATTCTGAACAAGAGCAATCCGAGATTTCTGATCTCCGCCAAGGGATGATGTTGATACAAATGCAAGATCTTTCTCTTTGGAAGATTTCAGGACCACCCATGTGACAAGTTTAAATGGGATTTTTGTATGTTTGAAGCATCCGTTCTCCAAAGCCGTCATCAAAGTACAGAGCGATCACATGATCATCACGTGACCATGATGTCACGTGATGATCGTGTGATTGCGCAATCGCATCGATGTGACTGCACAGGCCGTGATTGGACAATCACTGCGGTGTATGATTGGGCAATCAGTGGTGTGATTGGATAATCACCGCCACTGGCGTGTGATTGGACAATGGCCGCCAGGTGTGTGATAGCGCAATCAGTGGCCTGACTGGACATTACCCTCGGGTGTGATTGCGCAATCACTTTCCACCTTGATTTGATCAAAATCTGTTCATTAGTTTCGGAGAAATGTCACTGAGATTGTAAATACAGATCCGGATCCAGAATCCAAATCCGGATCTGGATCATGACACAATTTTAATGGAGTCGTCCCTTGACCAAGATCTATCTCTGGTGAAAATTTCATGAAGATCCGTCAAGTAGTTTCCAAGATATGCCACTAAGATTGTAAATACAGATCCGGATCCGGATCATCACAAAATTTTAATGGAGTCTTCCCTGGCCCAAGATCTGCCTCTGGTGAAAATTTCATGAAGATCCGTCCAGTAGTTTCCGAGAAATCCTGTCCACAGACAGACAGAAGGACGGACAAATAAATAAATAAACCGACTCGATCGCATTATCTCCTTGGCGGAGATAATAAGACCCCTGGCATATGCCTGTTTTAATCGGAATATTGGCTCATGTATACACCTTAATCGGAAAATGCCCCCGAACAGAATATTCAACTACGTCTGCGCCTGTTCAATTCGCAAGGAATTAGCCTTCTTGGAGGGGAGAGGAGACGATTGTGTGCATTCAGATAATGAAAGACATGAATATAATGGAAAATATAGATTGGCGAAAGCACCGTAACAACGATATCTTTAAGATGTGCGAAAAGTGGAGAGAGGCCGGTTTTGTGTTAACTGCCAACCAAGTGAAGCATCGCTGGAAAACTCTGAAGGCGTCATATTCCAAAGCAAAAAAAAAAAAATACAGACAGTGGCTATTTTTACGCCAATCGTCTAATTTGCTATTCTTCCGAGCTTCCGTATGTGCATGTGCAATGTAGAAAATCTGGACTTGGACCCATAGGCTGATTTATACAGTTTATGCTTAGACCACAGCATTAACTATAATGTATCAGCTGACGTTAGCCTGCGGGACGGCTGTAACATTACTTATGTTTTCTAGCTAGTTGCTTAACTTAGTTAACGGATTAGGTAGTTATGAGAGTGTAATTTTAGGTTCGAAGTTTGCTCCCTAATATTTGGGGAACTGTCAGGTCGTCACTCTCCACAATCAATAGTCAGTTGTGATTAGCGTCGTGTTGAAGAGCTGATAGCTGCACAAAGATTGTCCTTGCAAGAAATTCTAGAGTTCAAATTGGCTAATGAGTTAGATGACAAGCTGGCAAAGTTAGCTGGCTAATAACTAACCCTACCGAACTTGAGTAGAGGACATCCTGACTGTAACTTAAAGTAAGTAAGCTGGCTAGTCGGTCTAGTTGTGTGAACCACAAGGCACGCAGCGAAAGCGGAATGTTTTCAACCCAGTTGCAGTTTTTTCCGAGGCCGAATTTTCTATTGTGCATGCGGATATGGAAGCTAGTAAGAATAGCAAATTACAGTAAGCTCACGACCGGCGTAAAAATAGCTACTGCCAAAAACAAAACAATACCAGCGGCCCTAATGCAGCCAGTTTCATTTGTTTCGCGGTCATGGATGAAATTCTGGGACAGAGACCGCTGGCGATGGCAATGGCCAAGAGAGTGGAGTCGATATCGGCTTTGAAGCTCTAATTGAAGGCAACCAAAGCCATAACGATTACTTCCGAGCGTTATATTTGCTGAAAACCCGATGTTGAGATTGGGCCAAAGTGGTGGATATGCTAATAAACATGTAAACGGAATATTCCCATCGCTTAGCGCATGTAAACAGCTTATTCGGAATATTACCTTAACTCGAATATAGACCTTAATCGGAATATGGTGTGCATGTAAACGCAGTCATTGAAAGCTCTTCACGAGAGAGACCTGACGTTTACGGCTGAGACTTGATGGTAATCTGTCGATGGTGAGCCCGCTGGATCGAAACCCTGGGACTGACGAAGTACAACCCTTTGTTTTCTTTGAAGAGAGATATTTTCATTGTAAACACGATACCGATTGTATAAACATGGTGCAGCAGAAACAGCTCCTGCATTTTAAAGACTGATAAAAAGACCAAGGTAACTGCTGTTGAATAATATTTTTTAAACTGTTGTTTAAATAAAGTTCTACAATTTTTATTCATTTGGTTTTGAAAATAACCTCCTCAAAATGGTGGCCTCTATTCACCATACAGTGTTGCAGACGATTTCCGAAGTTTTCCATCACTCAAAGAGTCATTCTGGCGGTTTTCTGCCACTTTTCGACAAATAGCATCCTTTAATACTTCAGTGGCTAATTTCCATTGAAGATCAATTCCCAAATTGATTAGTGCTTATTGCTAATCAAAAAGTTTCAGCCCTAAACGGATTTTAAACTTTTATTTGCTTTTGAAGGACCGTCCAAAAACATTGCGGTGTATAAAATTAGGCAGGCCAATTTTGGTCTGCCTAAGTCTGCCAGTCTGCCCAATGCTGTATATATATTTTAAGGTCTGCCTAAGTTCTAAATGGGATATATATATATATATATATATATATTTACAGTGCCGTGAAAAAGTATTTGCCCTCTTCCTAATTTCTTTTTTTTTTTTTTTTTTGCATATTTTTCACACTTAAATGTTTCAGATCATCAAACAAATCTCAATATTAGACAAAGATAACCCGAGTAAATACAAAATGCAGTTCTTAAATTATGATTTCATTTATTGAGGGGAAAAAAAGCTATCCAAACCTACCTGGGCCCATGTGAAAGAGTAATTGCCCCCCCTTGTTAAATCGTGAATTAACTGTGATTAACCACATCTTTTAGTTCAATTTCACTAACCACACTCAGGCCTGATTACTGTCAGACCTGTTGAATCAAGAAATCACCTAAATAGAACCTGTCTGACAAAGTGAAATAGGCTAATGAATCTCAAAAAGCAATACATAATGCCGCAATCTAAAGAAATTCAAGAACAGATGAGAAACAAAGTCATTGACATCTATCAGTCTGGAAAGGGTTACAAAGCCATTTCTAAGGCTTTGGGACTCCAGTGAACCATGGTGAGGGCTATTATTCACAAATGAAGAAAACTTAGACCAGTGGTGAACCTTCCCAGGAGTGGTCGGCCTACCAAAATTACTCCAAGAGCGCATCGACGACTCATCCAGGAGGTCACAAAAGAACCCAGAACAACATCGAAAGAATTTCAGGCCTTACTTGCCTCAGTTAAAGTCAGTGTTCATGATTCAATAATAAAGAGACTGGGCAAAAATGGCATCCATGGGAGATTTCCAAGGTGAAAACCACCGCTGACCAAAAAGAACACAAAGCCTTGTCTCACATTTGCCAAAAAACATCTTGATGATCCCCAAGACTTTTGGGAAAATATTCTGTGGACTGATGAGACAAAAGTTGAACTTTTTGGAAGGTATGCATCCCGATACATAAACTAACCGTAAAACTAACACAGCATTTCATGAAAAGAACATCATACCAACAGTCAAACATGGTGGTGGTAGTGTGATGGTCTGGGCCTGCTTTGCTGCTTCAGGACCTGGACGACTTGCCGTAATTGATGGAACCATGAATTCTGCTCTCTAGCAGAAAATCCTGAAGGAGAATGTCCAACCATCAGCTTGTGACCTCAAGTTCAAGCGCACTTGGGTGATGCAGCAGGACAATAATTCAAAACACACCAGCAAGTCCACCTCTGAATGGCTTATAAAAACAAGATTAAGGTTTTGGAGTGGCTTAGTCAAAGTCCGGACATAAATCCAATTAAGATGCTGTGGCATGACCTGAAACAGACCGTTCATGCTTGAAAAACCTCCAATGTGGCTAAATTAAAACAATTCTGCGAAGAAGAGTGGGCCAAAATTCCTCTACAGCAAAGTGAAAGACTCATTGCCAGTTATTGCAAACACTTGATTGCAGTTGTTGTCGCCGAGGATAGGATTAGGTTCAGGGGGCAATTACTTTTTCACATAGAGCCAGGTAAGATTGGATAGCATTTGTCCCTCAATAAATGAAATCATTTAAAAACTGAATTTTTTATTTACTCAGGTTATCTCTGTCAAATATAAAAATTGTTGGAGCATCTGAAACATTTAAATGTGAGAAATATGCAAAAAAATAAATCAGGAAGGGGGCAAATACTTTTTCACGGCACTGTATGTATATATATATATATATATATATATGGGTGGATCCAAGAAACGATGTTTGGGCCTATTTTGGGGTCTTTTTGACTTCAGAGTGCTATAGAAAAAAAATGCACCATTCTTTCTGTTTCTAGTCTCATTTGAAAGAAAACATCCAGGGCTTCAAAAAAAGGGCAAATTTGCATATGCCGGCCCATAATTTTGCGAGTTATCGAACCCCAAAGTTGAAAAATGGCCCAAAATGGGAATTTATGGACCATTTTCACCTCATTGCAAGCCATGTATTGTCAAGTCAAATAGTGCTAGACCACCATAAACTTACTTTTTTTCCGTAGTGGGGGTTCATATCTAAACATTTCCATGTGGTTTAGCCATGTCATTACCTACATTTTTTTTTCCCATATCTTTTAATGGGAATTGCAACTCGTTGAAACGCGAGTGACGAAACTTTTAGACCATCAACTAGCATATTAAGAAGGTAGTCCCACTGTTCATATTACATCCAGCCAAAGAGGGTCCCTATAAGGGTTATGTTCACAGAAATATTTTTTACATACATTGACCTGAGCCTGTGCCAGCATGAAAAAACCATTTTTCAACACCAGCCTCGTCACTCGCGTTTCACTGACATTTACCTATATATAGCACAAACTACTGATGATTTCTATACTTCCTACCATCCAAACAAAGTTACAGGGTATATGTAGCAACCCTAAATGCCTAAAATAATAAAGAAAATTCATTTGTACCAGCTCCTATGGCCTTAACTCATCTGATTTTCTTATTGTATTACCGGGTGAAACGCGAGTGACAAACGAGTAAAATTTCCCACATGGTTAAAGTAGAATGGTTACCAGCTTAATGTATCATCTTGTATGGTGTTTATCTCTTTTGTAATGGTAAGTAGACATGTGTGGCTGGTTAAAAACAAGTATATCAGTTATCCTAAGGCATTTTTATCTAAGACCTGGCCCGCGCAGAGTCGGTCATGTCACAAAAAAAAGTTAAATTTTATGTCTACGCGTCCAAAAGTCGGACAGTGTTTTAATATAACTTCGTGTTCGACAGTCGGATGGTTTCAGTATAATTCCGTGTCCGACAGTCAGATGGTTTCAATATAACTCCGTGTCTGACAGTCGATTATTGTTTTTAATTTCTTCAAGTCTACTGAATCTTTTAGACAGGCTATTAAACGTGAAAGTTTTGATAAGATGGCTCAGTTTTTCAAGATGAGTGCCGAGAATTTCAATCAATGTGTCTGTTTAAGCTCTGCTCAATATAGCTAAGTCGACATTGCGGGACTTAGAGCATTAATGATAAGTTTAGCAACTGTCAGACAGAGATCCTAAAATACTCCGTGTCCGACAGTCATAGAAGTTCTAATTTTTCAAGTATTCCAGCAATTATTAGACGTACAAACTTAGCCATGTTTGTGTTCGATCTTTACAACGTGCAAATTGTTAGTTATTGACTTTTCTTGGTGTACTTATTCATCTGTTTTAATTCTTCCGTTGAAGATCGACAAAACAGTCCTTATTCGGTCTCTCTCTAAATAAATTGCAATGTTCATTGGATGTTCCATTTATTGTTAAAATGTTTTTTTATTCTTTATTTCGTTATCAATCTGTTCTAATCGTCCTTTTTTTTGTGGCTGTCGGACACAGAGTATTTTGCATGTAGTGTCCGACAGGCATTGTGCAGACTTAGTTGTATTTATAAAAATGGTCCAAATAAATGATTGCAGTGCCCATGGGATGTTCTGTTGTTGTTGGTGATATATTTTTATTCTTTATTTTGTTATAAATCTGTTCTCATATCAATCTTTTACTTTTGCTGGCTGCCGGACATGGAGTATTTTGCATTTCGCGGCTGACAGTCTTGATCGTGCATGCAATATTTAATTCACAATGTCAATGGTCATGACAATCATTTGCTCACTGACTACAAGCACTATTTTATCTCTGGTGTCGAAATAAAGTGTGAATCTGTTCGATCCATCTGACTAATTTTCAAAAGAGAGACCGAATAAAGACTGTTGTCTATCTTCAAAGGAAGAGTTAAAACAGACGAATAAATAGACCAAGAAAAGTCGATAGCTATCAATTTGCATTTTATAAAGGTCGAATACAAACATGGCTAGGTTTGTATACATCTAATAATTGCTGGAATACACCAAAAATTCAAACTTTTATGACTGTCGGACACGGAGTATTTTAGGATCTCTGTCCGACAGTCGCTAAATTTGTCATAAATGCACTAAGACCGATGTTGACTAATCTATATTGAGCAGAGCTTAAACAGAAACATTGGTTGAAATTCTCAGTACTCATCTTGAAGAACTGAGCCGTCTTATCGAAACATTCACGTTTAATATCTAAAAGATTCAGAAGATTTGAAGAAATTAAAAACGACTGTCGGACACGGAGTTATATTGAAACCATCCGACTGTCGGACACGGAGATATATTAAAACGCTGTCCGACTTTCAGACACGAAGACACTACGTATTTCGCAAGGCATAGTAGGAACCCTAGATGAGCCAGATATGTGTATTTATGTCCTTAATTTAATAGCAGAACATGTTTTGTGTATGTAGGAGTGATATGGATAGAATCCTATGATGTATAGTGGTGCTTCCAGGTGGACTTTAGAATATGTTATCAGGGGTGAAACGCGAGTGACGAACGAGAGGTTTTCCGAGGGTCAATGCAAGGCCTGACTTAGCTGTTAAAGTAATTTATGGATGGCAAAGGGTATCTGTTTTGTATAATAGACACACTGTAGGCAAAGTACAGTGATTTTGAAGAGTATCCGATGAGTTTTGAGGAAATGAAGGTAAAGTTAAGAATGTGAATCAATTTTTTCCAACTTTTACCTTTTGTGCTATATATTCGACAACGCATAATTCTATAAGTTTTCAACCCTGGTTTTTGATTTTTGGTACACTTAAAGTAACATTGTTGTAGTTTGTAAACAAAATTAGGTGTAGATATGACAATTATTCATTGTACTTTTGATGTTGCATTTAATTTCGTCACTCGCGTTTCACGCGTTTCGGAAGGTTTTACGGCGCGTGCTATAAAAACTGACCCGTTAGGAGTTGGTGACTTGAATGAACCATTCCATAAAGCCAAGATATTGGGCTATTACACATTTTACACATCAGACCCCATTTGCCATCATACGCCACATCATAGACACCTTTAGTATGTGTGTTAATGTATCTGTAGTTGATGCGAAATAGGCCTCATATTATTACAAAATGGGCACCTCTAACATTATTACAAAATGGGCCTACTGTTATTACAAAATGGGCACATATTACAAAATGGGCCCCAACACAGCACACTCTGCTTTTTGAACTACATTTTCCATCTGAGCAGGAGTGGTGCCGCACAGGTGTTACTGATTGCCTTGTTGAATCACATAAGATTGTTCATTGTGCTCATGTGGTGATTGTTACCCTGATGAAGGTCCTCTGACCGAAAGCTTGGTTTATGAAAAGGCCCTTGCAATGATCCAAGTGTGCAGATACTCTTTTTTTTATACAAGTTTTATGTTTGGTTTTCTGGCACCTTGGCATATTTTGGTCGTGAGTGCGGTGATCTGCTCTAAGTACCTTGAAAATAAACAAATTACTAAATGAAGAAAAGAGTGAACAATAATATGCCTTGCACCTCTGTAATTCCTCATCATTTGACCTGGCTCCACCGAGCCTGCACTTTTGGTGCAGTGTCACATATGCGTGATGGAAGGGGAGGGTGGGAGACTGAATGCGCATTTTAATCTGAGAGAGATGGGCCCGAATGACGGCGTTTAGAGGTTGGTCATTGCTATTTTTACATTTCATTTTCACGCAGCGAAAAGCTGTAAGCAGTCAGGTTTGCAATAAAGAAAATGGAGGAAGGAGGAGCAGGGAAATAAATCCCAATGTAGAGGTAGCTACGTCATCTTTTATAGCTTAAAAAAATTTTGTTTTGTCTTAAAAAGTTTTATTTGAACGAGCTAGCTAAGTTGAAGTAAAGCAAAGCTTGCTAACCCTTTCACGAGCATCGGCCCCAGGGTGGGTCATCCAGGCATTTGTGTTTTTATACCGTGAAATATTGTGCTAAGTCGCAGAACTACATTATGTTCAAAAGTTTGATGACTCAGCATTATAACCGTATTGGTCACTTTATGATGCAAATATGATAGCAAATTCATAACAACCCTCAGCCTGATTATGCAGTCCCATAAGTTCAGTTGTATAGCATTGATCAGATTTGTCAAAATATGTCAAAATCATAATTTTCAATCAGCAAAACGAGCAAGCTTGGGCAAATGCCACTAAATCGACTGACATTTATTGAGGTAGTTGCCACGTATCTTTATGATTTTCACTGTAATTGGCATTTTAACTCATGATGCAGAGCTGTAAATTGTACTGTAGGCCTTTAGGAACAAAGTAAGTGCACCCACTGGCTATTATGTGCTGATATAACTAAACAATAAGTGTTCTAGCGCATATCAGCCCTCAATCCAATGTAACAGTGTTATGTATGAGTATTTTACGTACAGTACTGTATATCATTTATAAATGGAGATTTGTTGTGCTGCCTTACTGGTCAGCTATTTGTTTTTTTGTTCATCATTTAGCACCCTCTGCTGGTATGTCTGTATAACATTTTATTTGCTGCAACACATGATCTGATGCAATACCGGTTGTTTGTGATGAAATAAACCAGTGCTTTCTAGAAGTTTCTGGCATCTTCTTACCTGGAGAAGGCCAGATCACCCAGGAATCCTGTAGATCTTTCCAGAATGTTCCAAGTCTTAATAAATGCTGTGATTTTGGTCAGTTGGTAGGAGAGTTTTTGTTTTTGCATCAGAGTTACATAGTGGCATTAGAGTGTTATTATAAGATTACACAGTGGATTATTTATAGAAATTTTTGGACCTAATCAGTGAAGAATAATTTTTTTTTACATTGTCATTGCTGGTTCTCTATGTTGTGATTTTCAAGTCATAACAAATTGGAGGTTCTACCAAGATAAACGATTCATTGGATCAACCATTGGATTCACCAAAGATTAAAGCTGAACTATCATTTTAAATCTTGTGACTATTTGAAAAACCAGCAATCATGACTTTTGATGTTGAAAATTTTCTGAAAACTCCAACTCCGCAATCAATTGTGCTGGCAAAGAAGAAGGACTTGCTGCAAATAGCCTCAAACCTTGGATTATCTGATGTGAAATCATCAATGAAGAAACAAGAAATAGGGTCATTCCACCTCAATTCAACAGATTTACAGAACATCTTCTGCTCGACCATCTCAGATTTGCTTCAGATTTTTACCAGATGAAGAACAACCATAATAACTAACTCATGCAAAATATTAGACTTATATATCAAATATATACCGAGAAAAAAATTTGTGAACATGGTACCCCCCTCACCGTTTTCGGTGCATTTTGCGATCGTCTTAAATCTACAGCGAAGTTCATACTACATTATCTCAAATAGTTTTCTAGGTAGAGTCATGAAATTTTTTTAGGGCAGAAAGCCTGCTATCTATAGATGTCATTTGTCTTATTTGAAGGGAATAGCCTTGGTTTTGACCATGGTGTGACATTGTGAAATTTGGAAAAAAAATTTAGCACTTTCACGAACTCCTATATTCACTGGCCCATCAAACACAAACTAAACATGGCAAGTGTCAAATAACTAGAGGTTCTTTTACATAAGTCTATATTGTTTTGATATTAACATAACTGGTTGTGTAGCATTCATATTTCTTGCATTTTTTAAAAAAATGAATTGCAAAATATTATTTTTCATTAAATTTCATCTTCCAATTGCTCAGGTATGACAGGCTGTACCAATCAACAAAACATATTTCCTGGAAGGGCATCTTATATGCATACTGCATGTGAAATTTCAAGATGGTTCTAGGACTCCAACCAGGCAAAATATTTTTTTGAAAAATAGACATATCGTCTTAATTTACGCCATCGCCAGCATAGGTTTAAACACTGTCACACATTTACCATAACTCAAAGAATTTTATTTATTTGAAAAACACAATCTAATGGATGAATCAAAATTGCTTCCAACAGTGAACAGATATGAAAAATCCCTATTTAATGTTTTTCAGTTTGTTCTCTCTCAAGATAGTTCCAGGACTCCAACAAGGAAAAGTATATTTTTGAAGTACATGTGTTTGTGCATTTTCACTACTTCCATTTTTATCCCAGCTATTGTTTCATCATACATGTACATGTCATGACATATCTCAATTTCCTGATCTCATGATAGTGTCCTGTCCAAGAAACATGTGGCAGCTGGCTGGTGATGTCAGGGAATAAGCCCACTGAAATCCCAACACTTCTTGGAAAATGCTTGGCTGGCATATTAGATCAGCCTCCACCATGACCAGGTCAGATTTCGCTGACATCATCAGATCATCATCAGGTATAAATAAGACCCACTCCTGAGATATCATTCAGATCTGTCTTGGAACGGGTGAAAGAATGAAGCAATCACAGGAAGTGTTCTCTGATCCAACACCAACTCTAAAGTTACAGGACATGATACCTGGAAAATACATCAGTTGCATGTATGACCGAGAGTGGTGGATAGGCAATATCAAAAGCGTTGACCATGAGGAAAATGATGTTCAAGTTTCGTTCATGCATCCACATGGTCCAAACAAAAGCTTCTACTGGCCCAGAAAAGATGATGTTTGCTGGGTTCCGCTGAGCCATGTCCTTGAAATCATCGATTCACCTGTTACAACAACTAGGAGACGATACACAGTTCCACAGGAAACACAAAAACGTTGCACAGAACAACTGAAAAACATTAAATAAGGTTTCATCATGTCTGTTTATAGTTGGAAACAATGTTGATTAATTCATTAGATTGTGTTTTTCAAATAAATAAAATTCTTTGAGTTATGGTAAATGTGTGACAGTGTTCAAACCTATACTGGCGATGACGTAAATTTGCGACGATATGTCTATTTTTCAAAAAATATTTTGCCTGGTTGGAGTCCTAGAACCATCTTGAAATTTCACATGCAGTATGCATATAAGATGCCCTTCCAGGAAATATGTTTTGTTGATTGGTACAGCCTGTCATACCTGAGCAATTGGAAGATGAAATTTAATGAAAAATAATATTTTGCGATTTTTTTTTTAAAAAAATGCAAGAAATATGCATGCTACACAACCAGTTATGTTAATATCAAAACAATATAGACTTATGTAAAAGAACCTCTAGTTATTTGACACTTGCCATGTTTAGTTTGTGTTTGATGGGCCAGTGAATATAGGAGTTCGTGAAAGTGCTAAATTTTTTTTTTCCAAATTTCACAATGTCACACCATGGTCAAAACCAAGGCTATTCCTTCAAATAAGACAAATGACATCTATAGATAGCAGGCTTTCTGCCCTGAAAATTTCATGACTCTACCTAGAAAACTATTTGAGATAATGTAGTATGAACTTCGCTGTAGATTTAAGATTTATCGTAAAATGCACCGAAAACGGTGAGGGGGGGGTACCATGTTCACAAATTTTTTTCTCGGTATATATTTGATATATAAGTCTAATATTTTGCATGAGTTAGTTATTATGGTTGTTCTTCATCTGGTAAAAATTTGAAGCAAATCTGAGAAGGTCAAGCAGAACCCACTTGTTGAATTGAGGTGGATTGACCCAATATTGAACATTTTGGTGCAACATTTCATCGATGAAGAGATCTTTGGGGAAGAAGCGGCAGAATTGATTAAAGATGTGGAAGTGTCTACAACAGAGCTACAAAGACTTGAGATGCAGCTACGCCAGAGACAACTAGAACTAGAAGAAAGAAGGTTGGAGAAAGAACTGGAAGAAAGAAGGATGGAGAAAGAGAAAGAACTAGAAGAAAAAAGGTTGGAGAAAGAACTGGAAGAAAGAAGGATGGAGAAGGAAGAAAGAAGGTTGGAGAAAGAGAAAGAACTAGAGGAAAAAAGGATGCAGTATGAACTGGAAATGAAGAAAATAGAAGTAGGTACTGTAACAAAATCTTTTGGACTTTCTGATCATTTTGATGTGGTTAAACACATCAGACTTGTTCCTCCCTTCCTAGAAAAAGATGTAGACCAATACCTTACCCATTTTGAGAAAATTGCTGAAAATTTGAAATGGCCAAAAGAGCATTTGACAATGTTGTTACAAAGTGTTCTTACTGGTAAAGCTTGGAAAATCTATAACCAGTTATCTGTTCAACGGTGTTCTAATGGTGATTTTGTCAAATCTGCCATTCTGAAGGGTTATGAATTGATCCCCGAGGTTTACAAGCAAAAATTTAGGAATTCTTGCAAGGAAGCCAGTCAAACTCATGTTGAATTTGGCAGGTTGAAGGAACAGTTGTTTGATCAGCGGTGTAATTCCATGAAAGTTGAGAAAGATTTTGGCAGAATGAGGCAACTTATTCTGGTTGACGAATTCAAAAGGTGTATCCAGCCTGATATCAAAATTTTCCTTGAAGAGAAACAAGCCAGTACTTTGCAAGATGTTTCCACCCTGGCTGATAGTTATGCATTGAGTCTGCTTTTGTCCAAAAATCCACTTTTTCTAAATTTCAAGGCAAGTCTCTGTCCAAGACTTCTTCTAATAGCACTTCTGATGATACCAAGGCCACTTCTGAGAGGAAACCTTCCAGTGAGAAGCAGTCCTCTGATCCTTTACCTTCTGTGTCTTGCAAATACTGCAAAAAGCAAGGTCACCTTATTTCTGAGTGTTATGCTCTCAAGAAAAAACAACGAGAAGAAACCAAGCCAACTGCTTTCACTAGGAGAGAATCTCTTGTATCAAAGGTCGGTTCGTCTGATCTTCTACCTTCTGTGTCTGATTCTGTTATGGAGGGTTTTGGGCCATTCATCACCGATGGTTTTGTCTCACTTTCACATGATTTTTCCTCATCTGTTCCTGTTAGAATTCTAAGGGATACTGGGTCTTCCCAATCTCTTATTCTTGCAGATATTCTGTCTTTTTCGGACAAATCGTCTACTCAGGCTAATGTCCTTATTCAGGGAGTAGAATGTGGTTTTACAAGTGTACCTCTCCCATAATGTTCATCACAAATCAGACTTGGTCTCTGGGCCTGTTACTGTTGGCGTTAGGTCTTCTCTTCTTTTCAAAGGTGTTCATTTGCTTCTTGGTAATGATCTTGCTGGGGATTAGGTTGTGCACTACACCCTGTTGTAACTGACACTCAACTGACACTGATCAAGAATCTGAATCTATACAGGAGGAAATTCCAGACCTCTATCCTTCATGTGCAGTTACTCGTTCTATGGCCAAAAAGGCTATTCAAGATGACACTGACCTGGACTTCAACCTGGCTGACACCTTCATTTGGCAGTCTTTTCATCAGGAACCTTCCAGTCCTTCCGAGATGTCTCGGAAATCTTCAGACTTGTCCTTGTCAGGTCATTCTAATGACATTCTGTCTCGGAAACAACTTATTCAGGAGCAACAACAAGCTCGTGATCTAGCACATCTTCTACCACAGGCTGTAAGTGAACAAGAGGCTCCTCAAGTTCCTGTCTGTTTTTACTACAAAAATGGTGTGCTTATGAGAAAGTGGCATCCACCTGATGCTTCTGGATGATCACCCATCAAATTGTTCATCCACAGTCTTATCGTCAAGAAACTCTTAGTCTGACCCATGACAATCCTATGTCAGGTCATTTGGGTATCAAGAAGACCCTTCAACGTGTCAGGAACCATTTCTTCTGGCCTTCCATGAGGTCCGATGTTCAGGAGTACTGCAAATCCTGTCATACTTGTCAAATGGTTGGGATGCCGAACCAGAATATTCCAAAGGCTCGACTTAAGCCCATTCCCGCTTTTGAAGAACCTTTCAGTCGAATCATCATTGACTGTGTTGGACCATTGCCAAAGACTAGATCTGGTTGTGAGTACCTGCTGACTATCATGTGTGCTTCCACCCGGTTTCCTGAGGCAATTCCACTTCATAACATCAAGGCGAAAACTATCATTAAGGCTCTTATCAAGTTTTTCTGCTTTGTTGGTCTTCCTAATTCTATTCAGTCTGATCAAGGGTCAAATTTCATGTCTGGCATATTTCAAAAAGTTATGCATGAGCTTTGTATTAAACAATACCGGTCATCAGCTTAAAGGTGCTTTGGAGACGTTCCATCAAACCCTGAAGAAAATAAGGACCTACTGCCTTGACACAGAGAAAGACTGGGATGAAGGTATCCATCTTCTTCTGTTTGCTGCCCGTGAAGCTGTTCAGGAGTCTCTTGGTTCAGTCCTTTTGAGCTTGTTTTTGGGTATACAGTCCGTGGACCTCTAAAGCTTCTGAAGGAAAAGTTGTAGGCCGAAGATGATGTCTCAATGAACTTGCTTCAGTATGTCTCTGACTTCTATAATCGTCTCTCTAAGGCTTGTGATTTTGCTAAGTCTAATCTCAAAGAAGCTCGGGGCAAAATGACAGCCAGATATGACCTTCATTCCCAAGATTGAAGTTTTAAGGCTGGTGACAAAGTCCTTGCGCTTTTGCCAGTTCCTGGAAACCCTCTAAGAGCCCGATATTTCGGCCCTTACACTGTGCTCAAAAAAGTCAGTGATCTAAATTATGTCGTTTTAACCCCTGGAAGGAGGAAACAAAAACAAATGTGTCACATCAACATGCTGAGGGAATACATTGACAGAGACACTCAGCAAAAGCCAGTCAATGCGGTAAATACAATTGAACTGGAAAATTCTGAAGATTGTGACTGCCCCTTGGAAAATTAACCTGGTCCAGCCAAACTTGAAAATTCAGACATTCTTCAAAATATTGACAGCAAGTTGTCCCACCTGGACCCTTTTCAACAACAACAGCTAAAGCAGCTGATATTTGAATATAGTCACATATTCCCTGACATTCCCTCAAGGACTCATATGGTTTACCATGATGTCATCCTACAAGATGTTGCCAAGCTGACTATAAACCTTGTTAAAAGTGACTTTTGTAAAGCTACAGTGGTTTATTTAGGTCACATTGTTGGACAGGGTCAAGTCAAACCAATTGATGTAGAAGCAAAATTTATCACTGAATTTCCTGAGCCTACAACTAAAAGACAACTAATGAGATTTCTAGGGATGGCTGGCTACTACAGAAAATTCTGTAAAAATTTCTCTCTCATTTCTGAACCTTTCTCAAATTTACTTAAGAAAAATGCAAAATTTGTTTGGGATGAAAAATGTCAAAATTCCTTTGACCAACTGAAAGCCATCCTCAAAAACTCACCAGTTCTCTTATCTCCTAATTTCAAAAAGGAGTTAAAGTTGGCTGTTGATGCCAGTGATATTGGTGCAGGCACAGTTTTACTGCAAGAAGACACTGATGGAGTAGATCATCCTGTTTGTTACTTTTCCAAAAAGTTTGATAAACATCAGAAAAACTATTCAACAATTGAAAAAGAATGTTTGGCAC
The DNA here is from genome assembly GCA_029692085.1 of Gymnothorax javanicus. Classification (NCBI taxonomy): domain Eukaryota; kingdom Metazoa; phylum Chordata; class Actinopteri; order Anguilliformes; family Muraenidae; genus Gymnothorax; species Gymnothorax javanicus. The sequence goes on along the minus strand of CM056193.1, from coordinate 122,226,856 downwards.
TTGTTTTGGCTTTACAACATTTTGAAGTCTATTTGACTTGTTCAGCTACTTCCATCAAGGTCTTCAGTGATCACAATCCCCTCACATTCTTGCATAAGATCAAAAACAAGAATCAAAGATTACTGAGATGGAGTTTACTTTTGCAAGAGTATGATTTAGATATTTCTCACATCAGGGGAAAAGATAATGTTATTCCAGATGCGCTTTCACGCATGTAATTTTATTTCTCTATTTTATTGTGGAAATTGCACTGGTTGTTAGGTATATGATTGTTATAATGACCGATTATACTGATTATAATGCCATGTTAATTTTAACAAAAGAAAGCTTTTAGCAAACCTTTCTTTTCTTAAAGAGGGGAGGTGTTATGTATGAGTATTTTATGTACAGCACTATATAACATTTATAAATGGAGATTTGTTGTGCTGCCTTACTGGTCAGCTACTTGTTTATTTTGTTTGTGATGAAATAGACTGGTGCTTTCTAGAAGTTTCTGGCATCTTCTTACCTGGAGAAGGCCAGATCACCTAGGAATCCTGTAGATCTTTCCAGAATGTTCCTAGTCTTTATAAATGCTGTGATTTTGGTCAGTTGGTTGGAGAGTTTTTGTTTTTGCATCAGAGTTACATAGTGGCATTAGAGTGTTATTTTAAGATTACACAGTGGATTATATATATAAATTTTTGGACTTAATCAGTGAAGAATAAATTTCTTTAAGTTGTCGTTGCTGGTTCTCTTTGTTGTGATTTTCAAGTCATAACAACAGGAAAATCACATTCTTCCAGTTCACACAGACAGCCAGTGGTCTGCAACTTCCAAAACACGGATGCAAATGGTAGTCAAGGGGTTAATTTTTTATGAGGAATGATTGTAATGGTTTCTGACTGGGGGATTTTTGTGAATGAAGGAAAGGCATTTTGTTTTGGAATTACCAAATCCTCATGCAGTTTACTGTGCCTGATTAGCAACAGTTGCTTAGACTGATTGGTAAAGGAATGTATTTTCGATTGCATTGTTGTACATTGATCACAACGTAATGATTTTCGTTATCACATAAGCCTGGCAGCCTAACCTGCTATGTAACTGTCCAGATGCACTCAGGAAACATCTACAGCAAAAATATTTGCTTTCACTAAGATTAACTTTGTAAACAGTTGAGTTAAATCCGTGCTAGAACTTCAATATTCTTGTTTCTATTCTATTTTTGTATTATATAGCTCTGCTTTGTATTGTTCTAACATAGCACCTTTTCAATGTATGTTGTGGAAGCTGTCTCTTGGACTTTAATAGGACATAAATGGTTGCATAAAAACTGCAACAAGGAGAAATGAATTCAGGCATTTCTTCTGGAAGCATGGAAATACAATCCCTTGTCTTTCGTTGAGTCTGAATTGCAGCCAACAGTGGCACAGTACTGCATATTCTCGATAAAGGGTATCGATAATTCGTCGATGGTGATAATAGCCTGTACAAATTTCCCGCACAAAACACTGGGAATACACTTGTGTGACGTCACTGACGGCAAATGCCGAGCAGTGCTGGGAAAATATGCATACGGTTACCAACGATCGGAAAAATGCAGATTTTGATTAATGAAATCAATATGTGGTGTCTTTAATGGGTCATTCCATGCCAAATCACCTAATTTTCAGGAAAGTCCCCAGGTGACCCTCTTAGATTTTGCTGAAACTCCATGAAAATGTTCATATATGCAAATAACGAACAAACAGAAAATTTCAGGCCAAAAGTCCAAGCCGTTTTTGAAATTATGGCTGTCCGAAGACCCCCCTCTTTTCGCCGTCGCATAAGGCCATGTCATGGATTTTTTTTTCATTTTCAAATGATCATATTTTTGGATTTGAAAAAGCTACAAAGCTGAAAATTGCTACCTGGGATAATTTGCACACAAGCTTTCAGAATCTGCAATCAAAAACAGTGTATCTTGCTTCCTTTTTGAAGATATGGGCACCTGAAAATGAAAGTTTTTTCTAGCGGAAATTATTTTTGCGATTTTAGGCTTACCTGGTGCGGAACCATTGATCTGTGGATACCCAAATTGCTGATACATAATCTCTACATACAGCTAAATAACTCCCTGCAAGCATAGACTTATAAAACAATCAGTAAAGGTATGGCTAGGGTCCAAAGTCGACTTTCAAAAAAATCTCAAAAATCACCCCTTTCGGGGGTCAGTTGACCTTGTGAACAGCTACTCAGGGTAATGAAATTTTCACCACAGAATTATATGTATCTGACCTTTATATGTACCAAATTTCATTGATGTGACTTAACTCCTTCATAGTTAGGCAGTGTTTCAAAGAAACCCACTAATTTGATCAAATTATGCTACTTTACGGTATATAACAACATCCTCGAGCTCTGGTAAATTGAAAATTACAATAATTTGTAAAAGCAAATTGAAGCAAACCTACTTGAAATACGTTTCTTGTGTATTTTGAATGGATCACTGCAATATTTCTGAGTATATTCATATCGAGAGATGTACATCTTCTCATGGTGAAAACACACTGTGCTGTCATCACGTAGCAGTACCCCACTTCTCCATTCCAATAGCTTCTTATCATCCTGTGACAAGTCAGAGGCTGCAAGCGTGTAACATTTCTGCCATATATTTTCTTATGGCATTCCTCCTCCAGTGCAATTCCAATACTGCATCCCGATCTTGATGCTTCAAATTCCATGTTTTAAATCTTGATTTTTACAGAGCTCACAAAATGTACACTTCATCTGCTGAACATTGCAGTTGAAATGAATTGTGAGGAGTGGATGTGAGCTGAGAAGTGAACACACTGTTCAATTATTCTGTAAACAATACGGCCACAACAGTGAGGTAATTGATCCAGCTATTTTAAATAAACAGTTGTGGTTTGGAGTTAAGTAGACTAGGATGAACCTAGATAAACAATGTTTTAACACCTAATTAGACGAGGTCACCTGGACTAGGATGAATCTTAATAAACAGTTTCCAACAGCTATGACCTCATGCAAATAATGTAAGTAGAGCCCACTGAAAATCAGTAAGTTGAATCCACTTAAATAAAAGCAGTTTTGTATTAGTAACATCAATGTACAATATGTACAATGTATGGCACTATGGAAAACTTTGTTTTAAAACAAGCCATATGATACTATTCCTGATGTACAAAGTCATGAATTTTACAACTTTCTAAGAATTATTATATATAAAAAGGTTATCAAAGATTACTTATTCTCATTTTTGCCCTTTGACATCTACGAAGACATTGTAATGTACAGCAAAATGGTGTAATTTGATCAAATTAGTGGGTTTCTTTGAAACACTGCCTAACTATGAAGGACTTAAGTCACATCAATGAAATTTGGTACATATAAAGGACAGATACATATAATTCTGTGGTGCAAATTTCATTACCCTGAGTAACTGTTCACAAGGTCAACCGACCCCCGAAAAGGGGTGATTTTTGAGATTTTTTGTGAAAGTCGACTTGGGACCCTAGCCATACCTTTACTGATTGTTTTATAAGTCTATGCTTGCAGGGAGTTATTTAGCTGTATGTAGAGATTATGTATCAGCAATTTGGGTATCCTCAGATCAATGGTTCGGGCACCAGGTAAGCCTAAAAATCGCAAAAATAATTTCCGCTAGAAAAAACTTTCATTTTCAGGTGCCCATATCTTCAAAAGGAAGCAAGATACACTGTTTTTGATTGCAGATTCTGAAAGCTTGTGTGCAAATTACCCCAGGTAGCAATTTTCAGCTTCGTAGCTTTTTCAAATCCAAAAATATGATCATTTGAAAATGAAAAAAATCCGCGATGCAGCGCGCAACGGCGAAAGAGGGGGGGTCTTCGGACAGCCGTAATTTCAAAATGGCTTGGACTTTTGGCCTGAAATTTTCTGTGTGTTCGTTATTTGCATATATGAACATTTTCATGGAGTTTCAGCAAAATCTAAGAGGGTCACCTGGGGACCATTAGGTGATTTGGCAATGACCCTAATGCATTATTTGACCCAAATTTAAATTTCTTAACTCAAATTTCCCGCAAAATGTGTGTATACAGTATCTCACAAAAGTCAGTACACCCCTCACATTTCGACAATTAATTGATTATATTTTTTCAAGGGACAACGTTACAGAAATGAAACTTGAAATATATTCTAGATTAGTCATTGTACAATATGTGTAGCAGTGTAGATTTACTGCACTGTCCAAATAACTTAAGTCATTTATCCCAAAATGGGTGGCAACAAAAGTGAGTACACACCCCAATTGGTAATGGTCAACCAAGCAATGAAACGTGTCTTATTCATCATGTTCATGCTTCTGTCTGTTCGACTGGGCCATATGACGTTGTGTAACGTGTTGAAGGTTTAAATTGTGGTGCTTTGGGTGCAGTGCTCTCATTCTGGTCACTGGATGGTCAACTTAGCACCTCATGGGAAAGAACTCTTTGAGAATCTGAAAAAGAGAAATGTTGCTCTCCACAAAGATGGTCTAAGCAACAAGATGATCTGTGAAACCATGAAAATGAGCTTCAGCACGGTGGCCAAGGTTATTCAGCGTTTTCCTAAGACGGGTTCTACTCAGAACAGGCCTCGTCAGGGTAGACCAAAGAGGTTGAGTCCACGTGCTCTGTGTCAGATGCACAAGTTGGCTTCAGACAACAGACACAGGAGTGCTGGCAACATTGCTAACGAGGTTTGCAGCAGTGGGAGAACAGCCTGTCAGTGCTCAGACCATACGCCATGCACTGCACCAAGTTTGTCTGCATGGCTGTCGGCCAAGACGGAAGCCTCTTCTTAAACTAGCTCACAAGAAAGCCCGAAAACAGTTTGCTGAAGACAACCAGTCCAAGAACATGAACCACTGGAACCATGTTCTGATGTCTGATGAGACCAAGATAAACTTGTTTGGCTCAGATAGTGTCCAGCATGTGTGGCGGCACCCTGGTGAGGAGTGCCAAGACAAGTGTGTACTGCCTACAGTCAAACATGGTGGTGGCAGCATTATGGTCTGGGGCTGCATGAGTGCTTCTGGTCCTGGGGAGCTGCGCTTCATTGATGGAATAATGGATTCCAATATGTACTGCGACATTCTGAAGCAGAACATGAAGCCCTCCCTTCGGAAAAGGCAGTTTTCCAACATGATAACAACCTGAAACACACCTCCAAGATGACAACTGCCTTCCTGAAGAAGCTGAAGGTGATGGCTTGGCCAAGTATGTCTCCAGACCTGAATCCCATTGAGCACCTGTGGGGCATCCTCAAGAGGAAGGTGGAGGAGCAGCAGGTGTCCAACATCCACCAGCTCTGTGATGTTGTCATGGAGGAGTGGAGGAGGATCCCAGCGACTACCTGTGCAGCTCTGGTGAATTCCATGCCTAGGAGAATCAAGGCAGTGCTGGACAGCAGTGGTCATCACACTAAATATTGACACTATGGACAGAATTTGGCATGTTAACGGTGAGGTGTACTCACTTTTGTTGCCACCCATTTTGGAAATAATTACTGTTTGTTCAGTTATTTGGACAGTGCAGTAAATCTACACTGTTATACATATCGTACAATGACTTCTCTAGAATATATTCAGGTTTCATTTCTGTAACGTTGCCCCTTGAAAAGATATAATAAGTTAATTGTTGAAATATGAGGGGTGTACTCACTTTTGTGAGATACTGTATTTGGTTATTTGTTGAATCCTCTAAATGAATGCACGGGGATTAGACATGGCAACATATTAAAAACCTAGGGCTAAATTCTATTTTCGCCATGTACAAATATAACCTATCAAAACAAAGTCACCGCCCCCAATCACAATATTTTCATGAGTAATTCATGCAGTGCTTTAAGTTATATAATATAGAACTGAAAAGGTAACAAGATACAGCTACTCATTCTCATGCTATTTAAGTCCCCTTCTTGTGAAGGGGGGAAGAGCATAAATATAATCGTATTGGAATAAAGTGCCGACTACTGAGCTGTGGTCTAAATGTTGATGAAAAGGGTGAGTTGCTGCAATAGCAGCATCTTTTCGCGACTGATATCAAGGCTTCAACTCACGGAGAAAAGTACTGTGACAAATATCCATCCATCCATCCATCATCTAAACGGCTTCTTCCTTACCAGGGTCATGGAGAGATGGAGCCTATCCCTGCTAACAATAGGCAAGAGGCACGGACATACCCTAGACAGCTCGCCAATCATCACAGGGGACACACACCATTCACACACACACATTCATACCTATGGATAATTTGGTCTCCACTTAGCCTGAAATGCATGTCTGCATGTGGGAGGAAACTGAAGTACCCGGAGGCAGCCCACGTGAACGCAGGAGAACATGCAAACTCTATAAAGAAAGGTCCCAGGCTGGATTCCTACCCATGTCCTTCTTGCTGCGAGACTGTGACAAATATGCCTTCGGAGATTGAAAGAACTGCAAATTGTTCACCAATAAGCAGCGGCCTTGGCCAGTTAATAGCGATGAGCACGTCAGTGTTATTGCAGGCTGTAGGGCCTGCTGATTTTACTGCGCTCCCTTGCGGTCGATCCGTCGACTGCAGTAAAGGGAAAAATTCAGTCTGTGATCCAAAATGACCAGTCATTTTTTAATAAATATTTACGTTAGGGAAGTGCGCTGCTAAGCAGCAATTTAGATGTTTTGGGGTGCCCAAAGTGTCAAAAGCGACATGGAATCAACCATGGTCTTATTCAGTGTGCATAATTTGTTATGCTATCCACAATTCCACATCTCAATCTACTCTGCTCTCCATGCAAACTAACGATGAGACTCATTGTGTTGCTGAAGTGTCATTTAGCTTTATGAAGCTTTATATTATCCCCTTGGCATATAATGCGGCGGCATATAGTCATCACTATATCTGTCCGTCCATACATCCTTCCCTCTGTACTCATTCCGAAGCAGAACTCAAATACCATTCAATACTTTTTAACGAAACTTGCTGTGCGTATTAATCAGGTCCTAGACTGATGCCTTTAGATATTTTGGGATTTCTGAGATGAGATTGCGGGGGCGAGGGGATACATCATCTTCTGATGACTCTCGTATTAAAAGTCTTACCTTTTTGGCTCACTTGGTCCAATGGACCAAAGGGAGCTTATGTGATCATGCGGTAGCGTTGGCATCAGCATCTGCGTTAACTTTGATCTTCTTCAGCCAAACCAACGTGAAAGGGATCAATGTGAAATTTGGTGGGGAGGTACATATGGATGTACAGATTAAAAATTGTTTGATTGGTGTATAGGGGGCGCTGTAGCAAACAAATGATCATAACTCCTAAACCATTAGTCCGATGAACTTTAAATTTTGCATGCTTCATGTTGGTCAGAGTTGCTATGAAAATCTATAGAACGAAGTGATAAACAAATGGTGCCAGGCACAACAAACCCCACCCCTCGCACATACTTTGAACTACTTTTCCAAAATTCAACAGGCATCTATTCTGGGTCAGTGGCAATCCCTAAACCGAATTTGGGATAAATCTGGCCATTAGTTTTGCTACTTAAGTGTTAACAAACAAACGCACAAACAAACACAGAAACAAACCGAACCAAAAACAATACCCCTTGCCCTCACCCTTCGGGTGGGGCGGGGTAATAAATGAAACAACATGGCCAACATCAGCCAATCAAATTTCAGTAGCCCTTACACTCGCTGTAGCTGTCACCTGTCATCATGAAACTATATTCTCACTAAAGATATGGAGAAGTCATTTTCATTAAAATTACTTTGATTGGCCATATGGCGGCGCTAAAGAGAGGCATAATGTCTTGCGCAATAACTTCCAAACCATAGGTTGTAGAAACAAAAATCTGTTTTGTCATATTCTGTGGGTCAAGACGCATCAGTTCATATAAGCCGCACCATTTTTTGTATTTGCATACTTTTCGCTGTTTGAATTGTTTGTGAAACCTTTCATTTTTTTTTTTCTCCAAGACAGAGATCAATTTACACAAAATTTAAGGGCAGGGCCTATATTGATATAAAGAGCTGTAACTTCTTAGTACAATGCCCAATCATTACCAAACATAAGATCACACATCTGCAGGCCATGCAACTTCATCACACTGAATTTGGTTTAAATCCGTTCATGGGTGGTGCTATTGCAAACAAATGGTCATAATTCATAAACCAACTGTGCGAGCAACTTTAAGTTTTACATGCTTCATAATGGTGAAGGTTGCCATGAAAACCTATGAAAACAAAGTGATTGTTGAAACAAGATGGCTGACTTGGTCACTGGGGAGGTCCACGTGGTATTGGTGGCTCCTGTTAAGTGCTTGGTGCTGGCTTTTTGTGTAAGGTGAACCAGAAGCCAATTAGTCATGCGGCCCGCTGCAAGTGGACGGCGTCTGAGATACAATAAATGCGTAGAGGGTCAATGGTTTCTCAAATGCATGATAGTGGTTAGTTGCTTCAGGGTTGTAACTCTTAAGTGTAAATTGGAACCATTGACACAGGTCAGGATTAACCAGTATGCTGTTGATTTATCAACCTCCCTTTTAGTGTATTTTTCTAGGGATCATTTCTCTCCCTTACACTGAATCCAGGGCCACTCAAGCCTTGTCCCTCATTGTGTGGCCACTGGCTGCTGCTGTCCTCTTGTCCTGATCCAGTGCAAGCCCATCCTCACCTCGCCACTTCCTGAAGCTGCAGATGCCATTGTTTAGATTTTTTAAAGAGTTTTATTTCTCTGTAATCGAACTTTTATTAATAAGCTTGCCAGTGGAAGATGGGCATCCCCACTATAGCCCGGTTCTTTCTGAGATTTCTTCCCATGGGAAGTTTTCTCTCACCTGTTTGCCGATTTTCTCCCTAATGAGTGTCTTTCACCTCATTTGCTGTTTTGAGGATTAGGCTCGGCATTGCCCTCCATCACTCTGTAAAGTGTCTTTGTGAACGTCCTTCTGTGAAAACTATTTTACAAATAAAATTGAATTGAATATTGTTGTACATAATTTCATACTGAATAAACTCCAAGTAGCCTAAGCTTGCGTATGTATGTATGCACGTGTGTGCACTTTAGGACAAATGAACCCCTTTGCGCAGATATAGACGCCAGCATCCGTAAATTCCAAAATTTAATTCCAAAATAATTCTGTAATTGAATTTCCAAATGTCTTGCTTCTCTGAAATAATTTTCAATAGTCTCTGTGACGCAAATACTGAGTTATAAAGCCTAAATAGGCTCATACATTACAGGAAAAAATTGGCATTATTTGTATTCTATGCAAAGGGGTAAATAGACTGGTTATGATTATTGCTTTTTTTTAGAAAAGAAAAATGTGGGCTATTATCATAATAATCTCAGTCAACATTTCTTTTTAACATTTTATCAAACAAATATCACCAAAGTGGTCAAGGCCAACAAAAATTCCAGTAAATTATAGCTTCATCACACTTTTATTGAGCGAAATATTCAAACCCAGGACGCCATGGCCACAGCATTACATCAAATGGAAAATTACGTCATTTTATACGTGTTCCTCTGGAATTCTGCAGGACATATATGGGGTCATTGGAAAGGCTGGGCTCTCCAAGAGAATTTTAAATAGGCCTGAAGTTCCACAGGTGTGAATCCAGCTGCATGTGACAGAACTATATTTGGGTCCATAGGTTTTATGGGGGTTAAAGGTGCTGTCGGTAGCTTTAGTCGAAATACATTTTTACCTCCGCCAAGGAGGTTGTGTTTTTGCCAAGGTTTGTCTGTCTGTCTGTCAGTTTGTTTACAAGACAACACAAAAAGTAATGAACAGATATCTCTGAAATTTTGTGGGTGGGTTGCTATTACATCAGGGATGGACCCTATTGATTTTTTTTTTAATCAAGATCTTTTTACTGAAGTTTTCTTTCATAGTTTAACAGAGGTGCAATGCGGATTGATCATTACAGAGATATGAAGTAAACATGGATATATACTCAGCTCCATTAAAAACGCACCAGTGAGGTATGTACTGTATTTTTGGCAAGTTGAAGAATCGATTGATTTTTATTGCTTTTCCAGTGAGGCACGAGAGGAAATAAAGAAAAGCGCGTGGTATTGTAATCCTGACGCGCACCAGGTGCACGCGCCGACTGAGTTTTCTGTAGGGCCCGTGTGCACGCATGTGTTGCTCACATAGACGGCGTCAAACGGTACTCGAGCTCACCCTCAATCGTCTCGGACCCCTCATCTCACGATCAGTTTTGGTTGCTGTCCGGAATATGTCACGTTCAGGCTGTAACCAGATGTGGCGCTCTTGAGCTGCCATCGTCACTCGTGGCTGCCCTAAGTGGGGTCGGTCAGTGACAGTGCCTGTGTTCCATTCTTGGATAGACAGCCGACTGATTGTTGAACGGTGACAGTGCAAATGACGCACCACCTCTTGGCGGCTGAGATCTGCCCATAACATGCCAAAGGGTCTTTTTCTCTCTCCTGTGTCACAAGCCGTTCCATTTTCTTGATTCAGTAGCATTTTTTCGATAAAAATCAATCGATTCTTCAATTTGCTGCAACTACAGTACATACCTCGCCGGTGCGTTTTTAATGGCGCTGAGTATATATTACTTGGGGCTGGCACCAGTGCATCAGAGAAAAAAAAAAAGAAAAATAAATAAATATAAAGTAAAATAAAATACAACAATAATTGCAAAAAAAAAGTACATACAAAACAATCCCTCCCCAGTCACTGCCAGTACGCTAGACACAATGCAAGATCACTGTCACACCAAAAACCTGCGCTGAGAGTGAGTAAAAAGTGTGCAGCATAACTGACTGATCCCAAGCCCCGCCTATTTTCGGCTGCGTCACAATGGGGCAAGCAGGGGTCTGACCGAACCTTGGACAACTTTCACCTCAGGCAGCCGTCTCACACAAACAAACCAGGCACTTTGGGTTTCTGACGATGGTAAAACGATGTGTGCGGGGGACATGTAACAGTGACACTCGATATGCCGACTGTGTTAAAGATGTTATTCATTCCATTTCTAAAACCATAATAAGCTTCTTAATGTATTCTTAAACTAATTAAAAAAAGATCTGAAACAGTTGTGAAATTGGTGTCTCTTTCATTGGTGATAAATCTCCCAAGATAATTACAATTTACGACAAGAATATTACAGAAGGCACTTTTATCAAACAAAGCTACGCAGTTGTATTCTCATGCCTTTTGCAGCAATACTCATTTGAAGGGCTGTAATAAAACGTTTCATGCTAGCTAGCTAATTAGCCGTCCCATTGACTTGAATAGACCGCTGACCAACAACGCACGCTAGCGATTGATAACGGTCACCAGTGAGCTACCTTGGTACCCTTACCGTTGCGGGGACTGCATTAACTGAGCAGTTAATAAAATTAACAAGGTGGCTAACAAGCTAGCTACTCGTAACTGACATTCAACGACAATATTTCTTACCTGCATAATATTTAAAGGGGACCTATTATGCTGATCCTTCTTTCAATACATATTAGTAATGTTATAATGTTGGTTGTCCATGTTCAACCTCTGAAAAGTTTCTGAACATAAGATACAGGGGTTTTGCCGTAATCCAAGAACGTGATTTCGTGAGCGTGATTTCCTCTCTAAACAGCTCCCCCCGAGATCTTCACGAGATCTGGGCAAAACCTGATGTCAGGTTGTGCCGTCCAATTAGTACAGACCCAGCCAGAGCCAACCACTGCGCTGGACCTGCCCACACTGGAAACTATTCTAGCAGGCACTAACAACGGCAGATCATACTATGGCTGTGTCCGAAATTCCATACTAACAGACTATAGAGTACGGGAAAACGTCATGCGAGACTTCTTAGTTTTTCCGAAACCGTCGTATGAAACCAGTAGTATGTGATATGGATACTATTTTCGAAGAAAATTTACAGTATGCAAACACTGGACACTACGCCGGCATATACATCCCATCATGCAATGCGGTGATGACCACGTCTATTACAGGGTGTCAGTCTGCTCCACCCCGTGGTTAAAATATGACAATTACTGGAGTGTTCGCTTTTACTGCAGGGTTGAAAACTTTGCGACGCAATGTAAAATATGAAACTAACAAATAAACTGAAGAGTTATTAAGGTGACAAAGGCGTTGAGATCGCTATCCTCCATTTTCCGTTATGGTCGATGTTGTTGCACGTTGGTGGACAGAGGACGCTAATCATACGGTCTGATTCCGCCTCTGTCACCTCAATAACTCTTCAGTTTATGTGTAAGTCTAAAGATTTAACATTGCGTTGCAGTTTTTTTTTTGTTTTTTTTTTTTTTACTTAGGTCAGACGTCATGATTCTTGCAAATCAAATGCTTGGCCACAGCATTGTATGAGACGTTAGCTGTAAAAGCACTGTCGAGGTCGCAAGGTTAGCAAAGGAGCTAATGTTTTCCAACGTAAATTAACCGTTAACATTAGAAATGTTATGCGAGTGTGAAGGGATAGCCAAAGAAGAAATTGTTAGTTTCCTCTGGTAATTGTGGAGATGATTTATCTTGTTTGCTGATGAGGCTGAAGTTAACGTGGATTACCAAGGTTACGCCTCTCCAAAAGGGGAACTGCAAAGCCGCCATATTGGATTTTTATGCGCGCAATGCATTATAGGAACTGTATGTCAGCGAGTGACTGACAGATACGCTTCAATACGAAAGAAAGCCTCGGTCATTACTTGTTGCGAGCTTGGATGCTACAACCGTCAGGTCAGGGATCGACATTTCAGGTTCTACGTTTTTCCCCAAAGGCGCTAAGCTTAGAAATAAGTGGATAAACAATTCCGGTCGGGCTAGAAATAACAGAGAATTCAGCAAGTTCAAGCCCACTTCAGCACTCCGAGTCTGCAGCAGCCGTTTTGAGGCTGGAGGAAAACGTATGGTAAACACATCGACAATTTTTCCAGTCAAACCCAGTTCTTAAAAACTACCAAGGCGAAAAATCCTTAGAGAAGAATGCCCAACAACAGCCTCATATGTCCCCGATTCACACAGTAAGTAAAAGCGTTGTTTTACAATGTCAGTGCTGCTATCCATGCGAACACAATGAGTTGACCGTAGCGGTGCAGGGCAATCACTGACAGTGCATATACGACTTTTGGCGTTTCAATTTTATGAAATTATGTACGTTGTGGTGAAACTACCTATAGAAAGCATTTTCCGAGGATATAACTTCATGAATGGATAATACGACAGCCGCTCTTGAGCTTTTTCACCCACCGTCATCGCAAGGGCTTTTCAAAACTTCACATCGTATAAGAAAACACTGACTGGGTAAACCATACATCGTTTTACACAGAATGAAATACCCTTTTACGTCCGCCTGAATATGTGTTGTCTAATCGGGAATATCAACCGTGACAATGACTTGGGAGGGGAAAGGGAAAATGTGCTGACGCGAATCGATAAATAACTCAATAGATCCAAATTATGTCAAATAATATTGTTCGGAGTTATATCCCCAAGGATCTGAGCGAAAGAGCTCCATATCCAACCTCTATGTGTCTCGGCTTTTTATTTGCCATAACGATTTTAATAGTGTACACAAATGTATTTTGGGGGGGTATGTTCAATATCGCAAATGCATATGCAGAGCATGTCCTAGCAACCCGGTGTGTCATCAATAACAGGGCTGCCTCCGTTACTTGTTATTACCACGGAGCTACCTTACCTCTGTACCAGGTCCTCCTTCTTTCCACTTAAATTTGCGTTTCGACGTTACAGTAATCTCTTCAATTCTGTGACAATGGCTGCTTCGAAGGGCGAGCGAAAACCACGCCAGGTACATCTTCTGGGCTCAAAATAAGCCGAGAATCATCGGGTTCTGCAATGGTTGTATTTACCGAAGCCATGATAGAGACATACAACTCTTCCCATTATGCACTGCGCGTACTTCACTTCCGTGTGTGCGCAGTGAGACTTGCAGTTCCCCTATTGGCAAGAACGCTTTCAGGAAGTGACAGTTAAGTGTGTCGGAAAGAAAAACCATACTCCTGTTTCATGGGTGGCGCTAGGGTGGTGCTGGCTGGGGCTACAGCACTAGCAGAGATTTCAATAGCACCACCGTTGCACCATCAAGAAAATTACTGAAATTACTGAAAGTAAAATACTTTTACTTTCTGCCGGCTGCCGGACATGGAGTATTTTGCATTTCGCTTCCTACAGCCTTGATCGTGCATGCAATATTTAATTCACAATGTCAATGGTCATGGAATTGATTTGCTCACTGACTACAAGCACTATTTTATCTCTGGTGTGGAAATAAAGCGTGAATCTGTTCGATCCATCTGACTAATTTTCAAAAGAGAGACCGAATAAAGACTGTTGTCTATCTTCAATGGAAGAAAACAGACGAATAAAAAGACCAAGAAAAGTCGATAGCTATCAATTTGCATTTTGTGAAGGTCGAACACAAACATGGACAAGTTTGTACGTCTAATAATTGCTGGAATACTCGAAAAATTAGAACTTTTATGACTTACGGACACGGAGTATTCCAGGATCTCTGTCCGACAGTCGCTAAATTCATCATAAATGCACCAAGTTCCGCGCCAATGTCGACTCACTTTATTAAGCAAGAGCTTAAACAGAAACATTAATTGAAATTCTCGGTACTCATCTTGAAGAACTGAGCCCTCTTATCAAAACATTCAGTAGATTTGAAGAATTAAAAACAGTAATCGACTGTCGGACACGGAGGTATATTAAAACCCTGTCCGACTTTCGGACACGTAGACACTGCGTTCATTTTAATGAAGAAGTTCGTTGTATCAATTTAGCGGCCAGGTGCTTCACTTTAGGTAATGAGTAAATATGACATCATCAGCAATCTAGTGATCTAAATGTATGCTATTAAGCCTAGCTATTGGTTTTGCTTATGGACCTCCAAAGAGTGACTCTTGGTTTTTGTTTAAATTGTGGTTTTCTTTATGGCCGATGATATTCGCACTTATACGTGTGGCCCATGCTGAAATTTCTCCTTGACCACAGCTTAAAAAAGAAGTTTGGCCAAGAAAAACATTTTGGCTGCGGACACACTAAGTGTGGGCAATGGAGCAATGTGCATCTTGGCCACACTTATAAGTGCGTCTAACGCGAATTTCGATCAATTTTTGTGCTTGGACGCACTTAAATAACTTTGTTTTTTGCATGCGATTTGTCCTACAACTCCAACAAAGCCTCGCATCTGCGGTTTTCCTTATTTGACTTTTGGTGTCAATTCTGTCAATTCAATATGAGTGGTAGACATTGTTTTTCAGTTGAAAAGCACGCATTTAATGCTGACTGCTGGATTGGTGTGATTGATTTTGTGCATTCTGGCTTGGATGCTTTGTTAGTTTATTTTTTATGCTCTTGTGTCGCCGGGGTGTCTCCCATGTTGCTGTATCGTTTGTATATTAAATACAAAATCACTTTAGTTTTGTGAATCAATAGAGGCATTGGTGAAAACATATCTGAAACTACTCTTGAATGGCGCGCATCTGGCTTTCGCGCAAATGCAGACTACCACACGATACATTCATCAGCCCCATCACTGAATGATTCAGCCCCACTATAGCACCAGCAAGAAAAAATCTCTGGCGCTTTCCACTGTCCTGTTTATATACACAAAAGTAAATTGAAGATAGTACATATGTTTGGTATGAAGTGCGTAGTGTCCGATTTCGGACACAGCTTATGCCTTAGTAGCGTCGACACTTTTGGAAATACAAAAGAAGAACCGCAGATCATTTGAGGTGCAGTTTTGTCAGTATCTCTCCCAAAGCTGCTTGTCCGTTTACTTCTGGACGCGAAGAAAAACAACTATTTCTCTTCCAAAAGACGATGCCACCAGAAATCAGTGGGTAGCTTTTTTTGTTTGCTAGCAACAAACAGCCACGGCCAAAGGGAACGTTAGCTGATTGTGCTCAGCATTTCACCAAAGACAGCTTTGTTAATAAAGGATAATTCAACACAGGATAAGCGTTTCAGCTGCTTCTCAACCCTGAAGCAGCTGCATCGATCAAGCGCTTGGAGCCACAAGCTGTAAGTAACGATATAACAGCAAATAATGTAAGTGAAGCTAACGTGTTACGGGTGGCTACTGGCTAGCGGGACCGCTAACGATAGTTAGCACTAAACTGGCCTCAAGCGCAGGCTTTCTAAGATATCTGAAGATATAGCCTGGATCTGTCGCGACTGTCTGTGACCCACAGACACAGAAGCTGCAAGTTGCTTTTACTGCATAAGCCAACCTGACGTGATAGCCAGTTGATTGTGGCTGTAGCACTGCGGCTAACGTAGCCAAGTTATTGTTACTAATTTTTGTGTCCCAAATATGCAAGAGTGATATCAGGGGAAATTCTACAGAAGGTGTGTGAACATAAACCTCATTTGAAGCTAACTTTTTATACTTGTTTGTAATTTGGATGCTTGGTACAACTGTCCACGGTAACGGAACTTGCTGTCTGTAAAACCTGTATTGCAAGGGTTTGTCTCTGTGGTTATGACCACTCGGTTACCAGCTACTGCATGTTAGTTCGCGTGCCGTGCTAATTAAAAATTCTCCTGGTTAACTTATATGCAGTAATTCTGAACGGTATGCTTGTGTTACTTCGGTGAGCATCAATGTGGCAGTTTCATAACCTTGCCCAATTGTAGCCACTACGGTTGAAGCTAACCGGAGAGGTGCTGCATGTGTCCGCAAAGTTGGGCTGAAAAGCACAGTTAGACCAGATGTTGGTTTTGCAGAGCTTGGGATACGTGTTTGCGTTTGTTTACGGCTGCTTGTGATCGCTTCACTTATCCATGACCGGGATCAGCCGGATGCTTCACAAATGTCTGGGCAAGCTCTCTGGTGCTACCGAGAAAGCAATGCGAAATGCAGAAGCTCTACCGTGTCTGGTATAACAAATGATTTCTCTGCACTACCGTGACATAGGCCTAATTTCATCCCCCTTTAGAAGTTGTTGTGGCTAAAAAAAAGCCGAAAAAGGCAGAGATTAAATAGGAAATTCTTTCCTGTAGAAGTGATCGATTCGCTAGCTCCACATAAGCAACTTGTCCGCGCTAACGGAACTTACAGTCTGTAAAACCTGTATTATGTTCATAATATAACCGAGCTCTCTCTAGCTGTCGCGTACTATCCATAAAGCTGCTTTCACATCAGATGCGAAACAAATTTTTCGCGGGACAGATTAGCCTACATTGAAAGTCAATGCAAAGACGCGAATACGTTATGGGCGCGTTAAGCAGCTTTCACACCGGACACGAAACAAATTTTTCGCGCGGCAGGTTACATTCAAAGTCAATGCAAAGAGGCGAATACACGCGTTATGGGCGCGTTAAGCAGCTTTCACACCCGACGCAAAACTAATTTTTCGCGCAACAGATTACATTCAAAGTCAATGCAAAGACGCGAAAACAGGCACGTCAAGCCGCTTTCACACCGGACGCGAAACGAATTTTTCGAGCGACAGATTACATTCAAAGTCATGACCGCTTATCAGCTACTGCATGTTAGTTCCTGTGCTCTGCTAATTAAAAATGCTCCTGGTTAACTTATATGCAGCGATTCTGATCAGTATGCTTGTGTTACTTCGGTAAGCATCAATGTGGCAGTTTCATCATAACGTTGCCTGATTGTAGCCGCTGCAGTTGAAGCTAACCGGAGAGGTGCAGTTAGACCAGACGTAGGTTTTGCAAAGCTTGGGGTGCGTTTTTGGGTACTTGTGAAACGATCGCTTTACTTATCCATGACCGGCGTCAGCCTGATACTTCTCCAATGTCTGGGCAAGCTCTCTGATGCTACCGGTGAAAGCAATAGGGAAAAGCACAGGCTATAACGTGTCTGGTATCACAAACGATTTCTCTGCATTGCTGTCGATTAAATATTAAAATCAGCGACTGAATACTAAATTCTTTCCTGTAAAAGTGATCGATTCGCTTGCTCCACATAAGCAACGGTTCACGCAAACGGAACTTACGGTCTGTAAAACCTGTATTATGCTCATAACATAACCGGAGCTCTAGCTAGCTCTCGCACACTATTCATAACTTCGCCCATTCTCCGCGAGAAACGCTTGTCATTCCGATGCAATACGTAAACCATTACCACGGGCAATTTCCGAAAAGGCCGTTTAGCCTGGAGCTTTCGCCCCTCCGTCATATACCAGCGCAGGAGCTGTTAGTTTCTCCACACTAACGACACACCACAGTTATGCACACGAACCAGCAGGTCTTTACAATACACACCGAAGCAGTCCATAAGCTGTTGGTCCACTTTTAGCTGCTCCTCACTGTCCATGTTTCCCTCTAAACTCAGACCCACCGGACTTCTACGGTCTCCGATCTACACGTGGGTATGTCTACCCGTTCTACAAATGTGTCTATATGGGGTGGATTCTAGCTTTCCCTGCATCCTAGCTATAAAGTAGAAAAACTGCTGTACTCACCACTGTCGCTGTAGCAAACTGTAGCCGATAGCAAATTTCAGCTTGAGCTGCCAGATTTTCACACTGCGTCCTCCACTTTCGCCGCTGCGTTTGTTAGAACAAGTTCATTTCATTAGATCTATATTCAAGTATGAGGTTAGATTGCGGAATTTGCCCGCCGCTTGCGTATCAGATTGCAGACGTGTCTCGCGTTTCACTCTGGCGAGCCAGACCCGGAAAACTGCGTTCTGCAGCCTCGTCCCGCCCAACTCCGCCCTTCACAGAGCTGGCTAGTCAGAAGAAAGTGGGTACATGGGGAGTGGGGGCCATAGCGGAAGAGCCACCCCAATGAGGCGTTTCAGGCAGAGACTACAATGGACTACAAATGGGGTTTTTTGCGGATGGCAGTATAGCTAAATAAGGGCCCTGTTTGGGCTTTGAACGATCAGGAGTACTCTAAGGGAGTCCAAGATCAAAATATAATCTTGGAAATATAGCATCCGAGGCCCCCTTTAAAGCAGTGGTCAAGTCGCTTTGTCTGTATATACAGAGTTCAAAAAGACAAGGATGGGAGAAAGGCTTGGATGTTAGCAAGAAATCAGGAGAAAAAAGTTCTCTCTGTCCCCTCGATCCGTGCTGTGCAGTGATCATTTTTGAGAGCAGTGTTTTAACGGGACGGGCAAAGATGAAGCTGCGGAGAGGAGTAGCCAGAGTTAACTAGCGCTTCCTTTTAACAACGTTGGCATAAGCCATATGATTCAATATAAACAATTCAGTTGACGGCAAATATACTCAACCAGGGTACAATGAAGTGAGGAAACCAGAGTGTAATTTGATAACGTACACGGACATTCATCGACATTTCTTATAACAGGGATAACTTCCAAGCAATGATCTTATCAGAGGGTCATTAAAAGCCTCAGTTATGTTAACTTTTCTGCTCGCACTTAAACGTTGACACCGAGTCACATTTTGATCTTCCCATTAGTAAGTGTGCCGCTTTCCATCCTGCAAAAAGCACATATTTAGGGTGACAAAATGTCGATGCCAAAATAAAACCAATTCGCGTGCTAGACATCAGTGAAGTGAACCGGCGCCGCTATGCTCGTTATTTACAACTCAGGCAAGGCTGAAGTTTCCTGGTTAGTTGTCCGACCTAGCAACAGTAACAATGGGAGGCGGGGCTTGGGATCGGTCAATTAGGCTGCAGCTAAGGGCCAAGCCTTCATAGAGTACTAAAGTGATGACATCACGCTGGTGTCGGAAGTAAAATTTCCCATTCATTTTACCCATAGACTGTTTTTTCAGTTCACTTTTGGATCACTTCCCATTGTTTTCAAGCCTCCATCTTTTTCGAGATTTTGCATTATATCTCCGACTAAACACAAATATAATTTTTCTTGACCGGAATCAGCTATATTTCAAATCATTTTAATTTTTCGCCGCCATGCTAATCCTCTTTGTAGTCTAAAAACTACAGGTCCCATGATCCTCTTGATTCCCGGGCTGAATGAGTTTAGGACGCGTTTTATACAGTCAATGGTTAGAAGTCACCTGTCTCAAATTTCCAGCACTTCGCTATAGCCGTTTGCTTGCTTATTTAGTTAGCCATTCTATGTTCTACTTGGTTACGCTTTCCTTGCTAGATATCAAGTTTTACAATTAGCGTCAATTTACTTAAATAGCCAGGCATCTTTGGCCAACGTTTGTTTGCTTAAAAACTCGGTAGTCAGCGAACAAGCTTATCAGCCTTGTCAAACCATAACTGACAGGGAACTCGCTGTCAGCAGGCTAACTTAGCCAGGGAGCTAGTTTACCGACTTCGGTAGTTGTCGAACTTTATATTTGGCGCATTTAGTTAAATGCCAGCTTGTGAAATGCTTGCAGCTCAACGCTAGCTAAGTAGCCAAATAATGGCTCTTCACTGCTTTTATTCACTTAGCTAGCTAGCTAAGCTAGTGATATTTATTGAATAATCATACTAGCTAGCTTGCTAAATAACAGTAAGTGATGGTACCATTTACTGTTTCTATCGGTTTAGCTATGTGCACAAGATGTAATATGCTCACTAGCTGGCTAGCTCGGCGGTTTGCTAGCGTAGCTTAATGCTAGCTAGCTAAATGACCAAATAACTATTCATTGTGATCGTTTCATTTCTAGGTATGTAGCTAGCTAATCATAGCCCGCTATGTGGGAATGGGTGCACGGACATACAGCAATGTAGAGCACTGATGGGCTACCATCGTGGTACGTTATGAACGTTGGCTGAAACTGCGGTACCTCATTGGCTTGGAACAAATCACGGGGTACTCGCCCACTTGTGCAGCGGATATGTAGTTCGGAGAAGTGGACTACAAACTGGACTACAAATGCAAAAGCATATAATTTTTGGCAATAAACTACAAATTTGATGTGATCATTTGAATCTGTATACCCTGTAGGCTAATCTCGGAGCGAGGCGGCTCTTAGAATTAATAAGAGTTCGAGCAATGCCAGAAAGTGTCCAAACCCCATTATAAATTCCCATAGGGATTTTACTTCCGACACCAGAAACTAAGTAGCGGTGACGTCATCACTTCAGTACTCTATAGAGTCTGAAATGCTTCTAGGAGAGGACCCCACGCTCTCAGAAATTTCCCAATTGATTGCTCAAGTGAATTTCTAATTTTGCATTAGTGCATATGGTGTGGGACACTTGCATGCTTTAAAAAGCACCATGAATGCTGAAAGGTAAATAAAGGTTTTAGAGAACATATGCGCCCCTCCAAACGACATCTATTCCAGGGAAGGCCTTGTGTATTTCAGCAGGACAATGCAAAACCACATACTACAGCTATTACAACAGCATGGCTTCATAGTAGAAGAGTCCGTGTGTTGAACTGACCTGCCTGCAGTCCTGATCTTTCACCGATTGAGAACATTTGGCGCATAATTAAACGAAAAGTCCGTCTAAGGAGACCCGAACCTCTCCAGCAGCTGGAAGCCTGAATTAAACAAGAGTGAGATCAAATTCCAATGGCTAAACTCAAGAAACTTGTCCCCTCAATGCCCAGACGCCTCCACTCTGTGTTAAAAAGAGGAGGGGATGCTACACCATGGTAAACAGGCCCCTATCCCAACTTTTTTGAGACCTGTAGCAGCCATCAAATTTGAAATGAGCTCATTCTGTGGATAAAATTGTAAAATTTCTCAGTTTCAACATTTGCTATGTTATCTCTGTTCTATTGTGAATAAAATACTGGCTGGTGTGATTTGAAAGTCATTGCGTTTTGATTTTATTCACAATTTACACTTTGTCCCAACAATTTCGGAATTGGGGTTGTATGTATTGTTTCCATAACCATAAACAGCCATCTTTTTTATAATCATCATCAATGATGGAATTTTAGTGTTTATCCAATACATTACCAAGATGTTAGAACTCAAAGGCAAGTTTTCTTTTACTTGACCGAAGGTACTTTCACACAACAAAAGCATAGCAAAGGAAAATACAAATGGACATCCTGATCTTGACTAACATCTCAGTCCTGCCTGTCATAGTGACTCCCTCCCACAACATATTCTGACCCCTTCCCATACCGATCATGTGGAATCATAGCAGCTTGCTGATGATGTTCACCTGTGACGCCAAACACAACGACGACAGTCGTGAACCGTGACTCATTGCTGAACATTACACGTGACCATTGGGCATTGATGCTGTTGACATCACTGTCTCCTTGTCTGCTGATGGCGATCTGAGAGGGGTAACGGAATGTATGGCTGCCTGGCTCGCAGGTTGGCAGCATGCAGACAGTTTTGTATGATGTGAATTGAGATGAGGTTTCCTGTAGCCTGTAGATGCCCTTGTTGCAGCTGTGTTGCATTCAATCACCTGTCACGCACGGCTCTATTGATGATCTGGTGGTCATCTCGCCTGGTTGTGCATCTTGGACATCCTCTGTCCTGGACACTACCGGTGCCAACATAGCGTACCCACAATCGGCTCATGACCGACTTCGAGACATGCAGTTGTCTGGCTGTGTAAACCTGGGTTCTTCCAGCCTGGAGCATCCCTATGGCCCACAATCTTTCTTCTTTCCGGAGTCTTCTCATCATCAGAAGTGGTGAAATGATGGATGAGTGTGGTTCTAGGGATGCATTTATCCCCATATGTGCACAAAAAGCATGCGCATGACAGCATTTGCACCTTTAAGGCATGATGTTACTTTTCACATTCACCCCCAGGTGCGTTTGGGCGCCCTGTTCCTGTAAATTTTGAAACCTAGTAGTTTACGGGATACGTATTGAAATGTGCCAATGGCTAACCGCAAACATACTCAAAAATCTCATAAAATAGAGAAATGGATTAATAATAATCTCCATTATTAATAACAAACACAAACTTTGTCCCATACGACACACTTTGACTTTTCATAATTGGACATTTCTGTACTGTAGACCAAAATCTTTTTTTTTTCAGTCCAATAATAATATTAGATCCAAGTGCATCTAATACACCGATCAGCGAAAAAACGAAAAAATCCTGCCTAATATAATGACATTCCCCCTTGTGCTCCTGAAACAGCTCCATGAAGCTGATGTCACTTGGTTCCTTTAAATTCACAGCAACTTTGTGCCACAGTAGCCCTTTTTTCAGGTTTGGACCAGAAGGATACCCTTCATAGACATCAAACATCAATGAGCTTTGGGCACCATAAAGCCCGTCGCTGGTGGCGATGGAAGGGACAGTGAAGGAACGGGAGGAACTGAGAGATTGCTGAAAGAGGTAGGGTTGTGCGGCAATTTTTTGTGCCTACATTTGCTAAGAGCAATATGCAACTTACACATACATGCATACATGTCCTGTACGACACGCACTGTGTCCTGTATGACACATTTTCACATTTTTTTTCCATCAAATTTTGCTACTTTTATAGTCTTCATATTTCATTGTTTCTCTTGGAAAATGTCCACATAAAAGAAGTAGTACAGTGATTTTATGGATGCATCTTCCGGTATTTTCACCTAGTTTAACCCCTTTGCGCAGAAGCCAAATCTGGCTCCCAGGCGCTATCCGCGGTGATCGACTTATTGGACACCATCTTGATCAATGACCAGGTATTGGTGCTTTCTAAAGGCCTTTCTTTCGCTCCCACTCATAATACTGCACTGTTCTAGACCAGGGTAGACTTATTTACCTTCTACCGCAATCCCCATTTGAAAGTGTGGCACCATAATAATAGTCAATTGCGCGCTTCTCCTACTTCTACCTCTGATTCTGTGTGTCACCCTGATTCTGAGGGACCCTCTATGTCTCATGAACTGGACAATATTCTTTTTAAGGCCAAATCTCATTTTGCCCCCATAGTTGCAAATTCTGCCTGACTTACTTTTACTAATGAAGCGAATAGAGATATTGAGAAACTTTTTACAAAATCTTTCATCGGGCATAAACAAAATTTGTCAATGGGTGAGCTTTCAGCTTTGGATGAGTTAGCAGCAAATAGGGATATTATTATTCAGTCAGCCGATAAAGGTGGGGCAGTTTTTGTGCTGTCTCATAACATGTACGTTGCTGAGGTTTTCCGTCAACTTAATGACACCAAATACTGCGAGCTGCTCCAAACAAATCATTTGATGGATATGCAGACTCAATTTACAAACATGCTTGCATATGCAAAGAACTCTTTTTGGATTACTGATGACGAATTCGGCTTCCGAATGCGTGTTGATCATTCTGTTACTGCCGCTTTTTATTTGCTCCCTACAATACACAAAGAGCCAAAAAACAACCCTCCGGGTCACCCAATTATAAGTGGTGATGGCACACTTACGGAACCAGCTTTTCAATATATTGATTCCTCCATCAAACCTTACGTGAAAGCCTTGCTATCCTATCTTGAGGATTCAACAGATGCACTAAACAAACTGTCTGCTTTGAGCAATATCCAAACTCACTTTCTGGTTATTATGGATGTTGAAAGTCTCTGCACTAATATTCCGCACCAGGAGGGCCTCCTCACCCTGGCACATTTTCTCTCGAACCGAGATAATGCAATGCCCCCTACGCAGGGGCAGAGCTGGGCTCTCACCCCAGAGGGGGCAAAGCATTATCAAGGGGCCCCTCAGATAGTCATTGCAGTCAACTGTAAAAGAATGGATAGGTCTGTATCATATTCTATCTTAACCAGCACAAATCGTCACTAATGAGCCAAGCAAACTTATGTTTAAGAAAAATACAGTGAAGCCTCTTTGTCAGTCAAATTGTTCCAAGGGAAGGGGGAGAAAAGTTGCCAGTGCTTTGGCAGCAAAAGCATATAGGGTATGGTTGCCAGACGTCTGTTAAACGAGAATAGTCATTTTCATTTATTCCAAGCCTTCGGCGCGGACAAAAGTAGTCATTTTCATTTATTCCGAGCCTTCGACGAGGTAGAAGTGAGAATTACTACACGAGTGTCATTAATTTTATTTGTCGGCAAAGCTGGATCTTCCCATTTTTTGCCACAAGCCGGTCGGGCATGTGAGAGAAAAAAAGTCACTAGCCCTCAAAAGATTTAACAAGCCTGACCGAAAAAGACTGGAATTTCACGTGAAATTTAATTGCACAGGTACAAACTTGATTAAAACACTTTAAACAAATCAAAAAGAAATTTAAATAAATAAAAACACTAACAGTTTGAATGAAGCAAATAATTTCATGTCGAGTTCGTACACTGCCCGGCCAAAAAAAGCCATCTCTTGGATTTAAAGGAGCAATATGTAAGAAATGTATGTTGATTAATCATGAAATGGCCCTGATATATCACCAGACATTAAGGAATGAGGTTAATTTCAAATACTCATATCACCGACAACAGTAGTCCAGCCAGAATATTCTCATTA
The DNA here is from genome assembly GCA_029692085.1 of Gymnothorax javanicus. Lineage (NCBI taxonomy): Eukaryota > Metazoa > Chordata > Actinopteri > Anguilliformes > Muraenidae > Gymnothorax > Gymnothorax javanicus. The sequence goes on along the minus strand of CM056193.1, from coordinate 122,201,597 downwards.
CAAAAGCGAAGTTGCAGCCCACAACTAATGTTGATGTTGTCATTTTGTGTTTTGGCCTGTTGCGCTGCCCTCCACCTATCTCCCAATCACGAAGTCAGTAGTATTTCGGCATCCAGGTTGCCAGTTACCACTGAGCTGCAGCTACCAGCGTTTCGGAGCACAAATGTCTGACGTTACTAAACCTAAAAGGCCTCGTTATGATTCCGAAATACGTTGTGACAAAGTCAGAAACAAAACAAGGATCTGTGTAGGACATGCCTTTGAAAGATGGAGACGGCTGAAAGCAGAGAAGAATTTGAAGACCGACGCCGAAGTTGCTAATTTTCTCCTGGGCAGGTGAGATTCAGCTAAGTTTGGCTAACTTAATTCTATTTAATGTGGGCACGGACATTTCAAATATTCTCTAAAGTCGAATAACGTTATGTATGTTCGTTCATGGTACGTTAGTGCTTATGCAGGTGGGTCATCCAATTGACTAGGTAACAAATTGTTTGAGAAATAAAAACCGTGGCTCTTCATTGCTAACATTAGCAATGCATTATTGGTCCATTTCTCTGGCTTTATGCGGAGATGCTGTGCAAACCGTTTCAACATTAGCACAGCCATTATGGCAATATGAAATGTAATTGAGACAGTACATCGGTCAAATGAGTACTCCTTCATTCTTTACGCATATTATAGTATGGACTTTAGTGGGCTATCCACACAGAAGGGTGACGAGCAAGTTGACCAATATGACCATTGCTAAAATAAGTCATTAGTCTCGATCATTTCTGAACTGATTTGAACTGAACACAACCCTGTGAGAGCAAATCATTGGTGATATTGAAACGTAGCCATGGTAGCTCCATGTAGTAGACGTTCTTGCTGGATCCGGCAACCTAGCTGGCAACCTCTCGTCTGGGGGAGAGGAGGAGGGGATACTGCGCTCTGCACTATTTTGAATGTGATTGCACTACCAGTTTTGGCCAGAAACTTACATATTGCTCCTTAAACTAAACAAAAAGGTAAGAGCCTTCCATTGGATAATTACGGCAGTGATTAACATGTTTCAGCTGGTAACAAATAATTTAACCCTAACTGATGCAGTTAGTAGCTCCTCATTTTTAAGCAACGATGTCAGATCATATCCAGTGGCCATGGAAATGGTGTTGATGTACTGTTTCAGAAGGGACAAATTGTCGGCCTGCATGAGGTAAAGAAAACAACTGAGGAGATTGCTGAAACTGCTGAAATTTGGTTAAGAACTGCGGTTAAAGGTTGTAAATTTAGATTTGGGTAAGATATGTAAATATCGAAACTTGCTACCCTGCCAAGACAACGACCACTAGCATATACATGAGCAAAAAAAGAGAAACGTTACATTACTGCAAAGAGTGAGATAATGACGTTGATCTTTAGGTATGGGCACTCTGACAAAGCGGCCGTGAACCCATGGATAGGCTTTCGGAGAGCCCCATTTTTCGGTGCGCACCACAACAAAAACATGTCACATGCACATGCATAAATACTAGTGTGTGGCAGCGCGGTCAGTAGAGAAAAACATTGTTCGAATACCGTTTAGCAGTTAATACCGCCAGTAATATTTCATAGAGGCACAAGCGAACGTAAAATTTATGGGAAGAAAACGAAATTTGCAATTAGCTTGGAAAGAATCCCTTTGCAGCGATAATTGGGTCAGTTAAAACCTCCGAAAACTTGCATTTCTGTGCAATTACCTCACGAGAGCAATATGGGTCATTCCATGAAAAAGGAAGCCAGTGGCGTATTATGTGAGGGGTTGACAGAATAGAGGAGATACCCTTTAGATTTAATCTTAGTTACCAGCATCCATTGTTTTAGCTATGTCTGACAACTCAAACAATACAAAGCCCACAAAATCAGTAATATCTGAAAAAGTTGATGTCCAACTGTAAATTAAGCCTTAATACAGGGGCCAAATGTGACATCTAAGATCAACATTTTTCAAGACACAATTATTCACTGAGGGGAGCAGTTGATTAGCATTTTTGCTGTTGTTTTATGAAGAAAGTTAGCCGTGATTTAATACAGTACTATGCTTTGTAGGGTTGTATGCTATGAAATTTAGAACGGTAGCCCAAAAATGTGTGTTGTGAATGTAACAGTCGGTGTCCTCAGATATTGCATTCAAACAACCCCCGCCAAATGACTGGTGTCAGAAAACAAATTCACTGATCCCAAATCATGTACAGATTGATTATTTCAAACACATTATAGTCTTAAGTATCAACAGTGAAGTCTTAAAAAAAACAGATCAAAATTTATCACAAAAATGTCTTTCATGTCCATTGTTACATTCGCAAAGTAGCAAATTTAGAATTTGCGTAAAATCCCAGGGTTAAATGAAAAATTATTCTGAATATTATTCAAAGAAGAAGTGCCTTAAGTTTTATGTGAAGAATTAATGACACAGGTAAAAATTACTGCAGTTGCCATTTTAGGGGGTATTGAAGTTTCATGTCCAACTTGTTACACTCGCAATGCTTGTTACATTCAGACTACTGATCCACCTGATATTCATAAATGATTGCAAGCAACAAAACCAACTGTTGCCATAAATTCACAAATGCTGGCATCTGTCTGCCAGTCATTAGAACTTTAGTGTCAAGCAACATATAATTCAATTTGGGAAGTGCCAAAAATGGCCTTTCGTGTCAATGTTATGCGCGACACACAAACCGTGAAAGTAGGGTTTCCTATTGAATTGGCTATACCAGGGGTGGGCAATCCCGGTCCCGGAGGGCCGGTGTGTATGTAGGTTTTTATTTCTATCAATTACCCTGACTAATTGAGTTAATTGATTGCATGCACAAATATAGATTATCGCAATGATTCGGTCGATGGAAAATGTTTTATGAAGGGAGACAAGAACAGTCTTTGGTCATTCATGATAGTTTAAAGAAATGCGCCTGAAACGTCAGATTTCATAAATGGTTTGGCTAATTTAGATAATCAACTAATTGAAGGCCAGAAGTTGGTGCGAAAACCAGGGACAGATGCGGCCCTCGCTGCCCACCTCTGGGCTATACTGTAGACACATTGTTCGTTGTGCAGATACCTAGGGGGAAATAAAGTACTGAAATAATTGCAATGCATGGATCACCTGTACCTAAAATGTTCACAGGTCGTTTTGCGTGTAACGGTGTCCTCTCTTACAAAAAACTTTTGAATCCTAATCCCATCAGTCAAATAGTCTACCCAGAATCACTTTCATTATGCCACATGATCAAAATAGTATATGAAATGAAAATTGTTTTATTTTTCCATAGTATTTTATTTTACCACCGATCTACAGATTTAGTGTCCTTGTTACACTTGCAACGACCTTTATCAGCCTGTTCTGTGCATTTCTGAGATGAGATGTTATCTTCTGACAATGAAAATGTTGTATTTCAGGTTTGACCAATCACTTGGCTTAATAATTTGATAGAAATTCTCGGTTTTAAAAAATCAGACCAAATGTCACACTTTGGCTCCCTGTTTCATGGAATGACCCATATCTGACACAAAGGCAGGACATTTGTGACTTGAAAAAGCACGCGATGAGACGGACGAAAGCTGCAATATTTAATGATATTTAAATATATTTAAAACAATGCCACAATGTCCCCTAAATTACCCAACAGAACAGTGTCTGCATAAATCCCATAAAATTACCAATTTACTGCACACTAACTGCCTTATTTCTGCCATAGATCTTAAATATATAATCGACTCTGGACGAAAAGAAAAGTCACTTGTAGGCCTACTCACCTATTTGAATGGCATTCGTCAAACTTTGCACGGAGCAACATCATCGTCTTGTCTTAAAATTCATACAATAGCCGTGGATGTTATCACTGTTTAGGTCAAACGTTGGCTTAGCTTGATCTGTTACCTGCTGGCTGCATTGCTGCTTGAGGAAGGGTCGTCCGTGGTGCGGCAACTGCTTGAAGCCAAATGAACTTAGTGTTGGTAGCTTTGCTACCCTCTCCTCCAGTTCTTTTTCTTTTTTGACTACTGCTTTTATGTTTGAATGGAATGACTGCTCCTGAGTTTGCAAATTTGATGATGTTCAAATTTTGCGCTTGAACTATCAGACGTTACAGACATTAACGTGGTCACATGATCAAATCAAATGCAGGCATGACATTGGCAACACATTACCCAGCAATCATCTTGACAATTTGCAAATCAGTATGAAAGAAAAATATCAAATAAAATAAGAAAATAGTTGATTTCAGTAATAGTCTTTAAAACGTGGGTATATTAAGCATGAAAACTTGATATAATAGTTATGAATGATTGTTGAAAAAAAAAAAAACCCCCCATGATAGAGATTAGATTAACAAAATGGAGGTTTATCTAATGAACATCACTGCACTCTTTGCACAAGTGGGGGAACAACGATGAACACTTCCCAATTGTTCGGGAATTGGGTGTTATTTTCTATTTGACGGTAATGAAAATGTAGCTCAGTAAGGCTGCAGGGCACTGGCCATGGGCCCTGGGGCAGCCGCCCCCTTGGCCCCCGCAGTTGCTCCACTTATGCCCCTACAGACTTTCTACTGCAATTGACCGATTGGATTCTCCATGATAATGTTTTTATGTTTATGGATTAAATATATTGGCAAAAGATTGGAGTCCTTATGGGATCTTGTTTCTCTCCCAATTATGCTAGTCTATATTTGGGTCTTGAGGAACAGAGATGTGTGATAAATTCTGTTAATCCTTTAATTCCATAACTTGGTAGCGTCGTTACATTGACTATTTATGTTTCATTTTCAATGGTGACGAAACCAGTTTGTTAGCTTTTCACAAATATCTGAATTCCATCAATGAGAACATTAAACTGTCAATTGAATATTCTATGGAAAGCATTGATTTCTTGGATCTCACCATTTTGAAGGATGGAAAAGGGTTTCTACAAACTGACATTTTCAGGAAGAAAACCTCCCGGAATAGAATTTTGAGAGCGGATTCTTTTCACACTACACACCTTAAAAATATTCCTTTTGGTCAGTTTCAATGGTTACATTGTATCTGTGACAAAGATGAGGTATTTTTCAAGCAGTCGGTTGATCTGTCTAATCTTTTTAGGGAGAGAACCTATAAGACCACGGCCATTAAACAAGCGCAAGATAAAGTATGTTCGCTCAATCATGACAACCTCATCAATAAACGTAAGCGTCAGAAGCGCCCGCAAACTCGGCCCTATTCTGTAACATAGTACAGTACTTGGGCAGTACATATTTGCAACATTATTAAATCCAGTTTGCCCATAATTGAGTGACCTTACCCTCCATAATGTCTTCCCTGGACCCCCAATGTTTTCTTTTAAACGCGCACCCACTCCAAGGGACAAACTTATGCATAGTTATCTCCCTGCGGAAAGTACTTACAACTGGTTGAGTAAACCGATCGGAAATTTTAAATGTTATAATTGCAATCATTGTGACAATATACGCCAGACTAAATCTTTCTCTGATTTAAAGACTGGGAAAACATACATGCATACAGATTTTATTAATTGCAGTACTGTTTACGTGGTTTATCGCCCATCATGTCCCTGTCCGGGTATTTTTTACATTGTCCGCACAAATAGACGTCTTCGTGATCGCTTAGTCGAGCATGAATATGCCATGCGTAAGCAGAATCAGGAGTATCCCATTGCTTGACATTTTGCAAAGGCACACAACAGCAATTCTTCCCTACTCAAAATTGAGGGCATTGAGCATGTTAAAGCACCTGTTAGAGGTGGCAATAGATTTAAAAGGCTTTGTCAAAGGGATGACTTTTGGATACACACATTTGATGCCCTCAACTATACAGGTTTAAATGAGGATATTGATTTTCTGTCATTTTTATAATTCTTATTTAATATTGATATCTCTCGTTATTTAGGTCTACATATCTCATGTTTCCAATCGGTTTACCTTTATATGCTCACGTGCATGTGTACGTTTCCCTTTTGTATCATACTTGGTTTTTGTACATTTATTGTCCTTACGTATCCCTTGTGTGCCTACCAGGTCATCAGCTGATACGCGTTCTCTTTCCTATTGTTTGTAAAGTCTATGTGTGTCTGTCTTAGCCTGTGGTGCCTTTTACGCCCTGATGAAGACCGCATAGGTTGAAACGTGTCGGCTTTTTATTCTTCTTGCTTCTTTTTGATACAATTATTTTCTGAGTGCCCAAAATTTCTACATTTTTGGTTTACTCTCCTATCCCACACTTCAAAAAGCACCAGCTAAATATTTTCCTGGAAAGTTTTTTTTTTTTTTATCCCATGAGCGCCTAATACCTTCTTTTATGCTGGCTATTTATGCGTTACCTTATTTAAGGCTTTACAATTCAACATTGCAGTTTCAGAGAGAAAGAGAATGGCTCAACTGAGTCAAGACGCAGCATTTAGAATTCCACTGTATATCAGTTTATTTTCATGATTTTGGTAGAGAAAAAGGGCTACGAACATTTAAAAAATTCAGCATTGAAATTGTAAAAAAAAAAAAAAAGAATAATACTGAGAATTGAAAAAAGGCTGGGGGTTAAAACTATACATTTCAGGGGTCATAAACTCCTTGACCGCAAGTATTCTTCATTGAAGCATGAAATTCTATATTATCTACTCTTTTAGAGCCAAATAAGACAGCTCTCCAGGTGGCTCCCCAAACTCTCAGGTCCCTAAAAATGGCACACTGTCAAATCATAAAATAATCATATATTTAACACAAATCCACTTTTGGCGCATGAAATTCAGTATGAATTAATGATTTTCTGTTTGAATTTAGCATGAGTTTATCAATATAAAAGAAGTTGGACATCAATGGTCATTAGTAACCTCTCCAAACCCAAAACATGCCTTTTCTCCATGATAAAGTTTCGAATCTTGTCCATTTTTCTACTGAGTCCCACAAGCCAGGACATATTCATTAAAGGAACTGCTTATTTAACGGTCAGAATATTCACCCTTCAACGAAAAGCTAGCAGTTCCCAATTCTGAGCTCGCAACCCTATATTAACACTTTCCATTCCTTATAAGGACCAAGTACAGCACAATAATATCTGAAATATACCTTATTATGACGGAACAGACATTCCACTATTGGGAAAAAGCAGGCAATATGCTACGCTAGATTGAACAGAATGGTGAAACAAATGTTAGCAGGGGGTCTACCAAAGTGTTTGAGCTGTTCGCGTTTAAAACGAGCCAAAGCCTCGCCATTCGATTTAGTTGAATATGGTGTAAATTCTAAAATAAAGAGGCAAAATGCCTCCACATACAGTATTATTATCAAAGACTAACGGTTACTCTTATTAACCAATGTGGCAAACAAGCTCTGTGATAATCATGGCTATGGTAAACCGAGAATAAAAAAACAGTTAGCCATAAGTAAAAAAAAAAAAAAAAAGGATAAATTTGAAAACTCTCGCACATGTGCAAAAGGTTGCATAATCGCTGTTGATCTGCCCCAACTCTGTCTACCGCTAAAAACGAGTGGGTGTGTATTGTCTTTAAGATATGAAGGAGCGATGCATCAAGGATAATGTATTTTGAAGTGTCTACCGACCATTTAAATTCTATGGCTAATAAAAACTACATTTCCCGAACAAGAGCGCACTGCACCATCAAAGACGGACGAGGCAGATTTGAATTGCTCGTTCATCCACCAAACTGACATTCCATCAGTCGAGCTCCTGTAAACGGCTTCAGTTCACACGGGTCGTCACTTATTTCCCCAACCCTATACCAACACCCAACCCCATACCAACACCCAACCCCTAACCCTAACTCAAACCCTAAACTTAACCTTTACCCAAATTTTAATCTTGTTTAGATCCGAAAAAGTCAGTTTGACGGATGAAAGCAAGTAACCACCATTTGAATTTCACGCGAAAATGAAGCGATAATTTTTGGTTGTTAGTACATCAACAAGCAGCCAGCATTGTTCGGGAAAAATCCCGTATTTGGGAGACTCCTTGCCACAGTCTAACATTGAGCAATGGGATTCGGATCTGTCGGAGGCATAGACTGTATAAAAAGATGGATGCAGCACCTGGGTCTGAGAAGTGAAGCCCATGTGGAAATCTGAGAATTGCATTCTATTTAATCACCAGCAGATGGCAACGTCGGTGGTTGCAGAAAGAAGTTCAATGCTAGAGAAGTCTATGAGAAAATGACCCTACTTTCCTACCTGATTTATTTCAAGAATGATTTTCCACATTATTTTATGGTATCTATCACAAGTGTCAAGTCTCTTTCGATATATCATGATGTTCATTATAGTAAATTATGGTCCCAAAGAGACTAGAATAAAGGATAAAGCCAGATACGCTTTATGGGGCATGGCTGTCCTCTGGTCCTCGTCAGATACGGTCAGATCCACGCGTAGATCCACCCCTCGCTCCTCCCTGGATCTTCAATTCATGCTCTCGTACAAAAGAAATCACATCCAATTTCAAAATGACAAAATGGCGCTGTTCAAATTGCCAAAATCGAGGCTTCCTAAATGGTTTGCTGAATGCAATGGGTGACGTCACGGTTGCTCCGTCCATCTTTTTATACAGTCTATGGTCGGAGGCCTATGGTTGCTTTTAAAATGAAATGGATTACATAGTTACTGTTATGTTACAAACGTGGTCTGTGTTTGTAATTCTACTCAATGATGGTGTTTACTTAAAATGTTAACGGTGCAATATAAGTGGATGAGTTTGTGTTTAGAGCGGTAAGTTTTGAATAAAACACATTTTTAACAGTACTCCTCTGTGTGCTACAGTTTTTTGTTTTGTGCTACTGAATTTTTTTGCTTGCTAGCACCTGCGCTTCCACTTAAAAAAGCAAGTGTACAGCCCTGTATATATACATATTTGCAACCCCAATTCCGAAATAGTTGGGACGAAGAGTAAATTGTGAATAAAATCAAACTGCAATGACTTTCAGATCACATGAGCCAATATGTTATTTACAATAGAACACAGATAACATTTCACATGTTGAAACTGAGACATTTTACATTTTTACCCACAAAATAAGCTCATTTCAAATTTTCTGGCTGGAACTGTTGTGGGAATTTTAAATTGTACTCCTGAAAGAAAACGCTCAGAGACAAGAGAGTAATAATAGTCTTTACTACATGCGCATGCAGGGCCCCAGTTACATCAGCAGAACAAAGAGAAAGGAATCTCTCCTCTGCTTTGGATATATGTAAAAGCACAAAGTCAGAATCTCCTCCCCTTGGGGCTGGAAAACATCTTCATGTTGGTTCCAGCCGTTCCTCGGCCAGGAGTAGGTATCCCATGTATGGCTGACCCTGACAGTCATATCTGCAGTACAGAGGAGTCTTTCTCTCCCCTAATTATCTGTTGCTTATCTCGCGGTTCTGCATGCTTTGCAGGAGCTGTCTCCTGGGAACACACACTCAAAATACACTCCTTGGTCTGGCTGGACCTCAAGGTTTCAGATAGAACACACAATAAACACAGTTAATGGCGTTTCTACTTACGTAAAAGCTAGATTATATAAGTTTAGCAATCATGCATGACCTAGGCTACTCTGACCTAGGCTACTCAAAGGATAAACAATTAATAACACAATATTCAATAATAAGGAATTTATAATTGAATTCCACCAAGAGCAACAGGTCTCACAGAAGTTGGGACACAGGCAAAAAAAAGGGCTGAAAAAGCAATTAATATACAAGACAGTCAGCTGAAAGAACATTTAGCAAGTAATTAAGTTAACTGGCGTCAGGTATGTAACATGATTGGCTATAAAAGGGATGTCTTAGAGAGGCTGAATCTCTCAGAAGTAAAGATGGCCAGAGGCTCTCCAACCTGTGAAGGCTCGTGTAAAAAAATTGAGGAATACTTTAAAAACAATGTTCCTCAACGTCAAATTGCAAAGGCTTTGAAGGTCTCATCATCGACAGTGCAAAACCATCAAAAGATTCAGAGAAACTGGAAAAATCTCTGTGCGTAAGGGAAAAGGCGGAAGACCTTTACTGGATGCCCATGATCTTCGGGCCCTCAGACGCTACTGCATCACTCACCAGCATGATTCCGTCATTGACATTACTAAATGGGCCCAGGAATACTTCAAGAAACCACTGTCAGTAAACAAAGTCCACCGTGCCATTCACAGATGCCACCTAAAACTCTATCATGCAAAAAGGAAGCCACTGTTGAGCACGATCAAGAAGCGCCGCCGTGTTCTGTGGGCCAAGGCTCATTTAAAATGGACTGTAGCAAAGTGGCAAAGTGTCCTGTGGTCAGACGAGTCCAAATTTGACATTCTTGTTGGAAATCATGAGCATCGTGTCCTTCGGGCAAAAGCGAAGAAAGACCACCTCTCCTGTTATCAGCCTTCAGTTCAAAAGCCAGCATCTCTGATGGTATGGGGATGCATTAGTACATATGGTGTGGGACACTTGCTTTTTTTTTTAAAAAGCACCATGAATGCTGAAAGGTATATAAAGGTTTTAGAGCAACATACGCTCCCCTCCAGACGACATCTATTCCAGGGAAGGCCTTGTGTAGTTCAGCAGGACAATGCAAAACCACATACTGCAGCTATTACAACAGCATGGCTTCGTAATAGAAGAGTCCGCGTGCTGAACTAGCCTGCCTGCATTCCTGATCTTTCAACGATTGAGAACATTTGGCACATAATTAAACAAAAAGTCCGTCAAAGGAGACCCGAAACTCTCCAGCAGCTGGAAACCTGTATTAAACAAGAGTGGGATCAAATTCCAATGGCTAAACTCAAGAAACTTATCTCCTCAATGCCCACACGCCTCCACTCTGGTAAAAAAAGAAGAGGGGATGCTACACCATGGTAAACAGGCCCCTGTCCCAACTTTTTTTAGACCTGTAGTAGCCATCAAATTTGAAATGAGCTCATTTTGTGGATAAAATTGTAAAATTTCTCAGTTTTAACATTTGCTATGTTATCTCTGTTCTATTGTGAATAAAATACTGGCTGGCGTGATTTGAAAGTCATTGCGTTTTGATTTTATTCACAATTTACACTTTGTCCCACCTATTTTGGAATTGTGGTTGTGTATATATATATATATTATATATATATATATATATACGCACACACACACACATACACGCATATACATAAGTGAAAAAAAGTGAGTACACCCTTCACATTTCGACAATTTATATTCTTTCAAGGGGCAACGTTACAGAAATGAAACCTGAATATATTCTACAGTAGTCATTGTACAATATGAGTAGCAGTGCAGATTTACTGCACTGTCCAAATAACTGAACAGTCAGTCACTATTTCCAAAATGGGTGACAACAAAAGTGAGTACACCTCATTGTCAACATGCCAAATTGTGTCCATAGTGTCAATATTTGTCAATATAAATGTGACCATTATTGTTGTCCAGCACTACCTTGATTCTCCTAGGCATGGAATTAACCAGAGCTGCACAGGTTGTTGCTGGGATCCTCCTGCACTCCTCCATGACAACATCATGGAGCTGGTGGATGTTGGACACCTGCTGCTCCTCCACCTTCCACTTGAGGATGCCCCACAGGTGCTCAATGGGATTCAGGTCTGGAGACATACTTGGTCACGCCATCACTTTCACCTTCAGCTTCTTCAGAGAGGCAGTTGTCATCTTGGAGATGTGTTTCAGGTTGTTACCTTGTTGGGAAAACTGCTGTTTCCGAAGGGAGGGCTTCATGTTCTGCTTCAGAATGTCGCGGTACATATTGGAATCCATTATTCCATCAATGAAGCGCAGCTCCCCAGGACCAGAAGCACTCATGCAGCCCCAGACCAAGATGCTGCCACCACCATGTTTGACTGTACGCAGTACACACTTGTCTTGGTACTCCTCACCAGGGTGCCGCCACACATGCTGGACACTATCTGAGCCAAACAAGTTTATCTTGGTCTCATCAGAAATCAGAACATGGTTCCAGTGGTTCATGTTCTTGGACTGGTTGTCTTCAGCAAACTGTTTTCGGGCTTTCGTGTGGGCTAGTTTCAGAAGAGACTTCCGTCTTGGCCGACGGCCATGCAGACCGACTTAGTGCAGTGCACGGTGTATGGTCTGAGCACTGACAGGCTGTTCTCCCACTGCTGCAAACCTCATTAGCAGTGTTGCCAGCACTCCTGTGTCTGTTGTCTGAGCCAACTTGTGCATCTGACACAGAGCACGTGGACTCAACCTCTTCGGTCAACTCTGACGAGGCCTGTTCTGAGTAGAAACCGTCTGGGAAAACCGCTGAATAACCTTGGCCACCGTGCTGAAGCTCAGTTTCATGGTTTGACAGATCTTCTTGTAGCTTAGACCATCTTTGTGGAGAGCAAAAATTCTCTTTCAGATCCTCAGAGAGTTCTTTCCCATGAGGTGCCATGTTGACCATCCAGTGACCAGAATGAGAGCATTGCACCCAAAGCACCACAACTTACACCTTCAACACGTTACACAACCTCATATGGCCCAGTCGAACAGACAAAAGCATGAACATGATGAATAAGACACATTTCATTGCTTGGTTGACATTTAACAATTGGGGTGCGTACTCACTTTTGTTGCTACCCATTTTGGAAATAATTTTTGTTTGATTATATATATGACGATTTTGCATCATTGGTGATAATAGGGCCACGAAAAACTTAGGATTCTGACATCAATTACTTGAGCTAACAACAGTGATTGAATCATTTCATTTTTTGGCCAGGAAATTAATACAATGTGCCCTCCACGGCTTGTGGGTGCAACGATGAGGTGCAATCATCCCAGTCTTCATTCGATCAAGAGCAGGGTGCTGCTTAATGCGAAGAACAGTTTTGCTGAAAATTATTTGGTGGACCTTCAAATTGTTATAATTGCGTAAAAACCTTCAAGAAATATTGAGACAATTGTCACTTCTGGAGAATATAACATGACCCCCATTTCATGGACCTTTATACCTTTCCTCTTTCCAGGACCTCAACACTGAAAAAATCATTGAAACATCCCCACCTGAATGAGGCTGAATTTAGTGGTGTAAAAATATGCTACTAGTTCTGATTAGAGGGATATATAAAGCTGAAAAAAAAAAAAAAAAAATCCTAGAGCATTTTTATGACAGGATGTTTATTCAGCAGCTAAAACAATGCACCGAACATTCATTAAATTTTTCAAAATACATTTTTTTTTCTTTTTTAATGTTGCTTCAGGATTCACTGCAGTATGATGGGGAAAAAAAATCACAGACATATATTTTTGGGGTAACACAGATGTTTTAATCTCTTGAATGTATCCTTTTCAGAGGACAACTGAAGCTTCTTTATGTACTCGCAAGTGTTAGAAAGACAGAAAGAGCGAACTCCACTTTAAGCATTCAATTAAAACTGCTGCAGCATTTTTGAAAGACTACATATGACTTCAGCCAGAACCCACTGTTTTCAAGTATTTCATGATCTCATGAAATTCTTCAACCAGGATTCCTTACGACTCTTCCATAGGAAGGTCAAAGCTCTCCCACCTGCACAACCACAATAAAAGCCATTTTGCGAGCACATGAAACATTGCCTTGTTAAAAAAAGAGGGTGCAGGATTTTGCTTCATTTTTAACTAAGAACAAAAAAATAAAAACATCACCTACCATTTAATCTTCTAGGGAGCTGATTCTAGGCAAGTTAAAATGTGGTATACAGTTATGTGAAGAATGCACACAAAGCCAGTTAAATTATCTGTGTCAGGACAATATTTCAATTTACTCAACAGGTCCATCAGGCCTTCACAACTAAGTACAGAGATGACAACTTTACAAAATGATCTTTACCTACTGAGTGATGATAATGTCCCCTCAGTTTCTGTTTTCTCTACCACTGGCTGCGTTTCTGCATCCTCCTTCGGTGCACTTTGTTCATTGCTTACATCCTGAGGAGAGGCATGCTTTTCCAGACTGTTCTGGGGCTCCTCAGGTTCAGACGTTGTCTTGGGTGGTTCGGCGGCTACTAGACCACTGTTAGACCCTGCCCCGTTCACATACTGAGGCTTCTCCTGTTCTAGATCTTCAGTGGGCTTTTCGGGAACAGAGGGAGTTTGAGGTTTTGGCGCAGGGGCAGGAGCCGGGGCAGGAGCCGGAGCTGGGGTAGGGATGGGAGGTGCCCAGGCCTGGCGATTATGGTCTCGTCCCTGATCCCTTTCGCAATCCCAATCACGTTCTCGGTCGCGATTTCTCTCGCGTCCGCGATCGCGCTCCCTCTCCCGGCCGTGACGACTGCCATTCATCTCCCTTCGAAAGTCGAAATCCCGGTCATCGCGATCCCTCTGACGATCCCAGAGCCGCCGCCTGTCGTCAAAGTCCTGGTGCATGTCTGCCTCCCCCGGTCGGCCACCACGGCTCCAGGCAGGACCCGCTGCTCCACCTCCTCCTCGATTATCGAAACGATTTGCGAAGTTTGCTCTGGGGACTGGCCGCTCCTCTTGAAAGGCCTTAGGACCGCCAGCTGGGACACCTCTCAGGTCCCGCTCATCAAAATCACCTCTAGGTGGGCCCCAGCGACTCTCATGTTTGAAGCCACCCAGCAGTTCCTTCCTGCCTTGGTTTTCCCCTACATCCCCCTGAGGCCCCTCCCTGATTTGTCTGGTCTCCGGGGGTGGGGTTGGCAGCAGCCCCTGCTTCTCAGGTGGTGGGAAGCGGTAATCCTGGTCCTTCTCCTGCCGTACGCCATCACCTCTGCCCGGGGACTGGTCTGTGGGCTGGGTTGGGCCTTCAGAGGGCTGGGGAGCAGGGTGACTGAATGCTCCCTGAGATCTGCTGAACTGGTCAGGCTCGGGAAAGGAGCTGGGTGGAGGGGCCCGAGGCTGAGCAGGCTGGGTGGGATTCAGGGCAGGGCCAGAAGCCAGGCTGTTGGAGGGGTGTACCAGTCTGTTGGACATGAGGAGGGGGAAGCGGGCCCCAGCCGCCTGTAGCAAACTGGGGCGGGCCTCCACGGGCAGCAGGCCCGGCATCCTCTGGCTGGCGAGGTTTGTGTGGTGCAGAGGGTGGGCTAAGGATGCCGAGGGGTGCATCCCCAGCAGGCCCATTCCACTCCGCACAGCATTCTGCATGCCTACAAAGAGAAAGCCGGACCGCAGAGACGTGAACATATTGCACTGTTGACACAGTAACACAACACAGCACATCTCGCTCAGACCAAAGCAAGAATTCTACCAGCATTTATCCAGGCAAAAGCCTCCTGTACCTTGCAGGGTTATTTCCCCGGGGGTGTCAAGGCTGTCAGCAGGTTGGGCTGCCTTGTTGTTGGCCGGCAGCCTCGGCTGGGTCTGGGCTGCGACAGGGTTGAAGGGGATGAAGTTCCCCGGGATGGTGCTCACAGAAGGGATCATGGCTCCAAAAGGTGTCGTTTTTGGGGTCTCCTGTGTCCCTGACATGGAGGTTTGCATCAGTGCTGCAAACACACAAAGGAGGACATTCCATGTTACAGTTGTTCAAAGAATATTTTGCTCGTCTTACCAAATACATTACATGTTTTAGATTTCAAGAAATATGTTGGTCTGGCCATCATTGGCAATTTTACTGTGCTGCAAGAACAGGCTTAAAGGTTGTGGTATGAAACAGCCTGGGAGGCCCTGCTTTCAATCTTAAAGGCTTTTCACTCTTGTTCAGCACTTAACCCCACACCTAGATACTCACATGTAGGTACAGAGGGGACTGCAGATCCCACAGATGTCTGAGGAACTACAGAAGGTGGCATAAAAGCTATGGGAGAAAAACAGATGATTTTAAAATTAACCATGAAAAAAAGGAATTTTACTTAAACACCACCTCCATTGCTGCAAGAAAGAGAATATAACATGTCATTCCACACTTCCACTATTAACACTATCCATACTATAAGTAAACTGTGGGCAGCCTACCACAGAGATAACCCCAGGTTCATACTGCAGGTAGTTTGTAGGCTGCATACCAGAGCATTTTCAGGCTACTCAGGGGACTGGGGCTACTATAGGTATTGGTCTTTTTTAGATAGTCCCTGTGACATGCCCTCTGATTGGTTGATTCGTCATTCTTTAACTCCCAAAGGCCCAATTGGTTGATTCGTCATTCTTTAACTCCCAAAAGCCCAATGTCCCCCTGCTGGTAACACCGGCGTTACGTAATTTTCAAATGAGGCACTGTTGAGTCTCTGAGCCTTAAACGCATACTTGCTTTCAAGCTGACCCTGTTTAAGATCGCTTTATCAAGATCGCTTTATCAATAATCACACAATTTATTTACTGAATAATCAAGACCAATATATAAGCCAGTGATCATAAATAAAGTATTAAGATATGACGTATCACTGAAGGGTAACATTGACAACAGACTTAATAGTGATATTGTATGGATGGAAAAAAACCCCCAAAATAATAAAAAATAATTAATTAACCCAGTGCTTTCCCTGAATTCCGCCTCACTCAACCAAATTTATTTTAAGATTGCTCTTGATCATTATGTTTTCAGCATTCAAAAGAATAGGTTGCATTTGCATGGAAGCGT
This sequence comes from Gymnothorax javanicus, assembly GCA_029692085.1. NCBI lineage: Eukaryota > Metazoa > Chordata > Actinopteri > Anguilliformes > Muraenidae > Gymnothorax > Gymnothorax javanicus. The sequence continues at coordinate 122,185,094 of CM056193.1, read as the reverse complement.
AGTTGCACGCTGGTTGCTGCGCAAAGCGATAATTAATTTATTAAATTACTAACGCTTCTTACGTCGAAGCGTTGGTGATTGAATAATTTACTAAATTGAATATTAGTGTATTGTGAAAGTTTGATGCATGGCATGCATTTTATATCAGTTAGTATGCATGCCATACGTTGAATTTTCAAGATAGCGATGTCATTCATTAGATCTTCGCAGTTCAGCTTCCGGGAAAGTTGTGGGAAGGCTATAATACAAGATTGTATGAATGGCAAATATCTACTTAAACAAGATCTAAACCTTATGTAAATTCCACCTTCAGCAGAGTTTACTACATAGAGCAATTATTTACCATCTCAAGGCACATTTTGATTGTGCCATGAAGAATAAAAACCCTTCAACATATTGCACTTATTTTTCTATATTGTGAGAATTTTCGGGTGAAAACATATTTGAACAGATCAAATTAGACTGAGAAAATCAACAAGCACAAAATTAGGATGCTGAACACAGGTGTTCAGAGTTCTTTCAAAATAATTTGCCTGAACTCAGTAAAATAAACAAGAAACAAAACGAGTGTGACTCCTAGTCTTTGCCAAACAAATTGTCAGTTTTTGCGACCATGTGTCACCACTTTCACCAATGAGGAACCTATTGACTGTTCACATTGATTAGATGTTCAGTTAAATTGTTTCCCTCTGCAGTTATTTATACGAGTTTCTACCATATCTCAATGTGGATATGAAAATCTTATTCTTCATGGCATGGAAAGACGTTTCAAATGTGGCTTAAGAGGGTAAATAACTGCTCTAAACATAAATGCACTTAATTAAGATGAATCAACAGCTTGTTAAAATCCTATGAACAAAAACCAGTGTACACAATGGGACGCCAGGACTGAGTCAACATTTCCAATGAGTCCATGAGAAAATTAATGTTTATTTCCAGATTTTCAGCGACATGCAGCTGGAGGTATAAATGCCTTTCAGTAATCTTCCCATAAAATGCATGAAATCACCAAACTGGTTCAAATTAACTTTTCCCAATGAGGAAAGAGAATGCACTCCAGTGTTGGAGCAGGGCAGTCGTGCGCTTGTTGCTCATTGCAGTAACATTCACTTATTTTGCATTGACCGCAGGAGATATGAAGATGAGACTAAGATTGCTAGTAACGTTAACATGTTTGTGAACGAGAGTCTAATCTGCAACAGTGGCACACCACAACTGCTGCTGTTTGACAAACACAAAGTGCGCACGCACAAGAGAACCAGTTAGCTTGGAAACCAGTTGGGACATAACATTGGTTCAAACTGTGGAGGAAACTAAGTTGCGAACATCGTTAGCAACTAAGCTTTCGGGAAACGTACCACTGAACAGTTATGCCAGGGTTTCTAAAATTGATTATCTAACTGACATGAAGCAAGTTATATAGCGATAACGATCCTGGGACTGGGACAAGTTTGACCATTTAAGGTCAATATGGCGGTCACCAAATGAAAGTTCATATATGACTTCCTATATGTCTCTAATAAAAACCTACGCTCTATCTGTAACAATTTTTGTGAAGTAATTGAGATTTCTCTGTGAAGTTTGACCTTCAAAAGTCATTGAAGGTCAAGTTCAAGGTCACCAAATGAAAGTTCTTTTAAGTTTTTAATATACATGTTCTCTATCTTCAATATTTTTAAGCCTAGAAACCTTTGAAAATTGTAAAATTTTGCTTGACCTCAAGTTTGACCTATCAAGGCAGTCTGAGGTCAACTTTATTACAGCCATAATATAGGTGATATATGACTTCCTATATATCAATAATACAAACTTAATCTCTCTCTGCAACCATATAGCTTCCACAGGCCATTTTGCCCATTCTCCATAAGACCCAATGTTAAGGTTAGGGGTGGGACTTGTAAACGTGTACACGGTTAGTCAATCATAAACGTTTCTGAAAAAACACTAACCGTATACACGCACTCATCGGCTGCGTCCGAAAAGTGAAAAAAATTACGTCCTATCGTCTAATTGCTAACCACTTTTCTTTAACCTGTGTAAAACGTCATGAGGTAAAGGAAATGTGTAAAGGGGACTTTTACAGCTTAGGAAGAGAACCGCACTAATAAGAGAATCCGAATGCACACACTAGGCACAGTGATCACCCGCCTCCTGCAGTCAAGTTTGTTTGTTTTCGTGATTGGCCGGATGAACGGTCATCGCGGAATTGTGGGATAGCATTTCCTCCTTTCTTTTCGAAAAGGATGCTTCAGTGTACCCTATGCTAAGGTGATAAATTAGGAAGCATTGTAACACCTTTCCTTTACATTTAAAGAATCCGAACACTCGTATCATGACTGCCACGTAATTACTTCCGAATCGTTTACAAGGAGTTCGGAACTTTCCTAAGCAAAAAAGACTATTTGGACGCAGCCATCGTCTCCACGCTCAATTCCTCTTTATGTTGCTTTAAAACACAATTGGTTAATAGCTCATTATTTTTATATCGCATATTGTTCACTGTGTTTTTTTACATTTTTGGTGGACGTTCTATCGGCTGCCTATATTAGCATGCACACTGTCATCCTCGCGTCTGCTTGTTAAAAGAAAAGCATATTCATGTTGTTATTTGAATGAGAACATGTAAAACGCAGTTTACTTTTCTTTTCTTTGTTTTAGTTTTGCGGATGTAAAAAGTGTTTCTCAATTTAGTTTTACTTTATCAGCTGCTTTTCCTCCTCAATTACAATTCACTTTAATGACGCTATGAAACGTAACGATAGTGAGATGCAGCTCCCGCTTTGAGTGAGGGATGCAATTCGCTGTTTAAGTTTACACATAAAATTGTACAAAAACAAGGTACAATAAGGACAATGACAAAAAAGCAGGGCTAAACTGTTGGACATGAATGAATTCTATGTTCTTGCTTGTCAAAATGATGATATTCGTTTATGGTTAATTCATTTCCAATGGTGACAGGGCCTAACAAAATTCATTTAGTTGTGATTTTATGCCTATCTGATGTAGGCCGTAATTTTGTATTGGAGTAACCAACAAATTCACGACTGTTACCGTCTATTGATTTAATAAACGTATCTGGCTGATAACTGCGTTAATGGATGTGTGGACTGAGTTATTGGAATGGTGACAGTGCCCTCTCACGGTTGTATAGCGGTCAAAATCCACAAACTCTGAAGACACGTGTACACGTAATTATACGGCGCGTGTACACGTTTAGAACTTTTTGTACAAGTTCCCACTCCTAGTTAATGTTCAGTGCCCCCACTAGACCCACTTCCGTCGCTTCAATCAAAATGGCACTCACACTGTACATCAAGCGTACCAAGGTGAGCTGATTGCCAGATTTAGAAAAAAAGTTTTTTAAGAAATAATTTTTTGAAATTTCAAGTCCCGTCTTTTAACATTGCTAATATTTTCCTTGACCTCGAGTTTGACCTTTTGAAGTCATGTGAGGTCAACTTTAACACTGCCAAAAAATTGGTCTTATATGACTTCCCATATCTTGATAATACAAACTTAATCTCTATCTGCACCCATTTAGCTTCCACAGGCCATTTTGCCTATTCTCCCCAATGTTAAAGTACAGTGCCCCCACTAGACCCACTTCTGTCGATTCAATCAAAATGGTGGTCGCACGCTGTACATTGAGGATACCAAGGTAAGCGGATTGCCTGATTCAGAATAATAATAAAAAAAAATTATCTGACAGTTTTTTAGAAATAATTTTTCAAAATTTCCATTTCTCAGTCCGACATTTTAACACTGGGGCCGAAATTTCAAGGGCCCATAAAACGGGCAAAAATGATTCCATTAAAAACAAACAAAAAAAAAAAACATCTCGCTATATGGTAGCATGTTACGGCAAATTTACAGGAAAATTCATCAGGCCAAAAAAAGGATAAAAAAATGTTCCGGACGGACGCCAAACCACAACAATAGCTTCTATAATAATTAAGTTTGAGATACAAATAGCACAAAAAATACTAATCACAAATAAATGTGTCGGCATAAAGAATCCAATCTGGCTAACCCAAGTGGCACAGAGAGTGAAAGCTGAACCAATGATCAGCTGCAGGGGCAGAGATTCTGAGCATTCATTTCTCTCTGGCGTGATTTTGAAGGATTTTTTCAACCTAGAATGTGAAAAAAATCAGAGGTGGGAGGATTTTTTTAGGGGCAGGCAGGGACTTCAATCAACTAATTTTTTTATGTAGCCGTATTTCAAAATGAAGGAACAATCCACTCCATCTGCATAGGCCAGAAATGACACAAGAATCTCAGGATCTAAAAGCAACATTTGGTTGGACCAACCACAGTATTTCAGCTACCAGCACTTTGCTCTTCAGGGGACAGCAACTTTACTGCAGTGTCGGGCATTTTGGCTGGAACTGGCAAACGATTCCAGATGTGGTTTGCTGTAGTGAAACCTGCAGGCACTGCCTTCAATATGTTTCACATGGCATAGTGTAATTTTAAACCAGTGTAATTTTGTAAATAGAGAATATCATATGGGCATTTTCATATCACACCCTGTATCAAGCCAAGACCCCAGTATCAGCCCAAGAGCTTTAGCTCGTCAAGAGTTGATACGCTGTTTGATATGAAAATGCCCATGTCATGTTCTATTTATCATCTACTCTGATACGGGATATTTTTTTTTAAATATAAATTTAGCATCTCCAATCCCACCCGAATCTGGACTGCCCAATTGGGGAACTATGTACAAGGCTTGCTCATATGCGACCCCTTGTTGCCAATTCAGGAGAGTGAAGACAGTTCGCGGCTCCCCTCCAAAGCACACGCCTGTCAGCCACTGCTTCGTATACACTCATTGGTTGAATCCTCGGAAGTTCAGAACGAGGGCGAAGGATACCTGAACATGAACAAGCTTAGAATCTTCCTAACGAGCGCCCGGCTGGCCAACAGGAGGCGCTTAAGTAATGAACAAAGCAACCATTTTTTTTTTTTATATAACCCTTCCCGGAAGACCCTTCCCAATTTGCATCCCTGTAGCGCCTTGGCCAATTGTGCGCTACTCTGAAAAAGCTGCCGACCGCTGCCGGTTGGTACGACCGGGGCCCGAACCCGCGCCGTGATAGTCAACTCTGCTTCGCAATGCAGTGCTTTAACCGAGTGAGCTATCCGGCAGCTCTGATACGGGATTTTGCCCGCAGGCAAATACGGGTGATACAGGATTTCATCCGCGTAACTTGCGTAACCAATATCAACCATTTCTGGTAAACCTGTCCCATCAACTAGCCGTTGATATTATCTAAAGACAATTAGCAGGCGGTGGAGTGCTGGTTTCAGACCCCGCAAGATGGTACAATTTAAGTGCTCAGACAACCTTGAAAACAAACATCACAAGATCAGCCCTTTTACACCCAATCCAAAATGCAACCATTTTAAGTATACACATTAGGATGCAGGATGATTGAACACAATACATGGGAAACAAGGCAATTATCAAGTGTCTTAAAAAACCGAAATTTTTGAACTGGGTTTATTTCCAAGCAAGTTCAAGTGTTTCATTTAAATTTATACGACAAAACATTTTTTCAGAGCATGGAAACCTCCCACAGCAAGCTCTTTGAGACACTCACCAGGAGGGGGCTGGGAGGCACTGAAACCAGCTCGCAAGAAAGGTGGTGGAGGTCCAAAACCAGGCGGAGGCATCGCCATTGTGACTGGGAACGAAGGTGGTATGAGTCCCACAGCCGGGACACCCTGTGCTACTGGGATCTGAGACAAAAGTACACTATAGTTACTAGCAGTTTTGCTGTGCCTATAACAGTCTACACAGCCTAAATGACATGTAAAAATCTGAGGCCTAGAGACCTAGTTTTGATGCCACATTTAAATGAACAACCAATTTATATCCCAAGAAAGTTGATAAAGCAAGTTAAAGATGCAATCTGGAGTGCCAATACGACAAATTTACTCAGGGTAGAACCTGCGAAGCCTTGCATTGGAATGGCAGTGTAGTCTGCCATTTACCCAGCCGCTGGCTCACAGTGAATGGCTTGTCTCAGTTTCCATTTGCTGCAACTGCTGCCACGATGCACTCAGGGAGGGTGAGCCTTCACTGCCCTACCTGCACAGGCATCATGGTGACTGATTGGTTGAAGGCCTCCGGCTGGGTGCTGCTCATGGTGCTGGGCTCTGTTGGGGCAGGGGCTGGGGTCAGGGCTGGGGCTGGCTGGCTTGGTGTCTCTTTGGGTGGTTCAGCATTCCGGGCTGCTTCCCACTCTGCAATAGCCCAAAAGTTTCAACCATTATGTCCCTCGCAGCCATCCGCGACATCATTCTTACATTCATATAGTATTTGAACAAGAGTACACAGTTCAATTCAAATTTTAAAAGAAACCACACTTTGACTACAAAAATCTCTGCAGGTAGTTTCCTAAGCTTGCTAAGCTTAGAGGGGAACTTTGTTACTTCTCAAGACATGAAAATATGCGGTTAATTCATTTCTCATGATACATGGAATCCTGATCAGACTTGCCAACATAACCAAATTTTTTTGAATAGCAACATTTAGCCCCCTGCCTGCACAGACAGGGTAACTGCCATCGGCACCTTATGGGAGGGCCATACCTTCTCCTGCTGGGGGGTATAACAGGTCCACACCCCAAAAAAAAAAAAAAAAAACAAATTAAGGGTCGTCTCAGGTGCATTCTGAGCACTATTTCAGCAGAAAGTGAAGCCAAACTTAGTCCCTTTTTTCAATAATTCAATCCAGGCAATACTCAGCGATTCATTTTGCAAACATCTTTTACATATCAGGCAATACATGATTGTGTGTTATTAAACAGAAAATGTCAGGAAGTTTTATTTAAGACATCTGTTTACGCTTACATCTACTTTTAGGTTGCAGCAAAACAATTTCAGTTTCTTACCTTATACAATATTACAGGATTCTACTGTTAACTGACAAGTGAATGTCAAAGTGTTCATTCAAGACATTATATAACAGATCTAACATTGATAAAAAAACACATCAAAGATTTAGCAAATATAATTCTCTGATTAAATCAATTCTATTCAGTCTGTGCTGATTTTTGACATGGAAAAAGTTGAATAAACAGCTGGCCAACATGAATTTATAGAAAAATAAAGGAAGCCAAATACTATTAAATTGCCATAACTGATGATAGCACTGACAGTATGGAAAGATCAACTTGGTTGAAATGCAGGTAAAATGACAATTTAAGATCTGATCAGGCATGAACATGCACAATTGCCACATATGGCGAGTCCAGCAATGATAAACCTCACTTGCTATGAACGAAAATTTATCACTTTGGCGTCACCGAATGTAGAATTCCCTTTCAGATATACCAAAAGTCAGCAATATCAGAGAGGTGAAGGAGCGCGTGCCGTCTAACCGCATAGCCAGATCGAGAGCAATTTGAAGCTTAATTGTTAAAGTGATCTGACACCACACCAACTCTGACACACGGAAGGCTGCATGTAACCGTAGTGTGGCTCTGCAAGGACTGCAATCTAGCCATGTAGATGCGGACGTGCCTCTGGCTGATACAAGTGGCAATAATAGCAATTAAATGCATTTGTGACGGCACTAAGGGTACGGGCAATTGACTATGGGGTGCAGATACCCAAAGACCTGTGCATGTGTCAGAACTGATTATCCATAGCTGTGTAGTGGATATCAGTCAGAGAGGGATGCTTGGTTAAGATTAATATAATTTATTCACAAATGTATCAATCGCAAATTAAGCAACAGAATGCAGTGAGATATTAAATGACGATACACGAATGTCGCACAGGAGCCCCATGTTAAAGAGTCTCCCAGAACCATTCCACTCATCCACCTATATACCCAAAGATCAAAGGAAAACCAAGTCATCAATATAGAGGCCCAATGAGCAGGAAACAGAAACATCAATAATCACATGAGCTGCACACTCACACATCAGTTGCACCTTGCCTGACACAAGTTATACAAACAAAGATGACCCTCCCACATGATTACACAAGACTGTACAATGGCCTATACAATGCTGACCATCCTGAAGTGTTTGTCAGAAACTTGCAGGAGTAGCATAATAACAGGGCAACATGACATCATTAGTAAACAAAAGTCCCTTATGACCCCCGCATGTCAGCTTTGTAAACAATCCTGTTCCCTCATGTGGAACTGACAGGGGCACACTTCTATAAACACCTGACAAACATAACATTTTATTCAATGACATAGCAAGAGGTGAAAATATTATTTTATTAAAGTATGCATGTATCGATTTGAAACTTTTGAAAAAAAATGTTCTATTTGGGTGTTTTCACACTTGGTCCTTTTCAGCCCTCAAAACGAACTCAGATCGATTACTCAGCATTTTTTGTGCATATGTGAACACAACAACCGCACTCAGACCCCTTTAAAACGAACCGTACTGAGACAACCACGGGAGGTGGTCTGAGTACGGTTTGCTAAAAAGCCACAGTATGGTTCGCTTAAGCTATGTATTGTGAGCACAAAGCGCGCCGGGTTCACTTCGCCCTTTTGCACTGTTGTTACCTTCAGTGTCGGTGCCCTATCCGTACCTCCTGCCCAATCGGTTCTCTGCATGCGCAATGGTAGTACTGCGCAAGTGCACAGAATTCCTGCTTGATTTGTACCACACATGCGTAAACATTTTACTTGACGGCACCCAGCGATTTTTTTTTTTTTTTTTTAACCTTAACAAAAATAGTACACAAATTCACTACAACACCAGGATATTTTAGAAAGGTGTATTTTATTTCATGGTCCTTCATGTAGCCAGCGACTTAGTTTTTACTTAAATAACATAATAGTATACAAATTCACTACAACAGAAGGACATTTTAGAAAGATCATATTTTATTTCATGGTCCTTCATGTATAGATTTTTTATTTGAATAGGTGTATTGCCGCATTTTGCACAAAATCGTCTATGTTCATCACTTCCAGCAGAAGTCATGGCAAAATATGGAAATAATCGCGTGAAATCTTATGGAAGTGTTTGACAATATGGGTACCTTGACAGGAATTTGCTACATAATTTATTTTTCTGATCCCTAATGTAAACCCTGTTGGAGTAAATAAGTGGAGAACGTAAATATTTAATGAAAACATTTAATCACAAAACTACCACAGTTAAAATTTAGGCTACTTTGTGCCGTTTTTAGTGATATATTGCATGCGGCAGTTGAACTGTACTTCCTACTTTGATTATTAAATTTTGCGATTAATTCACGGTTTACATGCGTGCCAATTCCCGCGGATTATATTCCAACAGATCCAGCAGAGGCCGTCATCAGAAACTAGCGTCGCTTCATATATTGCAACTGAGGAACATACATCTCATGTTGCTTAAAACATATGTCCTTGTTTAATTCGTCCTCACTCCTGTTTCCTCCATGCATTCTCGGAGGTAAGGACTAAGATGCAAGGATAGGATGCAAGTGAGGGGAACTACGATGCAATTTAAAAGACTTGAGATGCAGCCTCTGTCTCTATCGCTTATCCAGCACTTGAATCGCCATTCCAACCGGTAAAGGGTTTAATGCATGCGTGGAACACATCGGGCAGTGTCTCAAATATGAGTTCAACAATGCACATGCGCAGAAAGTTTGTGCATGCGTAGAACCGATCGGGCAGGAGGTACGGATAGGGCACTGACAAAAAGCATGGCAGCAGACATTTTGTTCCAAGTAAAAACTACCCAGAATACAGTGCGTTAGGTCTGAGAGCTCAAGAGGAACTACAGTGTGAACAGAAAGAGGACTGAGGCCCTATCGGAGCTGAAGTGGACCAGAAAGAGAACCTAGTCCTCTTTGAAATAAACTCACAATGTGAACACAAAAAGAACTGAGTTCATTTTCTGTTGGTCCTCTTTTTGGTCCACTTTTAGAGGACTGAGTTCGGTTCTTTGAAAAGGGACTATGTCAAAACACCCTTTGTTATCATCCGAAAGGGGATGCAACACTCTGTCAAAGTGTCAACACTTTTCACCCGGAGATGATAGTGAAATAGAGTAATCATGGATGTAAAACGGACCTTTAGCAATCCCCAATATCATGCTTGAACAACCATGTGAAATGGGCCAAGAGCTGTGATGTCGCTTGTGGGATCAATTGTGACACATAGGCTATCGTATGAGTATTTTACAGTGCAGCTGAATGCCAACAGCTACCGCAAGCGTACCAGCACGAACTGATGTGTCGGGCACGGGCGAGTGAGTGGGAAGCACGCTCCGGGGTGCGTTTCCCAAAATCATAGTTGCCAACTTACTTAATTGGAATCACTGACGGTATATGGTTGAATTAGCTATGTAAGTTGAAAACACAGTTAGCAGCTATGCTTGTGGGACACCTACCCCTGAGCGAGGGTGGAGGGAACCCGAACATGCCCAAGCTTTGAATTTTACTGAAAAGCGCCCTAGGCCCTTAAGCAACTAACAATGCTCTAATTCCGTAATCTGAAATCGGCAGTCCTTCCTAATGCTCAGTACCATTCCGCAAAGCAGTGCCTTAACCGGGTGAGCCAACCGGGTAGACAAACAATAGTATACTTTTTGACGATCATGAATCTAATCCGCTAGAAAAGTAAAATCAAATGAGACAAAGAAATGAACAAATGACAGGCAGACAAAAGTTGATGCACTCGACTTCCTTTTCATGTGTCCCTGCTTCCCACGAATTACTCCATCAGGAAGGGGCCATTTTCCCTCTGTTTTTTTGGGGATGTGCACAAGTTGTAAGGGTGTTCAAAATGCCTTTTTTATCCTCTTCCTGTTTGAGTGTCCAGAAAGTTTAGCTTTCCGTAGAGCAGTGCTTCTCAAACTTCTCCTGGTGGACTACCTGTCCTGCCCATTTTAGATCTTTCCCTGCTCCAGCACAGGTGATTCAAATGATCAGCTCGTTATTAACCTCCTAAAGCCGATTGATAACATTGCGATCATTTGTATCACCTGTGCTGGAGCAGAGAAAGATCTAAAACAGGCAAGACAGGTAGTCCTCCAGGAGCGGTTTGAGAAGCACAACCATAGAGGTATAATTTGCCCGTTTTTTGATTTCTCAATACATGTCTACTTTAAACATTTGGTGTAGGAAGTCAACCAAGCAAAAACCAGAAGAAATGCATCTTCAGCCAGATACTTATGTGGAGGAATCTGAAAAGTCAGAAGTGTTCTGCTGATATCACAAAGGTTGGTAGCCCTGATACACAGTAACCTGGTATTGTCCATTTACATGGTTTCCACATAAATATATTAACAGAAAATGTTAGCTACATTTTGGGCCTGTTACCTTGGGAATCTGATTGTCCGTACCGGATACAAGATACAACTTAATCTTACACAGCAGTACCCATGGATGGACGAATTGCTATGTTTCAACCCAAGTAAAGCATGAAATTTTCTTTATTTCATTATTCTTGTGCTTCCTTTGATAAGACAGAGTAGTAGAGTATCTACTTTGAGATCAGACTCCTCTCAGCGTTGTTTGCTCTTCGTTCTGTCTCAAACTTTCATAGAAGAGCCATATCTCGTCCGTGCCCAAATTCCGCTCACCCATAATATTGACCATGAAGCTATACTTAGCAACGTTACTGCGGATAGAGTGCTCAGTGCTGTCACACATATAGCCAGCTATATTAAACAAAATAATGATTAACATTTGGGATAATTTCAGAATCGCTATGCAGTATTTAGATTGCATTTATACTTTGTAACAAACGCAATGCCGCTTGGCTAGCCAGCAAGCATATGGGCTGTTTCACAATCAGGGTACGCATGAGTTTTGTGAACCTTTGAGCAAAATTTGCCAAAATATAGAAGAACTGTTGAATTCTATAAAATTTATTTGCAAGAAATACATCTAATCCAACTAAAAATGTTGTTTATTTCATGAAGAAAGCTTTATTTTCCTTCGAATGGTGTAAAAATGGCATTTTTTGGACTTTTTTTTCTCATTGTTGAAATCAAGAATAAATTATACATCTGTATGAAATATATTATTAAATGCAAGTGTAAAACATCTCTCTGAATTCAGATTCACGTGTTTGGCATCATCAGTCAGCACAGACACACTGTGAAAAAGTAAATAGAATAAATATGAGTAATAAACTAACCTGTACATTTGTCGGTCCAAAATGTCCTCTCCGGAATAAAATGATTGTGATGAGTTAAATGCCATATAAATACAAATGGGTGATCTGTTTAGGGCATTTTGGTTCGTATTATATATTCTCCCAAAGTGTATACAGTTGTGTTGATATTTTAATAAAATAAAAAGCTGTACATTGGTCAGAGAAAAGGCAGAATGTTCACCTGATAGCTTGAATAGCTATAGCTTGATTCCAATCTTTTTTCATTATTCTTATAATCTAGGACTTCCCCTGGACTGAAGATACTCTTACCTGAAATTTGCTTGATAAATTTCATGTACTTTATACATATAGTTTATGACTCCGTAAATGTCCTCTCCGGAAACTCTAGTTTTCATGTCATATCAACCTCTGTCGCAATTCCTGCTAGAATATTTGGATGCTATGTAACGTTCTCATGACTATCACCATGAGCCTCATGATTATACATGAATGTATTGATGTTTTGGACTAAATACATATTTTTTTCTTTTTGATTAATGGTCTAGAAAAGTGGTTTTCAACGTTGTTCCTGGGGACCCACTGTGTATGCTGGCTTTTGTTCCAACCACAGTTGCAATCACAGGATTTTAACAAGCTGTTAATTTGTCTTAAGTGTATTTAATGTTTAGAGCAGTTATTTGCTCTCTTAACTCACAAGATAACAGAAATAGCTATGTTTGCCATCAAAAATAAAAAAAAATGCCATACCCACATTGCGATGCATTGGAAATAACAGCATAAAATGAGAGAAAACAATGTAACCAATCAAATTAAAGATGTAGTTGGCTCCTAATTGGTGAAAACTAATTGGTACATCATGACAAATTTATTCGACATGCAAATGGTAAAGAGTCAAACCAGTTTTGTCCTATGTTGGTCTAATTAAGTTCACCTGAAGTTTTTTGAAATAACCTGAAACAGTTGAGAGTCAACTGTCAAACTATTCATACACTTTTCTGTTGTCCATCAAATTGTGTCTATACCAGATTTCACCCTGATTTTTTCAGGGCAGGCCAGAAATTGTTTATTATTCAAAGCAGTGGTATTAAATGTAAGACTATCATGAATATTCATGCACAGTAATAATTTAAATATAAACTTACCATGATTTGCAGTAAGGTTTTGCATATTGAACAGTATTATTTTTCATTTTTGGCATTTTCAATTTTGTTTCAAATTTGAAAAATTTCTAAATTTTTCATTTTGTCTGGGTAAATCAGTACATCTGCTATTACCTGACACTTACCTTGCAACTGGAACAACATTTTGTCAGAAAAGAGCTCCATATATTTATGTATGATACAAAATGACTTTTCAGTTTGAGTCAATAAAATATTCATCATTTTACAACATTAACACCAAATATTTTCCAAACTTAATATCCCTATGCTCTGAAATTTTAGAAATCTGATCGTGAAATAGTATTCAATAAACTCACATAGAAACATCGGACCCATATCAAACTTCATTTTCACCCATGCGTGAGAAAATTTGTGTACCCTGATTGTGAACCAGCCCATATTGTACATAAAACAAATAACGCTAGCGATGTGATTTGGTGTTTGCTTATTCAAAGTATGTTAACATTCACTGAAATTAACAACTCCGTTGAGGAAGATCTCTGATGCGTTATTATAAAAAAGTAAAGTAGCTATTGTGATGTGGAAAAAAGCCACTAGATGGCAGTATTGACTTTTTTTTGTTAAGCCAAGTCTGGAACTAGGTTTTGGGCATGTCCTGGGCATGCCTCAGAGGGGGCTGGACAAGAGTATATAAGGAGAAAAATTGAGAGAGTGAAGGGTAGTTGGAGAAATTGCAAGGAGAAATTGTGGAAGGATACATTTGACCAGACCTGTCACTCTTTTCAAGACCTGTGAAGCTTTTTGTGGATTTTTGCCTGTGTCGGAGCATTTTCCTGTCCCAGGACATTGCAACATAGCAGCCCATCTCCAGTACAAAGGAACTGTAAATATCTCATTTTTTTATTTTTTTTTCCCCAATCTTGGTTAGTAGGGTAGAGTGTAAATTAGTTCTAAGTGTTTGTTTAATTAAATCTGTTGAAGTTGAAGAATTTTGTCTGTCATCCCTTGCTGTCTGTGACGCCATAACAAGTTGACGCCATAACAAATTGGGGCCATAACAAATTGGGGGCTCGGGTCCGGGATAGACCATTGTGCGAGTCATTTATTGAAAAGCTAAAATTTCAAATAGTGAAATTGTTTTTTGAATTTTCCTAGATATATATTGGCAGATCAACAGCAATGGATGATTTCTTGGCATCACCAACCGTAGAGGTTTTGAAGTCTTTTAAAAAGACAGAACTGCTAGAAATATGCAGACAGTTAGAGCTGACAGATGTAAAACCAGCCATCATAAAAGCAAGACTGGCTAGAGATTGTTGAATATTACATTGATGAAAATGTGTTTGCACCAGGAGATCTGGAACAGTTTCCGGTGGAAAATCCAAATGTAGAATTGGAACTTAAATTAAAAATGCTAGAGATTGAAAGGGAAGAAAAAGAATAACAACGAGAATTTGAGAGAGAGAAAGAGGAAAGAGCAGAGAGGGAGAGACAGAGACAGATTTCGATTTAGAAAAATTAGAGAGAGAAGAAAGGCTCCAAATGGAGCTACTAAAAATCAAAATTCAAGCTGAAAACAAATTTCGGGCTAACCAGGAGGTAAAGCTGGTGCCTCCATTCTCAGAGAAGGAGATTGATAAGTATTTCCAGTGCTTCGAGAAGGTAGCTGAGAGTTGTCAGTGGCCAAAGGAACACTAGCCTCTGATGTTGCAAACTGTCCTCAAGGGTAAAGCTCAACAAGCCTATTCGGCTTTGTCTGCAGATGATTCCTCTGATTATGAGGTTGTCAAAAAGGTTATTTTGACAGCTTATGAGTTGGTTCCAGAGGCTTACCGACAGAAATTCAGAGGTCTGAAGAAATCTGACAATCAGACTTATGTTGAATTTGCTGAAGAGAAGAAGGTTTGCTTTGAGCACTGGTGTACTTCTATGGAGGTCAAGGATGATTTCAACTCACTAAAAGAGATGGTGTTAGTTGAAGAATTCAAGAACTGTGTCAAGGATGATATTAAGACCTACCTTAATGAGAAGCAAGCACTGAATTTGCAATCAGCTGCCAAGTTTGCAGACGAATATGTTCTCACACATAAGTCCAAATTTCAGTCCAGCAGTAACAATAGATGGTCCCAATTTCAGAAGAAAGGTAACGGTGATACCCAAGACTCCTCACCCAAAGACAAAGACAAATCTGGTGATGGTGCTCAGAAATCCAGTCAAAGGTCTGATCAAAGTGTGAAAGCTGGCAGTGACAGAAGTGGTCTAGTTTGCAATTATTGCAAGAAATCTGGTCATGTTACAACTAACTGTTGGTTCCTTAAAGCTAAGAAAGAAAAAGAAAAGGATACCAAACCCAATGCCTTTGTGAAGACAAGGTTAGAAACCCCTGTAGTAGATCACCGATCTGCTAAATTGCCTGCTCCTTGTGAGGCTAAGAAGCCTGATACTGCTGACTTTGTGAGGGAGGAATTTCTTCCATTTGTGTCAGAGGGATTTGTGGCTCTGAATGAGCATTCTCCTCCTGTCCCCATATATATCCTAAGGGATACCGGAGCTTCTCAGTCACTTTTGTTGATGGACTCCTTGGAGTTACGTGATGAGACCGCTTCTGGGGATTTTATACTTGTACAAGGTATTGAGGGGAGGACTGTATCTGTACCCCTGCGCTCTGTATTCTTGAAGTCAGATTTAGTTACAGGACAGGTAAAGGTGGGACTTATGTCAAGTCTACCTATCAAGGGTGTTTCTCTATTGCTAGGCAATGACCTGGCTGGGGGCAATGTAGTTCCCCCTGTTCATCTTACTTCACAGCCGAGCACTGAAGATGGCGATGAAGACCCATCTCTGTATCCTTCCTGTGCAGTGACTCGTGCTATGGCCAAGAAGGCTCAAGAAGATGATGATGTGGTGCCGTCCAGCACCTTGAATAGTCATGACTCAGGTGGTTCGCCTCATGACTCTGTTCCGCCTACTATGGTTTCTCCGTTTGAGGACTTACCTGACACTTTTATCAGTTCTCTATTCAGCCAGCCAGATGGGTCTGGTGATTCTGATGTGTCTGGAGACTTGTCTCTGTCCAGAAAGCGGTTGATTCAGGAGCAAACCAATGATCCTGAAATTTGTGTACTGAAGAAGAGAGCCCTTCCTGATGAAGTAATAGACACAGTTCCAGTTGGGTACTATCTCAAGGATGGAGTGTTGATGCGGAAGTGGCGCCCTCCTGATATCCCTGCCAATGCAGATTGGGCAGTGGTCAAGCAAATTGTTGTTCCGAAGGTCTACAGGAATGAGATCTTAACAATGGATCACACTTTGCCTTTAGGAGGTCATCTTAGTGTTAACAAGACTGTTGACAAGATCATGAAACACTTCTTCTGGCCTGGACTTCGGAAAGATGTTTCCAACTTTTGCAAAACCTGTCACACTTGTCAGGTAGTTGGAAAACACCAGTTAGACCCACCTGTAGCTCCATTGCAGCCTATCCCAGCATTTGGGGAGCCCTTCTCCAAGGTCATTGTTGATCGTGTTGGTCCATTACCCAAGACTAGATCTGGAAATCAGTACTTGTTGACAATCATGTGTGCATCTACCAGATTCCCTGAAGCCATACTTCTACGCAACATCAAGGCAACTGCAGTCTCGAAGGCTTTGATAAAGTTCTTCACGTTGTTTGGCCTTCCCAGGGAAATTCAGTCAGATCAAGGTAGCAATTTCACTTCCGGATTGTTTCAGCAGGTTGTGTATGAACTAGGTGCGAAGCAGATTCTTTCCAGTGCCTATCATCCAGAGAGTCAGGGTGCCTTAGAGCGGTTTCATTCCACTCTCAAGACAATGATGAGGACTTATTGTTATGATCATGAGAAAGACTGGGATGAAGGTGTTCATTTGCTGTTGTTTGCAGCTAGGGAAGCACAGCAGGAGTCTACTGGATTCAGTCCGTTTGAGCTAGTGTTTGGCCATGAAGTGAGAGGACCTTTGCTATTGTTGAGTGAACAATGGCAAGAGAAAGAGCCGCATATCAGTCTGTTAGACTATGTTAGCAAGTTCAAGGAAAGACTGCATGCAGCTTGTGACCTAGCCAAAGAGAACTTGAAATCAAGTCAGGGAAAAATGAAAACTTGGTATGATCATAAAGCTAGAAGCCGTGAGTTTAAACCAGGAGACAAGGTCCTTGTGTTGTTTCCCTTGCAGTCCAATCCATTGCAGGCTAGATTTCATGGTCCTTATGAAATTCTGACAAAATTCAATGATCTCAATTACATTGTGAGGACTCCAGATAGGAGAAAGCCAAAACAGTTGTGTCACATTAACATGGTGAAGCCTTATCATGATAGGAATGCTAAGGTTGCAGCTGTCACTTCAGATCCTCCTATGGCGAGACTGAAGAAGATGAGGGGGAGTTTCAAGATGATGAACCTAGAATTAAAGCTGAAGTTCTTTCATGTAAATTGTCAAATTCTGAAGTGTTGCAAAATCTTGATGTAAAACTCCAGCACTTAGAACCCTCACAGAAAGATCAGTTTGAGAGGTTGATCAAGAAATATAAAGATCTATTTCCTGATGTTCCAAAGAGAGTTTCTATAGCCTCTCATGATGTAGGTGAGATTGGTGATGCCAAACCAATAAAACAGCATCCGTGCGGATGAATCCTGAAAAGAGAAAGATTGCTGAGAAAGAGGTTGAGTACATGTTAGAACATGATATTATCAGACCCTCTAACTCCGATTGGAGTTCACCCTGTGTTCTAGTTCCAAAACCTGATGGAAGTACTAGATTCTGTACAGATTATCGCAAAGTCAATGCTGTAACTAGAACTGATGTGTTTCCAATACCTAGGATTGATGATTGTATCGATAGAGTAGGGCAAGCAAAGTTTCTGACCAAGATTGATTTATTGAAGGGTTATTGGTGTGTGCCTTTAACTGAGAGGGCCAAGAGCATCTCTGCTTTTGCCACACCATCTGGGTTATACCAGTATGAAGTCCTACCCTTTGGCATGAAAAATGCCCCAGCCACGTTCCAAAGGATGATACAGTCTACAATCGCCGGATTGCCACGCACGGGTGCGTACATCGACGACCTGATACCTGGAGTGACTCCTGGGAAGAACATCTGAAAGATGTAGAGACGTTGTTCCAGCGCTTGACCCAGGCTAACCTGACTGTTAACCTGAACAAGAGTGACTTTGGTTGTGCTACTGTCGCGTATCTTGGCTATGTCATAGACCAGGGTAAGGTGGCGCCCATAAATGCTAAAGTCCAAGCCATCATGGACTTTCCAGTTCCTGACAAGAAAAAAGCTTTGCGCCGCTTCCTTGGAATGATCGGGTACTACCGCAAGTTCTGCAAGGACTTTGCTGAGATTGCTCTCAGTCTCACCAACCAACTGAAGAAAGGCGTAAAGTTCACTTGGGATGAAGCATGCCAAAGAGCCTTCGATCGCCTGAAGTCTCTGCTATGTCACTTCCCCGTGCTCAAATCTCCTGACTTCAACAAACCGTTCTCCATGGCGGTCGATGCTAGCGACCAAGCTTGTGGATCTGTGCTCCTACAGAGAAGTGACTCTGATTACATTGAGCATCCCGTGGCATACTTCTCCAGGAAGTTCAATCGCCACCAAAAGAACTATTCCACAATTGAGAAGGAGCTGTTGGCTCTGGTTCTATCCTTACAACACTTTGAGGTTTATGTTTGTACAGGGCAAAAGCCAATGATTGTATATCCTGACCACAATGCGTTAATGTTTTTGAGTAAGATGAAAAACAAGAATCAGAGATTGTTGAATTGGAGTTTGATTTTACAGGAGTTTGACTTGTAAATTAAGCATGTAAAGGGTACTGACAATGTAATTGCTGATTGCTTATCCCGTGTTTGAGTATGTGTATATATATCACGTGTTTATTAGAATATTGTATTATATGTATATATATACAAGTGTCTACTTAACCATTTTTGTATTGAAAAGAAAAATTTTGCCTTTATAAGTCAAAATTTTTCCCTTTTGGAATGGAGGTGTGATGTGGAAAAAAGCCACTAGATGGCAGTATTGACTTTTTGTCTGGAACTAGGTTTTGGGCATGTCCTGGGCATGCCTCAGAGGGGGCTGGACAAGAGTATATAAGGAGAAAAATTGAGAGAGTGAAGGGTAGTTGGAGAAATTGCAAGGAGAAATTGTGGAAGGATACATTTGACCAGACCTGTCACTCTTTTCAAGACCTGTGAAGCTTTTTGTGGATTTTTGCCTGTGTTGGAGCATTTTCCTGTCCCAGGACATTGCAACATAGCAGCCCATCTCCAGTACAAAGGAACTGTAAATATCTCATTTTTTTAATTTTTTTTTCCAATCTTGGTCAGTAGGGTAGAGTGTAAATTAGTTCTAAGTGTTTGTTTAATTAAATCTGTTGAAGTTGAAGAATTTTGTCTGTCATCCCTTGCTGTCCGTGACGCCATAACAAATTGGGGCCATAACACGATGTACATTGTTAAAGGGTGTAATGTTCAATTTCAGTACTAACCGAATACAAGCTAACTAGCAAGCTAATGAAAAGCAGCCATGGCTCTCTGTGAATTCTGTAATCAAAGTTAGGTGTAGCTGTCATGTTGCTACATAACAGAGCTATTCATCATTCATAAGGCTTGAAAACATTCATATTGTGATGATTGCTCATGTTACAGACTTGGGTTTAGTGAGAGATGGGTGGTAGCAAATTCACAGAGCTTCACCCTCAGTCACTCGCAAACATCACTGTTCTGAACATGATGATTAATTACAACCACCAAGAAACATGCCGAAGAGGTGCAAAAGGCAAGGTCCCAGTAGTGTCCACATAGCCTGAATCGCAACTGATGAAAATAGTGCCGTGGACACTCCAGCTCACTTAGTTTCTTTCACACTTAAGTGTTATGTAAGCTCACAAGTGGTAGTATTTTATGCTTGGGTCCAACATCAGGACAATGCAGACAGCATTTGTAATTCATGTAGAAAAATAAAAAAAAACAAATAACTGTCAGCGGTAACTACAGGGTCCAAGTAACATGAGGTAATCACCAGTTTTGAAGCAGTGAGGATACAAATTTAAGTTTTCAAACAATTTCCAGTTCATGGCACATAACTGTGCATGGTATACTTTGCCCTGAAAATTTCAGGTTGATTAGTCATTGCCATGTTTTTGAAATAGCAGCTGTCATTTGATTGACACATGCAACATGCAAAATTAGAATCATTGAGTCAAATGGTTGAAAAGAAATATGCAATTTTACATTGTTTTTCTTGCTACAGCGCCACATATTGGCCAATTGGAATTACATTTGTTGTACGTCTCTATAGCGCCAATGGCCCCTCCTGGAAAATTGCTGGCCACCCCACTGGCCCCCCCAAGGCACTGACTGTATAAAACATGGACATAGCCTCCATGATGTTACTCATAGGTTTCTGAATATTCACTGTGAAGCTCATTTGGTCGCCAATTTGGCACTTACCTGACTTCGCCTACCTCCCAGCTAATCCAAAAATGGGCAAAAAGGTGGACCATTGCTGGAGCTGAGGCAAGCTGAATGGAGCCTGGTTGCTGAAACGCCCTCCGAGCTCGAAACTACCAAGCTAGCTTACAAACTAGGCTAAGAAGCCAACTCAGCTCGATGCTACATAGTTCGCTATGGCCGATATGCTGGGTCATATCTGTCCCAGTAAAGGTAAGGAACCTGCCAAGTTGCTTGAGGTGGCGGGTCGAACACTGTTTATTTCCCTGAAGCGGTTGCGAGACAAACGCTATACACCAGTGGGAAGTTGCAGCAGTTGGCTCACCCCTAGGAGTACGAGCGGTGCTCAGCTTAGATTTTTGGCACACTTCAGCCACATCACATTAATGGTGGTATGACCAGTCAAATGTTAACATTGCAAAACGTAAGCTCACTAGCAAGCCTGGTGGACCTTCATTTTCCTTCCTCACATGCACATTTTTGATCCACCACCCTACATTTTGAATTCGGTGAATGCCGAATGAATTGGCTTCTGTGGCTAGCATACGCATGGGTTATCAATGCTAGCACAGCTGGGCATCTGGCTCCAAGGCTAAACCATGGTTATTTCAGCAGCTACACAGCTAATCTATGGCCTTTATATTAGCTAACGATACCAATGCGACGTGCAACATTTCTTTCGCGTCGTATAAATTAAGGTTCTTCGGGAACTCAGCAAAGAGGCTTTGACTTTTCACATTTCACTTAAGTTTTTTTGTGGAAATGGAGCGTTACTGGACACTGAATATAGCCAAATGTGGCTAGTTAGTGACATGGTTTTCTATTGCCATTTCGCTTATTAATTAGGTTAATGTAGCTAGCTAGCATGTGGATGATGGACTTTATGAAGAAACACATTTAGCAGCAGCTAGCTAGCTTGCAAGATAATGTGGAATGGGTTTAATTAGCTATAAATCTAGCTAGCCTTCCTATATACAATGATACCGTATCGGTAATCGCACTGAAAATGGAATGAATCCATTTGTGGCGAGGCAGCGGTTCTCGTAGCTCTTGCAGCAAGATAGCATGGAAGGAGAAGAGACTCCGAGCCAGAGCATGACTACATACCTACAAGGGAGGAACAACAAGAGACAGAAACTTTGCGCGAAAGTGTAAAACAGGCAGCAACCTCAGCCACAGCCACAGAGACTGGTGAAGACTCAGATTCAGGCCAGCCACTACTCAACCTGTACCTGGACCAACAGGTGAATTTATCTGTGTGTCCTTGATAATGAAATGGAGGGTAAAATCATTTGAAAAAATCTGTGGTTATGGTGTGTCTACAGTGAGTGAGGAATTTTCATAGTAATCATATAAAACCTTTGATTTACCTTTGTCAGGAGTTGAGACTAAGAATAATCTGAATAGAAATATAGGCCAATATTACAAATGTAATTACAATGGAGAACATTTACTACTCATACTATTTAGGGTCCAAGGACGAAGTGCTGGAACCCTACTGTAATCGTTCTGATTATTATTATTATTATTATTATTCTTCCCTAAAAGTGTTTGCACAGCAAAATCTGTAAGTGTCAGACATACCATATTTGGCTCATAGGTTTCTATGGTTACCCACTACTCAGGCAAAAAAAATTGTCCCGATTGGCCATATGGTGGCGCTAAAGAGACGTATAATGCGATTTGGGCTATATCTTCTGAAACGTAAGGCCTAGACACAAAATTTCACTCCCAGTAGATTCTTTGGATCACGCCAAATCAATCCATATAGGTGCCGCCCATTTCCGTATATAAAATTTTTCCGCCATTTTAAATTTTATGAAAAACCTTTAAATTCCATCTCCTCCTAGAGGGTGTGACCAATTTGCACCAAATTTGGTATTCAGCATCTTAAGACCAATTTCTATAAGGCTACAGATAGAAATTTTGAATTGTTAAAAAATGTAGTTGCAGTAAGCCAACGAAATTTGAAGGCGTGGCATAAATTTATATAATGAACTGTAAATCCTCAACGCAAAATCCAATCCTAACCAAACTTCAGATATTTAATTAACAGGGTATAAGACACAAACTTACCGAAGTTGGTATAAATCGGTCCATAGGTGGCGCTATAACAAAAAAAAAGGTCATCACCCTTGAAGCAATTGACCGATCAACTTGAAATTTTGCAGGCTTCATGGGGGGCACAGTTAACAATTTAATTGATAAGAACGGCTTGCTAGCTAAAACAAAATGGCCGACATCAGCCAATCAAATTTCAGTAGCCCTTTTTATCACTTTATCTGCAACCTATCATCATGAAACTTTCTGAACTTGTTAAGGATGTGTAATTTAGCAACATTCATGAAAATTACTTTGATTGGCCAAGTGGTGGCACTATTGAGAGGTATATTGCGTTTTGGGCTTTAATTTCTGAAATGGTTGGTGAAGAAACTACATTTTAATTCTGCTGGATTCTCTGGATCCATACAAATCAAATCGTATCAGAAAAACCCATATTCGTGCATGAAAATTATCCAGTATTTTGAAATGTTTGTGAAACCTTTACTTTCCATCTCCTCCTAGATGGTGCTATCAATTTACACAAAATTTGGTATACAGGATCTAAGGACCAAGCTCTAAAGCCCAAAGGATGAAAATTTTGATAGGTGTAAAGGTGTGGCCACAATAAGCCAATCAATTTTAAAGGCGAGGCCTTGATTGATATAAAGGGTAATAACTCCTTAGAGCAATGTCCGATCTTGACCAATCTGAATATCTAGCATCATCTGGCCACCTTCCTTCAGCTTACCAAACTTGGTGTATATTGGTCAATAGGGGGCGCTACAGCAAACAAATGGGCATCACTGTTTATCCAATTGGCCAATAAACTAGAAATTCTGCATGCCTCATAGTGGTGAAGTTTGCTACTAAAGCCTATGAGAACAACGTGATAGCTGACACTAAGTGGCCAAAATCAGCCAAAGAATTTTTATCAGCCTCTATACTTATTAGGCCTTTATTGCGATATTAAAATGTTTCTCCTGATAGTTATGCATTATCATGACAAAGGGTGAAAACCCACAAAACCATCCCAATATAGATAATATAATATAAGCAGTTCTTTTCTTGAGTATTATGTGCTCGCTTGAGGGACTGAAGAGAAATGGACAAAATTCTGATCTTTATAATGGAGAAAAGGCGTGTATAGTGTTTGGAGAGGCTACAGATGTCCACTGATGTCGAACTGCAGGTAAAAATTGATAGATTAAAGTGAGAATTCTTGTTTTCTTTAAACTGGACGTTATCATACATAATACTCAATATTCAACTCTGCATTCTTTTGAAAATATAGAGGCATTTCACCTTTTTGTGCAGATTTAGATGCTTGCAAACATGGAATTGCTGTATTTATGCACGCAGTTACACTACAAGGTGCAATCAAAACAGTCAAGTCAGTCATCTTTCATAAAACAACAAAATGTTATTTGAAATGGCCATTGCCTTCTCTTTCTGTATGAATCATAGACTGTAATTTACTACTATGGATAGCACTCAAGCTAATCTATTCCAGGGTCTGACTGGGTAAGAAAGTTTCCTGGAAGATCTTGTTCTTTTAGCAGGGGTTGGGAAGGCCATGCGCAAATGGTGCATAAAATCAAAATATGGCGCATTATAAAGCCATTGAGCAGGCCTAGAATGCGCCCGTGAGCCAATTAAATCGTAATTTTTTTTCTATTATACAGTACCAAAATTCTTCGGGGAAGAAAAAAAAATCCATTGATCTCAGTTGTTCGAGTCAGAATGCGTTCTGATGCTTGATCGATTAATTCTACTTCCAGGCCCTCGCACCGTCCATCACCTTTGCAAGGCTGTGAAAATGCCCATCAGGTGACTGATATGGAGTATATTTTCTCAGCGGAATGAGTTCGTGACTAAGTCCTTTGATATCACGTCCGATTCTCATCAGTATGCAGTGTCAAATAACACTGTCCCGGAACAGAGTGTTGCAATACTGATTGGGTATGTAATTTGAAAATTATTTCTTAATTGTCTTTCTCAGTCAGACTGCTTACTTTGTTGTCATGACAGAAAAGGTTCATGGTTCACTTTCAATCATCATGTACGGGTTTCTGACAAAAGGAAACAGGTCAGATTAATTTTGGATTGAACAAACGAGCTGTAACCTTTTATTTAGAAATGCCACCACGGCGGTCTGGTCGATTGTTTGGTTGATGCGACCGGGATTTGTTTTGGCCGAGCAACCGCAAATAACTCCAGAATAATACATTTGCGATGCGGCTGGTATTGCTGTGACGGTCCTTCACTCTCAACCCGGCCTGTGCTTACTCTGAATAAATTATATTAGGTAGTTAAGGTAATATTGATGTTCTGCACAATTCATCTAAACTAATAAAAGCTACATTTTATAGTAGGCATAATTTTTTTTTTTTCATATATATGTAAAACTAACGTGTAACACCTCTCATACCCGCATTATACCCTGCTTAAATATGCACGCAAATGTGCGTTTCAGTTGCGGCTTATGGTTTGCCCTAAGCAACAGTTAAGATGTGTGATATAGGCATAGGCCTACTTTGATAGCTCATTTCGATAAAGCCTTGAAACATAATGTTAAATAAAAAATCTGGAGCTTGGCAGCATTTCGTAGCAGATTATCGAAAAAAAGACAGCAATTAATTTGCAAGCAAAGTTTCGCTTACCCAGTTCAACAACGAACATGGCACAGGCTACACTTGAGAACGGTAAATCAGCGAACCTACTGAATATTCTTTCCGCGCAATAACGTGTTTGTGCTTGATCAGTGAACATTAAGACGGAGTTGTTACAGTATAGGTTAGCTATAGTGACGCGAACAGAGTTATTTATACGCTACTTAATTTGGAACTGTATTTATTTGTGCATCGCCACTGTATCGCGAGCAGTCCAATGCAACTTAAAGTTAACAACGGTCGTAAAAATAGCCACTGCCTTCATGCGAACTTGGAGTTGAAGCCCGCCGATATCTACCTCCGAAAGAAAGCGGTTACAGATGCTCTCACTGAAGCCAGTCTGACTAGCCAAATGCATAAGAGAAATTTAGAGCCAATTAACCAAATACAACTTGCATCTTTTGCATGAAGACCATCATTTATTTGTATAATGCGATTACACCAATTAAAACTTCAAGTCGCGGAACATTCTCCAGGCATGTAAGGCATTTTTAGCACAATTGAATAGTTTATTAATGCAACGACGCTTTAAAACAGTAGGTGGCCGCGTAGGGTACGTTTTTACGATAGGGAGCCATTTATGTTCACTCAGGATTGCAATTAATTTGCAATTTGAGGCATAATGTGTGAATTTGCTTTATTCTGTTTGTTTCTTTAGTAATTTTTTTGTTATTAATAATATCTAAAATCTACAAGTGCCAACCACCTGACCTCCTCGGAATCAGCAGATTGTTCTTGTTCAATAACTTCAGTATATTTAATGAATACTTGGCAAATATTACTTTGATCTTGCGAACATTTTTGAGTTACAAGCTCTAAGAGTACGCCGGAGTAGGTTGAAATTTCATGCTTTCTAACTCGCATCATTTTTCCCCCAATATTTTTGATCCCTCATAACTGTATTAGAGTATTAGAGATGGCTAAATGAAATTTTCAGAACAAAGACATATCAGAGCACTATTAAAAACTACACGGAAATCAATTGTATGCCCCTTCTAGGTGTCACAGTCTTAAACTAAAATCTGTATTTTCTTCAACGAGATTTGTTCTGTAACCAACTTCAAGCTTCAATATCATGAGAACAGTGGAAATTTCGATGGCAACACTGCACCAATTTAATAACTATGATATAGTGTCGTAAAAACAAGTATTGGAGCCATGGATTTGTCACGTGTTTTCTTGTAATTCACCAGATAAAACTTCTTGGGGTTGTATCACTATGTAGAATAGGTTGATCATCAAATCAAGTTATGGCAGATGAAAGATCTAATTTTGATCAACATTTTGATACCAGGCTCATACTCTAGCCATGATTCCTTCAGTGTCAAATAATTTTCACACTCATCAATATAGAGCTGCAGTCGCAATGGTTGATTTCCCTCTTGTGTATTTGAGTACATAATCTTGTCTTTTGTAATAAGTATTTATTCTTTTTGTTTTAGGCAATATTTTAGTGCTAAACATTAAAAGCAAATGTATGCATCCGTATGTTTTTAGCGTTAAACACACAAAGCAAAATGTATGTGTATGTGTATATGTATGTGTATGTGCATATGCAGTATACATTTTGATTAAAGGTCTATTATGGTTAAAATTATTGGCGCATTGAATTTTGGTAATGGCCCATACATTTTGAAAATGGCCCATTGATTTTCCATGACACGGGCCATTGGCCCATGGGCCTTGCTGTCCTTCCCAACCCGTTTTAGAGTAGTCAAGCGAATTCATCTATCACGATTTACATGTTCTATACAGTACATATATTTTTTCAGACCAGACAGAATGTTTTGGTGGCACCTTGTTAAATGACATGATCACTGCTGGTGATGATTATCCTAACGTATTAGAATTAATATGCTGCATTGTATTAGTATTTTATTTTTATTATAGTTTTGAATACCCAAGGGTATAGAATGAAATTACTGTTTATCTCAATATTTTGATATGTCTTTTGAAGTAATAAGCCTTTTCTCTTGGCAGAAGTTTAAATTTTGTAAAGGGATGTATTGGAAAGTAGTGGTTTGTGTCAATATGAGATATTTAATATACATAATAATTTATGATATATTTAACGTAAAGGACATAATTGTTTAAGACAAAGTGTGTAATAAATTGTTGTTTGCCTGATATGCACATGTGAAATATGCATCATATTTAATTAATCACCTATATTGTATAATAGTAATGTCTAAGAAAACGATTACTGTACGTAGTACTGGTACGTATGGCCTTACTGTTAAATAAGGTAAAACCGTATAATAGCTTAACAATATTTTTATTATTATAAAACAGATCTTATGGTGCGTATGTTTCATCAATATGAAATTTTTTTTTTTTTTTCATTCTCGCAATAGTTGTTAAAAAAAAAAGAAGACTATGAAGTGACAAAACTTTGGCGTTATGTTAAATTCACTGAATGTCTTCATAAATAGACACTGAATTTTCAACAAATTTATGATTGAGTGTTGCTTGATGCCAAAATCAACTTTATGTACATTTTACCACATGTACATTGACTACACATACCCCTAGGTGTTTTACTAAAGGAGAGTGACTGACATGTACCTTCTGGAACCTTGCCATTCTGATTCCATTTAGAATCCTGACTTTAAACCTATTTTTCTCAAAATTCCATGAGAGAAAATCCATCTGATCAGCTGACTTTGGGTGGCCACAACATTTGATACAGACAAGGTATGATAATAATGAAAACAGATTTAAAATCAGCTTGAAATCAGCTTTCAGGTGGTATCAGAATCTCCAGGTGGTCAAATTTCACCATGTGACTGGTTTTCCCAGATCCCATCACATATGTTTGCTGCTGTCTTTGTCCTTAGCAGTTCATTGCTTAGCTCCCATATCAATGTCCAGTACTAGCTAGCTTGCACAGAAACATATTTTAGCCTCATGCAACTCTGCCTTGATAAAAATCTGAACATGCTTATCCTTTAACAAGCCTTCAGACAGAGTAGAATTGAATATTACTCTCAATAGTTTTGAAAATCCAATGAAAATTGACAGCAAAAAGGTCTTTACTCTGAACATGGCGTATTGTACTGTTAGTAGTGATGCTACTGCAGAAACAATTCACCATAGGTAGTAAAAAGCTCTTTAGTCTGGACATAGCATAATGTCCTTTTAGCAACAATGCTATGTTTAGAGCAAAGGGTCTTTTACCATCGATTGTCATTACTAGTTAAAGTCACCCATTACTCAATCTTGCTAGCAAGCTAAAAACTGCTAGCTAGCCAACTAGATAAGTAGCAAATTGAGATACAGTAGAGTCACCTTTGTTAGCCTGCTAGCCAGGTTGTCAGAACTAACTTCAAAACGTGACAGTGGCAAGCTTATTGACTCATTGACTGTATTTATCTTATTTGAATGGTTGATTAAAATTTTTTGAATTGGGTTGTATGAGGTAGCTAGTTACCTATCCATAGTAAATTTAGTAATGTTGGCTGCCTAGCTTGCTAGCTAGTCCCATACATTGGCATGAGGGCTAAGCAATGAAGTGCCAAGAACAAAGAAAGCAGCAAACGTATTTTAGCCTCATACAACTCTCCTTAGATACAAATCTTAACATAAACCGTCAGTTGGAGTAAAGCTCGTCTCAAGAGGAGCCGTTTTGCGCGAACACACAAGCAGCCACCCAAGATATAAGAAAATACTGGGGATGTGCTTGCTTCCACAAAGACAAGCGGGTGTATGGGCTGGACTCGATACTGCGGCTCACCCTTCTGATCACTACTGGGTGGACTCTGGCTCCAAATGTGCAAGATGGCAGCCTCTGTACAAAGGATATTTTGGCCCCATTTTTGTACAGTGCAATGAGTTGGACACACATTGTCCATCTTTAATAACAATCTATGGATCACAATGATACCACAGTTGCAAAATCCATACATGGAGCATAAAATATCCTTATCAACTCAAAACTGTCCGCTAAGACATAAAAATCCTCGACGTACACTTAGATATAAATGGCGATGGATACAGTTTTCTTTGTGATCAGTGTGAAAAATAGGAAAAAATAGGAATTTGCTTGGAAAATAGGAGTAAATATACTGGACAAAGAAAGTTAGGGATCACCCAACTTTTCAATATTAAAATATGATATGGAAAAAAATACAAACTATCACATATTTCAAATTCAAAATTTGGGGTGATCCCTAACTTTATTTGTCCAGTATAGGAATTGCCCCAAAGAAAAGGAAAAAATAGGATAAAATAGGAACTTGACGCCCTGCTTGACCAACAGAATCTGACAAACACAACCTATGGTTTAGAAGTTATTGCCCAAGACATACTGCACCTCTCTTTAGCGCCGCCATATGGCCAATCAAAGTAATTTTGATAAAAACAGCTCTTTTCCACATCTTTAACAAGAATATAAAGCTTGATGATGACAGGTGACAGCTAAAGTAAGAATAAGCGCCACTGAAATTTGATTGGCTGATATTGGCCACGTTGTTTCATTTATCAATTTGTTCTAATAGATTTTCATAGCAACCCTGACTAAAATGAAGCATTCAAAATTTCAAGTTGATTGTACAAATGTTTTAGGAGTTATGACCATTTGTTTGCTATAGCGCCAACTACGGACGCATTTACACCAATCGAACAATTTATAATCTGTCCATCCATATGTACCTCCCCACCAAATTTCACACTGATCCCTTCAGTGGTTTGGTAGAAGAAGATCAAAGTTAACATAGACGCTGACGCGGACACCGACGCCGACGATTTGATTGGCTGATGTTAGCCAAGTTGTTTTAGTTATCAATTTATTGATAGATTTTCATAGCAACCCTGACTAAAACGAAGCATGCAAAATTTCAAGTTGATTGGACAAATGGTTTAGGAGTTATCACCATTTGTTCGCTATAGCACCACCTATGGATGGATTTACACCAATCAAACACTTCATAATCCGTACATCCATATGTACCTCCCCACCTCATTTAACATTGATCTCTTCAGTGGTTTGGCAGATGAAGATCAAAGTTAACGCCGACGCTGCTGCGTGATCGCATAAGCTCCCTTTGGTCTGTTGAACCAAATGAGCTAAAAAAAAAAAAAAAAAGGCACCAATGATTTCAAAGTGAAAAATTCATAGATTGTACATAGATTATGTACGGTTGTAAGAAAGATTTACTCAAGGACTCAGTGGAGTGTCTTTTCCGACAGTTCTTCATGGATAAGTTTGTTTTTGCCCCCATGGCGTTATGTAATTAGCGATATCAGGTTGACTATTGATCCGACCTACTCTCCAAAGCCAATCAGAGGCCTCTAAATGTTTCCCATTGCTATACTGTTTGGGGAAAAATCATTTTTGCAGCCGGGACCAGCTCCATTTGAGGGCCTGGCGCAATCATGTTCACGATTTGTAACAAGATGCGAGAATTTGGGTGCAAAAGGGTAAAAT
Organism: Gymnothorax javanicus; assembly: GCA_029692085.1. Classification (NCBI taxonomy): domain Eukaryota; kingdom Metazoa; phylum Chordata; class Actinopteri; order Anguilliformes; family Muraenidae; genus Gymnothorax; species Gymnothorax javanicus. The sequence continues at coordinate 122,154,267 of CM056193.1, read as the reverse complement.
ACGACCAAAATGTACAAACGATTTAATGTGCGTCAGTATATCAACAGCAATCTTTAACGGTGAATAAACGTCAAATTATCGGTCAGGAAATTGTGATTTTTACAGTATTTAGGCGTTTCTGATCGTTTTGGGTAGTATAAGGAAACAACAGAATAGCAGCATAGTTGGAGTGGGAAATGCGTACCGGATACACAAAATGCATAGTAGCTGGCAGGTCTGCCTGATCAGTCAACAGCTATTGGGACATCATGGAGATATTCCCTCATTATACCTTTAAATTTTTAAGCTTCTATTTCATGAGCATTCTTCTGTTTAGGTTGAAGGTGGCTATTGCTCAAGAAGTGCAGAAACACATACTCACCACTGTTGACTGTCTCCTGGTCTATCATGCCCCCCTCAATAAAACCATCCAGATCATCAAGCTTGACTTTCTCCCAGGGGATGTAGGTCACGCCCAAATCCACATCCCAGAACTGCTTGTACTCCTGCTTTACCCCAATGTTAAGGGCCCAGGCAATCTAGAGAAAACATAAAGGACCAGAGCTAATCCTGACAGTCTCCAACTGACAATCACCAGTTTGTGTTTAAATCAACGCAACAGTTCTGAGCATTCAATGATTCCTCAGAAATTAAGCTTCGTTGCATGGTGGTGGCACATTCTGAAGAGATCATGCAAGACACATGCAGTTTGATTTCAGTGTCAGGTTTGATGGTATGCTTCAAGTTACCTTGATGACCTTGGAACCAATCTTAAAGGAGCCACTGCTGAGTTTCTGTCGAGCGCGGAAGGCGTCCTGTCTGTGGACCATGCCGATGTACGCACAGCCCCTTGGAGGAATCATCTGAAAATGTGACAGACACAGAGTCGGCTCAGTTGACCACACCAGAAAAACAGATGTCAAAATGGCACTCGGGATTTGATTTTTTAATTTCTATTCCCTTTTAATGATATGGAATCCCCCATCTCCCCCGAATCCACTATGTCCAATCAGCCAAAGTGCAGGCATGCTTGTATGGAAGTCACTCCCCCATCTCCGGAGAGAGCAGACAGCAGCAGAGAGTCCTCTTCCAAAACATGGGCCTTCCATGGGAAGAGGAAACCCAAACCCGTGCTTCTTCAGAAAGCAACTGAAAGGCACTTGGATGGGCAACAAACAATGTTAACCCAAACTGGCTGCACCCCTCCAATATCGCTGAGCAGCGAAAGTCAATTACAAACCCCCACTCCAATGAAGTTGGGACGTTGTGTAAAACGTGAATAAAAACAGAATACAATGATTGCAAATCCTTTTTGACCTACATTCAACTGAGTACGCTACAAAGACATTTAATGTTCAAACTGATAAACTATAGTTTTTTTGGAAATATTCACTAATTTTGAATTTGATGCCTGCAACACATTCCAGAAAAGCTGGGACAGGGGTAACAAAAGACTGGGAAAGTTGAGGGATGCTCAAAGAACACCTTCTTGGAACATTCCACAGGTGAACAGGCGAATTGGAAACAGGTGAGTGTCATGATTAAGTATAAAAGGAGCATTCCTGAAAGGCTCAGTCGTTCACAAGCAAGGATGGGGCGAGGTTCACCACTTTGTGAACAACTGCCTGAGCAAATAGTCCAACAGTTTAAGAACAACATTTCTCAACATGCATTTTCGAGGAATTTAGAGATTACATCATCTACAGTCTACAAAACCCAAAACCAGTGAAGTTGGCACGTTGTGTAAATCGTAAATAAAAACAGAATACAATGATTTGCAAATCCTTTTCAACCTATATTCAATTGAATACACTGCAAAGACAAGTTACTTAATGTTCGAACAGGTAAACTTTGTAATTTTTTGCAAATATTAGCTCATTTGGAATTTGATGCCTGCAACATGTTTCAAAAAAAGCTGGCACAAGTGGCAAAAAAAGACTGAGAGAGTTGAGGAATGCTCATCAAACACTTATTTGGAACATCCCACAGGTGAACGGGCTAATTGGGAACAGGTGGGTGCCATGATTGGGTATAAAAGCAGCTTCCCTGAAATGCTCAGTCATTCACAAACAAGGATGGGGCGAGGGTCACCACTTAGTGAACAAATCGTGAGCTGATTGTCGAACAGTTTAAAAACAACATTCCTCAACGAGCTATTGCAAGAAATTTAGGGATTTCATCATCTACGGTCCGTAATATCGTCAAAAGGTTCAGAGAATCTGGAGAAATCACCGACGAAGCGACAAGGCCGAAAACCAACATTGAATGCCCGTGACCTCGATCCCTCAGGCGGTACTGCATCAAAAACCGACATCAGTGTGTAAAGGACATCACCACATGGGCTCAGGAACACTTCAGAAAACCACTGTCAGTAACTACAGTTCGTCGCTACATCTGCAAGTGCAAGTTAAAACTCTACAATGCAAAGCGAAAGTCATTTAACAACAGCACCCAGAAACGCCGCCCGGCTTCACTGGGCCCAAGCTCATCTAAGATGGACTGATGCAAAGTGGAAAAGTGTTCTGTGGTCTGACGAGTCCACATTTCAAATTGTTTTTGGAAACTGTGGGACGTCGTGTCCTCGGACCAAAGAGGAAAAGAACCATCTGGACTGTTATAGGCAAAGTTCAAAAGCCAGCATCTGTGATGGTATGGGGGTGTATTAGTGCCCAAGGCATGGGCAACTTACACATATGTGAAGGCACCATTAATGCTGAAAGGTACATACAGGTTTTGGAGCAACATATGTTGCCATCCAAGCAACGTCTTTTTCATGGACGCCCTGCTTATTTCAGCAAGACAATGCCAAGCCACATTCTGCACGTGTTACAACAGCATGGCTCCGTAGTAAAAGAGTGCGGGTACTAGACTGGCCTGCCTGTAGTCCAGACCTGTCTCCCATTGAAAATGTGTGGCGCATTATGAAGCGTAAAATACGACAACGGAGACCCCGGACTGTTGAACAACTTAAGCTGTACATCAAGCAAGAACGGGAAAGAGTTCCACCTGAAAAGCTTCAAAAATTGGTCTCCTCAGTTCCCAAACGTTTACTGAGTGTCGTTAAAAGGAAAGGTGATGTAACACAGTGGTAAAAAGGCCCCTGTGCCGACTTTTTTGCAATGTGTTGCTGCCTTTAAATTCTAAGTTAATGATTATTTGCAAAAAAAAAATAAAGTTTCTCAGTTTGAACATTAAACATCTTGTCTTTGCAGTGTATTCAATTGAAGATAAGTTGAAAAGGATTTGCAAATCATTGTATTCTGTTTTTATCTACGATTTACATAACGTGCCAACTTCACTGGTTTTGGGTTTTGTATAATATCATCAAAAGATTTTGAGAATCCGGAGAAATCTACACTTAAGAGGCAAGGCCGAAAACCAACATTGAATGCCCATGACCGTCGGTCCATCAGGCGGCACTGCATTAAAAACCGACCTCATTCTGTAAAGGATATTACCACGTGGGCTCAGAAACACTTCAGAAAACCACTGTCAGTTAAAACAGTCCCTCGCTACATCTACAAGTGCAAGTTAAAACTCTACCATGCAAAGCGAAAGCCACTTATCAATAACACCCAGAAACACTGCCGGCTTCTCTGGGCCCGAGCTCATCTGAGATGGACTGACGCAAAGTGGAAAAGTGTGCTGTGGCCTGATGAGTCCACATTTCAAATTGTTTTTAGAAATCATGGACGTCGTGTCCTCCAGGCAAAAGAGGAAAAGGACCATCCAGACTGTTATTACCGCAAAGTTCAAAAGCCAGCAATTGTGATGGTATGGGTATATGTTGGTGCCCATGGCATGGGTAACTTGCACATCTGTGAAGGCACCATTAATGCTGAAAGGTACATACAGGTTTTGGAGCAAGATATGCTGCCATCCAAGCAATGCCTTTTTCAGGGACATCCCTGCTTATTTCAGCAAGACAATGCCAAGCCACATTCTGCACATGTTACAACAGTGTGGCTTCGTAGTAAAAGAGTACGGGTAATAGATTGGCCTGCCTGCAGTCCAGACCTGTCTCCCATTGAAAATGTGTGACGTATTATGAAGCGCAATACACGACAACGGAGTCACCGGACTGTTGAGCAACTTAAGTCATACATCAAGCAAGAATGGGAAAGAATTCCAGCTACAAACGCTCTACAATTAGTGTCCTCAGTTCCCAAACGCTAATTAAGTGTTGTTTAAAGGAAAGGTCATGTCAAACAGTGGTAAACTTGCCCCTGTCCTAGCTTTTTCGGAACGTGTTGCAGGCATGAAATTCATAAAGAGTGATTTATTAGTTATTTATTCCATTTAATCAGGGAATTCCCGTCATGATCGAAAACTCTTTTTCAAGGGTCCCCTGGGGCTCAGGGTGGAGAGGGAGAAAACAAATTGCACAGCTTATTAGATAGGGGGCTGATTTGGTGGCAGGTTGAATGAGGCAGGTTGGGAATTTAGCCATGACACCGGGGAACCTTCCGCTCTTGCTGAAGAGTGTCATAGGATCTTTAATGACCACAGTGAGTCAGGATCTTGGTCTAACGTCTCATCCGAAACACAGCTACTCCTTCAGTACGGTTTCCCCATTACTGCACTAGGGCATTGGCGATTATCCCATCAGAGGGAAGATCACCACCTGCTGGCCCAACAACACCTCTTCCGGCTGCAACTTAGTTTTCCAAGGTGGTCTCCCATCCAAGCACTAATTGAGCCCACACCTGTTTTGCTTCAGCCATGCGGGTGGAGCAGATCGTGTAATGGTATGGCTGCTGGCAGTGGAATGACATGCATTGTTGAAATTAAATAGAAAAAAAGACAAGGCTATATGTTCAGCAGGGGCCTGCTGTGCACTAACATTGATGGATTCAATTTGCCCAAATTCTTCAAACAAGTTGGTGAGATCTTGCTGCGTGGCCTTCTTGTCGACTTGTCCCACCCAGAGAGTTGTGCTGCATACTGAAATCAACAAAAAAAGCAACTGTAGTGAAATGTCATAGCCTGATCTCCACAAATGAAATAAAAAATGTATTGCTTCAACTTTCAGAGTATTCCTGCCTTAATCATTAAAAAAAATTCTTCTAGAGCAGGGCTATTCATATAGATTTTTCTGGGGGTCACATTTCAAAAAATTTCTTGGGAGCTGTTCTCCCCCATCTCTTTAAGAAATGGCATATTTTTCTTAAGATTTAATCAATGAGTAAGTCCAACACTTGTAGGCCGAATACAGCAATTTTTTTTTTTTTTTTTTTTTTTTACTTTTTAAAAACTGAGATGCATTTTAAGTCACACAAGTGCAATTGTGATTCTTTCTAAAAAGTTGCATTATAAAATATTCACTCATTGCTCATACAACTGATGATTAAGAAAGAAACTGGAGGTAGGCAACAGTAGAGGGACAATAAATCACATAGCTATGGCCAGATAGACCTGCACTTCTCCGAATGAGAGACTATACTCCTTTGCAACAAATGCATTTCGGCGGTCAAGCAGACAATTGTTTCCTCCCAGCAATTTCAATTAATGTACTTTTGAATTGGCAATTTTCCTGATCAACTTTTTTGCAACATTCTTCTATCTAGCTAGCATACATTTACTCATATTATATTGAATACGAGATGGCTCAGCCAAGATCTGGCTTGCAAGCTAGATGTTGCGAGATACGTGGCAACGGCACAAGTAAACCCGTTTCTTCTTCAATTGTGTTCCTCTCAACAGTTCACTTGTTCGCAGATCCTGTGGAAGCCGGATCGTTGTCCATTCTTGTGGATTGGGACACTGGCTTTGCGCGTTTACATTTAGCTGTTGCTACGCAGGATAATAACATTAGTTAAGTGATATAAATAAATTGATCCCACATGGAACAGTTTAAACAGCTTAAAAACATGCTTCCTCTGAGTTGTAACCGGCGGTTTAATTTGATACCACAGACCATCCAGCTACGTTGAATCCCTGTTCCAAATTTGTTCACAACTGTCCTATTGGTCAGACATGATGTTGGTATACTTGCAATTCGTTGTCATTAACAGTGTTGCTTGAGCCTTTGGTTCATTGATTGCCAGTTTTGCGTGTTTGGTTTCATTGTGTCAAAAATGTATGATAATTGCACAGACTTTTGATCTATTAGTTAACAGAACTGATTGGCAAGCCAGTCTAATTTGATTGCTGGGCCAGACTTGGCCTGCAGGCCGCTAAATAAATAGCCCTGTTCTAGAGTGCACTTATTAGTAGGAAAACACTGTTGTCTCAATCTTTCTACTCAGGAGCATACATGTTAGATAATGCAGAGATAAAACCAGACGCTAATGAAGAAATTGTTTTTGATAATTTTTTTGGCAGGAGTGGTCAGACTGCTCTCGTACCGCTCAGAGTTTTGGACCTGATGGGTGGTAGCCCTTTCTTCTGCCGCTCTTTCTCACGCTCGCGAGCTCGACGCTCACTGGAGTATGACCGAGATGATTTCCTTTTCCGCTCTCTGGACCGTGACCGTGAGCGCTTTCGGTGTTTGCGCTTCCTTGAGCCAGACCGTGAACGAGATCGTCGTTTCCTGGGAGACCTGTGAGTTAGAGTATACAAATGCAACAGTGTAAAAATTTCCACATGTAGCCAACATCAGACCTCCATTATAGCTCAGTAAGTTCAAGCTCCAATACCAGAGAACAGTCAGATGTCAAAACATTTCATGTTTTATACATTAGGACAGGTTCTGTTTATTGTTTGATTTACGAGCCTGCCAACCTAAAATGCAAAAGTAGAAAAAAATAAAATTGGAAATGTCATTGCATCAAGCAAGGAAAACAACTAAGGAGTTTGCTGAAACTGCTAAAATTGGTAAGGAACTGTCCAAATCATCATTAAAACCTGGAAGGACAGTGGTGAACCATCATCTTTGATGAAGAAATGTGGTTGGAAAACATTTTGAATGATCGTGATAGATCAATTAAACGTCTGGTAAAATCAAACCATTAAAAAAAAAAATCAACAGTAGACCTCAAGGCTATGTTTAATATAGAAAGTAAGAGCATCTCCACACGCACAATGCGAAGAGAACTCAAGGGATTGGGACTAAACAGCTGATTAGCGTGGAGAAAACCACATAACAGCAGAGTTGGGTCCAAGTACTTTCAAGTACCTTTGAGAATTGTATGCAAGCTTTTTTTTTTTTTTTTTTTTTACATACCATAGTGCTTGTATTTGTATCTGAGTACTACCTAATAATGCCTAATATTAGGCCTAATGCCTAATAATACCTAATAATAAGTACATGTAATTGTATCCAAGTACTTGACCAATCTCTGTCAGCACTTAGGAGACAGACTGGTCAAGAACTTTGAAATGTACTTGAATACAAGTACAGGTACTTTAGGCATTAATAGGAAGTACTCCGACACAAGTGCAAGTACTTTGGTATTTAAAAAAAAAAATACTTGCATCCAATTCTTGAAAGTACTTGAACCCAACTGCTTACCAGTGAGGCTAATTGGGGGAAAAAAGTGGGGAATGATGGGCACATCAAGTTAAGAAGCGAGGCGGAAGAAGTTAAGCACCCATCATGCCTTATGCCAACTGCACTAGCCTGTGGGAGCAGTATCATGATATGGGGTTGCTTCAGTTGGTAAGGTCTAGGTTAAGCAACATTATGTGCCCAAAATATGAGGTCAGCTGACTACCTGAATATACTGAATGACCACCATCAACGGATTTTTTTTCTTCCTTGATTGCACGGGCATATTCCAAGATGACAATGCCAGGATTCATTGGGCTCAAATTGAGAAGGAGTGGTTCAGGCTGCATGAGACATTTTTCCTCATGGATTGGCCACCACAGAATCCAGACTTTCACCCCACTGCGAATCTTTGGGACGTGCTTAAGAAGACTTCACGCAGCGGTCTTACACTCCAATCATTAATACAAGATTTTGCTGAAAAATCAGTGCAACTCTGGACAGGAATAAATGTTGTGATATTGCATAAGCTAATCCAAAGATGCCATGAAGAATGCGCGATCAAAGCCAAAGGCGGTACAACAAAATATCAGAGTGTGACTTTTTTTTTGGCTGAGCAATGTACTTCTGGTAACACAGCTTATACCCTAATACCCTACTGGTCAAAATGTGCAACAGCACCTTAATTGTGTTCAATTCTATATGTTATGACATTTGGACAAAAAAATATGACAGAAAAATTGCTGGCAGAATAATAATAATAAATACAGGATGTACGTGGGGGGCAGGTATTTTGCAAGTGACAGAATCCTTGCATAGCATCTAAATTCATTTTATTACAGGCTGTCAGTAATGCTAAGGTGACATTATCATAACATTTCCTCTTACCATGAATATTTCCTTACCCTGGACTGATGTGCCAACAAAACGTTGAATAGTGGGTACACACTGAACCATGTTTCATTTGAGATCAGCAGATTTCACTCATTTCTGCTCGCGCGGGCCATACCTCCTCGCTCGAAACACAGACTTTTGACATTTAGGGGCGGAGACCAAGGGGAGGCCGCTTGCCCTCTTATGATTGGTCACTGTCAACGAGATCACACCCACACAACCTCCTGCAACCTAGAATAGCAGCTTTCATTATCTAATGTAAACAAGCCAAATATAATTTCATAGCCATTTAAAGCTTTTGGCAAAATGCTCGGCGCTGAAGATTAAAGAGGTTATCAGTAAACTGTTAATATTGGTAGACTAACCGAATGGCTCACTTACCGATAATGCAATGATGGCCCGTTATTCTGTAGTGTGTGCAATCGCATATCATTTTTTTTATATTAGCAGCCAGCTAGCTAGCTAACGTTAGCGAGGGAAAATCTTAGCAAATAATCATCATTTATTACCGAGATGGTTTTGTTCTTGCCCTTATGTTATTAGCAAGCCCTGATCTGTTCTAGGCAGGAACTTAGCTGATTGCTATGCTTTGCGGCACTGCCCTGCCGATCCCCACTTGTTAGTTCTGATTTTTGGGAGGTGGGAGGAATCGCCATTTTACACGTATTCAACCCCGGTTGCTTCACCATAAAGCCGAAACAGACTGACAGTTGGTCGGCCTATTTTCTGCCTCATCATCATGAACGGAAACTGTAATATTAATGAGCAGCCGACTCAAAACAGATTTTATTTACACTGATCTTATTTATGCGCTGCCATCACTACTGTCGTTTTCAAAAGGTCTTCAGTCTGTAAAGGTGCCCCTACCGAGTTTTTTTTTTTTTTTTTTTTTTTTTTTCAGGCAACAGCACACCTAGCCTGTTTAAAAGTGCTTCACTGTACTGAACAGAAATTTAACCTGAATAAACGCATCAAATAATAGACACAGTCAACATGCACGCGACCCAAGGTTTCCGAATATTATGCCTGAAAGAAAAATGGAAGTAACGGCAACGTCGTCAGTGTGAGAAGGAAATTAAATCAAAGAACCGTGTTAACGCTAAATAATAAGAAAGGTGCGGCGTTACTTCGCTAATTTATCATATAGACAAGATTCTGGTTGTTTAACTTAACCAGTAATTATTCTAATCGCCATTGTTGAGAGTGATGAGCAGTTTTTTAATAATCCAATTTGATGGCATGAATTATCCCAGCTAAATTTGGCTTTAGGTCTTTCCTGTCATTTGACATTGAAATGATTTAATTTCTTTCCCATTCCGGTAACGTTTTTTTCCATTTTTGTTTCAGACCTCACATCTGAGAACCTGCTCGCATGTTGGCTGTATAATCTATTGTTCAATCTTTTATTTGATGCACCTATTTAGGTTAAAGTTCGTGTTAGACAAACAGTGTCCATAGAGGGGTGCTGTTGGCTGCAAAAAAAAAAAAAAAAAAAAAATCGATTCCGGCAAATAATACGCTCGTCTTTTACGGACTGAAGTAAGATCTTTTGAAAATGACAATGGTACTGGAGATGCATCAAATCTTACATGAGCCGATAATGCAAATACAGTCAGTTAGCAATAGAAATTAGTACAGGCAGTCCACATTCATATTGACATTTCCTTCACGGTAATTGGCAGAATATAAGCTGACCAGCAGTCAGCCTGTTTCAGCTTGATGGTGAAGCCACCTGGATTGAAATACGTGTAAAATAGCGATTGCTCCCACGTCCTAAGAATTTAAATGAACAAGTTAGGGGCAGACAGCGTCGCAAAGTATAGCCATCAGCTAGGTTCCTGCCTATGACAGATAAGGTCTGGCTAATAACGTTACGGCAAAAACAAAACCATATCGCAAACATATGATGATTATTTGCCAAGATTTTCCCTCGCTAAAGTTAGCAAACTAGCTGGCTACTAATCTAAAAAATGATATGCGATTTGCAGACATTGCAGAATAACGGGCCATCGTGGCATAATCGGTAAGTGAGCCATTAAGTAAGTCCACCAATATTAACAGTTTACTGATTGATAACCTCATTAATCTTCAGCGCCGAACATGTTGCCAAAAGCTTTAGATGGCTATGAAATTATATCTGGCTTGTTTACATTAGATAACGGAAGCCGTTATTCTAGGTTGCCGGCGGAGGTTGTGCGGGTGTGATCTCATTGAAAGTGACCAATCATAAGAGGGCAAGCGGTCTCCCTTGGTCTCCGCCCCTAAATGTCAAAAGTCTGTGTTCTGCGCGAGCAGAAATGAGTTTCGAGCGAGGAGGTATGGCCCGCGCAAGCAGAAATCAGTTTCAAGCGAGGAGATATGGCCCGCGCGAGCGTGCATGCCTTCTGGCGCGAGCAGAAATGAACTTCGCGAGGGAAATATGAATTTGCGAGAGAATGCAATCCCCTCCAGCGCGCGTGAAGCAGAAGTTTCCTCGCGCGTGCTGGCTGTTTTCAGCGCTCGCTGCCAATTTTTTTGTGCGGAGGTGCCATTCTATGCGCGTGGAGTAATATAATTTGCGCTCGCGACTTTTGACACAAATCTGATTCCATAGATAAGATCTGCGCTGTTTAGCATCTAAACCATCCAGACACTGACTTGAGTTCATGAGATATATGATAAGGATGCAATCAATTACGCTATATGCATCTTTTACTTACAAAGAAACAGATTGCGAGGTGACAGAATGACGGCGACAGGAAAAAAGAAAACTTGCATAAAAAATTCTTGACAGTATGTCAAGTTTGGAAGCGCGGTTCGACGCATAATGCACATGTAGCGTGACTCTTTCCTAACACCGTTCTTGGCGTAAACTACACAAGATTCGCACAGTCTCAACTTTTTCGCAGTCGGCAGGTGCGAACTAGCCAGTTGATCACTGCGATCAACACCGCTCATACCGTAGTTGTTATCAACAACACAACGTGGTTTCACTATTCGCTCGCCCTGACGATTCCTCTTCACTGTTTCGCACGTGGCCCGGGGATTGACAGCATCTTCACAAGCTTTTTGTCCAGTCACAGCAGGACCAGCATCCGTCCTTTGGCCGTCACAATGCGATCACAGTGAAAATGAACAAAACAAAATTTACAAACTGAAAGTAATGGAATCTATGCGCGTTACTTCTTACATCACCCAAGGCCAATCATAATGTCACATGAACTCAAACCACCGACTGCGTTTAGACGCAAAGCAAAAAGCATTCATGATAACACTGCGTGTTTAGATGCAAAGCCAGCAACGTGATAAGACGCGGCTCCGGGACTCAGCCGGTCGGCAGTAATACGAGTACACACGTTTCCGGGCAAGTACGATAAGCCAACTGATTAGAGATCGGACAGGCGTGACTTGCGGTAATGTAAATATATGGGAAACAAGTGGTTAATATCCAGCCCCTGCTCCAACACATGCAAGAAATCAAACCCTTCAATGACTCCGGTATAAGTACCAGATCTGCGTGTTAGGAAGCTTGATAATGAGCTTCCACAGCGCCCCAAGTTACTTAGCTACACAATTTCAAGTCACAATAACTTTTCTTGATTGATTGTAGCTAATAAAGCGAGCTAGGCCACGCTTTGATCGTTACATTTTTATCGACAGATTTGATGTGTTGGCTAGCTAAGTGGCTCAACTTATTTTCACTTAATAAGCAGCGGGGTTCAAACAATGTTGAGCACCAACATTCACAGATTTTACATTAAGATACATCCCTAATGTGGTCAGTGCTTGGGCTCCAACACACTCGCTGACCGTAACCCAGGCCAGAGTGCGTTTGGTGTTTTTTGCCTGCTACGTCAGGGAATCCCGCGAGGTCAAACTCAGCTGCAATCAACTGACCACCTGCAACACAGGGCAGCCAATAGGGGGTAACGCCCTCATGGGGAGAGAACCTCCTCCACAAAAAAGTTTTCTTTTATGGAATTATAAACACGATTTGAAATCCGTCGTCCTTGCCGTAGTCATTTAAACATGTAGGATTATGAGGTCAATTTTGTGATTGACTCAGAGGTATTTGCCAATGCTCCCCCTCTGTGCCATCTTGCTCCCATCACCCCCGGAATCTCTGAAAATGCCACCTGGGGGGTGGTAGCACCCCCATTGAGAAACCCAATGTTAAAGGTAGCCAGTGAAGGCCTTCGGTGGCCATAGCTCGCTCGCTACTTCTTAGTGGAGGATTGCTCAAGACGTTAGTTTCAGTTCACCCTGTTGATGATCAAACAATTCACTGACTAATTGAAACCTACAAATGGCTTATAATGATTTAAAAAAAAAAAAATAACAAAACGAAATGACAAAGATATCAAAGGTGGCTACATTTTCATATAAATCGTAACATTAACTTAACTTTGCAAGGACATGCTGCTGGGGTGGCTCACTCGGTTAAGGTGCCGCACTTGCAGGCAGTAGTGACTACCATGGTGCTGGTTCGATCCCCGGTTGTACCAACCGGCAGTGGTCGGCAGCTTTTTCAGAGCAGCGCACAATTGGCTAAAAGCGCTGCAGGGATGCAAATTGGGAATGGACTGCTGAGAAGGGATATTGAAAATGGTTGCTTTGTTCGTTGCTCAAGCACCTCCTGTTGACCAGCCGTGCGCTCGTCAGTGAGATTCCAAGCTTGCTCATGTTTGGGTATCCTCCGCCCTCGTTCTGAACTTGCAAAAGTTTCAACCAATAAGTGTAAAGATGCAGGGGCTGACAGGTGCGTATTTTGAAGGAGAGCCGCAAACTCACACTCTCTCTCTCTCTCTCTCTCTCCTGAGCTGGCAACAAGGGGTCGCATACGAGCAAGCTTGTACATTGCTCGCAAATTGGGAATTGCAGATTTGAGTGGGATTGGAGATGCCAAATTTAAACTAGATAACTCAGTCACCACAGGGACAGAGTTGTGCATCTCTCCGATCCCCAAATTTCGGACAAAATGGCCGCCGGCAGTCATATTGGACATCCAAAATTGCCGAAAATCGGTCTTGAGCATTTTCAAATAAATATCTTCGCCTGAGCAAAATTAGAAAAAATTCCTGTAATAATTTTCGCTTCTAGACCCCAGAATAGAAAATCTCTGCGGGAGCAGCGGCCCCAGAACTAAACCATAGTATCTGCTCAACTATCGTCGTCTAGGAGATACAATAAAAAACAAGAGGCCCATGGGCCTTAACGGTCACTTGAGTTGTATAAAAACTGATGTTATTGATGTGAGTGAACCAAATATACCCAAAAGTGTCATTCTCCTATATAAAGTATAGTAAAGTTCACCCCCTTCCCAGGGGCAAACATGGAGCCTGGGGCCATGAAAATAATAATTTTGATAAAGCACCTGAAGACCCTTCCATCTATGAAGAGTATTGTTTTCCAGCATATCTGGGTCTGGAGAAGACGATTTTGAAAATTTCAGCCAATTTGACCACTTTTAGCCCCGCCCCTCAGAGCACCTGGGGGTGGGCACCATGTAACTCACAATTTTGGTGCATATTTGACCAAGGAAGGTTCCTGCAAAATTTAATAGAAATCGGATCAGCAGTTTCTGAGAAGTGGAAAATGTATTGACCACTTTCAGCCCTGCCCCTCAGAGTCCCATGGGGTGGGCACCATATAATTCACAATTTTGGTGCATATTTGACCAAGGAAGGTTCCTGCAAAATTTTATTGAAATCGGATCAGCGGTTTCTGAGAAGAAGTGGAAAATGTATTGACCACTTTTAGCCCTGCCCCTCAGAGCCCCTGGGGGTGGGCACCATGTAATTCGTCTTTTTGGTGCATATCTTACCAAGAAAGGTTTCTGCAAAATTTTATTGAAATCGGATCAGCGGTTTCTGAGAAGAAGTGGAAAATGTATTGACCACTTTTATCCCCGCCCCTCAGAGCCCCTGGGGGTGGGCACCATATACTTCACAATTTTGGTGTATATTTGACCAAGGTTCCTGCAAAATTCTATTGAAATCGGATCAGCGGTTTCTGAGAAGAAGTCGAAAACGTATTGACCAGTTTTAGCCCCGCCCCTCAGAGCCCCTTGGGGTGGGCACCATATAATTAACAATTTTGGTGCATATTTGACCAAAGAAGGTTCCTGCAAAATTTACCTGAAATCGGATCAGCGGTTTCTGAGAAGAAGTCGAAAATGTAAATTGTTTACGGACGCACGACGGACAAAAGGCGATTAGAATAGGTCACTTTGAGACTCAATCTCAGGTGACCTAAAAATAAAATAAATAAAATATTGCAAGGACATAAACAATTCAAACTAGAGGGTGTGTCCGGAGGCCACATGCTCCGCCCGCGCCCATGACCTTTAAATATGGGCGATATTTTAGAGGTTTTCTTATCTGTCAGGGATCCGGATCAAACTACTCATGGTTGTTGCCCTCCCAGGAGGGCTATACTGCGTTGATGTTAAAGTGATTCATTATGTTTTTGATGGAGTTAAAGAAAACGTCGAAATGTGCCCTATCTCCCAATGCTAACGAAATTTTCAAAGTGATCCAGAATCCACACTTTGATCCGGATCTGCACCAAAAACTAGTCACTTCTCACTTGGACCATTACCAACCCCTCTGTGAAATATGAAAACAATCCGACCAAAACTGCGGCCTGTAGGCTGTCCACAGACAAACACAAACACAGATAAATAAATAAATAGAGAAAAATATGTAACCTCTCCCGCACTTCGTTTGCGGGCGGGGTAACTACAGGGTGTATAAAAAAAAAAGTAGACTCTCCGAAAAGTACCCACCAAATTTACAATTGAACATTTTCATGAAATTTCTTCGTTTGCATATGTTGGTATGGACATCCTGCTTCGGTCCATACCAAAATTAATTGCATAATTTCATGCATGACTGAACACAGGCCCGTTTTCCCGTGGGCAATAAAATGTCCTTCCTCCAAAAAATTAAAGGGTTAAAATTGGATGAAAAGTCTTAAACTAATGCAAAATGTGAATTTTTGTTTTTCTACGCCACAAAACTCAAATTACCTGATTTGACACCGCTGGACTTTTTTTCTTTGGGGCCATCTCAAATCAAAAGTGTATGTGACTCCACTCCACAAGTGTATGTGGCCGCCATCCAAGCAACGGCTGACTTATCAACTTGCCTTTGGCAAATAGGCGATGCGTCAACTAGTTTTTTTTTATATATCTATGTTAGAAACCCATATATGACTTTCTATTAGTGGTTAATAGTAACCATTGTCTATCTCCCACCGTTTGGCCCCAAGAGCAGTTTGACCTTTCAAGGTCGCTCAAGGTCATAACATTTGGTAAACCAAAAATGTAAGAATTCCAGGCACTCAGAGAATAAATGGATCCAAAAGAAGCAAAACAAAAGGGATAAAAAGCCTTTATTAAACCATGGCTAAACAGTTAAAAAAGCCGACATGTTTTAGACCCTATGCGGTCTTCGTCAGGCGTAAAAAAGTGCCATAGGCCAAGGCAAACGTATATAGACATAACAACCAATAGGGAAGGAGAGACGTGTCACCTGATGACCTAAATAGGTACAGAGGGATGTATGGTTTAAGAAAATAATTGGACAATAAATGCACAAAAAAGTAAATACAAGAAGGAAATGTATACGTATATACATATGAAAATATAAATATATGGAAAAACAAGATGTGCGGACGTAAAAAACAAGAGATCACAATATAGAAAGAGAATTATATAAAAGACAAAAAATCAATATCTTCATTTAACCCTGGATAATTAAGGTCATCAAATGTATGAATCCAAAAGGCTTCCCGTTGACAAAGCCTTTTAAATCTATTGCCGCCTCTGATAGGCGCTCTAATATGCTCAATGCCTTCGATTTTAAGAAGGGAATCATTGTTATTATGTGCCTCCGTAGAATGTCTGGCAATGGGATACTCGTGATTCTTTTGCGAATGGCGTATTTATGCTCGACTAAGCGATCACGAAGACGTCTCTTAGTTCGGCCAATGTAAAAAATTCCCGGACAAGGACATGATAAGCGATAGACCACATAAACAGTGTTGCAATTAATAAAATCTGTATGCGTATATGTTTTCCCAGTTTTGAAATCCGAGAAGGATTTAGTTTGGAGGATATTGTCACAATGATTGCACATTTTCTCTCGAGCCGAGATAATGCAATGCCCCCTACAGACTTCCTACTACAATTGACCGATTGGATTCTCCATAATTATGTTTTTGTTTTTATGGATAAACTATATCGGCAAAAGATTGGAGTCCCTATGGGATCTTGTTTTTCTCCTAATTATGCTTACCTGTATTTAGGTTTTTGGGAACAGAGATTTGTGATGAATGCTGTTAATCCTTTCCTTAATTCCATAACCTGGTATGGTCGTTACATTGATGATTTATGTTTCATTTTCAATGGTGATGAAACCAGTTTGTTGGCTTTTCATAGATATTTGAATTCCACCAATGAGAACGTCAAATTGTCAATTGAATATTCCATGGAAAGCATAGATTTTTTGGATCTTACCGTTTTTAAGGATGGAGATGGTTTTCTGCATACGGATATTTTTAGGAAGAAAACTTCCCGGAACACTATTCTGAGAGCGGATTCGTTTCACCCGACACACCTTAAGAATAACATTCCTTTTGGACAGTTTCAACGGTTACTTCGGATCTGTGACAGAGATGAGGTATTCACCAAGCAGTCGGCTGATCTGTCTAATCGTTTTAGGGAGAGAGCTTATAAACCTTTGGTTATTAAACAAGCTCGAGATAAAGCATGTTCGCTCAATCGAGATCACCTCCTTCATAAACGCAAGCGTCAGAAGCGCCCCCATACTCGGCCCTATTTTCAGTAACCCAGTATAGTACTCGGGCTGTGCATATTAAATAATATAATCAAATCTAATTGGCCTATAATTGAAAGTGACCTTACCCTCCGTAATGTTTTCCCTGAACCTCCAATGTTTTCCTTTAAACGTGCACCTACCTTAAGGAACAAACTTGTGCGCAGTTATCTCCCTGCTGAAAGTACTTCCAATTGGCTGAGTAAACCGGTTGGAAATTTTAAATGTTATAACTGCAATCATTGTGACAATATCCTCCAAACTAAATCCTTCTCGGATTTCAAAACTGGGAAAACATATTCGCATACAGATTTTATTAATTGCAACACTGTTTATGTGGTCTATCGCTTATCATGTCCTTGTCCGGGAATTTTTTTTACATTGGCCGAACTAAGAGACGACTTCGTGATCGCTTAGTCGAGCATAAATAAGCCATTCGCAAGAAGAATCACGAGTATCCCATTGCCATACATTTTACGGAGGCACATAATAACAATGATTCCCTTCTTAAAATCGAGGGCATTGAGCACATTAGAGCGCCTATCAGAGGCGGCAATAGATTTAAAAGGCTTTGTCAACGGGAAGCCTTTTGGATTCATACATTTGATGCCCTTAATTATCCAGGGTTAAATGAAGATATTGATTTTTTGTCTTTTATATATTTCTCTTTCTATATTGTGATCTCTCGTTTTTTATGTCCGCACATCTTGTTTTTCCATATATTTATATTTTCATATGTATATACGTATACATTTCCTTTTTGTATTTACTTTTTTGTGCATTTATTGTCCAATTATTTTCTTAAACCATACATCCCTCTGTACCTATTTAGGTCATCAGGTGACATGTCTCTCCTTCCCTATTGGTTGTTATGTCTATATACGTTTGCCTTGGCCTATGGCACTTTTTACGCCCTGACGAAGACCGCATAGGTCGAAACATGTCGGCTTTTTTAACTGTTTAGCCATGGTTTAATAAAGGCTTTTTATCCCTTTTTTTTTGCTTCTTTTGGATCCATTTATTCTCTGAGTGCCTGGAATTCTTACATTTTTGGTTTACTCTCCCATCCCACGCTTCCAAGAGCACCAGCTTTACATTCTTTTATATACTTTTTTTATCCCATGAGCGCCGAATATTTTCTCTAATAGATCATAACATTTGGTGGTGAAAGAATCTCCATACCCAACTTCCTATTAGTGATTAATAGTAACTACATGCCTATCTCCAACCAATTTCAAGTTATAACCAGTGGTCTGCCCGGTCTCCCAATGTTAAAGGGACACTGTGTAGTGTTTTAAGTATTAGCTAAAATCAATGTCTTCATTCATTTATATGTCGTTATTGGTGTAATATTACCTCTGCCAATAATCTGACTTATCCTCGAAGCCCAGAATTTCTTATCCATATTTACGTTGCACGGGTAAGTCCAAGGATGCTTCCATGTCGTTCCGCCATTTTGAAAAACTACTATCGCCGAGAGGGACAGAGAGCACTACCTGGTACTAGCTAATTAGCCACAACGCATTTTCGTACGGAACCAGCCTGACTGAAACGGAGAAGGAGATCAGCGAGAGGCGCTTGTCACTGCCCCAGAAAATTTGAAAGCCTGCCCCGCACTTGAGTTCATGATGGAGGATCATACTTACGCCGAGCCACAGGAGAAGGAATCCTCGTCATAAAAAAAGCGAAAAAGGGAATTAAACAGGCAACGTGACCAATGAATAAAAAAAACGAGGGTAGACATCGGGGTAGATTTTCCCAGATGGAAAGAGCTAATGAAGGAGAAAGACTTCCAAAGGGACGCTGAAGTTGCCTGCTTTCTTCACGACAGGTAAGTAAATGTTACTGCCTAAATTGAGCTCTTTCCCCCAAGGGAAACGTTACCTTTGATGACATGTGAAATAAACTTTTCAAAATGGTTTTTGAAGTAACATTAATAAAATGGCGATAATTAAATTTGTCAGTTATATTGATGTGAGCTACTGCGTTTAGTCAGCAATTCCTGCTGATTCTGAAACCGAAAAAAAGTTCTGATTTTGCAAAGGCTGATTACGGTGCTCCTTCCCCGTTTGGGGCGGTAACTTACCTTAGCTAACGTTGTAGTGTACGAACCATGATCAGAGCAGTCACTTAACATTCAAAATTAATAATGATATAATGCCGTAAAAATTACTCCTCGCCTGTGAAATGTTATTCTGAGTTCTCGTTTTATTGTTCAGTTCCTTTGTACATCCACATGCTGCACGAAAGTCTGGCATTGGGTCTGTCTGTAATATTTCCTGCTGGTCACCCATAGATGCGCCACTACTCTGAGCAGAGAGTTCCCTGACACAAGATGGCGGCTCATTGACGTATCGCTCCAAGGAACAGCTGCGTTTGAGGTGGCATCTAGGTATATACATATATGGTATTGGATGCTATGATGTCATAGCTTCTCGGTACATAACGGCCACCGTAGTTGCAACACGCCTTTAAAAAAGCGAGGCGCTAGAGAGCACTATTCGTTTGAATGCAAAATACAATTTCACCGCTTGATGGGAGAAATTCCTACACAATGTACCTTTAACGAAATCTTCAAACTGATCCAGAATCCAGGATTTGATCCGGATGTTCACCAAAAACTAACCATTTCTTCCCTTCCGCCAAAGGATTGTCCCTACCAAATTTGAAGACAATCCGTCCAGAATTGTGGTTTGTAGAGTGCAAACAAACAGACACACACATTCGTTGCAGGCGGGGTGAATAAACTGAGACAAACACGTAACTCATCCCGCACTTCATTGCGGGCGGGGTAAAAATAAATAAATAAACTGAGACAAATACATAACTCATCCCGCACTTCATTGCGGGCGGGGTAAAAATAAATAAATAAACAGAGACAAACACATAACCCCTCCCGCACTTGGTTTGCGGGTGGGGTAATAATTTGAGAAAAATCCAAAACTTAGTCTAGATTCCATATCCCATGCTTGCATTTTTCTCAGCAGTAAGAGATTACGGATGAGCTTTTCTAGCTCAGAAGAAAAGACACTTCATTTTACAACCCCAATTCCAAAATAGTTGGGACAAAATGTAAATTGTGAATAAAATCAAAACGCAATGACTTTCAAATCACACCAGCCAGTATTTTATTCAAAATAGAAGAGAGAAAACATAGCAAATGTTTAAACTGAGAAATTTCACAATTTTATCCATAAAATGAGCTCATTCCAAATTTGATGGCTGTTACAGGTCTCAAAGAAGTTGGGACAGGGGCCTGTTCACTATATTGTAGCATCCCCTCTTCTTTTTAACACAGAGTGAAGGCGTCTGGGCTTTGAGGAGACAAGTTTCTTGAGTTTAGCCATTGGAATTTGAACGCTGATAACAGGAGGGGTGGTCTTTCTCCTCTTTAGCCCGGAGGACACGACGCCCATGATTTCCCACAAGAATGTCAAATTTGGACTTGTCTGACCACAACTTTGCCACTTTGCTACAGTCCATTTTAAATGAGCTTTGGCCCACAGAACACGGCGGCGCTTCTGGATCATGCTCAACAATGGCTTCCTTTTTGCATGATAGAGTTTTAGGTGGCATCTGTGGATGGCACAGCGGACTGTGTTTACAGACAGTGATTTCTTGAAGTGTTCCTGGGCCCATTTAGTAATGTCAATGACAGAATCATGCCGGTGAGTGATGCAGTGGCGTCTGAGGGCCCCAAGATCAAGGGCATCCATTAAAGGTCTTCGGCCTTGTCCCTTACGCACAGAGATTTTTCCAGTTTCTCTGAATCTTTTGATGATGCTCTGCACTGTCAATGATGTGACCTTCAAAGCCTTTGCAATTTGACGTTGAGGAACATTGTTTTTAAAGTAGTCCATAATTTTTTTATGCAAGCCTTCACAGGTTGAAGAGCCTCTGGCCATCTTTACTTCTGAGAGACTCAGCCTCTCTAAGACATCCCTTTTATAGCCAATCATGTTACACACCTGATGCCAGTTAACTTAATTACTTGCTAAATGTTCTTTCAGCTGATTCTCGTGTATATTAATTGCTTTTTCAGCCCTTTTTTGCCTGTCTCCCAACTTTTTTGAGACCTGTTGCAGCCGGAAAATTTGAAATAAGCTCATTTTGTGGATAAAGATGTAAAATGTCTCAGTTTCAATATTTGAAATGTTATCTATGTTCTATTGTAAATGACATATTGGCTCATGTGATCTGAAAGTCATTGCATTTTGATTTTATTCACAATTTACACTTCATCCCAACTATTTCGGAACTGGGGTTGTATGTCAAAGAATTACAGTGGGGTGCAAAAATTTGGGCACCCCTGGTTTTAATGTCTGTTTGTTTATATTATCTTGTTTATGATTCCTACCAAATGAGAAATAGCTAAGGGTTAAAATAAGGGCCCAAGTATGTCTTAAGCAAGGATAGTGTCAATTTGCTCGAATAAATTTGCAAGGATTCCAGGCGATACAATACAATCAGTCAAGACGTGGTTTCAACACACACACAAAATAATTTATTGGGACAAGTGGTTGTATTTTATTGTTATCAGGAACAAGGAATACCATTGATTCAGAATCCTTCAGGTCTTTTGTCCTACAAATTGAGGAAGAGGCAACATGATTTTTTGATTGTCATATTCCGCAAGTTTGTACAGGTGCGCAAAGCATCCATGAATTTCAGGTGCGTCTATACAGCAGATAGTATTCTGGAATGGAACCTTGCATGGAACTTGTTCCTGGTCAGATGTCCAAGAATGGATGTTGTTGGCAAGTTTCATGCCATCAACCTTGACTATGTTGTCAGCTGCAACTTGGTTTCCCACTATATTTAGTCATAGTTGTGTCATGGTGTACAAGGGGTTAAGTATCTTTTTTTGCATAATTTTGGATGATTACCTCAGGTTTTCATTGATGAACACCTGTATTAATGTAATTACAACTGATTTTAGACAGGTTGATCAACTCATTCCAAGTAATCCTGTTTGACCTAATCTCCAGACTTAGAAATTCTCCCGAAAAAGGGTCTCATATGCCTTTTTTCATAAAATATGTTCATGTAGAAGGAGGCTGATAATCAAAGTTTTTATTTCAAGTAATGAATGTTTAAATATGTATATGTGTCTGGTGTAAATGCCATTACCATCATCCAGTGCCCACAGGGTCATTTGGGGGTCTGAAGTCCAGGGTCTGAATGGGTCATTTTGTCCCGCAGTGGTTTTCAGACTCCCATAAGTCCCCCACCAATGGTGCTATTATCCTAAAACTTAGTTTGGTGGTAGGAAAGTTCCCAAATATGAGAAAGAACCACATTTCCAACAGCAACATTCACTGAACTGAATCCTAGGGACCCCCAAAAAGTAAAAAATCACTTGCTGACTTCAAAAAAATTTAGCTTTTGGGGGCCCTCCTCTCACCCCTCTTATGGTGATTCTGGCTGCAGAATCCTTGATGTATGGGCCAGAATGCACCAGCACATGAAATTTTAGCATCCTATCCCTATTACGTGAGAAGTAATGGTCTTTCCAAAATTCTACAAAACGAGATGACCAATTCACATAAGTCAAAAAGGGGCGTGGCACCCACATTTCAAGTCATTTTCACAAGAAAACCGTCAGATATAGACACAAAACTTGGGATTCTTTTGTTTAGTACCATTAAGTATTTTTTGACAAAGTTTGAGCAAAATCTGAGAGGTGTCATGTACATGGGTGGCTGAGTTGAAATGGAATGACCCTATTTAGTTGCTCAAAAGTAACCAAAGTCAAGAGCTATGAATTACTTTATATAAATTTAATCTTTTTGAATTCATCAAATAAAATATGCAACAAATTTGCAGCACTAATTTGCCTGAATGGATTTGCCCAGTCTTCGGTACATTTCACTATTTGCGTGCAGTGCAAAAATAATTTCGCTCATATTCACATTCAATATGCTTCACGAAATCTTTCCCCACTTTGCACATATTTTTAAATGCTTAAAAATCAGGGCCATCTTAAAATAAGTTTATTTTCAAGAAATCTTTTTAATAATACGTGAAAATTCTCCGAGGAGAAATGAAATTCAGAGGCAGTTTAATTTTTTTTTTTTTTTCCCCCTATTTATTCAGATTATTGGCATTCTTTCAATCTACCATGGTTTCCTGGTTAGGTCTGTCATCATTATAGGCTACATTTTGGTTTTGATTAGTTAGTTGGCTGAATAAATGGCTTGATTTCTAGTCAGGCCAAGTGCACGGGAATTTAAGGTAGGCTAATTATGCCGAGGTGATGGAGGCTGTCCAACCTCGCTGATAATTAGTGGACTTCAAAACAGTTTTCTTCCCAGAAGCATTTCAAATGTCCTCTGATGTTTGTTCAACACCGCATCATGTATGTGTCATAGAAAAGATAATAAGCAAGCTCGTCTGTCTGCCCCATAGTGGCAGTCACTTTTATTGCACTTAAAATAATTGCGATAGATTAATCGCCCAGCCATAATCGCCAGGTATGGATATGGTCTTTTCTGTTGCCAATAGTCTGGTTATGGGGCTCAAGTAAACCCTAGGCGCTCCAAGGAGGGTTTTACATGCATTTTCAGGAGCACTGTGGACAGTTTTAAATGTATTTCTACAATGTAGTTCAGGTTTGCAGGATTTTAGTTTTTCCTCTACCATGTAAATCTACTGTGGGCTTCAAAATGACTGGCACCCTCTCACTGGCCAACCACAAACAATACAAAAAATATAACGATATAATTCTAGAGAAACGGAATAAACAATTTAAAATGTGCGCAGTACTTTAATGTTTCAGTGGAAACAACCACGATCATAACAATAATTTAATACAAAATAAATTTCAGCAAAATCAAGGTTTCATAACAATTGACACCCTTCATTTAGTACTTAGTGCAACCACCTCTGGCAAGGATAACAGCATGAAGTCTTTTACTTTAATTTTTGACAAGGTCAAGGCACAAATTTGGGGGGGATTTTGGGCTTGCATTCATCAACTGCCCTCTTCAACTGAGCCCACAAGTTTTCAATTGGATTAAGGTCTGGCAACAGAGAGGGCCATTGCAGAACCATTTCCACGTGGATCTTGAGGTTTGCTTTTGGTCATTGTCTTGTTGGAAAGTCCACCTACTGCCAAGTCCCAGCTTTCTGGTGGAGGCAATCAGATTGTCAGCCAAAATATCGAGATACTTGGAATTCATTATGCCATTAATTGTAACCAGTGCCCCTGGTCCTGTTGAATTAAAACAGCCCCAAAACATGACTGACCCACCATCATATTTCACCCTGGGTGTGAGCTGCTTCTCCTTGTATGCATCTGTTTCAACGTCAAACATGCCAATGCTGGATCCTACCAAAGCGTGCAATTTTGGTCTCATCTGACTAAAGCACCTTGTTCCAGTCATAATTTAAATGACGTCAGTGTTAATTCTAGGATTTCCCTTGGTCATGGTGCTCAGGTATGAAAAAGGGCACAGCAGTCGCGTCGAGCGAGTGGTTGTCTTGGAAAAGGGCACAGAGGTCGTAGCAAGCAAGCAGCAGCCTGCCAAGAAAGTGAAGTTCATTTGTAGTGGTAACTTGCATGCCTTCATTCCTAACACCTGCCACTTTCCTTGCTTTGTGGATGTAACCCTACCTGCCTTCTGCAGATAAATGCTAAAAAGGCTTTTTTATTCTTTCCTAATTGACAAATTACAATTACGAGAAACACAACTCCACTCAGAAAGCAAAAAAAATCATTTCCAAAAGGCATCAATTTTACCCTGAACAATCTTAATTTAATACAGATCACTTCAGTTTCCCAGTGAAATTTCTTTAAACTACTTGTAAACTACAGTGCAGCTGTCTTATCTATACCTTACAATAGCATATGATGTTAACACCTAATCAGAGGTGTGAAAGGATCAGGTCACACAAGGCACTTTCCAACTCAGTCACATTTTGACATCACATCATGTATTTGAATGATAAGATCATTGTGCACGTTTCGGGAGAGGACGGTGGCAAACTTGTGGTTCCCTAAACCACGTTACAATGGTGAAAGTTAGCATTTTGCGATGCAAATCCGCCTAATCTGATCACTGCTGGCAATCCCATCATGTGCAGGTTATTGCTGGCTCTAACAAGAGAATAGCCCTAAAATTTTCCCTGCAAAGAGCTCCCCCTGACTAGCCTAATTGGTGGACAGGCCTTTAAAGCATGATACAATGGCAGAGTAACCACAAAATGGGACAAAATCTCTTTATTTCGACTGCATGCCACAGTTAGTTTTGGCAACATGACGTGAAGAAATATTTCGGCTGCTCATAGTGAATATCTGGGCTCGTTCACGTGTCATAATTATACTACCGACTTCTCGCCAGACAATCGCTGTTTGCGTAATAAAAATCTTATCATTCGAGTTGACCAACACTTTTGATCATTTATTGTTCCTACCAGAAAAATTAACTGATTCGCAGATTTTGCCACCTGCTCAAGTCTTCTTTTACAAGTTGGTATGATGATCTGATGATTGTTATGCTAATAACATGAATAATACGGCCGAATTCGGGGAAACGACTGAAGCACCACTCCTATGTGCGGCGGCAAATCAAACTGAAATCAATCTGAATACCTGGGAATACCCAACAATTCCGCAGAACTGGGTTTCTGTACATTATCGTTTTCTGTGAGCAAGGTTGAATAGAGAGATCAGCTATGGCGATCGTCAAGCGCAGCAAGTGACGAATTCAGGTGTGACATTGTTACTTGCAGTTGGGGAGGAGGCGTGGCGGACCTTCTTTTGGATAAAAAGGGCCACTGTGGCAGGAAGCTATTGCAGGATTTAATGAGACAAGGGGCAGCTATGGCGGGAGAGAATCGGGCATGGCGCAGAGCCATGGCCAAACGCTCTAGATATAACACTAGACTTTTGGCAAACTTCGAGCGCTTGCTTCTGTGTCTTCTGGTCCGAAAAGGCTTTCTTTTGGCAACCCTTCCAAAGAGCCTATGGTTGCGGAGGTGGCCCCTGATGGTGCTTTTTGAAAGCTGGTGACCACCAAGGCCTGCAATTCTTGTGATTTTGTTGCCTCTCTCACCATCCTCCTCAGCATCCTGGGGGGCACAATGCAGTTGTGTCCTCTACCCTTGAGGTTTTCTACAGTTCCATATCTTCGGAGTTTTTATGTAATTGTCCTGACAGTGCTCAGTGGCATATTCCATCATTTGTGAATCTTCTTGTGGCCATAACCAGATTTATAAGGGTCTATGACCATCTGCCTCTTTCGAACTGACAGTTGTATTTTGTTTTCTTTTCTTCATTGTTGGATGACAAAGGAATATTGCATGTGTTTTACCTCAATTTTATACCCTAGTGAAATAGGAAGTGATGTAATGGCTCAGTACTTACAGAAAACTTAAATAAGCTGAATTTATGTCCTGGTTTAATTTTGTTAGATGTTAATTACAATAATCTTTGATGGCGCCCTTAATTGTGAAGCCTTGATTTGGAGGCAATTCATTTTTAATGAAATGAGTAAATAATTTTGGCTGGTTCATATGAAACATTAATCCGATGCAGTGTTTCTCACGTTGTTATTTAGAATTTCTCTATAAATATATATTTTTGTGCATTGCCAGTCAGAGGTGCCAGTAATTTGAGCCCTCTGTGCGTATTATGACAGTTGGGGAAAAAAAAAGTAACCAGGGAGGAAGGTTTTTTTTTTTCTTTTTTAAATTTTGCCTTCCATACCTTGGGAGGGTGCCCATTAATCAAACAATAAAAAATAGGACCAAGGGTCCTGTAGCTTACCAGCAAGCAATCTTATAGTGATGATACAAGTCATGAAAATTTCATGTGAAGTTTGACCTTCGAATCATTGAAGGTCAATGTCAAGGTCACTAAATAAAAGTTCACATACATTTATAAAACCTCCTGTTATACAATCCTAAGCTCTGAAGCAGTTTTGGTGATACAAGTCACTGAAAATTCAATACGTCAATTGAAACCTTAAAGGTCACAGATGGTCAAGTTGTGGTCAGCAAATGGACTCCATGTATGGCTTTCTAAATGTCTATACAAACGTCGGCTCCATCTGTGACCATTTTGATGATACTAGTCATTGTAATTTCGCTGTCGAGTTTGACCCTCAGAGGTCACTGACAGTCAAGTTGAATGTCATCAAATGAAAGTTCATATGTGACTTCCTAGACGTCTGTAACACAAACCTACGCTCCATCTGTAACCATTTTAGCAATACAACTCTTGAATTTTCACTAGGTCACATTTGACCTTCGGAGGTCAATACCAAAGTCACCAAATGAAAGTTCAACTATGACTTCCTATAGGTCTCAAACACAAACCTAGCCTCAATCTGTGACCGTTTTGGCAAGACAAGTCATTGTAATTGTATTATGTCAAGTCTGACCTTCAAACGGTCACCAACAGTCAAGTTGAATGTCACAAAATGAAAGTTCATATATGACTTCCTAAACGTCTCCAATACAAACCTACGCTCTATCTGTAACGATTTTGCTGAAATAAGTCATTGAAATTTCACTGTAAAGTTTGCCCATTAAAGGTCACTAAAGGTCAAGTTCAAGGTCACCTAATGATACTTCATACATGACTTCCTATATGCCCACAATACAAACTTAAGCTCTATCTGTAATTGTTTTGGTGATAGAAGTAATTGAAATTTCACTATGTGAAGTTTGACCTTCGAAGGTCACCGAAGGTCAAATACAAGGCCACCAAATGAAAGCTCACACATGACTTCCAATAAGTGTTCAAAACACACATGTACCCAATCTTCAATATTTTCAAGCCTAGAAGCCTTTGAAAATTCTATCATTTTGCTTGACCTCAAGTTTGACCTTTCAAGGTCATCTGAGGTCAACTTTAATTTGGCCAAAATACAAGTCATATATGACTTCCTATATGTCAATAATACAACTTAATCTCTATCTGCAACCATTTGGCCTCCACAGGCATTCTTGCATATTCCCTTTAGGATCGCATTTAAGTACAGCACCCCCACTTCTGTCGATTCAATCAAAATGGCGCTCGCAATATAAATTGACGGTACCAAAGAAAGTTGATTGTCGAATTTAGAAAAAAATTTATCACGCAGTTTTTGAGAAATATTTTTAAATTTCTCGGTCCTATCTTTAACATTGGGGCTAAAATTTCAAGGGCCTATAAAATGGACAAAAATGATTAAATCAAAAATTCGAAAAAAAAAAAAAACGTCTGGAGATACGGTCGAGTAGTATGTTATGGCAAATTTACACAAAAAAAAAAAAGATTAAAATATGTTCCGGACGACAGACGCCACACCACAACAATCGTATATAGCAAAAGTGTAGCTTTAGAATGCTAGTCAACAATTTTCATAAAAAATGTCTCTGCACATAAAAGATATATTTTTCCAAAGTCTTTCCTGGCCATTTCTGCATTTTTTTTTTCAACTTAACGTGCCATGCAATGCAAATGGCCAGCAAATATTATATTTTTAATTACTTATTTCACACAGAGTTAAGCTGCATTACCATCACAAAACTGTAAAGAAATGACTCGAGTACCATAACCACCATAACCGTTTGTGCAGCAAAATATTCACCAGGTCCTCAAAACACGCTTTGAATGCATCAATACGGGCTTTAAAGACCATCTCATCACCTGGAGCGGGACCTGGACCTTGTCCTGGACCTGGTGCTCCCAGTCTTCTTCTCCTCGGCTTCAAACATGTCCTCGTCCACCATGTCTTGCCCCTCATCCAGATCCATGTCCTGACATTTACAGAAATTGTAACATGAATTCAAATATAATCTATCAAAATACAGACAAATTATTTGACAAATCTGCAAAATCCTCCACTCGTCATCTTTAAATACTTTATGCTGCATTAAACACTGCCAGGCCACAAAAAAGTCACCACCAGGACTTAACTATACAAAAAGGTAAGGGCCTTCCATTGGAACATGACTGCATTGATTGATGTTTTAGCTAGCAAAGAGTTATTTAACCCAAACATTTTAACATTTTCATAATCCAAGACATTATTGATTCGGTGTAAATTAGAGAATGGTCTCAACTCTTAAGCGATGTATGAACTTTCACCCGTTATTAACTGAGAACAGGAATAGCAGATGGATGTTGAATAATTTAACATTAACTTTTACGTAAGAACTGTCAAATATTGCAGATCTTGATAAATTATCTTGGATAATATGAAAGCAACAATTTTTTGATGAATAGCAATTATATACTATGTTTTAATTAGTGCTTAAAAATAATTATAAATAGACAAACCAGCATTTTAGATCATGTCAATAACTGGCTCTTTGTCCAAGGTACTGAAGGGCTTTGAAATTTGAAGTTTTTATCGTTTGCCATTAATTATGAAGAAAAAGTTACTTTCTGTTTTGCTGATGTGCTCGAGTCATCTGTCTCAGTTTATTAGCATGAATGATTATTAATTAGTATTAGAACATAACTGGAGGTAAATTAGCATAGGTGTGAGTTCCTGTTGTAAAAAAAAAAAAAACAAAGAAGATTTGAGATAACAGATAACTTACTGGTGCTGTAAATTCAAGAGACATAAAAGGCTGTCTAGTAAAAGATGGGGAGGGCTAGTAAACCTGAGTGATTACTAGTCCGGTTGTCTAATGGAAATAAATGATTATTTTAATCGTATTAATTTCTATTCCTGTATAATAAAACCCTTCTCTAGATTTTTATGGATGATATTGACTGCTATACAATTTTGAAAGAGTGCTATACATTTCAGGGTTTATATAGCAATCATTGCTATGCAAATTTTCAACCTGAAAATATTCCCTGTATTGGGGGAAAACAATGAGTTCAATTTGCAAGGGAGCATACAGATTGGAATTAGGAGTAATGGAAAAAGTTAATATGGTCAAATGAGTCCAGATTTACTAATGGGCACATGGCTAGGAAAGAAGGCCATGAAGCTATGCATAGCGCCCCCTGTACAAGCCTCTGGAGGCAGTCTTATGATCTAGGGTTGTTTTAATTGGTAAGGTCTAGGCTCAGCACCGTTCTGCACCAATAAAATGAATTCACCGGACCACCTGAATAGACCGAATTACCAGTAATCCATGAATAGATTTTTTAATCCCTGATGGCACAGGCATATTCCGGGATGACAATGCCAAGATTCATCGAGCTTAAACTGTGCAGGAGTGGTTCACTGAGCATGAGAAATCATTTTCCCGCATGAATAGGCCCCCTCAGTGTACAGACCCTAACCAGTTGAAAGTCTTTGGGATGTTATAGAGAACACTTAAGAGAGTGCTTTGACTCACCTATCGTCAATACAATATCTTGGCCAAAACTGAATGCAAATTTAGTCGGAAATAAAATGTTGAAGCATAGTATAAGATCAAAACAATATCACAACTAGATGCATGTCAATGGCGCGCCATCGCAAATCTCCGCGCTCCGCAACAAATGTTATGGGAGCAGTAGTAATGTGTCAGAGGGCAATTCACTGAACTGGCATTCTGCTGTACAAATGATAATATGCTTGTTGCAGTGACAAAGCACTGATACTGATCAAAGTTATAGCAATGTGATATAGTTGGTTAGTTAGATAGAGTACTTAGTGGCCAAAATATGAAACACAGGATGGCAATTTTTGGCATGCAGGTTGCTATCACCGAGATACATATCCATACCAATTTGCAGCCTTCGACGTTGAGTAATAACAAAACCCACTTTCTTTCCAGACTACCCCCACATGGAATAATGCCGTCCACCTAGTTATAGCTGGAATGTGAGAGAAACAATTGTATGGAGTAATTGTATGTTATAGTCTGAGTCATACACCACACTCATGTTCCACTCAAGTTTCCCAAAATATATCACAACAAGGACATTGTGGGCTGGTCATTTGTCTGAGCATTGGATAACTGAATGTTTAACTTCTCCGTGTCTCTTCACTAAATTTGTTGTATATCGGAGCTGATTTTTTTATAGCTGTTCTTAGGCGAGTACAGTATGTTATTTTCAACAATCACTGATTTTCAATGTCAGTATATACAATATTAATTACTACATGCGTGTGTTTTTTGATTTAGATCATGGGGTAGATAAGAGATTTTGTTTTATATTCCACACTAAAAGATGTTGCACAACATGTGATGAGTTCAGGCGCTAAATCACATAAACACCATATCCATGAAAAATGATTGCATGTGAAAGTTTACAGTGGCTGGTATCTGATATCCTAATAAATTTTGCTGCAAAACGCCCCAAGTCCTACACTTAACCCAAGTTAAAATGCAGTTTGTTCACAGAACCATGTAAACACCATCGGATTTGTGCGCAAAACCACGCGGTGTGTAGAGCATCATCAGAGGCTCGTGTCTAGGGCATATGATGCAATAATGGTGGCATCCGTGATCGCAAGAGTAGCCTAATTTATCATTTCATTTTTGGAAATTACTGAATTCTCACGTTGGTTTTGTTGTCATACGTGGTTTTTGGTTTTGTTTACGTGACA
Source organism: Gymnothorax javanicus (assembly GCA_029692085.1). Lineage (NCBI taxonomy): Eukaryota > Metazoa > Chordata > Actinopteri > Anguilliformes > Muraenidae > Gymnothorax > Gymnothorax javanicus. The sequence goes on along the minus strand of CM056193.1, from coordinate 122,122,657 downwards.
GAAGCAAATGTCAAATTTCTGAGAAGAAAACGGGAACGAAATGGGCAGTTTTGGCCCAAGTATACCCGAAGATGTGCGTCTGCTGTCAAAACAAATATTTCCACACAATGCGCTAACCATCTCAATTTACTGCCCACTCTTTCTCCACTACCACGATAATCGGGTGACCGAAAACAACCAAAAAATAGGTTGATATGGCTGTTGAGCAGTTTCTGCATATTTATCTTGCTATAAGCATTTGAGTTGGGTGAATATTATTTCACTTAATATTCCCATGATTCTATCCAGGATTGTACTTGCATTGTTGCATCATTGGGTCATTCCATGCCAAATCACCTAATTTTCAGGAAAGTCCCCAGGTGACCCTCTTAAATTTTGCTGAAACTCCATGAAAATGTTCATATATGCAAATAACGAACACACAGAAAATTTCAGGCCGAAAGTCCAAGCCGTTTTGAAATTATGGCTGTCCGAAGACCCCCCCTTTTCGCCGTTCTTGGCTATGTCATGGATTTTTTTTCATTTTCAAATGATCATATTTTTGGATTTGAAAAAGCTACAAAGCTGAAAATTGCTACCTGGGGTAATTTGCACACAAGCTTTCAGAATCTGCAATCAAAAACAGTGTATCTTGCTTCCTTTTGAAGATATGGGCACCTGAAAATGAAAGTTTTTTCTAGCGGAAATTATTTTTTGCGATTTTAGGCTTACCTGGTGCCCGAACCATTGATCTGAGGATACCCAAATTGCTGATACATAATCTCTACATACAGCTAAATAACTCCCTGCAAGCATAGACTTATAAAACAATCAGTAAAGGTATGGCTAGGCTCCAAAGTCAACTTTCACAAAAAATCTCAAAAATCACCCCTTTTCGGGGGGTCGGTTGACCTTGTGAACAGTTACTCAGGGTAATGAAATTTGCACCACAGAATTATATGTATCTGACCTTTATATGTACCAAATTTCATTGATGTGACTTAACTCCTTCATAGTTAGGCAGTGTTTCAAAGAAACCCACTAATTTGATCAAATTATGCTACTTTACGGTATATAACAACATCCTCGAGCTCTGGTAAATTGACAATTACAATAATTTGTAAAAGCAAATTGAAGCAAACCTACTTGAAATACGTTTCTTGTGCATTTTGAATGGATCACTGCAATATTTCTGAGTATATTCATATCGAGAGATGTACATCTTCTCATGGTGAAAACACACTGTGCTGTCATCACGTAGCAGTACCCCACTTCTCCATTCCAATAGCTTCTTATCATCCTGTGACAAGTCAGAGGCTGCAAGTGTGCCAACATTTCTGCCATATATTTTCTTATGGCATTCCTCCTCCAGTGCAATTCCAATACTGCATCCCGATCTTGATGCTTCAAATTCCATGTTTTAAATCTTGATTTTTACAGAGCTCACAAAATGTGCACTTCATCTGCTGAACATTGCAGTTGAAATGAATTGTGAGGAGTGGATGTGAGCTGAAAAGTGAACACACTGTTCAATTATTCTGTAAACAATACGGCCACAACAGTGAGGTAATTGATCCAGCTATTTTAAATAAACAGTTGTGGTTTGGAGTTAAGTAGACTAGGATGAACCTAGATAAACAATGTTTTAACACCTAATTAGACGAGGTCACCTGGACTAGGATGAATCTTAATAAACAGTTTCCAACAGCTATGACCTCATGCAAATAATGTAAGTAGAGCCCACTGAAAATCAGTAAGTTGAATCCACTTAAATAAAAGCAGTTTTGTATTAGTAACATCAATGTACAATATGTACAATGTATGGTACTATGGAAAACTTTGTTCTAAAACAAGCCATATGATACTATTCCTGATGTACAAAGTCATGAATTTTACAACTTTCTAAGAATTATTATATATAAAAAGGTTATCAAAGATTACTTATTCTCATTTTTTTGCCCTTTGACATCTACCAAGACATTGTAATGTACAGCAAAATGGTGTAATTTGATCAAATTAGTGGGTTTCTTTGAAACACTGCCTAACTATGAAGGACTTAAGTCACATCAATGAAATTTGGTACATATAAAGGACAGATACATATAATTCTGTGGTGCAAATTTCATTACCCTGAGTAACTGTTCACAAGGTCAACCGACCCCCTAAAAAGGGGTGATTTTTGAGATTTTTTTTGTGAAAGTCGACTTTGGACCCTAGCCATACCTTTTTACTGATTGTTTTATAAGTCTATGCTTGCAGGGGTTATTTAGCTGTATGTAGAGATTATGCATCAGCAATTTGGGTATCCTCAGATCAATGGTTCCGCACCAGGTAAGCCTAAAAATCGCAAAAAATAATTTCCGCTAGAAAAAACTTTCATTTTCAGGTGCCCATATCTTCAAAAAGGAAGCAAGATACACTGTTTTTGATTGCAGATTCTGAAAGCTTGTGTGCAAATTACCCCAAGTAGCAATTTTCAGCTTTGTAGCTTTTTTCAAATCCAAAAATATGATCATTTGAAAATGAAAAAAAAATCATGACAAGAGCTTGACGACAAAGAGGGGGGTCTTCGGACGGCCGTAATTTCAAAACGGCTTGGACTTTTCGGCCTGAAATTTTCTGTGTGTTCGTTATTTGCATATATGAACATTTTCATGGAGTTTCAGCAAAATCTAAGAGGGTCACCTGGGGACCATTAGGTGATTTGGCATGGAATGACCCCATTGTGTTTTCATTGATTCAGCAACAGTTGAAAATGACTAGTTTCCAGAGACTGACTTACTGAGTTTAGCAAGCAAACCAAAGTTGGACTTACTGGGTTTTGCAGACAAAATCAATCAGAATTTGGCAAGTAACATTTTTTTCGATGAAGGTTTATTTTTGTTCATCTGATATTTTACTCAGTGCACCATAACCATTTCATAACGAGAGAAGAAAAATTAGTGAGGTTTACAACTTCCATCAGGCAAAATTACTTAATTTAAAAAAAAAAGTGATTTGGTGGACTTACTTGGTTTTGCATTTGAACTCGTCGTATGCAAGTTATGTGTATGGACCATTCACTGATCATTGCCATAGGCTTACATTAAAAACTGGACAACATAATGATTACCAGTTATTACCACTTGATTTTTTTGTTCTTTCGAGGATTTTATAGTTTTTTTTTTCTAAGCAATAGATAAATTGAATGAACATGGGGCAAAATAATATGTATATTATGTCCTGGCTGCAATAATAATGGTCTAATCTGGTGCTTCTCAAACATCTCCTGGAGTACCACCTGTCCTGCAAGATTTAGATCTTTCCCTGCTCCAGCACAGGTGATTAAAATGATCTACTCATTATCAAGCAGCTTCAGGAGGTTGATATGATAGCGGGCTGATCATTTCAATCATCTGTGCTGGATTCCGTGTGGATTTTTCTTGTAAATGTATTATTTGTAATAAAAAGTATTGGGTTCTAGTGATTTCTTTGTTGTAAACATACATGCAAGATAAAGACTTGACAAGATCTTAGAATGTGCAAACACTTTTGGCTCGTTAATGGACTATCGATGAATCATGCAACATTTCAAAAATTATGTAATCCTACCTATTAAGGCACGTGAATTAAACATTTTTATTGAATTTATTATTCACGCCTTGCCATTAAAAGGGAAACTGTGTACTTAACTGCAAATGGATTATTCATATTGCTGGAAAACTTGTTAACCAAGAATAAGTAAAATCGGGTCAATAATCTCATCCGTTTCAAGGTAGCCTATGTTTTCCGGCCCCTCGATTTTCGTCCACCGACCGCCACTGTTATTAAACGCTGATAGATTAACATGTAAGGAATGTTACTGTCCTTTTGTTTTGCTATCGTTTATATAACAAGAAAATTTCTCTCTCGATATGCAAAGTACAGTGCTACAGAAATAAATCACTCTGCCCCGATTATAATTGCCTGTCTTTCGCAGCGATCATTTCCCCACAGCCTCAGTTTCAATTCGCCCATGAATACCCAGCACACGCGGGCTCGGATGGCACTCGGTGTTTCCATCACTGTTAGGCAGGTTTTTCCAATTTCAATGACGATCAGCGCAGACGGGGCGTGGGTCGAAAACTAAAGTTCGCTATTCTGACAAAAACAAGAAGGGGGGAGCATATTTAGAGTCATTTATGTTTTGTTTCTAGCGATTTTATTGGACACTGGATGTACTCGTTTTAACTCCTCTTTGAAAAATTGTGCCGGTCGGGAAAAGCACGATCTGAATTGAGTGGTGCTCGGTGGATTCCGAGTGCTGGTCGGTGCATTCCAAGTGCTGGTCGGCGCCGACCAGCATGGGCAGAACCCTGATTTTTGTCACTGGCACACTGGCACGGGAAGTACGAAACAGAGACAAAATTCAAATTCAATGCAGAATCACCAAACAAAATCTGTCTAACTGCAATGAAATGATATTTCAAGCCCTCCATGTCGATAAACTATACTTTCTCTTATAGGTACTGATTTTTTCAGTATTTTAACTTCAGGCTGGGCTAGTACATGGGCCCATCCTCAATTCACAACAGAAACAGGAAATGCAGCTTGATGTACATAACAGGACACCACAAATTGATGTGTTCTCGATGTCCAGTTACCAACATCCCATTATTTTTTAACCCCCAATAATATTTTTGAATTGTATTAGCAATGGTTCTATGATGGTGATACTGCCTTTATAAATGGCCAGTACCCAAATAATTATTGCATTTGTTAGAATAAACATTCATGTTTGTATAGAAGGTCATAGCTTTGTCCCTTTCTTCTGTTATTCCCATTATAATGGACAACTTCAAAGTTGGCTGGCTGTCCATGTCCATGTTACGTACATCCAGCTTAGAAGAAAATGTCATCTGGTGTGGTTTTTTCTGCAGTTTTTAATCTAGATTTTCATTTGGTCTATTTTGCAGCCCATTTATTGGATTAATTTTGGTCTGTACTAAAATGTAGCTTCTTTAAAAAAATTACTCCTGGAATGTCCATGTTACATACGGCTTTATGAAACACTGAAGCTAAAATGTCTCTTTCAGCAGAAATTGACCTATCCAGTAAATTTGCCTTGGTATATTCCTCTCTAAATGCAGTAAATATTATTTGATAACGACATACCTCTGGCATTGACTAGGCTTCAAATTAAAATTGCTGTACATTTGTGTCCTCGTTACATACTGCCCTTGAAGGCCATGCTAAATTCTGTTCTGCTGCTTCAGTGAACTTCAGACTTTCATGTTTCGGAACAGTTCTCCCAAAGATACTAAAACACTAAACCAGTGGATCCTAATATTAAATGTAGCTTGTGATTGCCCTCTTGATTGGTACTCTCAGTATCGGGTCGGTCACAGTCAGGGTGCATTACAGTTTTACTGGATGTTATAGTCTTATAACATGACTATTTAATATGTAAATAGCATATTACGAGTAGTTTTGGGTTATACTTTTTGTGAACATACAATGGTGTATTGATACTTGATGCTAGACATTTTTGGGTGATGGCGTGGATCTGGTGAAGGTGCCTTGCAATCGGGCATTTTAGCGTTATGACGAGTCACCAGGTGTTAATGCTTATTTTTGTGTGTTTATTCTTTGTTCTGTGTGGTAAACCTGCTATAGTTTGAACATTTATTTGTAACTATATATTGTTTTTTATATGTGCAAAAAAAATCACAATCGGAGTGAAATATCCGAAATGGCGTGCATTTATGGAAATTGTGCATTTTGTTATAGAATTTCACCAATTTCAAAATGTATCACTGTATTATTACCCAGTGTTGTTTAAAAATACCTTATACAACAAGATTATGTCTCATTTTGATTACCAAAGGATTGGCATTTATGGTATAGTGAGCTTTTATATGCATAATGCATGTGTTTTCATCACAACCATTCAAGCTGGAAGACAATCGATCTGCCAAAAAACTTGTAGTGTCCGTGACGTGTTCTTATCTCCATAATAGAGCCAACAGCATTTATGCCAAGGGGTTTTCTTTTCACATTGTGTCAAGCTAGATGATAAGACACCTTTTGGTCATAAATGTAGTTCAATCTTATACCATTCCTTATAGTAGGGAATAACCGTCTGTCACGGACACTACGCGTGTAGCGTCCGTGACACGAAGGATACCTGCTGTCAGTCAATTCCCATGTCTATATACATCCGTTAATATACCATGTGTATGAGAATGTTCTTGAACAAAGTTCTTTTTTATCAAATAGAGCACAACATGTTAGAAATCTAGTGAAGCAAGATGATTAATTTATGGTAGTGTCCGTGACATACAATATACGCCCTGACAGGCATATGTTTAAATGTTGATTTCTGCAAAACTACAAAAGATTTGTACCTGAAATTTGGAGGTCAGTAACACAAATGTGTGTGCTTAGCATTAACAGTGTTTTCAGGTTTTTGGGGCAGAGAAGTAATTTTCATGATAGTGACATGCCATTGAGCACCCTGACTGTGACCGACCCGTATGTCCTTCTTACGTACTGCCTTTTGCAGATATGACCGGGCATATCCATACGTCGGGGAATACCATCCTGCCCTAAACAGCAGTCGTGGGCAAGGTCCTCCTGCTACAGAAAATGCTTGCTTTTAACAGAAAAAATGGATTTGAATTTTTAGGTCTGGTGCTAGATATTTTGCACCAGTACTGTGTTTTGACCCATATGTCTCTAATACAAACCTACGCTCTATCTGTGACGATTTTGGTGATATGAGTCATTGAAATTTCCCTGTAAAGTTGAAATTAAAGGTAAAGTTCAAGGTCACCAATTGAAAGTTCTTATATGATTTCCTATAAGCGTTTAATACACGTTTTCTATTTTCAATATTTTCAAGCCTAGTAGCCTTTGAAAATCGTAATATTTTGCTTGACCTCAAGTTTGACCTATCAAGGCAGTCTGAGGTCAACTTTAATATAGCCAAAATATAGGTCATATATGACTTCCTATGTCAATAATACAAACTTAATCTCTATCTGCAACCATTTAGTGACCACAGGCCATTTTGCCCATTCTCCATAACACCCAATGTTAAAGTACAGCACCCCCACTGGACCCACTTCCGTCAATTCAATCAAAATCGGCACTCCCACTGTACATCAAGTGTACCAAGGTGAGCTGATTGCCAGATTTAGAAAAAAAAAAAAAGTCATCATACACTTTTTGAGAAATAATTTTTAAAAATTTCAAGTCCTATCTTCTAACATTGTTAATATTTTCCTTGACCTCGAGTTTGACCTTTCAAAGTCAATGGAGGTCAGATTAAACATTGCAAAAATATAGGTCATATAAGACTTTCTATATGTCGATAATGCAAACAATCTCCATTTGCAACCATTTAACTTCAACAGGCCATTTTGCCCATTCTCCATAAGACCCAATGTTTAAGTACAGCGCCTTCGCTAGACCCACTTCTGTTGATTGAATCAAAATGGTGCTCGCACTGTACTTTGAAGGTAACAAGGTAAGTTGATTGATTTAGAAAAAAATTTCAAAGTCCTATCTTTCACATTGGGCAAAAATTTCAAGGGCCCATAAAGGGGACAAAAATGATTCAATCAAATCTGTAAAAACGTCTGGAGTAGGGGTGGGAACGTGTACAAAAAAATCTAACCGTGTACACGCGCCGTATAATTGCGTGTACACGTGTCTTCAGAGTTTGTGGATCTTGACCGCTATACAACCGTTAGAGGGCACTGTCACCATTCCAATAACACTCCACACATCCATTAACGCATTTATCAGCCAGATACGTTTATTAAATCAATAGACAGTAACAGTGAATTTGTAGGTTACTCCACTACAAAATCACGGCCTACATCAGGTAGGCATAAAATCACAACTAAATGAATAATGTTAGGCCCTTTCACCATTGTAAATGAATTAACCATAAACGAAAATCATAATTTTGACAAGAAAGAACATGGACATGAATGAATGCCAACAGTTTAGCTCTGCTTTTATGTCATTGTCCTTATTATCGTACCTTGTTTTTGCACAATTTGATTTGTAAACTTAAACAGCGAACTGCATCCCTCACTCACAGCGGGAGCTGCGTCTCACTATTGTTACATTTCATAGCGTCATTAAAGTGAATTGTAATTGAGGAGGAAAAGCAGCTGATAAAGTAAAACTAAATTGAGAAACACTTTTTCCATCCAAAAAGCTAAAACAAAAAGAAATGTAAACTGCGTTTTACGTGTTCTCATTCAAATAACAAAATTAATATGCTTTTCTTTTAACGAGCAGACGCGAGGATGACATTGTGCATGCAAATGTAGGCGGCGGACAGAACGTCTACCAAAAATGTAAAAAACACACAGTGAACAATATGCGAGACAAAACAATGAGCTATTAACCAATCGTGTTTTAAAGCAACATAAAGAGGAATTGAGCATGGAGACGATGGCTGCGTCCGAATAGTCTTTTTTGCTTAGAAAAGTTCCTAACTCCTAGAAAACGATCCGGAAATAATTACGTGGCCATGATTGTGTGTTCGGATTCTTTAAATGTAAAGGAAAGGTGCTGCAGTGCTTCCTAATTTATCACCTTTAGCGAAGGGTACACTGAAGCATCCTTTTCTAAAAGAAAGGCAGAAATGCTATCCCGCAATGCCGTGATGACAGTCCATCTGGCCAATCACGAAAACAAATAAACATGACAGACAGGAGGCGGGTGATCTATGTGCCTACTGTAAGTGCATTCGGATTCTCTTATTAGCGCGGTTCTCTTCCTCAGCTGTAAAAGAGTCCCCTTTACACCTTTCTTTACCTCATGACGTTTTACACAGGTTAAAGAAAAGTGGTTAGGAATTAGACGATAGGACGTAATCTATTTTTTTTTATTTTTTTTTACTTTTTGGACGCAGCCGATGAGTGCATGTACACGGTTAGTGTTTTTTTAGAAACGTTTATGATTGACTAACCGTGTACACATGTACACGTTTACAAGTCCCACCCCTAGTCTGGAGGTATGGTCAAGTAGTATATTACTGAAAATTTACACAAAAATTCATCAGGCCAAAAAAAGATTCAAAAATGTTCCCGATGACGGACGCCAAACCAAGGCATTAGCTTATTGGCCCATACGGCTGGTAAGCTAAAAAAAAAAAAAGGCCCAATTCGCTAGGGAGCATAAAGTTTGGACACTGGAGCAATGGAAAAAGGACGTGCTCTGATGAGTCCAGATTTACTGTTGCAGAGTGATGGGCGCGCATCAGGTAAGAGGCAGACACATTAACGCTCCTATCATGCCAAGTGCCAACAGTACAAGCCTGTGTGGGGCAGTGTTATAATCTGGGGTTGCTTCAGTTGGGTAGTTTCAGGTTCAGCAATGAGAAGTGCACACAAAATGAGCTCAGCTGACTACCTGAATATATTGAATGACCAGGTTTTTCCACCAATAGATTTTTTTTTCTTCCCAAATGGGAAGAATGGGCATATACCAAGATGACAAAGCCAGGATTCGTTGGGCTGAAACTGTGAAGGAGTGATTCAGGGACCATGCGACATCATTTTCACACATGGATTAGCCACCACAGAGTCCAGACATTAACCCCATTGAGAAGCTCTGGGATGTGCAGCGACTGCCATCATCAATACAAGGTCTTGGTGAAAAAATTTATGCAACGCTGGACAGAAATAAATCTCACAACATTGCATAAGCTTATCAAAATGATGCTATGGCAAATGCCTGCCGTAATGAAAGATAACCGCAATCCAACAAATTTTTTTTTTTTTTTTTTTTTTTTTTACAAAATACTTTTTTTGCCGGTCAGTGTACATTTACCCAAAATGTCTGGTGTAAAACATCACTCATGTTTCACATAGTCTACACTGACGCTACAGGGAATATGTTCAAGCTACTATGCACAGAACATTGCAAAAGTGCTGAGGGCAGCCCCATCAAAAGGTGAACATACTTTTCGCTGGTCATTAGTCCAATTCAAAACTGTGCTCCACACTGCCACCAAGTGGCTGAAGGTCCCATTCTCCAACAGACGGGGAAAAGCATGTGGTGGAACTTGCCTGCTGCTGGGTATCAATGGAGTCGTCCAGCTTGGCATCAACATCAGGGTGCTGCTGTTGTAAACGGCTCTGAGATGGCGTGGCAGAGCTCTCAGAACCAAAGATCGCCTCCTGATCCTCCGTGGATATAGTCTGAAACAGTGACAAGTTGCATAAATGAGCAGATTTTATAATAGCAGAGCGAAGGAGCGATGTTAAAAATTTAAACCTCAATTTGGGAAAACCTGTGCTGGAATCTCAAATAAGAAAATGTAAGAAAGGAAAGCAGGACCCAGCTATCTGAATTTTAAGACCATCACCAGGTTGTGCAGTAAGTTGTGACAGTATGAGCAATGGAGAATAATGAGCAGGTATTTTCTTTATCATCCGGGTAGAACAACCTTTTGTTGCTGTTGCTGCTGCTGTTGGTGTTCCAAGAACTGCTTCTGGAACTGCTCCAAGTTCTGCTGTTGGAGCTGCTCTGCAAGCTGGTGAAAAATGGAGCTGTTGATAGAATCTGAGACCATGGGCCTGGAGAGGGAGAAACAACACTTCTAAAGGCAAGGCACTGGAGTTAGGCCAATGCTGGCTGCGGTTGAGCCTCCAGACAAGCACAGCCCTATTAAACAATGAAGCTGCTCCAACAAACAGTATCACTTAATGCCTTTTCACTCAGAAAATGAAATGGGGAAAAAAAACAAAACAAGCCGAAAAACAAATATACCTCTATTAAAAATGTTTAATCCAGTTATCTCCATGAGCCCATCTCTATCTACACTGCATCAGGAAACTTTCTTATTTTGCAGTCAATGATTATCCCTGCCTTTTCATTTTGTTTTTTTGTTTGTTCTTGAAGTGAAAAGACAAACTCTTGAGATGGCTCCTGAGACAGGATGTTAAAGGCAGGTTGACAAAGCTGTGCACATGACAACAATACTATATTCCAGCAGGACATTCCAAAATTACAGCAATTCACCTTCAGTTGAGGTGGAGAAATACAGTTTACTAGCTCAACTGCACACAAAAATGGATGATGAGATTGATGGTGTCCTAAGAAACAGAGTAATGGAGCTTACAGTTGGGAGGATGGTGGTTCATTTTTGGAACTCTCCGTGCGTTCAGAATCGCTCCCAAAATCAAACTGTCCCAACAGCTTCTGAGAAAGAAGGAACTTAGTTTACAAGTACATCAATTTAGGACAGAATAGCACATAACTCACGAGGGATTCTAACACAATAAAATACAACCCATAATTACTGACTGCATAAGCACATCCACTTTTCCAAGCTAAATATGGCTAAAATTAAGTTCGTAACTAATGTCCTGTCAATATTATCTTATAGAAATGGCTAATAGTCATGTCTTAAGGCTAGGTTTTTTGGGTAGAGTTTCTCTTTAAGAGTGTGTTGCACCAACTTACTTTGTGAATCATCATGTTTCTACATGATATGGTTGAGAGCCTTGCAGACAGAAACGGCAGAGAATGTTAGGGTCGAGTATCTTGTACACATACGTGTATGCTAGGGTTCTGCACCTTGCAGATAACAAAGTTTAGTATCTGCTGGGAACCTTGCAAACACAAATGATCTATCTTGGAAGGGTAACTTGTTTACAGCCAATTTCGGCACGTGTTCACAAAATGCTTACGAGGAAAACATTAACAGTAAAATGTCCAAAATATGTCCGGGCACACCTTGTTGAAGGATGATACCCTCTGCTCCAGAGGGTTGAGTGAGTTGGCAGTAGCAGTCGCGGCAGCCGTGAGCTGGGCAGTGAGGGCCTGAAGCTGTACCACCAGGCCAGCATCTAGAGCCTGCAACAGTGAGGGCTGAGGTTTCTGCTGCTGAAGCTGAAGGCTCTGGACCAGCTGCTGAAGCTGTTAACACATGTACTACAACCATTAAACATCTCCAGAAATGCCCAACAATACATTCATCATTTGAAAAGGTGGCTATTTGCAATTTGTTCCCCAGAATTCCAATACCAAGGTGCGTTTAATAATTTGTTTTCCAGGAAGGACGGTCCAATCAGCATTACCCATTTAAAACTTCTTCAGCCTCAGCCTCAAAAAAAACAAAAAAAGTGCTTGAAAATGACTTGCCTAAAATGAACAGTATATCTCTGCAACTATACAAGATGTATTTGAATAATCTTTGAATCATAATAAAACTTACAACTGTGAAATTACTGCAGAGAAATATGCATCGGTGTATATTTTACTGGGTCAGAGTAAATGAAAATGGAATGCAACATAAATAAAAAAAAAATTTCAAAAAATTCATTTCCACGGAACAACCTTTTTGATACCCCTTTTCCAATGAGCTGGTTCCAGTGCCAGTTCCGAGCCAGAGCCTGACTTAGCACCATTTCTTTGCTTTTCCATAGTCTAAGCATCAGCTCCTGGCTCTCAAAACTCGTTGCTGGTCTAGAGCCAAGCATCGATTACGTCAGGGGCTGGGGGCAGAGTTATTGTGACCAACAAGACCAGCGCAAACAATGTACAGTTTACAACGTAATTTTCCGGCTCTGGGCCCATATTCCCGAAGCAATCGTGAAAGTCACAGTTTACGATATCGTTAGGTTGCTTACCAAAACCCTAACAATAGGGACAACTATGGTTAGCCGAAGCCATCGTAGAGGGATTGTTACCAAAACGCAACTAACAACGTCATTGCGGCATCGTTCTCGTATACCTGACGCCAATATAAAATTAAATTGTGGCAGTGGCATAGCCAGAACTTAAAATTGGGTGGGCACGAAACATCTCTTTAAAACAATTATTAGTTCTGACTCGATGGCAATCATTTTTTCTGATCAACTTTACATTCAACCCAAAAACCCTCTGCATCATCAGGTGTTGCTTAATCACCTCCTTAAGGTAAAAAGACAATCATTCATTTGGACGCGCAATTTTGTGCATTTCAAATCAGTGGCGTAGCCAGAACTGAAAATTGAGCGGCAACACAACATCACTTTACTACAATTAGTAGTCCTAACTTGTTCTCCTCAGTCATTTTCCTTTGTTTAAACAATTTCCATTTATAAGAATAATCAATTGGCAATTAAAGACATGGCTTCTTTCGTGATGCGATTTAAGGGTGACTAATTAATAGGCATCGTTCAGTTCAGAAAAATAAATTACTCATAAGTTGGCCTATAGGCTACTTTTCGAGAGGTAAACTGCTCTGGAACTTCCGCACTACCTTTTTGGCACGAGGCGATCTATCCTGTGTTTCATGATCGATTTAATTGTTTAAATTGAATCAAAGACAGATTTGAAATGCAAAGTTGCGCGTCCAAATGAATGATTGTCGTTTTGCTTTAGCAAGGTGAACAAGAAATACCTGATAGTGCGAAAAGTTTTTGGATTGAATGTATAAATAATTAGAAAAAATTATTGCGATCGAGTCAGAACTAATAATTGTTTTAAAGAGGTGTTTAGTGCCCACACAATTTTAAGTCCTGGCAACACCACTGATTCAAACGGTGCAGAAAAAAAAAACAAAAAAAAACTTATGCAATAATGCAACAAACCGATGAACTGTCTGAGCCACAGGTATCATAAGTTTTTTCCTTGTTATTGCCTAGCGAGGGCCTAACGATCGCTCTAGACCTGTTGTTAAAATAACTACCTCGCCCACCATGACGAGACTTTCGGGAGCAGGGGGCAGACACATATACAGTGACGTACTGACGTTATACGGTGACGTAATCGCGTGGCTCTGAGTAGGCTCCTTGGGGATGGAAAAGCAAACAGGTTCTGAGGAGATGCGTGGGTTGAACTAAGCAAGCACTGGCACTAGCACCAGGTTCTTTTTGGTGGAAAAGGGGTATGAGTGGAACAACCCATGAGACTGCAGCAGTTGCGGCCCAAACCCTATAGAAAAGCATCGTAGAACGTGACCATAACCTGTGCCGTGACTCATGCTACAGTGGGCTCAAAAATTATTGGCATCCAACTGGCAATGCACAAAAAAAAAAAAACTATAAAACATTCTAAAAAATGTGTTTGCTCCAAATATCAATATATGAGAAATACCGTATGATATTGATGTTCCAATGGAACCAAACAAAATCATTAACTGATTTAATTAGCAAGAGGCCTGTTGGCCTAGAGAGCTCCGCTGAAGATGAGTGAAATGTCCATGTCATAACTTAATTTCAGAAATCCTTGAAAACTATTGCAAAATTGACACGAAACATTTGGTAACCAGAATATGCTGTGAACCAGTTTGGTGTCTGAATTTATGTAGTAGAACAATAGAACCACACTGCAAATTGCAATCATTTATTTCAATCATCTTACCAGCAAGCAATACTAACAACCAACAAATACCCACAAGGCCTCTTGTTGAGATATTAATGAAAGACTGAAAAAATTAGCACAAACGCTGATTTTCTAAGTCCAGAATGCTTAATTTCTCAAAAACCGGGACGTAGAATTTTCTAATTTTCGCAGGGGATTATCAGATCATCATACAAAAGGCTCAGAACAAATAAGACAAAAAGTTATCAGACAGTTTTTGAGATATTAATGAAAGACTGAAAAAATGAGCACAAACTCTGATTTTCTAAGTCCAAAATGCTGACTTTCTCAAAAGCCGGGAAATAGAATTTTCTAATTTTGACAGGGGATCATCAGAATATCATAAGGAAAGCTCAAAACAAATTAGACAAAAAGTTATCGGACAGTTTTTGAGATATTAATGAAAGACTGAAAAAAATGAGGACAAACACTGATTTTCTAAGTCCAAAATGCTGAATTTCTCAAAAAACAGGACGTAGAATTTTCTAATTATCGCAGGGGTTCATCAGAACATCATAAGGAAGGCTCACAACAAATTAGACAAAAAGTTATCAGACAGTTTTTGAGATATTCAAATGTGAAGTGAAAAGTTGACGCCGGATGGACGGACAGACGGACGCCGGACAACTCGGCATTTGGAAAGCTCAGCTGATTATCATCACAGTGGAGCTAAAAATCAAATTTGACTTCCTCCAAATCAAGGTTTCACAATTAATGGTATCCTTAAAGATTATTGTAAAAACATCTATCAAATTAAACCAGGAATTAATTTCCACTTTATTTAAGTTTTATCTAGGTGTTAAAGAATCATATTGCCCTATTCCATCACTTCCTGCCTCCCTAGCATGTAAAAATGAGGTAAGACACATGCAATATCCCATTGTCATCCAACACCACGAAGAAAAGAAAATAACGGTCAATTCAAAAGAGGCAGATGGTCATTGACCTTCAAAAATCAGTTAATGGCGACACCAAGATTAAAACACAGTGTCAAAGCCACTGCGCCTGCTTGGCCAAACATGGGAAAAATGGAACGCCCTGTATTGACCAAAGTATCAGCCCGATTCGGCTCAAAATCGTACTTGGTCTAGACCTTATGACCATATATGCACATGTGAAATATGAAAAGGATCGGTCAAAAACTGAAGACACTAGAGCGCAGACAAGCCAAAAGTTCACGCACTTACGGACGCACACATGACAGACCACCACTAAAGACCCCGAGCATAGCATAAGCCCCTTTGGGCCTTTTGGCCAAGCAGGCTAAAAATGATCGAACATGCCACTGAACACTATCAGGGCAATTATGAAAAAACAGATGCATATAAGGAGAAGCACCTATTCCCACGGTGAAATATGATGGTGGGTCAGTCATGTTTTGAGGCAGTTTTAATTCAGCAGGTCCAGGGACACTGGTTAAGATTAATGGCATGATGAATTCCACCAAGTATCAGGATATTTTGGCTGACAATCTGGTTGCCTCCGCCAGAAGGCTGGGACTTCGCCACAGGCGGACTTTCCAACAAGACAATGACAAAATCATACCTCAAGATCCACACAGACATGGCTCAGTGACAACAAAATCAACATTCTGCAAAAGCCATCTCAGTCACCAGACCTCAATCCAATTGAAAACGTGTGGACTAAGTTGAGGGCAGTTGATAAAAGCAAACCCAAGAAGATGGAGGATCTTGAAAGGATATTCTTTGAGGAATGGTACAAAATCCGCACAAATATGCGCCTTACCCTTGTCAAAGATTACAAGAAAAGACTCCATGCTGTTATCCTATGCAGAGCAGGGCTGGACAAGTACATTGGCCCGATGGCCCCGGACCTGTGGAAGTGCCGATCGGGCCAGCGCACCTCGTCCTGTGCTTGCCCGATCGGGCCATCGCCATATTTCCATGCGTAGTTATTGGTTTTTTAGATTGCCAGTGTAACCCATATAGAATATGTGGTCACTAAAGGGTTAACTGATTGAGCGTCAAATCCTATGATGTCATCCGAGGGTGCAATTTCGCAGTTTTTTTTTTAGCAATGAGAGATTTTTTTTGTGTGTGAAAAGCAGCTAAGAAGAGCTCTAGCTCGTTTGGAAAAATATACAGAAATAAATTGCGATATTAAGTCAGTTTATATTCCAAGCTGCAGATGAGCGAGTTTTAAATTGGTAACCCGTTGACTACACCGTGAGAAGTGGGGTTCCATCTACTTTTACCGTGTTTTTTTCCTATTGAAAACTCCCGTGAGTTTCCTTTGGTCTGAGCGTGCCTGTTAGTTTGCCATCTTGCTCGCTAACACGGAGAGTCATCATTTGTGAACAATATTAAACATAAAAGTCACATGCTGTTACAAAAAAAATCCAATCGGAGTGATGTGAGAGTATTGTGAAATGTTTATGTCTTGCATTTGGCTGCTCATTCTGCGCCATTTGTATTTATGCCGAACAAAGCATTTAGCCAAATTAAGGTTAGCCTATTGCGAATGTGCTCTGCTGCAATGTCTAGATCGTGATGCATTTATTTCATGCTGATGAAAGGAAATAGCCTGCAGTTCATGTAGCTAAATAAAAAATAGGTTCAGTTCATTATGTGTTTTAGTTAAAATACAAATTCTAGTCAATTAACATATTTTACTTCAGGATAAAGAAACGTGGGAATGTTTTGCTTGAACTTGTACCATCTTTTAGCTTTGCTAATACAAGTTTGTCATTAGTCAAACAGACTTGCAGGATATTGTTGCAGCTGTGCTGTGATTTGAACAGTTTTCTCATAACCATGATTAATGGTTGAGTTGTTAATTGAAAAAAAGAAAAGAAAAAGGTACCTTATGTAGAGAAGAAATGAAAATGTTGATAATTGATTTATTTAATCTGTCCTGCTGCGTGCAGACTGTTTTTTATTATTTTTTTATTTGATCCTGGATCGAGTTTATAAATATTATAAACACTGAAGTGTTTTCTTTATTGAAAAACAAAAAGATTTCCTTGCTAAAAGTAAAAATCCACAGAAAAGGGTCATCAAAAATTCGGGCCAGTGAAAAGTTGGTTCGGGCCAGTGGAAATGACCAGTCACTGGCCCTATAGGGACAGTGAATTTTTCAAAACTTGTCGAGCCCTGCAGAGGTGGTTGCACTAAAGAACTAAACTGCTAATAAGTATGAAACTTTGATTTTTATCAAATTTATTTTGTTTGAAATTATCTTAGTAATATTGGTTGTTTCCATCGACACAATAATAAAGTATTTCACACATTTTGGTATATTCTGTTTCTCTATACTTATACTGTCTTTATATTTTTTTTGTATTGTTTGTGCATTAACAGTCAGGGGTGCCAGTAATTTTTGAGCCCACTGTAACATACTGAAGCAGTCAGGGGGCAGGCTCACCTGCTGGCCCTGTGGGCTCTGCAGGATCTGGGCCACTGCAGCCACAGTGTCTGTGTTGGAGATCTGAGAGGCCCAGTCAGGTAGGCTTTGCACCATGTTGGCAGGGGTGGCGGGAGTTGTCGGCGTTCCTGAAAGTGAGAAGTTCAGACAGAGCACGAGAGAGAAATGGAGACTGAGGGGTGAAAGAAGACTTGAATTAATCTGAGGACAAACAATGCAGCATTGCTGACATGATCAAGCATCTCAACCAGCACTGGACAATGTGGCGTATATTTCTGGATTTCCCGTGTCCTCTTACAGGCAATTGTCAAATGACAAAAATAATTTCAGATGAATATTTCCACTACTTTTGTCATAATCTCAAGCCTATCACCGTGCCCAAAAATCTCAGGGGTCAAATCTCCATCTCAACCAGTGTATGAGCATTGGTGATTAATATAAACCTGAGTATACACTCAGCCAGCCAGAAATGAACTCCCCAACCCGATTCCAAAACGCAGTGTCTAGAGATACGGCAGTTTTATGGGTACGGCAGTAGATTTGAAGGGATTAGGATAAGGATTAGGGATTCTGGTTAGGGGAAGGGTTAGGTTAGGGGTCAGGGTTAAGGTTAGAGTTAGCGTTAGGGTCAGGGTTAGGTTAGGGCAGGGTTTGAAATTGTGACTGCCGTACCTCTCTACACTGAAATGCATTGGAAAACTGCCGTACCCGTAGCAACTGCCATTCCAAAAACAAACCAAAAAAAAGTCGAAGGGGTGAACTGCCACCAGGGGTCACTGCAACACTAAATTGGAGCAGTAGCTCTGGATTCTCACAGTGCTTTAACAAAATGCAGGGATAAGAAAGTGAGCAGACATTTCCTTGGTACCAAATTTTGACAAGGCCTCCACCATCATAAGCTGACAATTAAAATATTCTGTTGGGAAAATATGTATGTGGGTCCAAGGTGAAACCTAGACATGGTGCAGGTGGTTGAAACTTGTCACTGTGGCATATAAAGTTCTGATGCCGTAGTCAACAATCTCTCACTTTATAACCATAAGTGATAATTCATAATAATATAAGTGATAATTGAAAATTTTTATTCAGATAACTAAATTATATTTAATTGCCGAGCCCCACTTTTCAATCAACCCACGCTGTACCTAGAGTGAAAGGCAATATTTCATTGGAATGCGGATCAGTCATTACTCAATCTGCGCATATTTAAGAGATTCTCACACAGAATTGAAGTCCTTGTGCATGGAAGTTTTTCAGTTTCAGGGGCGTTTCGGTAGATTTCACCAGTAGTAACAAGGAAACCGATTATGACTCCGGAATTCTCATGCTTCTGCAAGTGCAAGTTAAATCGCCTGATGTGTGGAAAAGATAGCACGGAAGTTTCAGAGCAGCTTTTTTTTTCATAAAGCATGGGCCTATTTTTGTGTAAATTATTTTCCTGTACTGAATTTAGCCCATTATTTTGTCGCTGTTAGATTGCACATTAACTGCGTTTACCTGATTGAAATCAAACGGATTAAATGAATCTGATTCGATCTGTATACATGAACGCAAAGTAAAGCGATCCACGTTCAATCCGCGTATACATGGCCCCAGCTGAAACAATTAGTTTCTTTGACAAGCGCAAAAGGTCCCACTATTTACCTGTATTAAACTTGATAGCCATATGAATGTAATGCAGAGGGCTCAGTTACACCTTATGTATGGATCTTGTAGTGTTAGCTTATAGCATTAAACACACATCTCTGACTCTTGGCTGGGCTGCCCCCACTAAAAAGGCTGGGTGGTTTTGTGGCATGTTTTCTCTACTGACGTAGCTAAGTGCTAGATACAGTAGATATTATCATTCTAGTTTTATGATCATTGCGGTGTGGATGTATGTCAAAATTACACCAGCGTCCCCATTTGTTTAGATGGTTAACGTTGAATGAATGAAGGACTAAGACACGCGCACACACACACACACAAACTAGCTAATGGCAAGACGTTATTCATTCACTCATATCTTTAATGCAGACGCATGGTCCATTAAATAGAGTACAATACAAAAACATTAGCTAACATCAGGTAAGGGTAAGATTAACATTAGACCCACCTATGCTGCTTTCCTCCTGGGCAGGAGCAGAAGTGGAGGAGGACGCAAACCGAATGTCCACACTATGGCTATCCACGTTAGCCATGGGTCGGTCTCCCATGACTTTGTCCATGAGACGATAAAAATGAAAGGTCGAGGGGTTGGAACCACTTTTTTAATTGTGATTTTTAGCTTTATAGTAAGCAGTCTTCAATGCCTTCCAGCGTGTTTTTATTTGGTCGATAGTCCTGTTTATTCCAGCTGCCAACAGGACCTCCTGGACCTGACTGAATAAATCGCTGTTGCGCGATTTTCTGCCATCTAGCCACTCAAAAATGTTGAGTTCTCTGAGGGTTTAAATTAAATAATCTGTCGCAGCCACCGTCCAGTTCTTCTGCTTGTTCGCCATGTTTGTTTCGGTTTTGACTTTCCCCGCGAACGTCATTACGTGACTCCTACGTACTAGGGAGCGCATGCACAGAATGAATAATCCAATCCATCAACCGAATCCACACTGTTCAGCCATTTATATGCGGCATCAAGCTGATAATCAATCGGCGTAGACTACCTCTTTCAACCCAATCGAAAATTTAAACCGATCCGGGTGAATTGGCTTAGGTGGTTACATGAGACATTTTGAATCTGACGAACCTGTCAATCCGATTATAAGTAGGATTTTTGGACCCATGTAAACGCAGCTATTGAGAGAAGTCGTGTCTTCAATTGCCAATGGATTATTGCTACAGTGCCTGACAAAAGTCTTGTCGCATAAGGACACAGTAACTAAAAATAGCATATAACTTTATTTCTAACCAATCAATTGTTACAATAAATGGTCCATTTTAATATCAAGGGCTTTCACATTAATAATTTGGTGCAAAATGAAACCGTCAAAAAGTGTTCTGATGTTCACAGCTTGGCTAAGCCCATAACATCTGTTTTTGCTGGGACAAAAGTCTTGTCATCTCTTCAGATGATGCAACAAATCGCAGATTAGAGTTTAACCTATGACAAATACTGTAATTAACACATTCCCAGATGTGTATAGAAATAACCCCAGCATACCAGACTTTCATATGAGGTGCGACTAGACCTCTGACAACATACCAAAGATTCAACCACAGACCAAAGTGCTGATCATCAAGAGCCTGAAGACTGAGTCTGCTGCTGAGGTGGCAGACATCTTTAATGTATCCAAATGTCAAGTGGAGGGATGAGAAAAAGATTTGAAGAAACTGGTGACGTTCATGGCAAAGCGCAGGTCAGACAGACCCGGTATGACAACTGTTTGAAAGGACCGTTTGTTGCTTCAACTGTACAAGGCTAGCCCTTCTACAACTACAGCGAAGCTACATGAGGAAATGTTACCAAAAATCCCGGTATCTACAAGAAGAGTTTGTCAAATTCTCTCTCACAGTGGTTTTCATAGCCAAATTAGTACACAGAAGTCTGCATTCAACAGAAAACAAAAAACCTGCATTGCATTTGCCAAGGCCCACAGCTCGCAGAAAGGATTGATACTGGAAAAGTGGCTGAAAGTTTATTTTTCTGGTGAATCATCCATTGAACTGCATGCCAGTCGCCATACAAGACCTGTTGGAACCCTCATGGACCCAAGATTCTTCCAGAAAACAATCATGTTTGGTGGAGGAAAAATCATGGTTTGTTGTTACATTCAGCATGGGGGTGTGAGAAAGATCTGCAGAGTGGATGACAACATCAACAGCCTGAAATATCAAGAAGTTCTTGCTGCCCTACTTATACTGCTGCTCCTTCTCATTCTTCTGCCTCCATGTCACAGTTCCTGAAAGCAAAGAAGGTGAAGGTACTCCAGGATTGGCCAACCCAGTCACCTCACATGAACATTATTGAGCATTTCAGGGGTAAGATGAAGGAGGAGGCTTGGAAGATGAAACCATAGAATCTTGATGAACTCTGGGAGTCCTGCAAGACTGCTTTCTATGCCATTCCAGATGATTTCATCATCAAGTTATCTCAGTCATTGCCAAGACGTATGGATGCAGTCCTCCAAGCTCATGGGAGTCATCACAATATTAATTCTTTTTTCCAAGGCACCATGGCTTTATGTTCTGATATTATAGTGCCATATTTGTGTATTCAAAATAAAGTGTATGTATAATTTCCACATTTTTTTTCAATGCGACAAGACTTTTGTCCAAGCAAAATCTGACCTTTCTGTACAAATTAAATTATAGAACTCAATCAATGACACAAAACTCTATTTTGGTATATTTTACATAATCTAGAGGGCTTTGCCTTTCATATAAGCCATTTTTGATTCCAATTGATCAACTACAAGTCAGGTTATTAATTGTTGTTCCTACAACTTGGATAAGTGACAAGACTTTTGTCAGGCACTGTAGAATTAGAAAACGTGTCAGTAAAGGAAAATGATTATGAACTAGCCAGGAATAATTGTTGTTATAAAGGGATGTTCAGTGCCCACAGCAACTGGTTGAATCCGATGTTGTGCAACCACTGTCTTAGCAAGTCAGGCTTCACCAAGAGAAATCAGCATAAGCTTTTACCCACGGGTGGGTCTGAATTTCCTGTTTTGTTGGAGCAATCAACAGCCGCACAAAGCTGCATTTCCACTGATTTTGTCGCTCAGGTTCTCAATAATGATTGGTAATATTGGACCGTGGTCATTCGGCGTAAAATGAAGCTGCAGCAGGAGCGATAATCAAGACTTATTTGTTTACACTTTATATAGATCAGCAGATTTCTTTGTATCAAAAGTGTCAAAACATCTGAGACACAGGCACATGAAGCAGTTTTGAATTGGCAAAATATACGGAATGGCAGCATTCATGAACTTGTGCTAATTTGGTGTATTTCAGAGGTTTGAGGTTTGATTACTTGGAACATAAATATCGCAAAAATCAGTAAAAAATATTTATGAAATGAGAAAAATGTACTTTTTTGGGTAAGAGCAGAAAAAAAGTGTTTTCTTTGCCTTTAATGCTTCTTTTAAACAACATTTAGTTAGTCCTGAATAAATTATATCAAATGGTAATGTGCCTGTCCATCCATCCATCCATTTTTAACCGCTTATCTGGGGACGGGTCACGAGGGTATCAGACAAGCAAAGTGGCGCAGGCATCCCCCTCCCCAGCTTCTTCCTTTAACTCTTCCAAAGCTAGCCCAGAGATGTAATCCCTCCAGCGTGTCCTGGGTCTGCCTCCGGGCCTCCTCCCAGTTGGACATGACCAGAACACCACTAAAGACAGTCATCCAGGAGGCATCCAAGCCAGATGCTCGAAACACCTCAATCGAATCCTCTTCACATGGAGGAGCAGCAGTTCTACTCTGAGCCTCTCTCGGATGTCCAAGCTCTGAACCCTTTCCCAAAGGGTCAGCCCAGCCACCCTACGAAGAAAGCTCATTTTGGCTGCTTGTATTCGAGATATTGTTCCTTCGGTCACTACCCAAAGCTCGTGACCATAGGTGAGGGTTGGAGCACAGATCGACCAGTAAATTGAGAGCTTCACCTTTAAGCTCAGCTCCTTCTTCACCACAACAGACAAGTGCAACACCCGCTTTACTGCAAATGCTGCATTGATTCGCCTGTCCCACTCCATCCTACCCTCACTTGTGAACAAGACCTCCGAGATACTTAAAGTGCTTTTTTCATCCAAAAATAAGATTTGGACCACGGAATCTTTAAGAGCCATTCCATGAGAGACTGACATTCAGTGCACAGTTGACCCCCCTGGAATTCATAGGTAGATATGGGTGTCTCACGCAAAAAAGCCAAATTTTTAGGTCCGTATCTAACTTTGCCTGCCGGCGGCGCCACCTGGAAGCCACTAAAGTGGCTCAGTTGAGTCGTCCAAAAGCTGTTGACACCACATTTTGCAACAACTATCATGACTTTTTTTTTTTGGGAATTTTCCCTTTATTCGACAGTTATACAGTGTAGAGAAACAGGAAAGTTGAGGAGAAGAATGAGGGAAGACATGCAGCAAATGACCCGAGCAGGATCCGAACCCAGGCCGCCGCGGGAAGGACACAGCCCCTACAGTACGCGCGCCCAGACCGATGAGCCACCGGGGCGCCCCAACTATCATGACTTAAGGGTTCACAGTACCAAATATGTAATACTTTTATCGTGGCCCGACACCTGATGTCCGGTTAGACATCAGCACCATATAGTGGCCAAGCTAGGTAACTACGTCATAGGGCCGGAATTATTTGAGAAATTACAATAAAAATTTAGCCTGGAATCCATACTGATAAAGTGCTGGTCGCTCCCAACGGTCACTGACTTATCAGTCTGGCCTCAGTCGTATAGCCAGCGTTTAGCCCTTACATCACTAATTAAGTGAATATATGAATATTCATGTTTTCTGCTCTTGGCGAGAACCACCAATTGAATATGAGTTAGCTGGCCAGCAACGGCATTCGTGAATGTTATTCGACATGAGCTTAAAAATGAGATTGTGGGTTGCTTGCGTTTACTCTTGGAGTGGTTGTTAGGTTTAGAACAGGATAATGTTTGGCCATATCTGCATTTTGTTTATTTCAGTGGGATTCCCCAGTATAATAAAGGCTAAATTAAATAATACTCAAATTACATAACATATTTCACTGTAATTGGCATTAGCTATAGCTCGAAGGGCATGATTGCATCAGCTAGATTAAAGTGATACTCCACCCAAAAACTATAATTTGTATATCAATTACTCACCATTAGATGTCTTGAACAGACGAAGTTGTTCTTCACCTGGAGCAACTTTATGGCCACTGGAGAGTTTTGAAAAATTATCCAAATTCCTTTTTTGCTGGAAGTAAATGGGGTCACGCAGTAGCAATGGGAAAACTCCACAAAACGTCCGTTGACAAACTTTCAAACCATCGTCCAACGCATCGTCCAGTATAATCCAAGTCAGCTTTGTCCACTCATATCCTCAGAACTCTAGAAACGCGGTTATTTTTCGCTAAAAATAATAAAATAACCACAGTTCTGCTTCAAGTAAGCTCGCGCATTCAACGGAAGTCCCGCCTTCCGGCTCGTTCATTGCCCAGGGACTCTGCTGCCACTCAGATGAATACTCGTATAAACATGAGCCGGGAGGCGGGACTTCCGTTGAATGCAGAACTGTGGTATTTTTATTTATTTTTAAGTCTGTCTAAAGGGGGAAGGGGGGCACCCTTGCGACTGTGAGCCAATCACAGATCTCACATGGATTTTGTGCAAATATTTGAAAGTAAAACGCTGGCCTACCGACTGAGGCCAGACGTACAAGCAAGTGACCGTTGGGAGCGACCAAAGCTTGATACGGATGGATTCCAGGCTAATAAAAATTGGGAATAAGAATAAAATAATATCCCACACACATACCAATCTTGAATGCTTTACTACGTGTTAACTCATAAGGCTATCATTTTCAGTGAATAGTACCTTGGTATCTTGCTGGGTTAGTGCAATGGACGGCCGGAAAGATGGTCAAAATTGATTTTTGTTGCATATTTGTGATATATTTTCTCAATATCCCAGACATGTATTGTGGTGGTAAATGCTGATTGTTGTGCTTTTGGAACTCTATTTACAGGAATACCAAGCTTTTCTAAGGTAGCATCTACACTTTTCAAGATAGACTGAGCCAAAGTTGGAGGAAAACTCAAAACGGCCTTTTTCATAGCAGAATGTGCCTATGTTTAGGCGGCATTATTTTGTTTACCCAGCAAGACAGAGACCTGAAATTCACTGGATACATAATCCCTTTGGGGTACATTATAGCAGTAGTAAAATCTCAATGGTAGTATTTTCAATGTAAATGATCAACATCAAAAGTCAGAAAATTTCACCCCCAAGGGGTGCTGTAGGCTGGATGCAAATACTGGCTATCCCCAGCAATGTACCAAAGAAATTGTTTTTGAATTGAGATACACACAGCTAGTTTTCTCTGAAAATGAGGAGTTTGGTTTGGTACTATGCTAGGTGGATAGCTATCTGACTAAAAGTGGCGCTCTAAAGAGCTAATGTTCTACCGACCTAATATACCATATTCCCAGAAATATACCGAAGTTCTCTACTCCCAATCTTTCCTGTCTCTCCACTTCATACATCAAAAATTCCACTTCAAAAATTCCCAAAAAAATCATCTGTGAAAAAATATAGGGCACTGGCGGCCCCAGAAGCTCCCGCTGTTAAGATAAACAAAATGTCAAAGTTGCTGTTGACGGACGCACGCATGGACAGACGCATGCACGGATAGAGCCCGATACCATACTCCCGTGCCACTCGGGCGGCGGGAGCCAATTAGGAGCCTGTAACTGAAAATGTTGATAAGATAAAGCAAATTGTCCAAGTTTTTGGTGATATTTTGAGGCCAGTGACCTTGAAAAAATAGGCCAAGGTCACCATTAGGCACGTCATTTGTAGGACTTTATGAGATGCATGTTCAGGGCTCGCGAAATCGCTGTTCTGAGTGCCCGGGACAAAAGTAAAACTTTTGTTGGACAAGCAGAAATTAAGAGGCGCTTGCCCGACGGGCTGGCTGAAAATTTCACGCCACATAGTAATGTATTTCAGATCTTAGCATTTTATTCACTGTACCAATGTGGCCACTAAATTCATTTGAAACAAAATCCGATTTATTGCTGAAAACCTATGGCCTATTTCACAATATTTTAGGCGCGACTGTCACAACTTTCCACTTACCGGTTGCCAAGTGCCATGTAGCCAAATAGCGGGATTTTGATCCGCCGCGGTCTAGTTTGGTTGGTGCAGGCATAAGCAATGATTTGACTCCCAACCATCAAACAGGGGAATAAAGGCATACATGCGTGCAGCTGGCGCCAAGAATCACGTCAGACGGCCATTCCATTGAACGGTCACTCACAAAATTACTTTCTCGGAACATAGTTATAATACATAATATTTGAGTGAGAGAGGCGAAACCTTTATCGACATTTGTAGTTGCTTTTGTGTGTTCTTGTTGTTGTTTAAAAAGGCCCACAGCAAAGTAATTATATTAATTTAATATTTAAGTTATTCATCTAAAGCCGTGTTCTAGGTTTCGTTTCAATCGCCTCAGAACCGAAACGACAGGCTTGCGGTTACACAGGAGGGGAAGAGAGTAGTGGCAGCCACATGGACAGAGGGGGTGACCAGGCAGTGTCTGCGGACTTCAAGTGGGTGTGGGACTATGAATGCGAGCATTAAACTCTCTACTCAGCAATCTGACGGCTACACGAGGGCGCGTTTTCTATTAAACCAGCAACACACAGGCAGGAATATGTTGTGATGTTGCACTTGAGGACAGGGCCGGCGCTCGCCAAGACGGTTGAATAGGCAAAAATCCATCCCTTTATTGGCAACAATTAGTCCTGGCTTGTTCTTAATGGTTTTCCTTTATTAACACGTTTTCCAATTTAATAATAATCAAGTGGCAATTGAAGACACGGCTTCTCTCCCCCTATGCCATCTAGCAGCGACAAATGGGCTACATTCAGTTCAGAAAAATAATTAATTATAATTAGGCCTATGCACTGGCGCTCAGCGATGTAACTTTTTTTCCAGCGAGAGCGGCATTTCAGAACTCTTCAGCGAATGAAGGTAATTCTGGCGACAAGTACGTGGTTTCTTCCTTTTACATTTTCCAATCGGACAGCTGTCTATTTTTTTGCTGTCTATTTTTTTACAGCAAGTTGCGTGACCGTGCTGCAAAAACAGGTGTGCGAAATTACCTTCATTTGCAAAAGAGTTCTGAAATGCTGCTCTTGCAGGAAAAAAATTTACCGTCGCTGAGTGCCAGTGCATAGACCTATTTATAATTACATTATTTTTCTGTACTGAATGTAGCCCATTATTTTGTCGCCGTTAGATCGCATGGGGGAGAGAAGCCATGTCTTCAATTGCCACTTGATTAGGCCCTATTCTTGAATTGGAAAACGTGTTAATAAAGGAAAACCATCTACAATTAGCCAGGACTAATTGTAGTCAATAAAGGGATGGATATTTTCCCCCAGATTTTCAGGTCTAGCGGCGGCCGTGCTTGAGGAAGCCAATCGGCCACTGTCAGAGCAACACACAATTTTCAAAATGAGACATTGGAGCCAGAGACCGAATTAATGTGGACTTATAAAACACTTCGATAAACACTTCGGTGACTGATTATACTTAATAGTTGTTCATGTTCGTTAGAGAACGCGCACCATGTCAAAACATCTAGCAAAACAAGACAACCCGTAAGATAAAATGCTTCGTTGTCATTTCACTTCACGACATGAGTCCGAGGACATACGGGTGCTGGTTTAAACCACTCACTGCGCACCCCCAATAGCACGCCTGGTGCTCATTCATTCATTCATTAAAGGGGGCCTATTATGCTGATCCTTCTTTTAATACATATTAGTAATGTTATAATGTTGGTTGTCCATACTCAACCTCTGAAAAGTTTCAAAACATAAGATACAGGGGTTTTGCCGTAATCCAAGAACGTGATTTCGTGAACGTGATTTCCTCTCTGAACAGCTCCTCCCGAGATCTTCACGAGATCTGGGCAAAACCTGACGTCAGGTTGTGCCGTCCAATTAATACAGACCTAGCCAGGGCCAACCACGGCGCTGGACCTGCCCAAACCGGGAACTATTCTAGCAGGCACTAACAACGGCAGATCATACTATGCCTTAGTAGCGTCTACACTTTTGGAAATACAAAAGAAGAACCGCAGATCATTTGAGGTGCAGTTTTGTCAGTATCTCTCCCAAAGCTGCTTGTCCGTTTACTTTTGGACGCGAAGAAAAACACCCATTTCTCTTCCAAAAGACAATGCCACCAGAAATCAGTAGGTAGCTTTTTTTGTTTGCTGGCAGCAAACAGCCACGGCCAAAGGGAACGTTAGCTGCTTGTGCTCAGCATTTCACCAAAGACAGCTTTGTTAATAAAGGATAATTCGACACTGGATAAGCGTTTTAGCTGCTTCTCAAACCTGAAGCAGCTGCATCGATCAAGCGCTCGGAGCCACAAGCTGTAAGTAACGATATAACAGCAAATAATGTAAGTGAAGCTAACGTGTTACGGGTGGCTAGCAGGACCGCTAACGATAGTTAGCACTAACAATTGGCCTCAAGTGCAGGCTTTCTAAAATATCTGAAGATAAATCCTGGATCGGTCGCGACTGTCCGTGACTCACAGACACAGAAGCTGCAAGTTGCTTTTACTGCATAAGCCACCCTGACGTGATAGCCAGTTGATTGTGGCTGTAGCACTGCGGCTAAAGTAGCCAAGTAACTGTTGCTAATGTTTGTTCCCTAAATATGCAAGAGTAATATCAGGGGAAATTCTACAGAAGGTGTGTGAACATAAACCTCATTTGAAGCTAACTTTTTACAGTTGTTTGTAATTTGGATGCTTGGTACAACTGTCCACGGTAACGGAACTTGCTGTCTGTAAAACCTGTATTGCAAGGGTTTGTCTCTGTGGTTGTTATGACCGCTCGGTAACCGGCTACTTCATTTTAGTTCCTGTGCCGTACCAATTAAAAATTCTCCTCGTTAACTTATATGAAATTATTCTGATCGGTATGCTTGTGTTACTTCAGTAAGCATCAATGTTGCAGTTTCATCACAACGTTGCCCGATTGTAGCCACTACAATTAGTGATCGCTTCACTTATCCATGACCGGGATCAGCCGGATACTTCACAAATGTCTGGGCAAGCTCTCTGGTGCTCCCGTGAAAGCAATGCAAAACGCAGTGTCTGGTATAACAAATGATTTCTCTGCACTACCGTGACATAATTTCATCCTCCTTTAGAAGTTGTTGTGGCTAATGAAAAGCCAAAAAAGGCAGAGATTAAATAGGAAATTCTTTCCTGCAGAAGTGATCGATTCGCTAGCTCCACATAAGCAACTTGTCTGCGCTAATGAAACTTACGGTCTGTAAAACCTGTATTAGGTTCATAACATAACCAGAGCTCTCTCTAGCTGTCCCGTACTATCCATAAAGCTGCTTTCACATCGGACGCGAAACGAATTTTTCGCGGGACAGATTACCCTACATTCAAAGTCAATGCAAAGTCGCGAATTCACACGTTATGGGCGCGTTAAGCAGCTTTCACACCGGACGCGAAACTAATTTTTCGCGCGACTGATTACATTCAAAGTCAATGCAAAGAGGCGAATACACCTGTTATGGGCACGTCAAGCCGCTTTCACACCGGACGCGAAATTAATTTTTCGCGCGACAGATTACATTCAAAGTCATGACCGCTTATCAGCTACTGCATGTTAGTTCACATGCTTTGCTAATTAAAAATGCTCCTGGTTAACTTATATGCAGCAATTATGATCGGTATGCTTGTGTTACTTCGGTAAGCATCAATGTGACAGTTTCATAATAACGTTACCTGATTGTAGCCACTTGAAACTAACCGGAGAGGTGCAGTTAGACCAGACGTAGGTTTTGCAAAGCTTGGGGTGCGTTTTTGGGTGTTTGTGAAACGATCACTTTACTTATCCATGTAATCCACTTATCCACTTATACACCGGGGTCAGCCTGATACTTCTCCAATATCTGGGCAAGCTCTCTGATGCTACCGGTGAAAGCAATAGGGAAACGCACAGGCTATAACCTGTCTGGTATAACAAACAATTTCTCTGCATTGCCGTCGATTGAATATTAAATCGGTGATTGAATATTAAATTCTTTCCTGTAGAGGTGATCGATTTGCTAGCTCCACATAAGCAACTGTTCAGGCAAACGGAATTTACAGTCTGTAAAACCTGTATTATGTTCATGACATAACCGGAGCTCTACCTAGCTCTCGCGCACTATCCATAACGCGCCCATTTTCCGCGAGCAAACGCTGGTCATTCCGACGCAGTAAGTAAAACATTACCACAGGCAATTTCGAAAAAGGCCGTTTAGCCTGAAGCTTTCGCCCCTCTGTCATATACCAGCGCAGAAGCTGTTTGTTACTCCATGCTAACGACAAACCACAGTTATGCACACGAACCAGCAGGTCCTTATAACACACACCGAAGCACTCCATAAGCTGTTGGTCCACTTTTAGCTGCTCCTCACTGTCCATGTTTCCCTCTAAACTCAGACCCACCGGATTTCTACGGTCTCCGGTCTACACTTGGGCATGTCGACCCGTTCTACAAATGTGTCTGTATGGGGTGGATTCTAGCTTTCCCTGCATCCTAGCTATAAAGAGTAAAGAGTAGAAAAAAAGCTGTACTCACCACTGTTGCCGTAGGTAAACAGTAAATACGTGCTTGAGCTGCCAGACTTTCGCACTGTGTCCTCCACTTTCGCCACTGCGTTTATTAGAACAAGTTCATTTCATTAGATCTATACAGATGTACTGCATTAGATTGCGGAATTTCCCCGCCGATTCTTTATCAGATGGTAGACGTGTCTCACGTTTCACTCTGGGGAGGCGGACCCGGAAAACTGCGTTCTGCAGCCTCGTCCCGCCCAACTCCGCCCTCCACAGAGCTGGCTAGTCAGAAGAAAGTGGGCACACGGGGAGTGGGGGCCATAGCGGAAGAGCCACCCCAATGAGGCGTTTCAGGCAGAGACTACAATGGACTACAAAAGGGGTTTTTTGAGGATGGCAGTATGAGCTAAATAAGGACCCTGTTTTGGACTTTGAACCATCTGAAGTACTCTAGGGGAGTCCAAGATCAAAATATAACCTTGGAAATATAGCAAAATAGGTCTCCTATAAGAGTTAAATGTAGCTTTCATAAATATACCACCTAAGTCGTTACAATCCGGGTGCTAAAATATAACTGATTTTGTTTTTAGAGTTGTATATGTGCCGCTTATTGTCGGTCAAAAGGGATTATGAAGCATCCATAATTGTTTTTTTTTCTTCCTTCATCTAGAGTCAAAAGACCGTAACGTATGTCAGTGTCTCCAATGACCGAATTAAAATTTTATTTTAAACGCCATTCCAAAACAGAAACAAAATGGAAAGCCATAAGGTTGTAAATGATTTTTCAAGAAGAGCACGACCACTTTCAACGACTTACAAGATTTATTTCCACTACCCTCCAACAATTGCTGAACATTTCGATCGTGTGCTGTTGTAAAATTTCAACAGTTGATTTGGCCATCAGACTTTTGCAACGGGACGTCAGTATAGACCTATGTTTTACCGATATTCTGATGAGTGTGCTTGCACATCAATGATCAGAATATCATGTAGAACATACTGACGTCCATTAAATGGAAAAAATATAACAGTAACTTATGCCCCATTTCTACTACGTGGTACCGGCTCTACCCACTTTTTTTCATTGTTTAAGTTGCATAACAGGGAGTAGGGAGAAGTCATTAAACGCTACGTTTTAATTCGTGCATTACATGCAGGCCTATATATTATCATTGAAATTCTATTGAAATACACAAATGTTCCGTGGTGTGAAAGAATGCATGGTAATAATGAACGTTCGTTGGTGTTGATGAATACGCATCGTAATGCAAATTTCCTTTATGAAAATACCGCCTACATAAATGATTTTCTCCTTGCTAATAATACACTTTTCGGCGCTGATGATTTTTTTTTTCCTCTGTTCGTAATGAACAGCAAAAGTTGTAAAACCTTTTCAAACGGAAACTGATATGTTGGTTACGTGGTTGGTGAAGCTCATAGCGCACACAAATGCATGATGATTACCATTAACGTAATGTGTAAAAACACCACTTGGAAAAATGACTGCGATGGCATGGCACGTTTGTCTGAGTGGTAAAGAATCAACCGCATCCAAAAAAGGGGCATACAGATATTTTAAATAGTTTTGTGCTGCCACGTCGCTATGATGACCAGCTACACTGAGGCAGTACTATCCTCTAATGGAAAACGATCCCCCAGAAAAGTACCCTGTACCAAGGCGGGAGGAGTAGAGTAGAGAAGAGCCGGTACCACAAAGTGGAAATGAGGCATTAAGGCCGAATTCGGCGAGGTCTCAGGCAAGGAGAAAACTTTTCGGACAACCAGGAATTCACTTGCGCTTGCCCAACGGGCTACCGCTCATTTTTGAATTTTGCCAACCCTGCCAGTAAAAATTAGGAGCCTGTAACTGAAATAGTTGATGAGATAAAGCAAAATGTTGAAGTTTTTGGTGATATTTTGAGGCCAGTGACCTTCAAAATATAGGCCAAGGTTACCTTTAGGCACGTCATTTGTAGGTCTTTATGAGATGCATGTCCAGTAAAAATTAGGAGCCTGTAACTGAAATAGTTGATGAGATAAACAGGGTTCCCACACTTTTTTACCAGTGATTTTTCAAAACTTTTCCAAAACTTTTCCATAATATTTTACCTAATTTCCATGACTTAGTTTAAAATAGATAAGGCCTATAACAGCGAACACAGAGCGCCATAATGAGCCTCTACGGTGTGCTAAGACCTAAGCAGTGTAGCACAAATGTAGCATGGAGAATAGAAGGGAAGTTGTGTCTACCTACCACCTATCCTCAGGCATCACACAATGGCATAAGGGCCTGTGGCACCATTCTTGTATTTTCTCAATTATATTTAACAAACAAACAAACAGCAATAAACAAGTAGACATGGTCAACAACATCCCCCGCCAAAATGTCTTCTTTAAAGATACTATGACCAAACCATCAAAAGGCACCAGTTCACCACTAGACTGACATGCATGTGAAGTTTCATGGAGAAATCTTTAACGGTTTTCGAGTTGTGGGCCGGAAACGAAGCGTGACGGACGGACGGACGGACGGACGGACGGACGGACAGACAGCACCCATTCCTATATCCCCCGCCACGAAATAACCAAGTGCTACATTTAAATGCTCAAGAAGGAAAAAATTTAGCCGCTAAATTTGATATTATTATCGAAGTGACTATTCGCGCTTATTTAAGTGTGTCCAAGCACAAAAATTGATCGAAATTTGCGGTAGACGCACTTATAAATAGATGCACATTGCTCCACTGCCCACGCTTATTTTAAGTGTGTCCAAAGCTAAAATTTTTTTCTTGGCCAAACTTATTTTAAGCGGTACTTTTTCTAAAAACTGGAATGGTCATCAACTGGCGCACTTACAAGCGTGGCCAAGAAAAAAAATCAGCATTGGCCACTCGTAGAAGTGCGAATAACATCGGCCTATTATTCAGTTGTGTGGGCCGAGTCCTATCAAATTAAGCTATCTGTCAACGACGTGTGTTGTATTGCTACATTATATGAAAAGGAAATTTGAAAAAACGCAAATTGGTGGAGTTAATGAGGTTTTTTTCCCCCCCAAGATCATCAAAATCACTTTGTGCAAGTATTCTCAAACGTAACAAACGCCACAGTCATGAACCAAAGTGTATATTGTTTAAGATGTTGCGCATGTTCGTATAGAATTACCATTTTGAAATTTTGCGTGATTAGTGAAAAAATTAATGATGTGTTTTAAGCCAGAATTAGGGTCCTTTCCTTCACTTTTGGTCCCATTTTCTCAAAAAATCAAAAATCCAGGCGTTTTACGAGCATGCATCACAATAATGTCGAAACAGACACGCTTTTAAAAATACATAAAATATGTTATTTGGCATGAGAAAACTTGCAGGAGAATTTCAAAGCAAATAGTGAAAGTATTTTTTCAGACACTCCGTTCTGCCACAATCGGGAATCGGGTTTCTTCAGCGGTCTAATCAATTTACTTGCATGACGTGTTCATCGACCTGAGAAAATCATTGAGTTTCAAGTTTAACCTGGGTAATCAAACAAAAAAAAAATGCCAGGATGGAAATGTAATATTTTTTGAACAGTGTATAATGCAGGAAAATGTCTTGGAGAAAAACCAATTGGGCCATAGGTGGACGTCGACCATAAATTTAAATAAAGTTGTGTGTTTATATTGAAATCTTATTATATTCACGTTATTTCATTCATTATTCTGATTGACATTGATGCTATTATTACACTAATTTGAAGCGAGGCAGTGGGAAAATTCAAGTGGCGTTATTAGAAAAACGGTGCCCTTTAAATTCCAGCGAACAGCGCACCAAGTTACCACGTGCATGGAGGGTACAAGCCCATGTGTGTCAAAAGGTAAACAAAAGCATGTGCTCGATTCTTATTGGCTGTAATCTAATGAGATAAAGTTGGTATTAAGAAGACCAGTAGGAAAAAAATTTCGCTGCCCGCCAACTGGCTGCATAATGTAACCAACGTGTATCACGAAACGTCATGTTAGTTTCAACGGTGTCGTGTTCGATTTTAAATAATAGCTTGCAGTTTTGCGGCAAACTCTACATCTTTTGGGGATTTAGCGAACATATTATACGCATTAGGCAAAACAGTGTATTTTTCCAAACCTTTCCAAAACCGTTAGTTAATTCCATAACTTTTCCAGACTGGAAAACAGGTTTTTCAAATTCCATAACTTTTCCAGGAATTTCATGACCGCGGGAACCCTAGATAAAGCAAAATGTCGAAGTTTTTGGTGATATTTTTAGGCCAGTGACCTTGAAAAATAGGCCAAGGTCACCTTTAGGCATGTCAGGGGTTGACATTTACACATTTTTTGCTGCTCCAGTAACATTTCAGATTGACTGGCCCCCTTCATACCTTACTGGCCCCCCCATCTTGCATACAAACATTTATACCGTGCGCGATACCATAGCGTTCAATTTACGTGACAAACATTGCACCAATAATCCTTTATGTGTCACGTTCTTTATGCATTGCTTTCCTTTTTTTGCAAAGTTGCCTTTTCATCCCTTTGATTCAGGCTACTGGATGTGGTTTTGGGGCTCGAATTAGGATTATTGCACCCAGATTTTGAAAATGGGTACACTCGTGCGTGCTTAGGTGCAAAGTCTAAAACTTGCTTAATTAAAAAAAAAAAAAAACGCTTTGCAGCATTACAAAATGAATAAACAAATATTGTTAAACTCATATTCTTTGATATGCCATAGAACTACTGTAAATTTGCAGTGGTGCAACAGGTTAGGGTTATTGGTGGGATAAGATTTTATGAAAATCATGCTGTACATAAGAAAAATTATGGAAAAAATACTTTAAAAAAAAGGAAGATGAAATCTGTAAAACTGAGTGTACTATTGTTATTTATCACAGTCAGATAATATTCAATCTATAATTTCACTTGTTTGACATGGCCGAGAAACTAAAGAATTTTCCACAACTCCATCACAGGACCTCTCTGGCCTCAATAGCAGGAACAGTGCTGCTTTTTGCTGTTTTTATATTTTTACATTCTTCATAACTCCATAATTAAGACCCTCTCCTCCGAGATTATATCTAGAAGAATTTTTTTTTGTAAGATTTTATTACTCACCCAGCAGCCACTAACATTACATCCAACGATAAGTGCATACACATTGTGCATACATCAACCAACATCTTCAAACATGAATCTCAATTACAATTTCCCAAGTGTCTACCCGAGTAAGCGCATGCACAATTTCAAGTGTCCACCCAATCAGCGTAAAACGTCATTTATTTCTCCCGTTAGACCGCAGTCCCATTGGTGCGGGTCGTGGTCTGTGCTGGCAGCGCCCCCTGGTGCCGCAGAGGGCAAATGTCCCACAAACTCCCTGATCCTGGATCAGGGAAGGTCTTTGATGAGAAATATACATTACGCAATCAGCCAATGATAACACATAGGCGGCCTCAGACCAAACGTGTTCCACAGTCTTGTAGTCCCTTCGATTTTGTCATTAATTCTCCTCCCTTACCGATAAAATTTATAATTTCAGGTAAGGATGAGCGCATTTGTAGAAAGAGGATTTATTTGGGGGCAGATTTTACTAGGTGCAAGTGGTGCAACCGACTTTAAATTGTGGGTGCACCTGCCGAAAACCGGGTGCATACGTGCACCTATGCACCCGCTATTTCGAGCCCTGGGTTTGCTGTGCCTTTGTAGTATCCACTTTAACCCACCCTGCTTGTTGTAGAGTAGTGTGCACTGTAGATATGTGTGGTGATGGTTATTAGTAATCGCTAATAAAATTCTATACTTGGTACTAGCATGTTAATCTGATAAATTCTATTATCAGTCCTGCATTATACTTTTACACTTTCTCATTGCATGAAATTTCTTTTCAGATTTTTTTTGAGATCAGAAATCTACATTATATTATGAATGTTGAATTGAAGTCATGCATGTATAAAAATAATTAAAGACAGTCAAGTTCTTGAATAAATACAAGTGTGAGAGTAACACAAATCTTATCAGCATTACTGGCTTCTCTGCCCTCGCAACCGCTAAGAGCCAGGCACGTAATGCAAGTGTACTCGCATGACCGATTTTCGATGGTGAGAAATTTACCGCCAGTTTAGGGGAGGACAGTGTCGCACAAATCAACGGTTGTACTAAAAAAAAAAAAAGCAATGAACATATACCTTATCGTCATACAAATACAGTGTAAGTTTTGTTACCATGTTAATATACAGCGTAAAAATTAGAATCTACATCTCGCTCAGTAATCAGAGTAAGCTCTTTACCTGCCACGCAGAAACCCCCCAGCTCGCCACGCAGTTCCATGTCTCTGCGCTTTACCTTCTTTACGATGGTGCGCATTGATATTATGGTCTACATTCATTTTCAATGGTAGAAAAGACGTTCCTAAACCGTAACAACCAAACTATCGGGTGTTTATCCGCCAAAATTGAAACGAGTCCTGTGGAAACGAACTGCCGGTATTTCTCCGAAAAAAATATAAACGTAGTGTCAATAAATTCATTAATTTCAATATTTATGATGTTATAATTAATTTTTGAACACTATATTTCGAAACCCCACTATGTAACCCATCATTTACACCAATAAACTCACATCTCATGGGGCTACTTGACAGACTTTACATCAAAATGAGATCGCGCGGCTTCAACCGGGTTTTCACCAGCGTTTCACGTTTCCCGAAAACGATAGTAATGCGCATTCATGTAAGCAAGCATGTACTGTGCGTACTGTCCTCTATTTTTTAATATTATGACTGTACATGAGCCACTGCTGCATGTCGACTCAGGTCGACATTGGCAGGTTATGGGAAGTCGACCTGAGTCGACATTGGCAGGTTAAGTGTTAAGAGTTGAGATAAAACATCTCTCACGACCGCATTTAAAACTGTGTATACAAAGTGAAACGACTCTAGAAAGAAAACGGAGCGACTAAAGAATTCGGCCTGCATAGCATATTACTATAACAACAAGAGGCTCCTCAGAGCCTGTACTCGGGCCGGGTCTAGGCCTGGGCCAATCCATAGATATATATATTTAGAACACTAGATTGCTGATGTCATATTTACATTATCCAAAGTGAAGCACCCGGCCGCCATATTGATACACCCAACTTCTTCATAAAAATGAATGGTTTCCAATGAGGCCGATTTCAAATAAGTCGATATAAGCATTAAAATGCCGAGATGTGCGGCTGCCTTTTGCAGCAATAGTCATTTGAAGGGCTGTAATAAAACGTTTCATGCGGAAGTTAACTTAGAAACGCAATTTGTCACTTTAATA
Source organism: Gymnothorax javanicus (assembly GCA_029692085.1). Lineage (NCBI taxonomy): Eukaryota > Metazoa > Chordata > Actinopteri > Anguilliformes > Muraenidae > Gymnothorax > Gymnothorax javanicus. The sequence goes on along the minus strand of CM056193.1, from coordinate 122,084,402 downwards.
GAAAAAAATCGCATTCCCTTGCTAGCTAGCTAATTAGCTGACTTAATTGACTCCCATTGACCTGAATAGACCGCTGACCAAAGCAAACGCTAGCGATTGATAACGATCTCCAGCGAGCTACTTTGGTACCCTTACCGTCGCGGGGACTGCAGTGACTAAGCAGTCAACAGAATGAACAAACTAGCTAGCTACTTGTAATTGACATTCAAAGACAATATTTCTTACCTGCATAATATTTAAAACAATGGACAAGTCGCTTTGTCTGTTTATACAGAATTCAAAAAGACAAGGAGGGGAGAAAGGCTTGGCTGTTAGAAATCAGGAGAAAAAAAAAGCCTTCTCTATCCCCTAGATCCGTGCTGTGCAGTGATTATTTTTTGAGAGCAGTTGTTATAATGGGACAGGGGCAAAGATGACGCTTAGTGAAGGAGTAGCCAGAGTTAACTAGCGCTTCCTTTTAACAACGTTGGCATTAGCCATATGATTCAGTATGAACAATTCGGTCAACGGCAAATATGTTCAATCAGGGTACAATGAAGTGAGGAAACCAGAGAGTAATTTGATAACGTAACGGACATTCATCGACGTTGCTTATAACGGCGAAAACTTCGAAGCAATTCTTATCTTATCAGAGGGTCATTAAAAGCCTCGGTCACCTTAACTGAACTTTTCTGCTCGCACTTTTACGTTGACACCGAGTAACATTTCGATCTTCCCTTTAGTAAGTGTGCCGCTTTCCATCCTCCAGAAAAGCACATATTTAGGGAGAGAAAATGTTACTCTGCACAGCGATACCAAAATCACCCTAACTCGCACACAAGTGTTTTTGAAAATATAATTTTACGGTAGGCGAAAATGAATGGGAGTGTACGTGCAAATTTAACTTCCAGGTGTATACGCTCCTGGGACAGATGCTTCACTTGAGCGTACCCTATCAGCAATGTAGTGTTCTATATATCTATGGGCCAATCGCGAAACCGCGCGAGCGCATGAGCAGGACAATTGCGACCCCGAAAAAAATTTAAAAAGAGAGATCCGGAGCCGAAACTTAAACTCGTGGCCTACCGGCCTGAGTAATAATAATAACTTTACCGTTTCATAATAATTCATGAAATAACTAGCTAACCTATAGGAAGCTTCATTATAACCAAGCTGGCTTCCCCTTACGTTAGCTAACAATACTAAACGAGTCGCAGCACTAAGTTAGCCAGCTGGGGAACGTAAACTTAGATTTGCGGTGCAGGCTGTATTCTTCAGTTGCTACAAGAAAAGGGTTTAAAAAGCAGGACTGTTAAACGTAAGATTCAAACCTCTTAGGCCAAGTGGAAACAAATCCAAGTCATCTCTTATTTTTTCATATGCCTCCTCGCATTTCCTCTTTTCTGCTGCAGTTTTCAGCACTTTCGGTGCTTTCCCTGGCTTTTGATCTTGTCCAGGTGTTTTCAGCCAATCCATTTGGAAATTTCTGTCTTCGTGCACAATTTTCCAGTCTGGCATCAGACGAATGGGGAAAGAGAAGCTCCACTCCAGAATGGAAATTCGCCAAATCGCGCCAGGGACCGAGCTAGTTGGCAACCTAGCTAGCAAGCTAAAGTGATATCGAACTGTATAATGTTTTAGCTAGCTAGCAACATAAGTGGAGGGGACGTGTTTCCGTTCTGTACAGATTAAAAAGGTGTGTCGTATGATTATCCAATCAACGCGAAGTGGAGGTCACGTGTACCGGAGCGCCACTTTCCCCTTCCATCTGCGGCCAAATCGGTGAGGATTTCATGACATTTTGCAGGTAATCGACATGACAAGGCCCCTTAAGCATTTGTAGAAAGATAGTTTGGTGGTCCAAACTGGCCCACCACTGCTAAAAAACACTGTGGGGCCATCGGGCCAGTGTTAATGTCGACTAGTGCACGTCATTTGTAGGCCTTTATGAGATGCATGTCCAGTAAAAAATTAGGAGCCTATAACTGAAATCGTTGATGAGATAAAGCAAAATGTGTTGACGGACGGACGGACGCACGCACGGAGCCTGATACCATAGCTCCCGCACCGCGAGCGGCAGGAGCTAATAATTTGAAAAACTAACATCACTTCACATTACTCTTAAGAGGAAAGGACATTTCTCTAAAAACATTTCCTCATTTCCTCTCTCCTCGCATGGTTTTCTTGCATCTCTACATGCATCCTGGCGAGCGAGAGGAAGATGTGCAAGGAAAAGAGAATATTAGAAACATGTATGCAATGTAAGAACTGAGAGGTATCCCAGGTTTTCTCACTATTGCCACATGCAGTAGTTGAGAGAAGCCCAGTTTAAAGCATGATTGCACAGCGCAGAAAGTGCTTAAAATGCAGGCAGACTTACCAGGGGTGGTGCTGTTCACAGGTGCAGTGCTGCTGGCGGTGACAGGGGTCAGGCAAGGGGGTGGTAGTCCAGCAGCCATGTCCAGGAGGGGCTGGATGATGTCACTCTTGAAGACATTGTTCTTCTGCCACAGGTTAAGGACCCTCACAATTTTGCTCTGCAGCACACACAATGCAAGGAAAGCACAGAGCTTATTATAAAACAATATATTCTCACCAATGGCAGCTGTTGAACTGGCGATAGGGGAGGCTTAAAACAATCCCTCAAAATGAATTATTGGTCACAACCTGTTTTCAATCATTCATTTAAATTACCACTACAGAAACTCCGAAAACTGTCAACATTATCAGGTGTGGCCAGTTTTCATTAATAACGCATACCTGTCAACTCTCATGCATTCGGTGTGAGTTTAAGTGGCATATTTACGTTCCTCTGCTGTAGTCAGCAATTATTCAATCAACACATATGTAAGAGATTCTCACGCGGAGTTGAAGTTCTTGTGCACTGGAGGGGTTGGAAGCAATGGAATTGCATTAAGACATTTCAAATGATCTTATTTCATTTAAACGATCATGAAACACATGCATTGCTTCCAATCCCTGAATAAAGAAAAGCGTGAGAAGTCCGAAGTCGTAATCAGTGTGCCTTATAAATGAAAACGGGCCAAATCTAATAATGTTGAGAGTTATCAGAGTTTCTGTAATGGTAATTTACATGAATGATTGAAAACAGGTCGTGACCAATCATTAGGCCCCAACACGAAGTGCGAGGACTGAGTAGCCATCGCTCTTTATTTATTAGCCTCAACAACCGATGGTAGAGTAACTCAGGCAGACCTCATTAAGAAAAGCACAAGGCTTTTCCCATCCAAAAGCAAAACTGCAATTACAACCTCGCCCCATTATCCAAAGACCTGCTAAATGAACTAACAGCAATGCACAGGAGCCCATAAACACCTCATGAAAGTTCAAAGCCTGAGTTCTGTTCCCCTGGGGTTGACCTACTTTGTCATCAGAGGGGCAGCGGTAGAGGTTCTGGAAGGTGGCAATGATGTTTTTGCTGAAGCGCGGTGCGAACACATCCTTCTCCTGGCCAAACTGGTGCCGCGACTGCCGCACAATCGAGTCGACGACGTATAGCCCTGGGACCTTGTATTCCGGCTTGCACTGTAAAAGGGAGAGAATAGGATTATAGTTTAGTACATCCAACACCTCAATGCTGCCACTTATCAATTTAATTTCATGTCTTAGTGCAAAAAACTCATACTGCCTCAAGCACAAGCTAGGGATTACATAAAAATATATATTCAGAGGAAATCACTGAGATAAACTAAAGAAAACAAAAGCAAAATATCAGCAACAACGAAGGCATTCGTATCACATAAAAGCCACCTGGTGGCCGTCTAGCAGGGTAGACATGTCATGAGGCCGATCCCAGGTGAAGTTGTAGTCCAAATTAGTACTCACTTTCTGGATGAACTTCTCCACGCTCTGCACCACGTGTTTGTAGAACTGAAACAGAGGGGGAAAATTAAGATGGAAAATCACTCAGGGGAGCCTTTACAAAACCACATGGTGGGGGTGGGGAGTCCTTCACTCGGTACGACACTGGAAAGTTAAGGAGACCAGCACTGTAGTGTGTACTAGTGTACTCCATATAGCACGGAAATTGAGAATGCACAACTATCCCTAAGCAGAAAATCCAGGGGCCACAAAGAAAAAATTCTGCCATGTTTTCCTCCAACGAAATCAGCTGAACATAAAAATTAGTTCCACCTTTTGGCGGAAGGAAATCCAGGTGGTTGGTACAAAGCACTGGGGAGAATTTCTCATCTCTGCTGCCATCCTACTGTTCAGTAAATCCATTCCAAGTAATAAAAGGAACACAATAACAGAAGGCCCAATTAACATCAGTAAAAGAAATGAACCAGAGTTGCTTTCAACTTTAAAGAGGCAGTTCATATATAAATCGGGATTTTCAAGTATTTTGCCATTTCCATTGACTGATGCTTCATCATAATTAATAGGTGATTAAAGGAAGAGTAATCACTTCCATTCCCCAAGGAAGAGTAATTACTTCCTTTCCCCCAGAGATAGAGACTTAAATCACAGCACATGAATTATACCACGGCCTAGTGGCAATTGCCGTGGTTGCACCCGTGTGGCCATAATGCCCTACTACTCAAACGGCCAGTTTGGCTTGCCCTTTTTACCTGCGTCGCCAAAGGCAGCAGGTCTAGAAATGGCTTTTCCACTTCCGGACCTGAACTATGAAAAATGCTCAGAGGACAAAAATCTCCTGGGAGAGCGCCAAACTCATCAAATAGAGTGGGTGAATTTTTGTCGTCCATTGTCCATCCGTCATTCCGTCCGTCCGAAGTAACGACGTCATCAAAACCCAAGATGGCCACCGCCGTTTTTGTAAAAACGACGTTATCGAGATAACACGAAAAATAAGTGTCGTAGGAAGTTCTAATTTGGTATGCTGATGTATCTTGACTTAAGGCAGTTTGCTATTGAAAGTGGGCGACCTGCGTCAAAATCCAAGATGGCCGCCGCCATTTTTGTAAAAATGACGTTATCGAGATAACACGAAAAATATGTGTCGTAGGAAGTTCTGATTTGGAATGCTGATGTATCCTGACCTAAGGCAGGTCGCTATTGAATATGGCCACGCTGCATCAAAATCCAAGAGGGCCACCACCGTTTTTGTAAAAATGACGTTATCGATATAATGCGAAAAATAAGTGGCCTAGGAACTTTTAATTTGGTATGGTGGTGCATCTTGACCTATTGCATATTGAAAATGATACCACAACATCAAAATCCAAGATGGCCACCAAACAACGTTATCGAGATAACTCGGAATTTGAAGATGAGTGTGCTACGCCAAAATCCTTTCCAGTTTATCTTTTCCATATGGCTGCATCTATCTATCCATCATCATCGTTGTCATCATTATCATCATAACAATTCACCATCACTCAATCAATGCAAATTTTATTTACCAAATCAAACTTCTACGTAACACCCACGCAGCGATGCAGGTTCAGTGACTTCGCACTTGTTTCAAGTGGCCGTGGTGCCCAAAAATTACCCAAAGCGGCGATTTTCGACTCAGCAACTGAGCTGTGCAGCTTCCGTCGTCATGCTGCGCTGGACTTCTGAGCATTTTGTGCGACCAACGGCATGCCCACTCGCTCAAGAATACAGCAACGTTGGGTGCATCTCAAAGCATAGGCTACATCCTTTGAAGGCTGCATTTTTAGGGGTCGTTACTTACTTCCATCCACCAAACTAATCTTTAGGGTCAGGGATAAGGTTAAATTTAGTGTTAGGGTTAGGTTTGGGGCTAGGTTTAGAGTTAGGGGTCAGAGGTAAGGTTTCAGTTTGGGAAATCAATGACGACTCACTTAAACCAAAGCTGTTTATTAGAGATGAAATGATGTCAAGTTAGTTTGGCAGATGGAATTACGTGACGATCCCTAAATATGCAGCCTTCGAAGGCTGCAGCCTATGCTTTGAGATGCACCCGTTGTGTGAGGTTGGTATCCTACAGCCATAGCGTACATCCTTCCGGCTTGAGAAAAATCAGCTCACATTATGTTTTAAGCGCAAGCAATTAAATACTGTTGGTGTCAAGTATAAAACTGTTTTTGGGCTGGGTGAAAACTGTGGTTGTATAACTTTCCTCGACATAAACTAAACTTTGAAAGCGAGCTGGAGAGAGCATTCGCTTACAACGTTACGGTGGATTTACACTGGCGCGGTGCGTCAACTGACGCCTATGCCTCCCATTCATTTTCTATGGAGAGCAGTGAGGGCATTCAAAGCAGTGGCGCAATGCATGATGGGAGCGGTGCGTCAAATTTGGTGCTTGCAGCGCGTCGAAGAAGCTGGGGTAGCCCAGGTTAATGGTGATGAATCCGGCAAACCTGAACGAATATCCAATCAAGGGATAGCAGACGGTGTGTACCTTGTCTTTAAGGCCACGTGGCCTCTGAAATGATAGTTCTGCTTCTCGCAAGTTCCCAGTGAAGATATAAAAGAGAAACTGTAAAGTTTCTTCCTTTCCAATTTTATTACAGGGTACCCTGCCAAATTAAGGAGACAATTACAAAAGAAACAGCACGAGGAGGAAGGTGGCAGGGATTGTTGGTGTCTCCAGTAAGTTTATCGTTTTAGCTAAAAAATTAAATAAATCCTGCAATACGCAGCTCGATGCTGCCAGGTGAGATTTGGTGAGATATGCGCTGCATAGAAGGATCATCATTCACATCATTCGGAAGCATTAAAACTCATCATTCTAATTGTATTTGCTTTTGGACACAATTGCAGTCCCTACCAAAATCAAAATCCAGGCGGGAAAAAGCAATAGTTGGTTGAATTAATATCGTTCGTGGCGTCAATTTACTTTCGCCAACATTACACTGGACAGTACTTATTACAGGGCAGCATTTAAAGGATAGTGACGTCACTGTGAATGCTGAACCGCCCATAAGCAGCCAAACCAAGGGAAACGATGCGCCGGACCAGTGTAAATCCACCGTTAGCCTGTGCAGTACGTCCATTGCAATGCCAGAGTGCTCAGCAGTAGCGGTCCGTCGGCAGTAAGAAAGGCCATTGGAAACTAGGGATGTGCATTTCTGGAAAAAATACTATTCTATAATCACTGCTAAGTATTCGAAAATTATTCGAAAATCAGACCCCCCCCCATATGCACGCACTTGCACTCTCACGCGAAGACAGAAACAGCTTTTTCATCTTCTACCATCTGCAGCATATTATTGAAACGGTTTATTTCATTGAACAAGAAACATATTCTCATCATTTAAAACAGGGAATCACATAGTTTATATTGAACAAGTTCTCTTCGTTTAAAACAGGATATCACGCGGTTTATTTAATTCAACAAGTTCTTGTCATTCAAAACAGGGTAAGCTAAATGACAGTGCCTACATCAGCGCAAAAAACCAGCACAGGTGCCACTAACTTTTCTGTCGTGAGTGTACTAAAGAAACTGATCGCGACTACATAAATTAGGTCTATTGGGTCTATTCAGTGCTCATCTAAAATCGTTCATATGCCCATCTCTCAATGCGTAGACCTATCCAAGAAAAAACTGAACAAATGAAAATTACCACTGTATTACCGGAAAGATTCAGCAGTAAATCAACAGCAAATTCTATCTTCATTTTTGAAAAACATGAAATACATTTTCATTGAACTGTTTGACAGAAAGTAGTCTCAGGATATGTGCACAACATAGGCCAACCATAATGATTTAGGCAAAGCCTGTAGCGAAAAAGATTATTTTAAAAGAGCTCCAAACGAAACTTTTACTAGGCTGTTTCTGCATCATTAACATTCGCGTCAATAGATACCGGTAGCATGAGATTCTTCTTCTGATATTTTAGACACAGGTGCAATGATTGTACTGCGCTGGAGGAGGTTTTACTGTTAGTGTCACCCGTAAACTTTCTAACGCGTTGCATCATCAGAGAGGACGTTTATTTCTGTTCCGTGTTTATTCATTTTTGTCGGATAAAAACGCTAGTCAAATTAGGTATTCAATATTCTACTGTAGAACAACTGTTCGACTATTCGAAAATCGATGCCCATCCCTATGGGAAACCTCATCTTTTAATGCTTGATAACCAAAACCTCTCGCAGTTTACTTTTCCCAGGTAGCAATAGTTGCTCAGACTAATTTGTGGAACCTACGGCATTCTAATTTATTTTCGATAGAATTGTTGTACACTGAACCATAAAATTGAAGCGTTTTCTTCTGCACATAAATGGCAACGTAATATACCAATATGTCTTTATAAATTCTGGGCTCGTGTAGCTCATGAAACAGCACAGATTTGAGTTAGTTTGCGAGGCTCATTAAGCAATAAGCCCTGAGAATCCATTCTATATTCTGAATGTAGTAATGGCTAAAGGGCGTTGACTGGCATGATGCACAGCTGAGTGACAACTGTAAGGATGGCAAAAATAAATGCTGCAAGGTCAACCAAAGTTTTGGATTTTTGCATTATATTACCATCCTTACAATGCCATATCAATTATATATATATATATATATATATGTTGACAATAGGCATTCACTTTTACATTATCATTTCTAATTATTGGTCATGCATTGGTCTTGATTGTTCAGTTATCAATTCAGATTGATAAATTGCTGCAAGTTGAATTAAAAAAAGTAACAATTTGAAAAACTAATACAATATTGGTTTTCAGTGCGCTCCCAATGATTGATTTATACGGTTTTATTTTCATACAATGTCATTATTACTTATTTTTCTTGCAAAATTGATTAATTTGGTTATACCCTTTGATGCCCTACATTTCAAGGGCTCGCAAAATTCTAAAATGAACGATAGCCCATTGGGCAAGCGCAAGTGAATTCCTGGTTGTCCAAAAAGTTTTCTCCTTGCCCGAGACCTCGCCGAATTCGGCCTTAATGCCTCATTTCCACTAGATGGTACCGGCTCTACTCTACTCCAACTGCCTTGGTGCCGGGTACTTCTCTGGGGGATAGTTTTCCATTAGAGGATAGTACTGCCTAAGTGTAGCTGGTCATCATAGCGATGCAGCACAAAACTATTTAAAATATGTGTATGCCCCTTTCTGGATGCGGTTGATTCTTTACCACTCAGACAAATGTTTCATGCCATCGCAGTAATTTTTCGAAGTGGTGTTTTCACACATTATGTTAATGGTAATCATCATGCATTTGTGCACTATGAGCTTCACCAACCACGTAACCTTCATATCAGGTACCGTTTGAAAAGGTTTGACAACTTTTGCTGTTCATTACAAACACAGAAAAAAATCATCAGCGCCGAAAAGTGAATAATTAGCGAGGAGAAAATCATTTATGTTGGCGGCATTTTCATAAAGGAAATTTGCACTACGATGTATATTCATCAACATCAACAAACACTCATTAATACCATGCATTCTTTCACACCACGGAACATTTGTTTATTTCAACAGAATTTCAATAATAATATATAGGCCTGCATGTAATGCACGAAATAAAACGTAGCGTTTAATGACTTCTCCCTACTCCCTTTTATGCAACTTAAATGAAAAAAAAAGCGGGTAGAGCCGGTACCATGTAGCAGAAATGGGGCATAAGTTACAGTTACATTTTGTCCATTTAATGGACGTCAGTACATTCTACATGATATTCTGATCATTGATATGCGAGCACACTCATCAGAATATCGGTAAAACATAGGCCTATAGCCTATGTACTGACATCCCGATGCAAACATCTGATGGCCAAATCAACTGTTGAAATTTTGCAACGGCACACGATCGAAATATTCAACAATTGTTGGAGGGCTGTGTAATTAAAAATCACAAATAAGAATGTGAATTGGTAGGCTAAATGTAGCGATTTAGGTGATATATTTAAGAAAGCTACATTTAACTCTTAATGAATGAGCACCAGGCGCACAATCGGGGTTGTGCAGTTTTTTTTTTTGTAAGATTATTTTTTGAGGGATTTTTTCCTTTATTAGACAGTATACAGTGGAGACAGACAGGAAAGTTGGGGAGAAGAATGGGGAAGACATGTGGCAAATGACCCGAGCCCGAATCGAACCTGGGTCGCCACGGGAAGGACACAGCCTTTATGGTGCGCGCTTAGACCGATGAGCCACCGGGGCGCAGTGATGTTTAAACCAGCACCCATAAGTCCTCGGACTCATGTCGTGAAGTGAAATGACAAAGAAGCATTTTATCTTACGGGTTGTCTCGTTTTGCTAGATATTTTGACATGGTGCGCGTTCTCTAACGAACATGAACAACTTCCGTATAATATTTATGAAGTAATCAGTCATCGAAGTGTTTATCGAAGTGTTTTACAATTCCACATTAATTCGATCTCTGATTCCAGTGTCTCATTTTGAAAATTGTATGTTGCTCTGACAGTGGCCGATTGGCTTCCTCAAGTGCAACATCACAACATATTCTTGCGTGTGATACTGTTGCTGGTTTTAATGGAAAACGCGCCCTCGTATAGCCGTAAGATTGCTGGTTAGAGAGTTTAAATGCTCGCATTCATAGTCTCACCCCCTCTCGAAGTCCGCAGACACTGCCCGGTCACCCCCTCTGTCCGTGTGACCGCCACTACAAAACTGGGAAAAAAAAAAAATTTGTGGAAAGTTGCGTCAATTCTCCCTCTCTTCCTCTCATGTGTAACCACAAGCCTGTCGTTTTGGCTTGGAGGCGATTGAAACAAAATGCAATGTGGGAAAGATACAAGTGTAGAACATGGCTTCAGATGAATAACTTTAATATTAAGTAAATATTTTCACTTTGCCGTGGGCCTTTTTAAACAACAACACCACACAAAAGCAACAACAATTGTCGATAAAAGTTTCGTTTCTCCCACTTAAACAATATTATAACCATGTTCTGAGAAAGTGATTTTGTGAGCGACAGTTCAATGGAATGGCCGCCTGACGCGATTCCTAGCGCCAGCTGCACGCATGTATACCTTTATTCCCCTGTTTGATGGTTGGGAGTCAAGTCATTGCTTATGCCTGCACCAACCAAACTAGACCGCGATGGATCAAAATCCTGCTATTTGGCTATGGCACTTGGCAACTGGTAATTGGAAATTTGTGACTGTCACACCTAAAATATTGTGAAATAGGCCATAGGTTTTCAGCAACAAATCGGATTTTGTTTCAAATGAATTTCGTGGCCACATTGGTACAGTGAATAAAACGTTTAGATCGAAAAAACATAACTACGTGGCGTGAAATTTTCAGCCAGCCCGTCGGGCAAGCGCCTCTTAATTTCTGCTTGCCCAACAAAATTTTTACTTGTCTCGGGCACTCAGAACAGCTATTTCGTGAGCCCTGAATTTGGCAGTGATGCCCCAATTTTAAAAGGCCAAATGGCATTGCCCCGAAAAAAACTTAATTTGAGGCCTGAAATTGTCAGATGACCTGTAAGTTCTCTGTTAAGCACTGGCATAGATGAAAAAGCCACAGCGGATTTATGCTGCTTTTACTGCATATGTACCGAAAAAACAACTACCAGCCATATAAAATGGGAAGGATTTCTTTATTTATGGGTCCTTTAGACCAGTGGTTCTCAAACTCAGTCATGGGGGAACACTGTGCATGCTGGTTTTCGTTCCAACCACAAATGTAACCCAAGAATTTTAATGAGGGTTCCAAGCCGTTCCATTTTCTTGGTGCAATAGCATTTTTCGTTTTTTTTTTTTGTTGGCCTTATGTAGGCTATTGACCACACCCAAAAGAACAAGTCAAGTGTCACTGTACACATCACAAACAGCTCAATGTTTGTCATTACTGCAGTGCTTGGTGCGTTCATGTGGCGCGCGTCAGGATTGCAATACCACGCGCTTTTTCCACTCGTGCGTCACTTGAAAAGCAATAAAAATCAATCAATTCTTTCATTTGCCGCAAATACAGCACAAACCTCACCTTTGCGTTTTTAATGACGCGAAGTATATGGGTGATTTTTTCAATAGGGGCATTAACAGTGAAAATTCATGTCCAGGCCTGTAAATTTTTAGTTGGTTAGTGCTTAGAAAAAAAATATTCGCCAAGTTATATAGCAGGTTAAGCCCCAAAAAGCTCCAAAATATTAGATCTGAATTGCATCAATTTTTTTTTGTACTGCAGCATTGAACGTCGGTTTTGCTTTGATTCAGCAATGTCCCAAATCAGGGTGGATTCATTGTTGGGCTCATATTTAAGTATATTTCCCTTAACCACAACCCGAGGAACAGTTGTCTTAACACCTTTCTGCAGATGTAGACGCCTGCTGACATAAAGCGGCTCTTGTTATGGAAGCAGTTGCACTACTCTATCACTAGATGACACCCCCGGATCAGTTATTGAACATCACAAGCAAGCAGAGCTGGAACACAGCCTAGAATATTGACGAGTTCACTCCTATCTGTTTTTCAGGAATTGCATAAATTAAACTCCTCAGCTAACCCTGATGTGCAAACTGCTCAATATCCTTGCCCATAGTATCTATCCAGCAGTTTAAAAAAATGATCTATTGCGACAGAAAAAATCATTGTCCTCTGTAGCAACCACTTCAGTTACAGTGACCCAATGGTATTCCAAGTAGTAATAAAAAAAAATAAAAAAAAAATCAGTTTCCTGAGGCAAAAATTCTCCATGGTATTGACACTATGTCATTCTATCAATTTCAGTCATCACATATTAAAAACACGCAATTTCCTATCGTGGATTAATGCGTAAATATGTCGGTTGAAGAATTTAGCTGTCTTTTAGAGCCTCATACAAGCTCTCACAGAAATCCAATCACTTTAATGGTGATTCAATGCTATCTGCGTGAAAGCCCAGCTGTAGTTCACGCCCACGTGAAATTCTCCTGGTAATTACCAGTTGGTTGACACGATTTTTTATCCAATTGCAGACAGTACAAGCTTTCCTCAGTAAGTGAAAGACATTGATTGGACCTTAAAAAACATTAAAATACTTGCGTAATAGGGTTACATTGTATTCAATAAATGTTACGCAGCTCAGACTGACGTGGTTGCATGGGAACAAAAAACCTCCAGAACTGAGCCTGGAGAGTTGAGCTTATTTGCGGGATGGAAATGTGATTCTGAGATGGAAAACAGCAGTTATTCTGAATGGAACAGACAGGAAGGCTGACAGTATTGATACTTTTGAGGAGCAGCTCAATAATTCTATTGGAAAGTGAGTCTTTGTATGGTGTAGCTCTATCTTACTTTTAAGATAGATGGCAGTAAGGCGGCAGGGTGGCGTAGTGGTTAGCACTGTCGCCTCACAGCAAGAAGGCCATGGGTTCGAATCCGGCCTGGGGCCTTTCTGTGTGGAGTTTGCATGTTCTCCCCGTGTTCGCGTGGGTTTCCTCCGAGTACTCCGGTTTCCCCCACCCACAAAAACATGCATTACAGGAACACTCCTACCCGTACTCCTGACCAAGGAACTGGCTTTAGAACTGGAGTTGGTCCCTGGGCGCTGCTCTGTGGCTGCCCACTGCTAGCTAACTAGCCAGCTATTTCTTATTTTTGGTTTACCACCGTGATCACAGAGCTAGTTTGTCACATTGGGTAACAAAAGAGTAGTCGATACTGCAGTGTGCTGGCATTTTTCTTAACTAGGCGGTCAGTTTTAGAATTTATCCCACATTCAATGAAATGGAATGCCTTGCATTTTTGCTCTTTTAAAGTGTGAACAGCTATTACTGTGACCTGAGTTATACTTGTTCCATAGAGGGTGTGAAAAGCGTTGTTACAAGCTTGCGTTTCGCTGGGATGATCGGAATTGTAAACAGCAAGCTTTACGCCTGTGTGAACATTCTGACCGTAAAGTATGCAGTTCCTCTAATGAGTATGTGTGCTTGCTGACATGGCTTTGTAGATAAATGGACGAGACTCTGAACTTTATCTTGGAGAAAAGGCATGTTTTTGGTTTGGAGAGATCAGTGGTGACCATTGATGTCCAGCTGTGTCTATATTGATAAACTCATGCTAAATTAAACCAGAAAATCATCCATTCAAATTGAACTTCATGAGCACAAAGTTGATTTGCATTAAAAATACGATTCTTTTATGAACTGAAAGTGCGCCATTTTCAAGGCTCTGGGAGTTTGGGGAGCCACCTGGATAGCTATCTTATTTCGCTTATAAAAGGTGGATTTTAATATTTCATGTTCAGATGAGGAGTACTTGTAGTCTAGGAGTTTATTATCCCAGAAATGTATTGTTTTAACCCCCAGCCATTTTTCAATTCTCAGAATTATTATTATTTTTTTTTTTTTACAGTTTCAATGGTGAATTCTCATGAAGATCTTTTATGTTTGCAGCCCATTTTCTCGACCAAAATCATGAAAGTAAACTGAAATACAATGTAATTCTAAATGCTGTAAGTGTCTTTTCTGAGTTGAGTCACATTCGTCCTCTTTATGACGCTTAAATCTTGAATTATAAAGCATCAAATTGGGTAACCCATAAATAGCCAAATTTGGCTTCTGCGCAAAGGGGTTAACCAGTATTGTCAGGTTTATTAATTCCAAAAAACCAAATATCATTATCCTCCCAAGAGTCTGAAAAAAAATCAATTTTTGTTGGTGTCCTGGAAAATCCACTCCACTCCATTACCACCTAAGGTAGTGGCTCTCCCTGGCTGGAGACAGGGAAACCAGCAGATTTGGTCCTTGCTGAAAAACATTTATGTAACCTCCTTTCCTGTGACAGTAAGCACAGGGTGAAGTGGCCAGCATTTTCTCTGTATTTTCATTTATAACTGTGAAGTCGGGTAAGTATGCTTTTTCATTTCCACTCCGTTACTTGTAGCCATTTCCACGGAAACCAAGGAGCAACTTTTTTAAGTGACTTTTTAAAGAAGTAGAGGAGGACCTTAGGGACATCAATGGGAATCATCAAGTTCTGCCTCACTGCATGGTGGCTATGCCCATTTACTTGGAAAACACTCCACTCCGTTACTTCCACTCCGTTACCATTCATAGTAACGGAATGGAGTTAATTGGTAATGGAGTGGAAAAAAAATTGGTTCTCATACATTTGGACAAGGACAAAACCTGCAGTACATTCCTCACTATACTTCTGGGTTTGTCCAAGCAAAAGGGTAGGTTTGCATACCCCCAACTTCCACCCTCATTTTTTCTAAATGGGTGGGTCAGATGCATAATTGAAGCTGATAGGTATTTAGTACACATCCCAGAGAGATAACAGATAACTTTATGCCCCTCACATAAACCACTGAAAAGTTATCTCATTTGATATGTCCATTTAGGGGCAATTTTTCAGTTTATTTTTGTGACATTCTTCAGTACGTCGAAAGCCTTATTAGCACCTTAAGGGCATTCCTTTTATTTGTAAAATAAAATACTGTTTACATTATATTTGGATGTATTACCTTATTACATGTACACTTGGGTACAGTTCAATGACCAGGCAAAGCCAATGTAGTGTTACAAACATTTCAAATGCAACAATTTCCACTCTGCTACCAGCATATTCCACTCTGTTACCAGCATGTTACTAAATTCCTCTACTCTGTTATGAAGGCCATGCTAGACGTAATTACTGTGTGTCTCCAACATTATGAATGACTGAGTATCTTCAACAGAAGTGACAGAACCATAAAAGATCTGTTTGGATATGGTTTCATGTGCATATCATTGCACTTTCAGTTTTGTCTGAAAAAGTAACGGAGTGGAAAGGCCATGTAAATAAAAATTGCCCATCGCGAAAAGAACAGGAGAAATCCAGCTCTGCTGGTATACTGGTTGTACACTACAGGGCCCACCCTGTCTACCAGTTTATTCAGTTTGATTCTGCAACCTTTTTAATCAGTCATTTGTGATGTCCTAGTTGTGCCCATAATGAAAAAAAATCACCCATATATTGATGTGTTTAAGTTAACCATATGTGTCACTATTCAATGCTTCAGAATACATCTGGTTTTGAAACTGTTGTTTTCAGGCTCCAAAAGTACATTTTTGCTAATTTCATAGTGTCCATTTTTGGCAGGACATTTCTTATTTTCAGATATAATGGAAATTGGACCTTTGTCGCGATACTTTCCTCAGTGGCAGCATTATCACTGCCAGGGATGTGAATTCCGTAATGGTTTTGTCATGTCTGTAGACCATCATTTCCTGATGATCTTGCTTGCTGTTTCGTTTTAAAGCTGGTTGTTGAGATATCAATACCAATAACTATGCTGAACACAACTAACATGAAGCATGCAACATTTCAAGTTGATTGGACAAATGGTTTAAGAGTTATGACCATTTGTTTGCAATACCGCCACCTATGGACGAATTTACACCAATCGAACAAATTTTAATCTGTACATACATGGGGCTGGTCAAGGGGAAGTAACGGACGGACACTGTTACTTAACAATGCACTTCATTTATGGAATGCAGGATGATGAATCTTTTTGTTTCAATTCAGTAAGTTGGCCTTGCTTAATAATTTCCCTAATCTGCTATAGTGTACAATATACATAATGTGCAAAATAAACTTGGTAACGGACGGACAAATGTTCACTTCCCCTTGACCAGGCCCACGTACCTCCCCGCCAAATTTCACACTAATCCTTTCAGTGGTTTGGCAGAAGAAGATCAAAGTTAACGCAAACACCACCACCGCTCGATTGAATAAGCTTCCTTTGGTCCGTTATACCGAGTGAGCTAAAAAAGTGCTCCAGATTCGATTAATTTATTTTGGTCTTAGTTGCTAGAATCTGAATGATTCCCTTCAACCAGTTCCTATTTCATCACTGTATAAGTATGAGGCTGCACACAAGTAAAATCCCAAGGTCATCTATTGCCATGGGAATGACCTCAACAGCAGCACATTATTAACAACAGTCAAACACTGACATGGATCATGAAAGCTGTGGGGTTGTTTTGCTGCTTGACATCTAAACTGTGATGAATTCCATGATACATCGGGATATTTTCTCTGAAATGTTGGTCGCCTCGGCCAGGTTGAAACTTGGCCACAGATGGAGCTTTCGGAATCTAACATGCATCAAACAAGGTACAACTCAAAACAAAATTGTTGATTGCTATGCCTCTGCCTGCAATTGCTTCAAAGGCTCTTAAAGTGGCTCTTTGGCCCCACATACAACTAACCTTCTGATCTCCAAAAGCGAATCAATTCAACGACTCCTGTTGGGAGTTACCATGTCTGATTTGGAGTAATCTCTCCCCTCGTTCAACGCAGACAGTCCAAACAAGAAATTTGTGACTGACAGAGTGCCAGTTGCAATGAATAGACAGATAACCAGAAACACTATACCTCCCATCCACTGTGTGTGGCAGTGGCATTATAAAAAACAGATGTTTTGCAACATCAATGTTTTGCAATGGCTCTCTCAACCACTGGACAAAAACCTTTTTGAAAATCGGCAGTCAGAATTAAAATGGCAGTCCGGAGCAGAAAACTAGGAACCTCAAGAACCTTGAAATGTCAAATATGTTCTCCATGATACCTGCAAAAGTATTTTCCAACCTTGCCAGACATAACAGGAAGACACACACCACTTATCCTCTCCATGGGAGGTTCAACCGAATACTAATCAAAGGTGGCAATGATTTTGAAGCACATTTCGAAGATGAATTGTACAACTAGATCCAACTTTGCTTTTCATTATGGCACTTTAATACCCCCCAAAATCAGAAGATGATGGGAAGGTATGTTAAATTAAATTATACAACATGTGGATTCGACCGAGCAACCTGATTGGTCAATCAGACATTTAGAATGTTCTCAAATGAGCATGACAGCACGGGTAGCCGAGCTCATATGAAAAAATACCTCATCACTGAAAATATTACTCCGCCCATCTTATTGCCCGAATTTGTGTGGTTTCCATGGGATGACCCTTCATCACATATCACACGGGTTTTTGATTTGACCTCATTTTGACCGTTTTCTAGGTCAAATGGCGTCAGGTGTACCAATCATTGAAAAGGACGGCACGTTTTGTTATTACTCAACGTAGAAGGCTGCAAATTGGTATGGATATGTGTCTTGGTGATAGCAACCTGCATGCCAAAAATTGCCGTCCTGTGATTCATATTTTGGCCACGAGGGGGCTTTTTGTGAAAAAAGAAAAATGGCCATATCTACCTTATGCATTGAGTTAGGACTCTCAAATTTTTATGGGAGGTGCAGGGGATAACCCTTCATCACATATCAGACGGATTTTTGATTTGATCTAATTTTGACCGTTTTCTAGGTCAAATGGCGTCAGGTGAGGCAATCGCTGTACCGTACATCCTTTCCTTTCATAATACTCTCATTTCAAAATGAAGAGTAATTTATGCACTCAACAGACACTCAAAAAGTACTCTATCCAACTAACCAACTATATCACATTGCTATAACTCTGATCAGTATCAGTGCTTTGTCACTGCAACAAGCAGATTACCATTTGTAGAGCTGAATGCCAGTTCAGTGAATTGCCCTCTGACACATTACTACTACTCCCATAACATTCGTTGCGGAGTACAGAGATTTGCGATGGCGTGCCATCAACATACGTCTAGTTCAGTTATGGGAAATCACAATGTCTAGAAAACATAAGCCCAAGTTGGCTGGCTGACAAGGACTAGTAAACGTCAGATCTCATGTATTTCCACTGAAACAGAGAGAAGACTAGCAAAAAACTTTATTTTGAGAGCGAAATGCCCACAGTATGAATACATTTTGATTATACATTTTATTTTGTTGGTAATAATTGCATTATTACACTCGAGGGTGTGCTTGACCATCATTATTGTCACGACAGTGATGCGGCCAGGAACGAGGCGCTTGCTCAAGTGTAATAATGCTTAAATTAAAACTAAAAACCTTGATTTATAAATAACCTTAGACCTGTATTACAATGAAACCATACAACCGCACATTACCGCAACATGTTTCATCACATAATTTCGACAGACTTTCGATTCTTGTAATACATTTTAAAAAGTCTAGACAGTAAAATATCTACTTCTCAATGCTGCCATTCCTTTTCACAACACTTACATATTTTGGGACTGAAGACACCAAGAGATTAAGTGTTTCAGGTGTAATTGAAGGGTTTGCAACAGTACGGGTTTTTGTCATCACATTTTGCGTTTCAGAATGCACTCTACGTTCTCTAGAGCGGACAAGGCGGCGCTGCAGGCAGGCCAGTCTAGCACCCGCACCCTCATCTAACGCAGCCATGCCTTTGTAGTGCATGCAGAATGTGTTTTTGCATTGTCTTGTTGAAATATAAAAGCGTCTCAGGAAAAGACGTTGTTTTGAAATCAGCACATCGCTCCACAATCTCATTTACTTTTCAGCATTAATGGTGCCTTCAAAGACGTCCAAGCTAGCCTAGGCTACGGCACTGACACAGCCCTAAAACCCAGTTCTTTCAGGAATTGTATGGAAAAGGGGCAGGGGCCTCTAAGCCCAAAAAAAGGGCCACTTTCTCATGTCTAAAGGTTTCTTGACGAGTACAAACAAGGCAAAGTGGCCTGAGGAGGTCATGGGGGGTTGGGGTCTTCCATATTGAGCATGTTTTTCTTTTAAAATAGGCCTACTACCATGTGGCATTTGACATGCATATTTATTGTTTCAATTAATAATACTATTTATTCTATGTATACTCAATTTACAAACCTAAAACAAACTCAAGGGAAACTATTCAACATCACAGAATTATGATTTAACCATCCTCCTGATAACCCTGATGAAAAATTATACATCAATATAACTAATACATAGAAAGTTAACCTGCGCTCAAGTTCGATAAAGTTCAGTGGCGGTGCAGCCGCCCCAAAGCAACATACAACAAAAGAGAAAAACGGGAATGCGCACTCAAAAATTGCGAACAGTCGCAAAAGTTTTTCAATCAAGTTTTTTCATTTAGCATCGGCAAGAAAAATAAACATTTTCTAAAGCAAAGAGACATGACAAAAGACAAACATGTTTCGGCCGGAGCCGTCCTCAGTGTCGACAAATGGTGCAGCACAAGAAAACTCAATTTATGAAAGAAAGAAAACAGATGCAAAGTATAAAACACTGCAATCAATAGTGGATCCCTCTTCACGGTTCGGTACGAACATGATCCGCGGATTGGTTGATGGAAAAAAAAAAAAAAAAAAAAAAGGTTGTTCTAGGGGTGTGACGTTATCGAATCGCGATGATCGTAAAGCGCAATGAGACAACTTGCCGCTATGGGGTGTGTGTCAGTTGCGTCCCATCTCTTCTTGAAACACACAAGCGGTCTGAAATAAGCGACAATCATTTGAAGTGCTTCCAGGAAGATAATTCAGATTAGAACTCCTCTAATTGTCGGCGAGGTTGGGCAGCTTCCATCACCTTTTAAAGCTCAACTGGCCAACCCTAAATCTGCTCCTGTATAATATGCTCCAAATGACAATCAAACAATTTAGCCTGCTGCCAATAATGATTATGAAGTGATAGAGAAGAGCTGACAGACGTAACTGCGCTACAATGTTAAATTGAAAGAATGCTAATAATCTAAAGAACTTCAAAAAACCTTGTCCAAACTCCATCTCTCATCGTAGCGTTTTAGCTGATTTTTAAACTCTTGCATCCTGAACTTGCCATCGGAGGATTACCGAGCTCTGCTTTCACCATGCCTTCTCCAAACCGATTCCCATTTAGGTTTCCCCAATTAGCAACTTGGTGTTAATTCATTTAGATGCGATAATCAGTCGGTAGAATTACTGTCCCACTCCCCTCATCATGCATTGTTCATTGCAATCATCAAGCATTCTGTCGCCATGGCATCTGAAAGCAATGGGTGTTACACAGTACATCACATGTCCATACCAAATATGAAAGTAATCGGTCCAAAATTGCAGCCTGCACTGCATCCACAATGAAATCTCTGTTTTGCCACTAATGTGCATATTATGTGGGCAATACTGTCGCCATGGCAACCAAAATCGATAGGTGTTATAAGTGAAATATAACATGTACATACCAAATATGAAAGTAATCGGTCAAAAATTACAGCCCGTACAGCGTCCACAAGAAAGTGTATTTTTTAGCACAAAGTTGAACATTTGGCCAATACTAGTGCCAAGGCTACAAAAATTGATAGGTGTCTTAAGCGAAGTGTAACACATGTCCATACCAAATATGAAAGTAATTGGTTTAAAATGGCAGCCTGTGCTGCGTCCATACGGAAATCTTTACGTTTTGCGACTAATTTGCATATTATTCTGCCAATACTGTCGCCGTGGCAACCAAGATTTATAGGTGTCATAAGTGAAGCACAATACATGTCCAGACCAAATATGAAAGAAATCAGTCAAAAATTACAGCCTATAGAGCGTCCACAAGGAAGTGACTACGGATGCAGACGTGGCAGCGGCGACGGAGACAACACGTGAATCCATAGTATAATAATAATCCATAGGACTTTGTCCAGGGGCCACAATTAGATAACTGATCCATAAACACACGCAGTCTCCTATGATGTAGTACTCCCATTTCTCTCTGCTGAAGGGAAATCAGCTGAACCGATTTTATTTTATTCTAAACTGTTAATTTTCTACCTTTTTTTGAACTTAATTTAAATCAAATTTTAAAAAAATAAAACAATCAAATAAATGGAATATTACAAATAATGGCATAATCCCAAGCTGCAAGATGTTGGAAAAAATTGATATTGCAATCTTTTTTTCCCCCCACAAGACATATTGCGATGTGATGAAATACAGGAATTAATCATTCTAGAATGATTTGGATGAAATTGAAGGGGTTTGTGTATGCATAGAACAGAAAAATAAAAGTATAAAGCTGAAAATTGACTTTTTTGAGTGCGAACCATCCTTTCTTGATCTTTTTCAAACAAATGGTTTCAAAGCATTACACGCAAAAGCAGGCGAGTGCTGTCACGACTCAGACGTGACTTTGCTGAAGTGTTAGGCAGTTTATTACACTGGTTGATTCACCATGATACCCTTGTTTGTATTCATATACAGGGTTCTGCCGATGATGGTCGGCCCCGACCAGCACTCTGAATCCACCGACCACCACTCAGCTTTTCCTGACCGGCACCATTTTTTCAAAGATCAGTTAAAATGAGCGCATCCAGTGTCCAATAAAACTGCTAGAAAGTAAACATAAATGACCCTAAATATGCTCCCTCCTTCCGTTATTGTCAGAATAGCGAACTTTCGTTTTCGACCCGCGCCCTAGTGTGGCCAGTTCGCGGAATCGTCTGCGCTGGTCTTCATTGATATACCTAACCGGGGAGAACTAGCAGCACCTGACAGTGTGGAGTGTTCTCGGAGTGAATCTTTTGTTAATTCCAAAAATGACTGAGAACACGTCAGGACTAATAATTGTTTTACTAGCCGCCCCCCCCTCGATTCCCAGTTCTGGCTCCGCCACTGCCATATAGTGATTGTAATAGTCATTAATATACAACATATTATATAGGCCTAATTAACTTACAAATGAATTGTTAAAAGTTTTATGAATTGTTCAGATTTGTTAAGCTTCATTAGAAATATTTGAAACATAAATTACCGTTAAGTCAAGTCATTTTCAGAAATTAAATCAAAAGTATCTGGATACAAAATAGAAAAACAAGTTTATGAATATGGCATCTATCTATGAAAATTAGAGGCATCTCGCATGGAGAACATCAAAGAAACCGTAATCTCTGACAGAGGCAATATCTGCATTCAAATTGTTGCAAAAATTTTTCCAGCTTGTGCGCACAGCACGCTCGCATTACATATGTCCACCAACTCTCAGATTAAACATACACCCCTCACTGACAAGATCATTCATGAACAATGAGTATGATGCTCCGTAGCTCGTGGAAGGTGGATTTTTAGGTTAGGAGACGGCAGAAATTTTCCGTCCAGCACTCCTAGTGTCCTGGGCAGAACCCTGCATATAATACTCCTCCATCAATCCAGCCTAAAATCAATAATTTAATATTTCATGAAATTATAAAACTATTAAAGACGCTTCACCACCAAATTAGGGAATTAACACAAGGGGGAAAAAAAACGTCTTAATATTTTTTGTCGTTAGGAGAAAAGTAGTAAACTTTTTTTTAATAAAATAACAGCTTTACACCAACCCCTTGGGTGGTTAAGAAAAATATACCTAAAAATAGGACCAAGGGTCCTGTAGCTTACCAGCAAGCAGTCTTACAGCGATGATACAAGTTATGAAAATTTCATGTGAAGTTTGACATATGAATTAATGAAAATCAATGTCAATGTCACTAAATTAAAGTTCATATACATTTATAAGACCTTCTGTAATACAATCCTAAGCTCTGAAGCAGTTTTGGTGATGCAAGTCATTAAAATAAGTCAATATGTATTCAATACGCCAATTGCGAACTTTAAAGGTCACAGAATGTCAAGTTGTGGTCAGCAAATGGTCTTCATTTATGACTTTCTACAACGTAAATGTCATCCAAACCTTGGCTCGATCTGTGACCATTTTGGTGATACAAGTCATTATAATTTCACTGTCAAGTTTGACCCTCAAAGGTCACTGACAGTCAAGTTGAATGTCACCAAATGAAAGTTCATATGTGACTTCCAAGAAGTCAGTAACACAAACCTAGGCTCCATCTGTGACCATTTTACTGATAAAAGTCATTTAATTTTCACTAGGTCACATTTGACCTTTGAAGGTCAATACGAAGGTCACCAAATAGTGTTCATACATGACTTCCTATATGTCTCTAATACAAGCCTAGACTCCACCTCTGACCGTTTTGGCAATACGAGTCATTGTAATTGTCTTATGTCAAGTTTGACCTTCAAATGTCACCAACAGTCAAGTTGAATGTCACCAAATGAAAGTTCATATGTGACTTCCTATGTCAGTAACACAAACCTAGGCTCCATCTGTGACCTTTTCAGTGACAGAAGTCATTGAATTTTCTCTTGGTCAAGTTTTACCTTCAAAGGTCAATATGAAGGTCACCAAATGAAAGTTCATACATGACTTCCTATACGTCTCCAATACAAACCTAAACTCTAATAGTTTTGGTGATAGAAGTCATTGAAATTTCACTATGTGAAGTTTGACCTTTGAAGGGCACCGAAGGTCAAGTTCAAGGTCACCAAATGAAAGTTCATGGATGACTTCCTATGCATCTCCAATACAAACCGAAACTATCTGTTACCATTTTGCTGATATAAGTCATTGAAATTCCATTGTGAAGTTTGGGCATTCAAGGTCACTGAAGGTCAAGTTCAATGTCACCAAATGAAACTTCATACATGACTTCCTATATGCCCACAATACAAACCTAAGCTCCATCTGTAATAGTTTTTGTGATAGAAGTCATTGAAATTTCACTATGTGAAGTTTGACCTTCGAAAGTCGCTGAAGATCAAGTTCAAGGCCACCAAATGAAAGTTCATACAGGACTTCCTATAAGTGTTCAATGCACAGATGTTCCCAATCTTCAATATTTTCAAGCCTAGAAACCATTGAAAATTGTAACATTTTGCTTGACCTCAAGTTTGACCTTTCAAGGTCATCTGAGGTCAACTTTAACACAGCCAAAATGTAGGTCATATATAACTTTCTATATGTCTGTCATACAAAATTAATCTCTATCTGCAACTATTAAGCTTCCATAGGCAATTAGGCCCATTTTCCATAAGACCCGATGTTAAAGTACAGCGCCCCTACTAGACCCACTTCCGTCTACTCAATCAAAATGGCACTCGCACTGGACATAAAGTGTATCAAGGTGAGTTGATCGCCAGATTTAGAAAAAAAGTTAGTTTTTGAGAAATATTTTTTTAAATTTCAAGCCATATCTTTTAACATTGTTAATATATTCCCTGACCTCGAGTTTTACCTTTCAAAGTCATCTGTGGTCAAATTTAATATTGCCAAAATATGGGTCAGATATGACTTCCTATATGTCGATAATACAAACTTTATCTGCAACCATTTGTCGATTCAATCAAAATGGCGCGAGCACTGTACATTGATGGTACCAAGGTTAGTTGATTGCCTAATTTAGAAAAAAATTTATCACACAGTTTTTGAGAAATAATTTTTTTTAATTTCTCAGTCCTATCTTTAACATTGGAGCCAAAATTTCAAGGGCCCATAAAACGGACAAAAATGATTCAATCAAAAATCAGAGAAAAACGTCTAGAGATATGGTCTAGTAGCATGTTATTGCAAATTTACACGAAAATTCATCAGGCCAAAAAAAAGATAAAAAATGTTCCAGACGACGGACGACCCACCACGACAATAAGGGCCGATAAGCTAATAAATGAGAACTTTTGAACAGCTACATGAAATTTGTTAGATTCGTTCTTTGGTATAATATGTCTCAAATTACCAAAAATAGGACCAAGGGTCCTGTAGCTTACCGCCAAGCAGTCTGACAGCGATGATACAAGTTACAACTAGAGTGCCGAGGGCCCTGAAGGTTGCCGGCAGTTATAGCCCCAACAGGAGAAAAGTAACTAGCATCAGTCCGTGGATTCAGCAGGAAGCCAACACGAATTCTTGTGAAAGCGACACGTCTAAACAATACTGGCGTTAAAAAGCTCCAGCTTGGGCATCCGCGAAAAAAATTAAACGTGTCAGCGGTGATGGCGAACAGTCCCCTACCACTGCGAATCAATTCACGGTGTACATGCGCTTCTCTGCGAAACAAGAGAACTGTTTCATCTGCACACTTCTGCGGGCCAATACAGCTCAGTGAGAAAGGGGTTTTACAACGTAGTTACCATTATTTGGCAACTCGACAGAGCAGTCACACTTTTTTTATGAGTGACAGACAGCAATATTTTTTTTGTCACGTTTCTGCCATTTAGCACAAATAAAATCTTTAAGTCTAGACCATGAAATCCGATTAGATTTATTTCTTGCCTGGACTTTTAATGTCGTCTGCTGTCAATTTGTGACGTGCGCCACCTTCCCAATTTACTTCTGGTTCTTGCTCCGCTTTCAGACAATTTTTTTTTTTTTTTTTTTAAACACAACACTGCCACCGAGTGGGTCTAATCGGTATTATTCTTTCTATTCCATGATGATAATAGGAACAAACATCCAAAAATGGATTTTGACCGGTTTTTATTTCCGTAATTGATCGCGAAAAAAGGTTGATCGTGCGTTTAGAATGCCCGCTAAAATTTTAATTATAAATGGGTTAGTGCCTAACACATACTAATTTCTGAAGACATTATTAAACAAGGAAATAAATAGATTGATTTTGCCACATGACCTTGACACTGAAGACCAAAGTCAAATCCAGTATGGTGTGTTTGATCAGCATACATAATTTATCATTAGTAACCAATACATACCGAAGATCTAAAGCCAATATTAAAGGACTTTTAGGCTGTTTCTGTCATTACCTGGACCTTGTTGCCCAAGGTCAAATCCAATATGTCAGGGGTGTCCAATCTTATCCAGAAAGGGCCGGTGTGGGTGCTGGTTTTTGTTAGAGCCCAACACTAACACACCCGATTCTACCCACCAAGGTCCTGATTGAACCCCCTGATTAGTTAATGAGTGGAATCAGGTGCTGTAGCACTGTTGGCTAGGACAAAAACCTGCACCCACATCGGCCCTTTACGGATAAGATTGGACACCCCTGCAATATGTCGAAAACAACCAGCATACATGATTTGCTATTAGTGCCCAATACATACCTAAGCTCTAAAAACAATATTAAACAAGTTATGCGCCATTTTTGTCATATAACCTAGACCTTGAGGCCCAACGTCAAATTTGACTGACTGCCTAAGCATGTTCAGTATACATGGTTTCCTATAGGTGCCCCAAACATCCCTGAGCTCTAA
The DNA here is from genome assembly GCA_029692085.1 of Gymnothorax javanicus. Classification (NCBI taxonomy): domain Eukaryota; kingdom Metazoa; phylum Chordata; class Actinopteri; order Anguilliformes; family Muraenidae; genus Gymnothorax; species Gymnothorax javanicus. Next base: position 122,057,672 of record CM056193.1, on the reverse strand, counting down.
CTGCCATATTCAGCGAGTTATAGTACATTTTTGCCATTTGCAGAGGTGTAAAATCCAGGGGTCAGAAAGTAAAAGTCCTGCCAAGTTTTTCTCCCTCCCATTGAATGAGCTGATCACTCATATTGGCTCTACCTCCTGTCCAAAGTAAATCCAGGTGGTTGGAATAAAGTTCTGGGGAGGATTTTCACTTTCTGAACCCGGACTTTACACCCCTGGCCATTTGACCTTGACGCCCAAAGTCATATTCAACTTGCCGAGAATGTTTGGCTTACATGATTTCCTATAGGTGCTCCTCACACATACCTAAGCTCTAAATGCCACATCAAGCAGTTATAACACATTTTTCCCATGTGACCTTCACCTTGAGGCTCAAGGTCATATTCGAGTAACCGAGAATGTTTGGCATACATGATACCCTTTAAGTGCCTCACACATATCTAAGCTCTAAATGTCATTTTAAGCAAATTATAGCACATTTTTGCCATTTGGCCTTGACCTTGAGGCCAAAGGTCAAATGTGACTGAGTCACAATGTTCGGCATACCCGATTCCCTATAGGTGCCTCATACATAACTAAGCTCTAAATGCTATATTATGAGAGTTATAGCTCATTTTTGCCATTTGACACTGACCTTTCAGCTCAAGGTCAAATTCGAACAACCAAGAATGTTTGGCATACATGACTCCCTTTAGGTCCCTCATACATGACTAAGCTCTTAATGTCATAGTAAGCAAGTCATAGCAAATTTTTGCCATTTGACCTTGACGCCCAAGGTCAAATGTGACTAAATCATAATGTTCGGCATACCTGATTCCCTACAGGTGCCTCATACATACCCAAGCTCTATATGCTACATTAAGAGAATAATAGCGCATTTTTGCCATTTGGCCTTGACCTTTCGGCTCAAGGTCAAATTCGACCAAACGACAACGCTCGGCAAGCATGATATGCTGTACATGCTCAGTGCATACCTAAACTATAAATGCAGTAATAAGCAAGTTACAGCACTTTTTGTGCCAAAACACCCCGAAAAATGACTATGTCCAGACACGTTGCCTAGGTGGCGCTATGAAGGAGCGATTCAATCAAAAGGCAGTTTACACTGTTGAAGCAGGTCATAATACTGATTCCATTGCTACGATTAAAAAAAAAATTCATCAGACAGTTTGAGAAAATTGCAAGTAAGTGCCAAAAATGGCCATTTTCGACATAAAAATGGCCGCCAAGTCTAAACGAATGATTCAATCAAAAAAATATTGCTCGGGCATTAACCTGATGACCCATTTGATCGCATCCCCAAATTTAAAAAAAATTCATCAGAGCGTTTTTGAGATAAGGCTTTAAACGGACGACGGCGACACAGACGCCGGACGCAAAGTGACGACAATATGTTACTGGCCTACGGCCGGCAACCTAAAAATTTAATGTGAAGTTTGACATTTGAATCAATGAAATTCAATGTCAAGGTCACTCAATAAAAGTTCATATACATTTATAAAACCTTCTGTAATACAATCCTAAGCTCTAAAACAGTTTTGGTGATACAAGTCATTATAATATGTCAATATGTATTCAATATGTCAACTGTGAACTTTGAAGTTCACAGAATGTCAAGTTGTGGTCAGCAAATGGACTTCATATATGACTTTCTAAATGTCTCAAACCGTGGCTCAATCTGTGACCATTTTGGTGATACAAGTCATTGTAATATCACTGTCGAGTTTGACCCTCAAAGGTCACTGACAGTCAAGTTGAATGTCACTAAATGAAAGTTCATATGTGACTTCCTAGATGTCAGTAACACAAACCTAGGCTCCATCTGTGACCGTTTTAGTGATACAAGTCATTGAATTTTCACGAGGTCACATTTGACCTTTGAAGGTCAATACGAAGGTCGCCAAATGTAAGTTCAAATATGACTTCCTGTATGTCTCCAATACAAACCTAGACTCCATCTGTGACCATTTTGGCAATAAAAGTCATTGTAATTGTATTATGTCAAGTTTGACCTTCAAATGTCATCAACAGTCAAGCTGAATGTCACCAAATGAAAATTCATATTTGACTTCCTATGTCAGTAACACAAACCTGGGCTCCATCTGTGACCTTTTCAGTGACAGAAGTCATTGAATTTTCTCTAGGTCAAGTTAGACCTTCGAAGGTCAATATGAAGGTCACCAAATGAAAGTTCATATATGACTTCCTACAAGTCTCCAATACAAACCTACACTCAATCTGTAACGATTTTGCTGATATAAGTCATTGAAATTTGACTGTGAAATTTGGGCATTCAAGGTCACTGAAGGTCAAGTTCAAAGTCACCGAATGAAACTTCATACATGACTTCCTATACACCTGCAATACAAACTTAAGCTCCATCTGTCATAGTTTTGGTGAAAGAAGTCATTGAAATTTCACTATGTGAAGTTTGACCTTCGAAGGTCGCCGAAGGTCAAATTCAAGGCCACCAAATGAAAGTTCATACACGACTTCCTATAAGTGTTCAATGCACAGATGTTCCCAATCTTCAATATTTTCAAGCCTAGAAACCTTTGAAAATTGTAACATTTTGCTTGACCTCAAGTTTGACCTTTCAAGGTCATCTGAGGTCAACTTTAACACAGCCAAAATGTAGGTCATATATTACTTCCTATATGTCAGTAATACAAACTTAATCTCTATCTGCAACCATTTAGCTTTCACAGGCGATTTGGCCCATTCTCCATAAGACCCGATGTTAAAGTACAGCGCCCCCACTAGACCCACTTCCGTCGATTCAATCAAAATGGCACTCGCACTGGACATAAAGTGTATCAAGGTGAGCTGATTGCCAGATTTAGAAAAAAAGTTATCAGACGATTTTTGAGAAATTTTTTTTTTAAATTTCAAGCCATATGTTTTAACATTGTTAATATATTCCCTGACCATGAGTTTGACCTTTCAAAGTCATCAGTGGTCAAATTTAATATTGCCAGATTGTAGGTCATATATGACTTCCTATATGTTGATAATACAAACTTAATCTCTATCTGCAACCATTTGGCCTCCACAGGCCATCTTGCATATTCATTAAGTACAGCGCCCCCAACAGACCCACTTCCGTCGATTCAGTCAAAATGGCGCGAGCACTGTACATTGACGGTACCAAGGTTAGTTGATTGCCTGATTTAGAAAAAAACTTATCACGCAGTTTTTGAGAAACAATTTTTTAAACATTTCTCAGTCCTATCTTTAACATTGGAGCCAAAATTTCAAGGGCCCATAAAACAGACAAAAATGATTCAATCAAAAATCCGACAAACTTCTGGAGATATGGTCTAGCAGTATGTTATTGCAAATTTACACGAAAATTCATCAGGCCAAAAAAAAGATAAAAAATGTTTCAGACGACGGACGCCACACCACGACAATAGCTTATCGGCCCATAGGGCCGGTAAGCTAAGAAAATAGGCCAGGGTCCTGTATCTTACAGACAAATGATGATAAAAGTTATGAAAATTTCATGACAAGTTTGACCTTCAAATCATTGAAGGTCAATGTCAAGGTCACTAAATAAAAGTTCACGTACATTAATAAGACCTTGTACATGTCTGTAATACAATCCTAATGAAAGTTAGGAAAATGTGACTTCCTATATGTCTAACACAAACCTAGGCTCCATCTGTGACCATTTTAGCGATACAAGTTGAAGAATTTTGTAATATACTGGATCGACTCAGGAATCAGGCAGAGAGTGCGGAATTCAATATCACATCTTTACTTGGGGCTTTCAGAAATTTCTGAAATTAGACTAAACTCCACAAGCCACTTTTAGGGAGCTAGGTAAAAAACAGACCAGAATTGTTGGCCAGCCATAACGTAACATAGCAATAGCCGTTACAATGTTTAGCCTGAAAGTGGTACCAAACCCAAATCTATTACAAATCTTCAGAAGGTCACATTTGACCTTCAAGGTCAATATGACGGTCAACATATGAAAGTTCATACATGACTTCCTTATGTGTCTCTAATTAAAACCTACATTCTATAACAATTTTGCTGATAAAAGTCATTGAAATTTCCCTGTAAAGTTTGACCTTCGAAGGTCATTGAAGGTCAAGCTCAAGGTCTCTTAATGAAAGTTCATATGACTTCCTATAAGTTTTCAATGCACATATGTTCTCCATCTTAAATATTTTCAAGCCTAGAAGCCTTTGAAAATTGTAACATTTTGCTTGACCTCAAGTTTGACCTTTCAAGGTCGTCTGAGGTCAAATTTAACATTGCTAAAATATAGGTCATATGCCTTCCTATATGTCGATAATACAAACTTCATCTCTATCTGCAATCATTTGGCCTCCACAGGCCATTTTGCATATGCTCCTGAAGACCCAATGTTCAAGTACAACGCCAATTCTAGACCCACTTCCATCGATTAAATCAAAATGGTGCTGGCACTGTGCATTTGAAGGTGAGCTGATTGCCTGATTTGGGGGAAAAAAAAAAAAAAAATATCGGGCAGTTTTTGAGAAATTATTTTTTTAAATTTGAAAGTCCCATCTTTAACATTGGGGCCAAATTTTCAAAGGCCCATGAAACAGACAAAAATGAATGATTCAATCAAAAATCAGAAAAAAAACGATGATATGGTTTAGTAGTATGTTATGGCAAATTTACATGAGAATTCATCCTGCCAAAAAAATAAATAAATAAATGTTCCGGATGACAGACGCCGCACCACAACAATAGCTCATCGGCTTATAGGGCAAGCAAGCTAAAAATGGGAGTCCCAGGGATGCATAGAGTAGTGAGGTGATGACGTCAAGCTGGTGTCGGAAGTAAAAGTTCCCATTCATTTTACACAGACGTTTTAAAATTTTCACTTTTGAATCACTTCCCGTTGTTTTCAAGCCCCCATCTTTTTCAAGATTTTGTGTTATATTTCCGAGTAAGAACAATCAATCAAATCCTTTATTTATCGAGATGAAACCAATTGAGACCAAAGTCTCTTTTTCAATGGTGATCTGGCAAAAACAAATACAATTTTTCTTGACCGGAGTCAGCTGTAATTCAGATCATTTTAATTTTTCGCCACCATGCTAATCCTCATTGCAGTCTAAAAACTACACTTCCCATGATCCTCTTGATTCCTGGGCTGAACGTGTATGTAACACATCAGAAATTTCCAGCACCTTGCCACAGCCATTTGTTTGCTTAATTAGTTAGCCACTCTACATTCTACTTGGTTATGATTTCCTTGCTAGATATCAAGTTTTGCTCTTAGCGCCAATCTACTTTAATAGCCAAGCTTCTTTGTCCAACGTTTGTTGGCTTAAGAACTCGGTACCAAGCGAATGAGCTAATCAGCCTTGTCAACACATACCTGACAGCAAACTAGCCGTTAGCAGGATAACTTAGCCAGTGAGCTAGTTTACAGACTTCGTTAGTCAGCCAACTTCATATTTGGTGCACTTCATTAAATGCCAGCTTGTGAAATGCTTGCACCTCAATGCTAGCTAAGTAGCCAAATAATGGCAACTCACTACTTTTACTCACTTAGCACACCTTTTGGAACCCTACAAAGCACATATACAAGTTCAATGAATTCCGATGAATGGTATTTGAGAAGTGGATATACGATCAACCCAGTACAGATGTACGCCAATAAGTTCGGACAAGGAAAATTCCACATGCCCCAGCCACATATGACACAGGCGTATAAAAACAATGAGCAGAATCCACAAATATTTTTTAAAGGACTCTTATGTGACCCGCAACCTTATGGCGCATTTCGACTGCATGGTACAGCTCTACTCGATTCAATTATACGCGGTTTATTACGCATTTCCTAGAGGATAGTGCGTAGTACTGGTACTTTTTTTAGTACCACTTCAGGTGTGGTTCCAACTGAGCCAAGCCAAACTAAAATGTGAGGTCAATGCGCTGCAGACCACTGATTGGTTGGGGAGGGGTGTCATTATTTGCGCAACAAAGGGCAAAACCACACCATAAATAACATACATTGCAGTGGACTAGGGTGATTTTCACAGCAATGCAGTCTTAAGTGTTAACATTAACCTCTTGCCAACCGCTGACCATCAAAACTGCTCGGAAAAAAAAACCCATCTATATACCCAAGGGCAGAAAAATCACTACTGTTCCAAGTTTTCTCCAATTGTGGATAATGGCTCTCACCGTGATTCGCCGGAGTCCCAAAGCCTTAGAAATTGCTTTGCAACCCTTTCCAGACTGATAGATGTCAATTTCTTTGTTTCTCATCTGTTCTTGAATTTCTTTAGTTTGCAGCATGACATGTTGCTTTTTGAGATCTTTTAGCCTTCTTCACTTTGTCAGACAGGTTCTATTTAAGTGATTTTGTGATTCAACAGGTCTGGCAGTAATCAGGCCTGGGTGTGGCTAGTGAAACTGGACTCAAAAAATGTGGTAAATCACAGTTAATTCATGATTTAACAAGGGGGGAAAATTACTTTTTCACATAGGGCCAGGTAGGTTTGGATAGCTTTTTCCCCTTAACTAATGAAATCATCATTTAAAACCTGCGTTTTGTATTTACTTGGGTTATCTTTTTCTTATATTAAAATTTGTTTGATGATCTGAAACATTAATTGTGAAAAATATGCAAAAAAGTAAGAAATCAGGAAGGAGGCAAATACTTTTTCACGGCACTGTATGTATATGTATGTGTATCTATATATATATATATATATATATATATATACACACACACATATACACACATACACATATATATCTATCGCACTACTACTATTTGAGCGATGTCTGCGTGTGTCTCCCTCCCTCTGTCAGCAGTGCATAGCGCACAAAGTACGTCACTCATCGTACGTCATTACGTTACTGTGAGATGAACGCTGGCCTTATCTCTCTTCGCTTCACGCAGGCTCCATTCAGCCTCGCTTCGCTTCACACAGCCGGGCCCCAAGTTTGCAGTGCTGGCTTCAGTCAGTCTGGAGCAAACTCAAAAGCTAAGGTGATCTTTCGCTACAAATCCGAGCACATTATGAGATTAACTATGAACACCCCAGCTAACTTCACCGCATTCTGTATCATAGAGGTAAAGCCAAGCTGATCTTTCGCTACAAAGCCAAGCACGCATTCGCTAGTGTGTATATATATGGGTATTTTCCTCAATACGGGCACTTTCTGGATGTTTTTTTTTTTTTTTTTTTTTTTTTTTTTTTTTAAAGTTGTCCGATTCGGATTCTGTTTTCCCCCAGGGGTAGGGCTGCCCCTAAGGTACTCAAAAAACCATGAGGCAGAACTTAAAACAGGGCAGAATGTTTTGGGCAGGCCATTTTAATTTTGCCGTGTCCTCGGATCCACTCAACTCCGTTACTTTTTCAAGTAAGGCTCTCTCCTGGTACATTGTGATATAACAGAGTTCTGAGACTGAGTGAATATCACCCTTTTCAGTGCCTCTGATTGAAACTGATAAACTATTACCATTTACAATTACCATTTTACTCACCTCCATAACCAATATTGTTAACAGAGTTGAGGTTATGGAGTTGTGTTTTTCAGAAAAGTGGAATTTTCCATGCACCAGTACAGTAACTTTTGATGCTTCCTACCATACCATGGAGGGTTTTGCACAAGTATTATCAAAAGCATGATTAAAAATTTGTCCTACCATGACCATGGATTTTAATGAAGGAAACGGAGAGGAGTTTAAAAAGTATACTCACCATAGGATGCCAAAATTTTGAGAAATATTCAAATAATCATAGAGCCATTTTGAAAAAAGTCCTCATGGCCGCTACAGGGGTCACACAAAGGTTCTGTTTGCATGGGCCAAATACTGTGATTTCAGCTTCTGTCTCCAGGGGGAGTCTGTGTAGTGATGGTTATGGAGTTGAGTGGGTTTTTTGGACACCCCTATTTTCAGTGATTTTTCCCGGAAAACCATCACCTTTGATTTTTTTTGCTTAGGATATTTATCTCACAGTGTCTTTTATGCATAGTTTCCAGCCAAAGGAAATTGAAATCATTGGAGTATTGCAAATTTCAATAGTGCCAATATTGAGAAAAATACCCATATATATATATATATATATATATATATATATATATATATATAAAAATAAAAATAAATGGAAATAAGTTTTAATCTATCTATAAAGCAAGTGTGTGTCTGTGGCTAACATATCTCTCTGACTGTTAGCTTTTGGATATGGCTAACAAGCTGCATACCAATGGGATCATCAGTGTTGCACCCAGACCACAGGCTCATCTCTACTAGAACACACTAGTAAATTGGTATGTATGGTAGTAACCAACTATAACACTGCATCCAATGGAAGTGCTGACTATGTGTATCTTTTCAGCGCTGCAATCATTTTTCAGGAAATGTGGCATAACAATCCACGGGGTGTCGTTAAGATGGATACACAGTGATTTAACTTAATAGAGAAATTGCTTACTATAGACTATTAGCAATAAACCTTTATCATTTTAACATGGATCCTTGCTTATATTGAAAAAAATGTCTTTTTATATATACTTTTAAATATCTCAATATGGCACACAAGTAGCCTTACACTAACAAAGTAAACATATTGATTTTCATGGGAGTTTAGTATAGATAGTACGAAAGCAAAGTATCAAAAAACTCAATTTTCAAAGGGCAGGTAACTCTGGTCTAATGGTTGAAGGAAATTATGTCATTATTTCTAACATTCCATTTAATCTTTTAAATTTTGGTCAAAATTAAGATCACAACAAATGTGAGAAAATTAAGTTAAGAATGAAATGGATAGAAAGGCCAAAATCAATCCAGTTCCCAGTCTAGACAAGACACAGGAATATAAAATTGGAAAAGGATGCTTTTCAAAGGAAAAGGAGTTATCGTGTTAACACGACAGATCTGCAGCGGATGCAGATGCGGAGGCGATGATGACTCCATAATACATGCAAAAAACCATTTTGCCAAAACAAGTTTCCCTTGAGAGTTCATTTCATATTTTTAAATTGTGTCATTTTTGTTATACTTTATGTACATATTCAGGGTTCTCGCCAACGTAATAACAGCATAATGGGCCGTTACTCTGCAGCCTGAGAAAATTTTGCTGCTGAAGGGGCTATTACATCATTTTCATGGGTGTGTAACGGGAAAATTATCAATTTTCTACATTGATTGTCCCAGGCTAATTTACATGTATTCAGGCTAATATTCAGCAGCCAGCGCCGCTGCTGAGTTTTGGCTTGTTTTGACATCTATCCACTGTGTTTTTTCGCTTCCTATGTGGGTAATCTAGGTTAATTTATACCAATAGGCGGCCCGAGATTGGCTTCGTCATGCGTGTTTCTTCGTTCATTTTCTCATTTTGCTTTTCTTTCAATATTGAACATTTCTGAGGAAATTTACGTTTGGGGTTCTTGTTCAAATCTCTCGTCACATCCTGTCGAGAGATAATATTTTGGTAAGATTGATCTGTTGTATCGTGTTATGAGATCGACTGGCTTAAATCGTTTTGTGTGGTGAGTTGTGTTAAGTTCAGGTGCGTGCTTGTACCTCAGTTTGAATCGTGCACAATTACTTTCGTCATCTGATGGAAGAAAGAATGATTGTAAAACCAGGCATGCAACATTAATTTATTCAAAGATGAAATGAAATCGTTCACGCAATAAAGAAATAAGTTTCCTCTATTCAACGTTCCCTTGCCTTCTAAGACTGGTGAGAAGAAATACAATGATAAAATAAAATGTCAACTCTTCTTCACCCACACACCTGCACGGAATTGAGTACTTTGTACTGGCAAAAACAAAACAACTCAGCTTGCCAATGGGATTATTGAGACCAACAAAAGAATGGGAATTCTAGGTAAGCGTGTAACTCACATTCCACTACAAGTCAATGTCGTACCACCAAAATAAATCCTGTAATCACTTCATATTCTTGCCGCAGACCCCAAAATATATTTACATTGTTAAGAAATAATTACGGGGACAATTTTCTTTCCCGTTTCATTGTTTTGAATATGCGCCAAATGTAAATATTATAGGAACATATTCTATGGGAAAATACTCTCCAGACAGCATATATATAATGATCTTTAATATTAAAAATTGTTAGAAGAGTTTTTGTCGAAACTACTATGGTATAGGTGCTTGAATGCTACTTTTGGAAACTCATCTGTACACCTGTGTTAAATGCAGGGGAGGGGTCATAATAATACCAGCGCATGAATTATACCACGGCCTAGCGGCAATTGCCATGGTTGCCCCCCTGTGTGGCCGTAATGCCCTACTACTCAAACGGCCAGTTTGGCTTACCCTTTTTTCAAGTGGCCATGGTGCCCAAAAATTACCCAAAGAGGCAATTTACGACAATGACTGAGCTGTGCGGCTCCCGTCGTCAAGCTGCGCTGGACTTCTGAGCACTTTATGCGACCAACGAGACGCCCACTCACTCAACGTTGAGTGAGGTTGGTATCCTACAACCATACATCCTACCAGCTTGAGAAAAATCAGCTCACATTACGTTTAAGCGCAAGCAATTTAATACTGTTGGTGTCAAGGATAAATGTGTTGTTGGGCTGGGTGAAAACGGTGGTTGTATAACTTTCCTCGTCAGAAACTAAACTTTGAGAGCGAGCTGGAGAGAGCATTCGCCAACAATGTTAGCCTGTGCAGTGCGCCCAGTGCTGTGCCAGACTACTCAGCAGCAGCGGTCCGACGGTAGTAACAAAGGCCATCGGAAACCTCATCTTTCAATGCTTGATAACCAAAACCTCTCTCAGTTTACTTTTCCCAGGTAGCGACAGTTGCTCAGACTAATTTGTAGAACCGACGGCATTCTAATTTATTTTCAATAGAATTGTTATTTATTGCACCATAAAATTTAAGCATTTTCTTCCGCACATAAATGAAGACGTAAAATATCAATATGTCTTCATAATTTCTGGGCTTGTGTAGCTGGTGAAACAGCACAGATTTGCATTAGTTAGTTTGCAAGGCTCATTAAGCAATAAGCCCCAAGAATCCGTTCTATATTCTGAATGTAGTCATGGCTAAAGGGCGTTGACTGGTATGATGCACAGCTGAGGGACAACTGTAAGGATGGCGAAAATAAATGCCGCGAAGTCAACGAAAGTTTTGGATTTTTGCATTATATTACAATGGCATATCAATTATATAAATGTTGGCAATAGGCATTCACTTTTTCATTATCATTTCTAATTATTGGTCAGGTATTGGTCATGAATGTTCAGTTGATAAATTGCTGCAAGTTGAATAAAAAAGTAACAATTTAAAAAATTAATAAAATATTGGTTTTCAATGCGCTCCTAATTATTGATTTATACGGTTTTATCTTCATACAATGTCATTATTACTTATTTTTCTTGCAAAATTGATTAATTTGGTTTTGGCCTTTGGTGCCCTCCATTTTGGCCGTGATTAGGGCTGCGCCGATTCAGGAATCACGATTATTTTAAGCGCAATGAAAGTAACTGCCACTATGAGGCAGACAGACAAGCTTGCTTATTACCTTTTCTATGACACATACCTAATGCGGTCATTTGAAATGCTTCCGGGAAGAAAACTGATTTGAAGTCCGCTGATTACCAGCGAGGTTGGACAGCCTCGATGGCCTTGGCATAATTGGCTTACCTTAAATCAATTCCCGTGTACTTTGCCTAACTTGCAATCAAGCCATTTAACTGACTAATTAAAACCAAAATGTGGCCTGTAATGATGAAGAGATAATGAGAAGCAGAGAGACCTAACCAGGCTACCGTGTTAGATTGAAAGAATGTCAATAATCTGAATAAATAGCAGACCTCTGAATTCCACCTCTCATCGAGGAATTTGGATGTATTATTAAAGATATTTCTTTAAAAAATGAAATTATGTTAAGATGGCCCTGGTTTTAAGCGCTTAAAAATATAGGCTACGTGAAGTGGAACACATTTTGTGAAGCATACCGAACGTGAATGCGAGAGAAAATATGTTTGCACTGCACCCAATCGTCTGATGCACCAAACATTTGGCAATGCACGTTAAGGCGAATCTTAGCCGCAAATTTGTGGCATTTTTTATTAGATAATTAAACAAGATTAATGTAAAATAAAGTAACTCATAGCACGTAATTTTTACTTTTGAGCGTCTAAACAGTGAAGGTGGAAAACATTTTAAGCGTATCGAACGTGACAAGTAAATTGTTAACACATTCGTACGCGTTGCGGCGGAATGCAAAATTAGAAATAATCTAGCAAACAAATTCAGGCAAATCTGTCGTGCTTCATGGTTATTTAATTTTTAAAATGTGACAAACAAAAATGATATATAAATAAATCAGACTGTCAACCAATTTAAATCATTAGCCTTGAGCGAATCAACTGTTTGATTGCAAATAGAGCAAAGTAATTGGGAAGGGGGTGAGAGCAATTGTTGGGTAGAGGATGATGACTTTGCAGACCTTAACTTTGCGTTGTTCAGCACGTAATTTGCCTGAATGATTGCTAGATTTTTTCTAGTTTTACGATTGGCCGTGCTGCGTGTGAACAATTAACATGTCCAGTTCGATAGGCTACGCTTAAACACAATTTTTTCCACCTTCACTGAATGTTATTTAGTCGCTCAAAAGTAACCAAAATCAAGGCCTATGAATTACTTTTTCAAATTAATCTTAATCAATGATCAAATAAAAAAATGCCACAAATTTGCGTTTGCCTGAACGTGTTGGCAAAGTCTTCGCTGAATATATCTATTGTGTGCAATGCGAAAATACTTTCTCTCACTTTCACGTTCGATATGCTTCACAAAATGTTTTTCACTTCGCGTATGTTTTGAAACGCTTAAAAACCAGGACCATCTTAAAATGATTTTATTTTTAAAAAGTCTTTTTAATGATAGGTAAGAATTATACGAGAGGTGGAATTCAGAGGTCTGCTATTTATTCAGATTATTATCTAACACGGCAGCATGGCTAGGTCTGTCTGCTTCTCATTATCTATTCTTTCTCATTATAGGCCACTTTTTGTTTTTGATTGGTCAGTTGGCTGAATAAATGGCTTGACTGCAAGTTAGGTAAAGTACTCGGGAATTGATTTAAGGTAAGCCAATTATGCAAAGGCGATTGAGGCTGTCTAACCTCGCTGGTAATCAGCGGACTTCAAATCACAGTTTTCTTCCCGGAAGCATTTCAAATGACCGCATTAGGTATGTGTCATAGAAAAGGTAATAAGCAAGCACGTCTGTCTGCCTCATGGTGGCAGTTACTTTTATTGCGAATAAAATAATCGCGATTCCTGAATCGGCGCAGCCCTAGCCGTGATGCCCCAATTTTAAAAGGCCAAGTGGCCTTGCCCTAAAACTAACTTAATTTGAGGCCCTGTAATCCCAATAGATTATAAATATAAATTGACATTACAGCCTGAGCATTCTTTAATCCAATCTATTATAGAAATGTGCATGTAACTGTTTTAGTTTCAAAAAATCTTATGAGCCCACGATTTTGAGAGTTATTGTGAGCATAAGTATCTGATTTACCAATATTTCTGAAGCTTGGGGGTTAAAAGGTAAAAATACCGTGGTCTAATTAAGTTAATTCCAGAGTTATTTCAAACCGCCAAAGAAGGCCCTTTATAAGCCCGTAATAAAAAAGCTTCAGGGGAACTTTGCCCTTCTGGACCCCCCACCAGGGCGCTGCCCCTGAACCCCAGGTACTTAAGGTGACTTTCCCCTCCCATTACTCTCCTAACTAGAGGCACTCCGAGAGTGCAAACCTCTGCCATGGCAGCACAGATCAAATCTTGCTGAGTGGGAGCAAAGTTCAGTTATCGCATGTCATAGGATTTCAATATGGCTGCCGTGGTGGCCATATTGTTTCACTGATTGCGGTCAAAATCAATAGGGTCCATCCCTGATCTAATTGTGTCCCACCCACAAAATTTCAGAGATATCTGTTCATTACTTTCTGAGTCAGGTTGTTCACAAACTAACAGACAAACAAACGGCACCGATCACATAACCTCCTGCGGAGTTAAAAATCCTGGTGAGAACCCTGATATTATAAATTGAAACCCAAAATATACCTCTCAAAAGCCATATAGAAGTAGGCCCATTTTAAAAGGAAAGAAAAAAACATGTAATAGGCAAGAACCCCACCCCCTGCAATGTCGCTTTGCCCTGTTGGCACTGGCCAAACAACCCTTCAATGTGAGTAGGTGGCCTCATTTTTTTGGGGCTTAGGGGCCCTTGCCCTTTTTCCATCCAAATGCCTCAGTGAGCACAAGTGCACACACAAATGGACTGACATCCACTCTCCAGCCTACCCTTTGCTGAGAAACCAAAGTTAATAAGCCCAAATTATTTGCCAATCATCAGGGAAATACATGCCAACCCCCATAGATTCCAATCAAAACAGAAGCGAACCATTTTAGCCGGCCAAAGGATTTGTCACCAAAATAACCAAAAACAGACATGTTACTAGATGGTAACCCTGACCTTATTGTTCATAACACTACATACTGACTGGCAAAACAACTGAAAGTCATGTGATTACATAAGAATTAATCACCACAAAGAAAATTTACTGAGAACAGCTCAAAAATAATTCCAAGATCTACACAGGAGAACCTTATTCTGGATGTTCACATGACTTCATTCACAGGAAGGGGGTCAAAGAAATTACTGATGGCAGATGCAGCCCAGATCTAGTGTCAATCTGAATTAGACACACTCACAGCTGTCAAAAGATCAGCTAGCACCACAGTGGTGAAATTTTCCTGAACTAAAAATGTAATCAAATAAAAAGGGTGCACAACAAAAATGATTAATAGGAGCTAAAACAGATCACACAGCACTTCGTGGCTGTGTAACACAAGCGGCCACTAATGGGTTGAAAAATGCACCGACTCGAGTGAAGCGACATCTATTCCGAGAGAGCAGAGCTGGTTGGGAGAGCACTCTCCCTTACCACCCCACCCCCTATGCTTCCTTTCCATCAGGGGAGACTTGCTCTTCCTTCCTTTTTTGTGCTTTTGAAACAGCCCGTCTCCTACCTAAGCTGGTTAGGGCTCCCTCTATCTCCCTGTAACTCTCACGCTCTTCACTTTGGAGGTTCGGGGAGAGCCGCTGAGGGAAGGGAAAGAGGCGTTATTCAACACAGGCAAGCAGCACACTCAGTCAAAGACAACACACTAGTGCTTTAAACACCCTTTTCCCCAGTATTCAGAATGCCAAAAGCAAACTTTCGTAGACATTCTTCAGCATGCATAGTATAAAAGATATGAACCAATATATGGTCTCACATGTTACTCCCTCTCCCCCATTCCAAATTCCTTTAATGGCCCCATTCTGTGTAAGTCAAGGTAAGAAAATGCATCCATTCTCACCAAGAAACAATTTTTTTCTCAAAAAATATAAAGGGGAAAAAAGATATATGAATACACACGCGCGCGCACATACACACAAACACACACACCCACCGATGAGCCAAAATATTAAAACAACTCTCAGATGCAGCAAATGTTTATTCTCCCATAACAACGCCACGTCAAGATCCTAGACGGTAAACGAACAGTCAGGTCTCGCATTCAAGGTGTTGGATGTGGTCGAAATGGGAATGGAACGACTTTGACAAGGGCCAAATTGCTATGGCCTGACGAGTGCGTAAGAATATTTTATGAAGGGGCAGCCTTCAGGGGTGCTTTCTGTCAGCAAATGTGAGTACCTACTGGCTGTGGTCTAAGGAGGGACAAACCATTTACCGGTGACAGGGTTTTGGGCGCCCGAGGACAATTAATGCGCGAGGGCTATGAAGGCTATCACGTCTGGTCCAAACCAACAGAAGAGCAACTCTGGCACAAGTAGCAGAAAATTTCAATAATATTTACTCAAGGAATGTGTTACAACACAGTGCATCATAGCCTGCTGTATATTGCAATTCCTGGCTTGCAGACCAGTCAAAGTGCCCACTCTAACCCTGTTCCACCTCAAAGAGCACAGCCAGTGGGCACCTGAGCTTCAGAACTAGAACTTGGAGCAGTTGAAAAAAAGTCGCCTGGCCCAGCGATTCCCATATTCTTTCACATTATGTGCTTCGGCTGGGTATGTGACCACCGTTTACGTGGGAAGAGATGACATCAGGATCCTCTGTGGGAAGAAGACAAGCTGGTGGAAGGAGTGTGATACTCTGGGAAATGTTTTGCTGGGAAACAACAGTTGGGAATTCCAGTGAGATCAGTTTGATGGAGCTGCTTTAGCAGCACAAGGGGGACCTTCAATAAATTAGGCAGATGGTTTTAATCTAGTGGCTGAGTGGGGTATATATGCATGTATATGTTTGTATACATATATGTATATGTGTGTGTGCGTATATCAGTGGCGGCCTGTGGACTGGCAATAGGGGAGGCTCAAAACAATCCCTTAAAATTTATGATTGGTCACGACCTGTTTCCAATCATTCATTTCACCCTTTCACTACCGCTTACTGGGAATAAGACAACCCTTGCTTACCGTAAATTTTTGTGCTATCGCAGCATGATATTGCATGTGGATTTTCACCCCCTTTTTCGAACTAAAAACGCCAGAAATGGACAATTTTATGTACAGAAAACATGTTCAAAATACATTTACCTTTCTATTGACACATATCTTTGCTTAGTTTTTCCAAAAATAAAAACAGAAAATGAGGATAAAAACCGTATTTCGGTTTGTCAAGACAAGACGATTTCTCCTCTATGGGATTTATGTACAAACGGAGATACACGTGCATTTCTGTGCAAACGGAGATACACATGCATTTGTGTACAAACAGAGATACACGTGCTGCAGCACGCACTGCCTGCAATAACCTGTATAAAATAAAATAAAACTGTGCATAACCGGAGGATTGGGAACTACGGGAAGCCTGATGACATCACTGACGTGTTGTGCGATACCAGACTCGTCCAAAGGGGTGTTTTGTTGCGGAGCTTTGACAGTTTTTGTGAGGGACTTTCTCTAGGCGCAAAATAGCGACAATGGTAAGTGATGCGGGATCGGCGCTGTCGCAGAAATGCGAAAATGGTAATGAAAGGGTTAACTTACCATGACAGAAACTCCGAAAAGTCTCAACATCATCAGGTATGGCCAGGTTTCATTCATAACGCATACCTGTCAACTCTCATGCATTCAGTGTGTGTTTAAGTGGCATATTTACGTTTCTCTGCTGTAGTCAGCAATTATTCAATCAACGCGTATCTAAGAGATTCTTGCGCGGAATTGAAGTCCTTGTGCACTGGAGGGGTTGGAAGCAAGGGAATTGCATAAAGACGTTTCAAATGATCTTCTTTCATTTAAACGATCATGAAACACATGCATTGCTTCCAATCCCTGAATAAAGAAGTGTGCGAGAAGTCCGGAGTTGTAATCGGTAAGCGCTAAAAATGAAAACTGGACACATTTGATAATGTTGAGAGTTATCGGAGTTTCTGTAATGGTAATTTAAATGAATGATTGAAAACAGGTCGTGACCAATCATTAATTTTAAGGGATTGTTTTAAGCCTCCCCTATCGCCAGTTGACCAGCCGCCACTGAAATATTTAAATATATATTTAAATATATATATATATATATGTGTGTGTGTATATATAGATATGTGTATATGTACACACACACACAGGGTTCAACCTTTACTTTTTCAGCTGTCAGCCAGCCGGGCTGACAGACCCCAAAATCTGTAAGCCCGGCTGAGTTTTTGTCAGCCCTGATTTTTTCAAATGCAAAACCCAAAAAAAGGACACCTTTTTATGAACAAAACATTTCTCAGAATATAGCAACAACGAGGTCTTGTGCATCATATGCATAAGACAGGATTTTTAAAAGTCAAGTGCTGAGGCAGCTAGCAGGCTGTCTTCTGAACAGACAACAAGACAACCAGATTGCAAACCCTCGCCCTTTGACATTTGTTTGTGACTTTGATTTTTGACCTAGCAGTCTGACGTTAGAGGAGGGCCGAGCCACGGGTAAGACCTTTCTGCTGTTAAAGTTTTATGTAAATCGTGCCAATAGTTTTTAAGATAGAGGGTTTGGAGCACAATGGTTATATGTCCAAAATGTGTTGTTTTGAGATTTTTACCCCCTGTCACAGCTTTATATCAGCCAATCCTTGGAGCACAATAACTATATGTCCATCTGCATTCACTTTTAATCAGAGTTCACATTTTCATTTTGGTATGTGCCCAACAAAATCTGCTTAAATGAATTCAACATTGACATTTTGATGAATAAACATGAATTTTATTACAGAATAGTCTGTCTCCCATTGCATACAAACTGACCTTCAACCAATCACCTTTGTGTTATGTCACATCATGTGCTCGAATTGTTGAATGTCCATTTTAATTTTGACCATGATGTTGCGGTTACACTCCTATGAAAACTTAGGTGTTCAATATACTTCTGAACCATGCAGCAAAATAGAGTGACTGGTAAAAAAAATAATATAAAATACCTGATTTAATAGAACACTTGGAATCCTACAAATCAATTTTTCTCAAAACCTCCAAAATGGACAAAACCATTGTGCTCCAAACCCTCGATATGCGTACAGACAGACATACGGACGGACGGACCCGATTACAATACCCTCGCTCCCCCTTCGGGAGAGCCTTTCTCTTCTTTTCATAAATCTGAGATCCTTCACCATCTTTCTTTTTTGCCGGTTCTTCTTTGCCCAGCCACGACATTCACCCTCCCGCTCGCTTCGCCATGCTAAACTCAACTGTACACAATTATATAATGTTCTTGGTTAAGACTAAGACGGAGCTAGGTAACATTGCAAAAATACCTCCGTATTAACTTTCATACACAAAAAGACGAACTTGAACCTTCGGTCAACAAAGTAAAGCGTATTTTCACTGGCCAATATTTAGCAAATGTATTGAATCCCGTTTAGTCGCATACATTAATGCGAAGTTCGAATACTCGCTAAATTGTGTGAATAGATGGCTGGCAGAATATTTTGTATTTACAGCACAGCGACAGGTTCACACCGAATGGACAACATCGGAATTAGCTTTAATACCCATTATCCATTGCGCATGACGCCACGCATTTTCGGCTGGGGGTATAAACTCCACCGTATCTCATATCGATTTCCATTGACAGCCAGCCACACAACGTTCATTACTACCAGTTATTCACCATATTAACACACTTATGTCAGAAGTTGCAGAGCAACAACTACATGGAAAGTACGCGATTTGGTGGTGTTTGTTTTATACAGTTTTAGGGAGTTTAAAAGGTTGAATTACGTGATGAAGAGGCTGCATACATCCACTTTCATTTTGTAATACTACAACTCTTGGGCTGCAAACCAGACAGCGGGATGGGAATGAAAATTATAGTGTACGCAACCAGTGGGGCTAATGTTAAAAATAAATTGTCATGACTGTAGGCAGAAAAATGGAAAATAACCACTGAGAGTTTATACCCCCAGTCGAAAATGCGTGACATCACGCGCAATGGATAATGGGGAGTGCTAAGCTAATTCCGATGTGGTCCATTGCAACCTTGTGAACCTCCGCAAAGGTTTCTCTCGCGATTATGGCCGTATATGTGATGCAAAGAAATCAATGGATAACGGTGAATAATTACTTTGCCATTTAGTTCGCTACCCAGCATTTACATGCACCAAAGCAAAGTCAGCAGAAAGCTTTCTAGCTTTCCAACGTTTACTAAATAAACCAACAAACTTGCTTGCAAAGATGGCTAATTCGCCTGCTCAGCTAGCTATTTGCGGTACATATGAATAAACAAGTAGACATGGTCAACAACATCCCTCGCAAAAATGTCTTCTTTAAAGATACTATGAACAGAGGCTCCCAAAAATGCCACAAGGGCAATAACTGTGGAAAAAATAATCGTGTGCTTCTTATTTTCAAACTCCATCAGGGTCTTTATGGTCTTAAGCTACACACCAAATTTGGTTATCCTATCTCAAATAGTTTCTGAGAAAAGCTGTCCCCTTTAGAGATACCGTGGACAGAGTCCAAAAATACGGATCAAGGGCAATAACTCCGGAAAAAATAATCGCGCGCATCTCATTTTCGAACTCCATCAAGGCCTTTATGGTCTGAAGCTACACACCAAATTTGGTTGTCCTATCTCTAATAGTTTCTGAGAAAAGCTGTCCCCTTTATCTCGGACAGACGGACGCACGGACGGACGGACGGAGCTCAAACCTTTAAAAACAGTGAATTGCAATTCTTCCGCTACTTAATTAGTCTGATTAACAACGAGAATTGCGAATCAGGAACAAAGTTCAGCCTTGTGTCAGATTAGTAAGTAGTCATGCATTGGCTGTGTCGCTAGGTCTGTTACACATTGAGGAGACTGATCAGCTTGTTCGCTGGCTGCAGAGTTTTTACGCGAACTAATGTTTGCCAAAGATACTTGGCTATTCATGTAAATTGGCACTTGCCACAAAACTTGATATCTAGCAAGGTAAGCCGGTCTAAGTATGTTAGACCTTGCAGTAGATAACAAATTAGCATAGTCTCACCTGGCTAAACTAAAGTTAGATACGGCAAGGCATAATTTCTAACCTTTAATCTAGGTTTCTTTAGTCAGCGTCCGTCGGCAAAATGTTTTTTTATCTGGTGCATTTTAATGGCAGCTAGCAAGCTAATGCCTGCGATTCAACTCTAGCTAAGTTAGTTCGCAAAATAATGGCTATTCACTTTTTTCCTATTGACTTTCATGCATCAAATAGAACTGCTGGCGAGCTAAGCTAGCAAACTTTCTAGCTGAGCAAGCAAACTAACGGATCACCATCCATTGCTTCCTATGCCTGCCATTTTAAAGCCTTAATCGCATGCGAACCCTTTGCGCATGCTCATTAGGTTAGAATCCTGAGCGAACCCTTCGCTGTGGTGTAAATACAAAATACGCTGCCTGGCTTTACTCGAGGTGGCGTCATTGGCCATAATGACGGACAGACAGAGTGAGCTGGACTCGGAGATAGTTCTTCCAGTTCAGTAGAGCCGATTTCGCGGCTAAAAAAAATGCTGTCGGCCCACCGGACCGACTCACCCAGAAAATTGTCGGCCCAAAATGAAAATAGTCGGCTGACCAGCATTAAGGTCGAACACAGTATATATATATACACACACACACACACACACACACATACATATATACAACCTCAATTCCAAAATAGTTGGGACAAAGTGTAAATTGTGAAAAAAATCAAAACGCAATGACTTTCAAATCACACCAGCCAGTATTTTATTCACAATAAAACAGAGATAACATGGCAAATGCTGAAACTGAGAAATTTTACAATTTTTCCACAAAATGAGCACATTTCAAATTAGATGGCTGCCACAGGTCTCAAAAAAGTTGGGACAGGGGCGTGTTTACCATGGTGTAGCATCCCCTCTTCTTTTTAACACAGATTGGAGGCATCTGGGCATTGAGGAGACTAGTTTCTTGAGTTTAGCCATTGGAATTTGATCCCACTCTTGTTTAATACAGGCTTCCACCTGCTGGAGAGTTTTGGATCTCCTTTGACGGACTTTTCGTTTAATTATGCGCCAAATTTTCTCAATCGGTGAAAGGTCAGGACTGCAGGCAGGCCAGTTCAGCACACAAACTCTTCTACTACAAAGCCATGCTGTTGTAATAGCTGCAGTATGTGGTTTTGCATTATCCTGCTGAAATACACAACTTTTTCCCTGGAACAGATGTCGTCTAGAGGGGAGCATATGTTGCTCTTAAACCTTTATATACCTTTTAGCATTCATGGTGCTTTTTAAAACATGCAAGTGTCCCACACCATATGCACTAATGCATGCCCATACCATCAGAGATGCTGGCTTTTGAACTGGACACGACGCCCATGATTTCCAACAAGAATGTCAAATTTGGACTCATCTGACCACAGGACACTTTGCCACTTTGCTACAGTCCATTTTAAATGAGCCTTGGCCCACAGAACACGGCGGCGCTTCTGGATCATGCTCAACAATGGCTTCCTTTTTGCATGATGGAGTCTTAGGTGGCATCTGTGGATGGCATGGCGGACTGTGTTTACAGTGGTTTCTTGAAGTATTCCTGAGCCCATTTAGTAACGTCAATGACAGAATCATGCCAGTGAGTGATGCAGTGACGTCTGAGGGCCCGAAGATCACGAGCATCCAGTAAAGGTCTTCAGCCTTGTCCCTTACGCACAGAGATTTTTCCAGTTTCTCTGAATCTTTTGATGATGTTATGCACTGTTGATGATGAGACCTTCAAAGCCTTTGCAATTTGACGTTAAGGAACATTGTTTTTAAAGTATTCCACAATTTTTTTTTACGCAAGCCTTGACAGGTTGGAGAGCCTCTGGCCATCTTTACTTCTGAGAGACTCAGCCTCTCTAAGACATCCCTTTTATAGCCAATCATGTTACACACCTGATGCCAGTTAACTTAATTACTTGCTAAATGTTCTTTCAGCTGATTCTCTTATAAATTGCTTTTTCAGCCCTTTTTTTGCCTGTGTCCCAACTGTTTTGAGACCTGTTGCAGCCAGAAAATTTGAAATAAGCTCATTTTGTGGATAAAAATGTAAAATGTCTCAGTTTCAACATTTGAAATGTTATCTACGTTCTATTGTAAATAACAGATTGGCTCATGTGATCTGAAAGTCATTGCATTTTGATTTTATTCACAATTTACAGTTCGTCCCAACTATTTCGGAATAGGGGTTTTATTTTATATTTATATGGGCCTTTCCACAATCAAGGTTAATGTGTAACGCCCGTTCCTACCATGATAGTTCTTCACTGGAGTGGCTAAAATTGATAATCATCATCCTAGATTGACTAGCATTTAATATAAACAATATTGGGATAGTACCATTTTCCTACGGCCCAAAATCTCAAGAACACTGCCTCACATCACAGTGCTGGCACTACAGATTTTGTGACACAACATGACTACTCCAAAACACAGCCGCTGTACGCCAGGTAGGTACAAGTAAACTATTTCATCATTGTGCAGAAACAAAGTCAGTATTGTGCACGTGCTCCATATTTTTCCCCAGCTGGATGGCCTTGGCTTACTCTAGAAATAATGCTACTATAAAATGTACATTCCCAACGTCCTGCTTCTTTGGAGAAGCAATATAAAATGTTATTTGTATTATTCTCCATATAATAATACCTTGCCAGAGCTGAATTTTGGCAATCAAAAGCTTGTTAGATTGTTCACAATCTCATAATTATTATCCAATATCGGACCACTTTAAAATGTCAGAACTGAATGATCAGTTGTAAATATTTGGTCAGTCTGCTACATAGTTTATACCTAAATTTAGTATTGATTATTATTTTGATACGCGCATTGCTATACATAAGGCTGAATCTCAGATACACACAGTGTTTGTGGTCTCACTTTTAAGCAACAAATAATTCTGTTGCATAAAGATCACTTGGCACTTTATTCTTCATTTTTTTTTTGTACATTTTTCAAAATTAATTTGCACATAAATCAGGACACCAAGAAAAGCCACCTTGTCCTAGTTTGGCATGCCTTCGAACAAAGATAGGAACAGCAAAGGCTGGGAAGTGTTTGGTAAGTGTTTATCGCAATGTCGAGCAGATATTATTTTCTTCACTTGTATGGACGTTAAAGAGGAAGGTGAAATGAAGAGTCAGTGGATAACTAATCTTTACCACTATTCCTCAACAGTACAACCCCAACCTTTCATAATGGTCCCTTCATTTTAGGCAGTACTGCTTCCTGAACCTCGGTTGGCCAATCATAACAGAATGAACTGGGGGAGGGGGCCTTAGAAAGACAGGAGGCAAAACAGCCAGTTTCAGGCTGAGTGAGCCTTAGGTGCTGAACATACAGCCTGTACAGCTGTACCCATGTGCTTTCTGACCTCAAATAAGACGCACAGTTTGGAAGTAGACCTCAAAAATGAAACAACTGAACTGAAATATCAGAATAATATGACCTCTTTAAACTTGCTACGCTACCCAAATCACACAGCTGATGGAGAGAGAGGAGCTCCAGGCTGAGTGGGTTTGCATTCACAAACAAGCAAGGAAAAGTTTCTTTGAGTTTTGCCATGGCCTCATTCAGACTCACTGTCATTTACATTCGTCATTCAATGGTTAGACATACAAAATACACACACATAATTAGGCCAACGTTAAGGCACGTCTTTCTTGCAGGCTAATACAACTGGAATCAGACCAGACAAGAGAAAGGCCAGAAGACTGGCAAAGACCAGCAAGTAAAGAAAAAGCCCAGGGCCGCAAAGACTAGACAGCCCCTCAAAAATACAGCCAAAATTAGCATCGGACACAGTTGAGACACTGCATACAGTCCTGTCCAGCGTTGACAGATTGGGCGGTTTCCCCCCCAGTTGGAATGTTTTCGATTGAATTGTGTGGGCAAAAATAACCTTGGGCGGGTGGACTCATTTTGGGCTGGATTAGGATGAACTCGGCGGTTTTATTTAACATCCATTATTTGCATTTGTTAAGCACGCATGTGGTTTTAAAGACAAACCATTACGTCAGAGTATTCATGAAAGGAACAGACAACGGAATGTAAGTACATGCATAGGTTGATAGCTTATAATATTGAGAGTCCATGAGAAAAATTTCAGGCATACGTGACCATTTATGAAAAAGTTGTGAGCGTTTTTGTGTGGCAGTCCTAAGGCCACTGCTGAGCTGCCATTTTGCCTCCCGGAAGGGCGATGCGTGACGTCACATGGGCGCAAGGGTGAATCTCCACTCTTCATTACTCTTCTGTTGGCGCATTTGGTCTTCTACCGTGAACTTGCATAAATTCAATATTTGGTTGCTGTTTTCTGTACACAAGACCATTATAAGAGCACTTACCTAAGGCCTAACCATCAATGACATTTGTTTTGACTGATTAAGAAATAATAGGATACATTTAATTGTTGCTATACAGAGCTGTGGTGACATTACATCATATCTTCACGACAGAGAATAGCTCCAGTTTGGTGTGTGGCACCAGAAACAGAATGCCAGCAGATAAGTTACTTTGCATAATACAGTATGAATTAAAAATAATTTCCTGTATTTATTCAAAGTCAATGCAAAGACGCGAATACACGCGTTTCGCCTGTATTCACGTCTTTGCATTGACTTTGAATGTAATCTGTCGTGCGAAAAATTCGTTTCGCGTCCGATGTGAAAGCAGCTTAACTCAGACACAATCAACCAGAGAAAGGGTTTTACAGGCGGAATGTGTGTTCGATTTGCTTTGCAACAAACTATGGACATTAGGTAGGACTAGCTTGCGGACTTGATGATCATAAAGAAGTGGTCTGCTCGCCTGCATCCAAGGAACTGCTCTAACAGTGGATTATTGTGGAAACATCGCTGATGATGTGCCTGACATAGCATATATGTATAATGATGGAATTGGATTTTCCTGCTAGACATTACATAATCCACTAAAAAAAAAAAAAAGTTTCATAGCCGGAATGTTTTTTAACGGTTTGCTTTGCAACCAACAGTGGACGTTGGGTAGCCTAGCTTGCGGACTCATTTTGATCATAAAGAATTGGTCTGCTCGCCTGCAGTATCAAGGAATATTCACTCTTACGCTTGTAGATTATCGTGGAAAAAATTCCAGATGACGTGGCTGGCATGGATTTTATCGGTTTACAAGAAAAGGTAGGATTTGCATTTAATTGTTTTTGGGCCTGATGACAGGCAGACTAGCTGACAGGGAGGTGTGAGTGTGAGACGTAGGCGAGCCTGCACCAACTATCACTGACCCTAACTTCAGGGCTGTACAGTAACAAAGCTTTGATGCGCGGCTAAACAAAGCCAAAGTACCTTAACGCCAGCGTCCCGAAACAAAGGCGAAGCACAGTAACTGCAGTTACGGCGTTCTGTCATGGTTTCTGGTGGGATTTTCGGAGTTACTGTTGACACAGACCTTGATTTTTTTCATAAAAACAATCAAATTTGCTCAAAGTATTAATCCACATGATAAAGGAGATCTTCAATACCCCCAAAATGACAATAATTCATTTTCGACCAAATGTGATGTTATGGTGTTTTGCCTTTGCACGGTAGCATAGAACGTGCGGTCATGCTGCTGGCCTGAACCAGTCCTGCATGTACACCCAACCACTATACACGCAGGCATATTGTTCTCTCTCTCGGCCTTCAAACAGCCTTCTTGAATATTTTAACGAATCATCGGGTCTGTTTGTGACTAACAGTGTCCTTTGGCACAGAAAAATAGTGACAACAGTAATTTAACAACTATCCCAATGCTTGTACAGTCTCACTCGCCATGTATAGCTTCAACGTGCTGCACCCATGTGACGTCAGAGCATCTTTGCGAGGATTCTTCTGATTGGTTGAAATAGTTTCAATGGCGGCATCTATGAAATCGTCAATTCTGCTTCAGGACCGACTTTCAGAGATGGATAGCTTAGTTGTATGAGCTCTATATGTTCAAACATTCACATGAATCATTAGTTTATGACATGATCCATCTTCCAAACTGTATTTTGAAATTCCGTTGTCCATTCCTTTAAGACATTTATTGGCTTTTAAAACATTGATTGACATGCATTTTGGCCAATCTCATAGAGGAGGTCGCCAAGGCCACGTTGTCACGCCCAGAGTCATGTTGTCACGCCTATTCCTTGCGTGGCTTCGTAGATGAGCTATGCCCCCTCCCCTCCTTCCAAATGTCACACACGTAACACGAGAATCACCCTATTATATTAGGTCTGCTGTTTACATGGCAGTGTCATATTATTCCAAATATTGTCTTAATTGGGTTACTGTAGGAATAATGCCATCTATGGGAACAAACTGATTGAGTGTAACTGATTGAACCATGTAGGGAAACACTGGTACACTGAGTTTTTCGTCAGCATTTCGAGTGACTCCTGAATCCAGGCTATGACTGGTCTAAAGGGTTCTCCATCTCTGAACAGTGTCCGCCCCCTACTCTACAGATAGAAATCACTTCTGCACCACATTCACTGAGATAAATGGTGCGAAAGCGAGACGTGGAACTTCTTTTTGACTGCTTCAATTTTCACTAGCTGATTACTGCCAGACCTGTTGAATCAAGAAGTCACTTAAATAGAACCTGTCTGACAAAATGAAGAAGGCTAAAAAATCTCAGAAAGCAAGTCATCATGCTGTGATTCAAAGAAATTCAAGAACAGATGAGAAACAAATTCATTGACACACATCAGTCTGGATAGGGTTACAAAGCCATTTCTAAGGCTTTGGGACTCCAGCCAACCATGGTGAGAGCCACTATCCACAAATGGAGAAAACTTGGAACAATGGTGAACCTTCCTAGGAGTGGCCAGCCTAACAAAATTACTCCAAGAGCGCATTGACAACTCATCCAGGAGGTCACAAAAGAACCCAGAATAACATCTTAAGAACTGCAGGCCTCACTTGTCTCAGTTAAAGTGAGAGTTCTTGATTCAACAATAAGAAAAAGACCGGGCAAAAATGGCATCCATGGGAGAGTTCCAAGGCGAAAACCGCTGCTGACCAAAAAAAATAAAAAGGCTCATCTCAAATTTGCCAGAAAACATCTTCATGATCCCCAAGACTTTTTAAAAAAACATTCTGGGGACTGACGAGACAAAAGTTGAACTTTTTGGAAGGTGTGCTCCCCGTTACATCTGGTGTAAAACTACCGTTTCATAAAAAAGAACATCATACCAACAGTCAAATGTGGTAGTGGTAGTGTGATGGTCTGGGACTGCTTTGCTGCTTTAGGACCTGGACGACTTGCCGTAATTGATAGAACAATGAATTCTGCTCTCTAGCAGAAAATCCTGAAGGAGAATGTCCGACCATCAGTTCGTGACCTCAAGCTCAGGAGCACTTGGGTTACGCAGCAGGACAATGATCCGAAACACACCTGCAGGTCCACCTCTGAATGGCTTTAAAAAACAAAATGAAGGTTTTGGAGTGGCCTAGGCAACGTCCGGACTTAAATCCAATTGAGATGCTGTGGCATGACCTTAACCCCTTCATGTAGAATACAAAAAAATGCTAAATTTTCCTGTTGTGCAGGAGCCTATTTAGGCTTTATAACTCAGTATTTGTGTCACAGAAACTTTGCAAAATTATTCTAGTGAAGTTAGACATTAGGAATTCAATTACAGAATTGTTTAGGAATTAAATTTCGGAATTTACGGACACCGGCGTCGATATCTGCGCAAAGGGGTTTAACAGGCCGTTCACGCTCGAAAAACCCTCCAATGTGCAGGGCTCGACATTAATGCTTGTCCGGGACAAGTAGATTTTATTGACGGACAAGTGGAAGAGAAATTTACTTGCCCCACTGGACAAGTTAAAAAGTCGCTGAAAAAATACCGTGTCTTCACATTATGTGCCCTGAATTCAATTCGCTAAATGAATACATTCAGAATACCGATTTGAAACAAAAAAACGTTTTTTTACCATGACACGTCTAACCAGCTTCCAACTCCAATGCTTTGATTGACCGATCAGATACACAGACACGGACACGCGCGCGCGCACACATATAGACAGGAACCGTTTACATCAGAGGAGCAGCGATGTTTCTCAAGGCACCGCAACCCGGGCAAGCTCCAGGAAAAGACCCAAGAAGAAAAACAGCACCTGAGCGATGTGAAACTTGGTCTGTGCGATAAATGAAAAATGAACTGTTATAGCACCGGTGCGATGACAGACAGAGTGAGTGAGACGTGAATCAATGCCACTTTGCAGCAGCATCGATAGTTTAGCTGCTTGTTTAATTTATTGTTGTAATATATTTTAGTTTGTGTCGTGAGAATATTTAGTGTTTCATATAGTTTGTATTTAGAGACATCGCCAGTGCTTTGTTCGTTACTGACCTAACTCACTAGTTGACAGACATTCGCGGTTTATTAAAAGTTTCCAAGGTAATAGCATAGGATTTTGGGTAATGTAGTACTTCTCCGTGGCATGTATAAATTTTTTTTTCAAAACACACAAGGTTCATTTCATGCAGACTTGTACTTTCTAGAGGAGCAGATATCATTGTTTTACAACCTCCTAGCTTGTGGTTAGTCTGCCCTCGTTGTTTACGACATTATAGCAGATAATCGCAAGCCTTGTCACTGAATATCACTGGGATTTCACTTCCAGAACCTCACTGCCCAGGTCCATCAGTCTATAAATTGGTAGTTGAATTGTTAGGTTAAGTAATTTAAATGCTAAATAACTCATGCAGAGGCAGCAAGCCAAACATGCCAGTTTGTACTATGCAGTTAGGCTTGCAGTCACCTGTGCACAAATGATTGGTTGGAAAAAAAGTGTTTTTAATTTTGTGATGTTAATAGCGTGATGTTGAGAACTAACTTTATTAAAGTAAAAGTCCTGCATTCAAAATGTAATTTAATAATAAACATTTTCATTGGTTAAATTTAGTTAAATACAATCGGAAAAGTCTTCAACTGCTATCTGTTGACAAATTAGTTATTGGAGTCAAAGTTACTGGTAAATATCTACTCCTTCAAGATAATTTGTGTTTTACAACTCATAAACATACACGAACTCATTTGGCAAACATTTAAAATAATTCAGTACCAATCTTAGCTCCAAGTAAAGTGAATAAATGTGTTTCCCAGAAAATATTTGCTACATTTTAATAACTGCTGATTTGTTAGATTGGAGTTATACTGACTGGAACACTTCATTAAGCACAGTTTTAAATGTTGGAAAATGTTTATGTAACAAAATTTTATAACACCTCAACAGTCACCTATGTCATATTCTAGCTCAACTTCCTTTGGTCAAAGGGGCAAGCAAACACGAGCCATCAGGAGATGGCATATCCCCCCGGCTCCACATATTGAAAGAATGAAAATGCCACCTGCTTCGGAAACAAACCATACACCCTAAAATTCTAAGTTCAAAATGTTTCCATGGAAACCAGAAAAAATTCAAAATTCATCAACTTCGGATTAGCAAAAGGCACCACTTCAGGTCATGATTAATGTGCACACCAATTTTGTTAAAAAATATTGAACGGTTTTCAAGTTATGCTCTGGAAACAAAATGTTCACAGATAGGCAGACGGGCAGATGGACAACTGCACCCATGACTATATCCCACTGGATTTTATGCTGTGGGGATAATAATAACAAACAGACAGACATGCCAAAAACAATGTGCCCCCAAATCTTCAATTCCGAGGGCATAAAAAGTAAATTTTTGTCAATTATACCCAGACAAGTGACTTTTGAACCTGGACAAATGATAGGTAAATTTACTTGTCCAAAGGACAAGTGCCTAAAAAAGTTCATGTCAAGCCCTGAATGTGGCTGAATTAAAACAATTCTACAAAGAAGAGAGGGCCAAAATTCCTCCACAGCGATGTGAAAGACTCATTGCCAGTTATCACCAACGCTTGATTGCAGTTGTTGTCGCCGAGGGTGGCAAAACCAGTTTAGGGGCAATTACTTTTTCACATAGAGCAAGGTAGGTTTGGATAGCTTTTTTCCTTCAATAAATGAAATCATCATTTAAAAACTGCATTTTGTATTTACTCGGGTTATATTTGTCCAATATTAAAATTTGTTTGATGATTTGAAACATTTAAGTGACAAATATGCAAAAAAATAAGAAATCAGGAAGGGGCAAATACTTTTTCATGGCACTGTGTGTGTATGTATATAGATATATATCTCACAAAAGTGAGTACAACCCTCACATTTCGACAATTAATTTATTATATCTTTTCAAGGGACAATGTTTTAGAAATGAAACTTGAATATATTCTAGAGTAGTCATTGTACAATATGTGTAGCAGCGTAGATTTACTGCACTGTCTAAATAACTGAACAGTCACTATTTCCAAAATGGGTGGCAACAAAAGTGACTGCACACCCCAAATGGTAATGGTCAACCAAGCAATGAAATGTGTCTTATTAATCGTGTTCATGCTTTTGTCTGTTCGACTGGGCCATATGAGGTTGTGTAACATGTTGAAGGTTTAAATTGTGGTGCTTTGGGTGCAGTGCTCTCATTCTGGTCACTGGATGGTCAACATGGCATCTCATGGGAAAGAACTCTCTGAGGATCAGAAAAAGAGAATTGTTACTCTCCACAAATATGGTCTAAGCTACAAGAAGATCTATGAAACCATGAAACTGAGCTACAGCACGGTGGCCAAGGTTAACCAGCGGTTTTCCAAGACTGGTTCTGCTTGGAACAGGCCTCTTCAGGGTCGACCACAGAGGCTGAGTCCTCGTGCTCTGCGTCAGGTGCACAAGTTGGCTTCAGAAAACAGACACAGGAGTGCTGGCAGCATTGCTAACAAGGTTGCAGCAGTGGGAGAACAGCCTGTCAGTGCTCAGACCATACGCCGTGCACTGCACCAAGTCGGTCTGCATGGCCGTCAGCTGAGACGGAAGCCTCTTCTGAAGCGAGCCCAAAATCAAGCCCAAAAACAGTTTGCTGAAGACAACCAGTCCAAGAACATGAACTACTGGAACCATGTTCTGTGGTCTGATGAGACCAAGATAAACTTGTTCTGCTCAGATGGTGTCCAGCATGTGTGGCAGCGCTCTGGTGAGGAGTACCAAGACAAGGGTGTACTGCCTACAGCCAAACATGGTGGTGACAGCATCATGGTCTGGAGCTGCATGAGAGCTTCTGGTCCTGGGGAGCTACACTTCATTAATGGAATAATGGATTCCAACATATACTGAGACATTCTGAAGCAGAACTTAATGCCCTCCCTTTGAAAACTGGGCCGCGCGGCAGTTTTCCAACCTGATGACAACCTCCAAGATGACAACTGCCTTCCTGAAAAGACTGAAGGTGAAAGTGATGGCGTGGCCACGTATGTGTCCAGACCTGAATCCCATTGAGCACCTGTGGGGCATCCTCAAGAGGAAGGAGGAGGAGCAGCAGGTGTCCAAAATCCACCAGCTCCGTGATGTTGTCATGGAGGAGTGGAGGAGGATCCTAGCAACAACCTGTGCAGCTCTGGTGAATTCCATGCCTAAGAGAATCAAGGCAGTGCTGGACAACAATGGTCGTCACACTAAATATTGACACTATGGACACAATTTGGCATGTTGACGGTGAGGTGTACTCACTTTTGTTGCCACCCATTTTGGAAATAGTGACCGTTTGTTCAGTTATTTGGACAGTGCAGTAAATCTACGCTGCTACACATATAGTAAAATGACTACTCTAGAATATATTCAGGTTTCATTTCTGTAAGGTTGTCCCTTGAAAAGATACAATAAATTAATTGTCAAAGTGTGAGGGACCAATTTATTGTCCGCCGGAATCCATCGTGCTGAAAGTTATGCTTCAGAATAACATCCCAGTGATCAGATTAGGCGGATTCGCATCGCAAAATGCAAATCAAATTTCAGCAGTTTTGACGAAGTGCTAATCTTCATAACAATCCCTCTGAAAAAATGCAATTCAAAAACTATGAATGATATTTCAATGACCCCGACTCACTGGCCTGCAAACTTCCAAGTTTCTGAGCCACGAAGCTACAGAAGTTTTAACGACTTTTCGGCTGGAAAATGATGTTTATTTGCATATCAACCAATCAGCTTCTGGGGAGCTCATGCATGCACCAGGGAGGCTTTCTGGAATAGTCATGATGTCTACACTGCAATGTGAGCCATAGAGAATGACAACCCCAATTCCGAAATAGTTGGGACGAAGTGTAAATTGTGAATAAAATCAAAATGCAATGACTTTCAGATCTCGAGCCAATATGTTATGTACAATAGACCATAGATAACATTTCAAATGTTGAAACTGAGACATTTTACATTTTTATCCACAAAATGAGCTTATTCCAAATTTTCTGGCTGCAACAGGTCTCAAAAAAGTTGGGACACGGGCAAAAAAGGCTGAAAAAGCAATTTATATATAAGAGAATCAGCTGAAAGAACATTTAGCAAGTAATTAAGTTAACTGGCATCAGGTGTGTAACATGATTGGCTATAAAACGAATGTCTTAGAGAGGTGAGTCTCTCAGAAGTAAAGATGGCCAGAGGCTCTCCAACCTGTGAAGGCTTGCAAAAAAAAAAATTGCGGAATACTTTAAAAACAATGTTCCTCAAGGTCAAATTGCAAAGGCTTTGAAGGTCTCATCATCGACAGTACATAACATCGTCCAAATATTCAGAGAAACTGGAAAAATCTGTGCGTAAGGGACAAGGCAAAAGACCTTCTTCGGGCCCTCAGACACCACTGCATCACTCACCAGCATGATTCTGTCATTGACATTACTAAATGGGCCCAGGAATTCTTCAATAAACCATTGTCTGTAAATACAGACCGCTGTGCCATCCTCAGATGCCACTTAAAACTCTATCATGCAAAAAGGAAGGCCATTGTTGAGTATGATTCAGAAGCGCTGCCATGTTCTGTGGGCCAAGGCTCATGTAAAATGGGCTGTAGCACAGTGGCAAAGTGTTCTGTGCTCAAACGAGTCCAAATTTGACATTCTTGTTGGAAATCATGGGCGTCGTGTCCTCCGGGCTAAAGAGGAGAAAGATCACCCCTCCTGTTATCAGCGTTCAGTTCAAAAGCCAGCATCTCTGATGGTATGGGGATGCATGCATATGGTGTGGGACACTTGCATGTTTTAAAAATAGCGCGCTGTCGCGAGCGGGACCCCTCAGCCTTGCGCTTTATTGGCAGCCATATTGATTATTGGAGCGGGACACAAATCGATAGGGAGCTTCCTGTAACAATCCCCAACATACCACCAAAAAATGAGAACATTTGGCCAAGGTATTTTTCAGTTATCGTTCGGAAACGAAAATGAAGATGGCTGCCGTGGCAGCCATATTGCTGAAGGGAGTGGGACAGAAATAGAAAGGGAGCTTCCTCTAACCACCCCCAACATACCACCAAAAAATGAGAACATTTGGCCAAGGCGTTTTTCAGCTATCGTCCGGAAAAGAAAAGTTAACGGACAGACGGACGCCACACCACGACAAGACCCCTTGACCAACTTTCGTCGGCTGAGGGGTAAACATAGGACCAAGGGTCCTGTAGCTTACCGGCAAGCAGTCTTAGTGCGATGATACAAGTTATGAAAACTTCATGTGAAGTTTTTAAATCAATGAAAATCAATGTCAAGGTCACTCAATAAAAGTTCACATACATTTATAAAACCTTCTGTAATGCAATCCTAAGCTCTGAAGCAGTTTTGGCGATACAAGTCATTATAATACGTCAATATGTATTCAATACGTCAATTAAGAACTTTAAAGTTCACAGAATGTCAAGTTGTGGTCAGCCAATGGACTTCATATATGACTTTCTAAATGTCTCTACACAAACCTTGGCTCAATCTGTGACCATTTTGGTAATACAAGTCATTGTAATTTCACTGTCGAGTTTGACCCTCAAAAGGTCACTGACAGTCAAGTTGAATGTCACCAAATGAAAGTTCATATGTGACTTCCTCGATGTCAGTTACACCAAACTAGGCTCCATCTGTGACTGTTTTAGTGATACAAGTCATTGAATTTTCACTAGGTCACATTTGACCTTTGAAGGTCAATACGAAGGTCACCAAATGAAAGTTCATATATGACTTCCTATATGTCTCTAATACACACCTAGATTCCATCGGTGACCATTTTGGCAATACAAGTCTTTACAATTGTATTATGTCAAGTTTGACCGTCAAATGTCATCAACAGTCAAGCTAAATGTCACCAAATGAAAGTTCATATGTGACTTCCTATGTCAGTAACACAAACCTGGGCTCCAACTGTGACCTTTTCAGAGATAGAAGTCATTCAATTTTCTCTCGGTGAAGTTAGACCTCCAAAGGTCAATATGAAGGTCACCAAATGAAAGTTCATACATGACTTCCTATACATCTCCAATACAAACCTACACTCAATCTGTAACGATTTTGCTGATATAAGTCATTGAAATTTCACTGTATAGTTCGGCCGTTGAAGGTCACTGAAGGTCAAGTTCAAGGTCACCCAATGAAACTTCATACATGACTTCCTATATGGCCACAATACAAATCTAAGCTCTATCTGTAATAGTTTTGGTGATAGAAGTCATTGAAATTTCACTATGTGGAGTTTGACCTTCGAAGGTCGCCAAAGTCAAGTTCAAGGCCACCAAATGAAAGTTCATGTGTGACTTCCTTTACATCTCCAATACAAACCGAAACTATCTGTAACCATTTTCCTGAGATAAGTCATTGAAATTTCACTGTGAAGTTTGGGCATTCAAGGTCGTCAAAGGTCAAGTTCAAGGCCACCAAATGAGAGTTCATACATGATTTCTATAAGTGTTAAATGCACATATGTTCCCAATCTTCAATATTTTCAAGCCTAGAAACCTTTGAAAATTGCAACATTTTGCTTGACCTCAAGTTTGACCTTTCAAGGTCATCTGAGGTCAACTTTAACACAGGCAAAATATAGGTCATATATTAATTCCTATATGTCAGTAATACAAACTTGACCTCTATCTGCAACCATTTAGCTTCCACTGGCGATTTGGCCCATTCTCCATAAGACCCGATGTTAAGGTACAGCGTCCCCACTAGACCCACTTCCGTCGATTCAATCAAAATGGCACTCGCACTGTACATAAAGTGTATCAAGGTGAGTTGATTGCCAGATTTAGAAAAAAGTTATCAGACAGTTTGAGAAATAATTTTTTGAAATTTCAAGTCATATCTTTTAACATTGTTAATATATTCCCTGACCTCGAGTTTGACCTTTCAATGTCATCAGTGGTCCAATTTAATATTGCCAAAATATAGGTCGTATGACTTCCTATATGTCGATAATACAAACTTAATCTATCTGCAACCATTTGGCCTCCACAGGCCATCTTGCATATTCATAAAGTACAGCACCCCCAATAGACCCACTTCCGTCCATTCAATCAAAATGGTGCTCGCACTGTACATTGACGGTACCAGGGTAAGTCGATTGCCTGATTTTGAAAAAAATTTAATCACGCAGTTTTTGAGAAATAATTTTTAAAAATTTCTCAGTCCTATCTTTAACATTGGAGCCAAAATTTCAAGGGCCCATAAAACGGACAAAAATTATTCAATCAAAAATCCGAGAAAAACATCTGGAGATATGGTCTAGTAGTATGTTATTGCAAATTTACACAAAAATTCATCGGGCCAAAAAAAGATGTTCCGGACGCTGGACGACAGACGCCACACCACGATAAGAGCTTATCCACCCATGGGGCCGGTAAGCTAAAAAGCACCATGAATGCTTAAAGTTTTATAAAGGTTTTAGAGCAACATATGCTCCCCTCCAGATGACATCTATTCCAGGGAAGGCCTTGTGTATTTCAGCAGGACAATGCAAAACCACATACTGCAGCTTTTACAACAGCATGGCTTCGCAGTAGAAGAGTCTGTGTGCTGAACTGGCCTGCCTGCAATCCTGATCTTCCACCGATTGAGAACATTTGGCGCATAATTAAACGAAAAGTCCGTCAAAGGGGACCCAAAACTCTCCAGCAGCTGGAAGCCTGTATTAAACAAGAGTGGGATCAAATTACAACGGCTAAACTCAAGAAACTAGTCTCCTCAATGCCCAGACGCCTCCATTCTGTGTTAAAAAGAAGAGGGGATGCTACACCATGGTAAACAAGCACCTGTCCCAACTTTTTTGAGACCTGTAGCAGCCATCAAATTTGAAATGAGCTCATTTTGTGGATAAAATTGTAAAATTTCTAAGTTTCAACATTTGCTATTATATCTCTGTTCTATTGTGAATAAAATACTGGCTGGTGTGATTTGAAAGTCATTGCATTTTGATTTTATTCACAATTTACACTTTGTCCCAACTATTTCGGAATTGGGGTTGTAAATTACGTTGCTCTTTGGATATAGCCATCTAGTTGGCTAGTAAGCTAACTAACGTTAACTAAGTAAAATCTTTGTAAACGATAATCATATTACAGCGATATGACTTGTTTGTTGCCCCAACTTTACTAACTTTGCCAGCTGTCATAGGCATGAACTTATGTGAGGTTTCGCGCGACCCAACTAAACTTTGACATTTTTGGGACATTAGCTAGTTTGGTAGCTAGTTCAAAAGCTATCTCATAGGTACAGCTAGCTGGCTAGTGAAGCTATGGAAGCTATGATGCCTATTGGAGAAGTTTTTATAGCTCTGATTTGTCACTCAATGCCATCGCACACGGAGGAGCACTTTCAACACTGATAACCTACTTATTTTACCTAAAGAGCAAACAGATAGTTCAGGCCTGAGACGTGTCATTTCATGGCTTGTTTTTTGCATGCTATCGCGTATTATGTTACTCTTCAAATTATAAAGCTAGCCATCTTCCAACCTAGCTGACGCTAGCAAAGGGGAATCTTTGTAATAATTGTTATACTAAAGGGTCATTCCAGCTCAAATCAACCAGTGGCTCCCAGGTCACCCCTTCAGATTCTTCTGAAAAAATTCACAAGTGCTCCTCTGCCATATTTATGTAGGAACCCAAAATATTAGCTCTGTATCTCAAATGTTTTTGAAGTTACAGCCCCTGGAAATTTTAATTGTTACCATTTTACCAAACTTGCCTCTCGGTGCAACTTCAAGCAAGAATATCTCCAAGTGTTTCCTTTGTACAGCTTTGAAATAGAGTGTCTAGGGCAAACTTTTCCTGTAGATTATGAAAATGCTGTCAAATTTGCTGTAGCTTGTACCCTTTTCTTCTCACAATGCGCTAAATATGGCTGTAAATCAAAAACATTAAAAATCACTGCCTGCTTTGAGCTCTAATAACTCAAGGGGTATGCTA
This sequence comes from Gymnothorax javanicus, assembly GCA_029692085.1. Classification (NCBI taxonomy): domain Eukaryota; kingdom Metazoa; phylum Chordata; class Actinopteri; order Anguilliformes; family Muraenidae; genus Gymnothorax; species Gymnothorax javanicus. The sequence continues at coordinate 122,019,882 of CM056193.1, read as the reverse complement.
GATAAAGCAATGAAATTTTTTCTGCTGTAATTTTTTGACATATTGAGCCACATCTAGAGGACAGCCACATTTATCAATATATTGGTAGAGCCAGAACAATTTTTATAATTTTGGTTGAGTTCGAAATGTTCTAAAAATTGCTTATTTTCACATCCTTATTTGGGTATGTGGCCAGTTATGTAACAATGCCATATTTTTACCATGAATTCCTATGTAACTAAAGATGATATGATGAAAATATGATGTTGTTACCAGCCTTCCCTCTTAAGATTTTTTTTGTGTATATGAATTATGAGCGTTCTATTTGTCATATATTAATCATACAGAGAGAAGCACCTGCCTAATTTGTAATGAAATGGTCCAGGTAATAATCAGGCACAATGCTATTTATTTGAGAATTTTCATCATTTCCATGGCTATCAGTGTCTCAGTGGTCAAGGGTTGTTTAAAAAAAAAAAAAAAAAGTTAAATTCTTTTTTTCCCATTAAAATGAATATATTAAGCATTTTGTATGATTCTTATAGTAATTGTTCATGCTGTGCAGTTTTACTGCTACAATGCTACATGTCTCAATTGCTCCAATACTGTTTGATGCAACAAAGTACAATAATAACTATTGAAGCATTTGCTTGAATGTTGCTTTTCAAAATACTGATGTGTGTTGATTAAATGCTATGGTTTTGAGTATTTGTAGAGTTTATGAAATATGAATTCATCCTGTGTATTTCTCCTTAACTGTTTTGTTTGTGACATTTAATAAATGTTCTTAACTGGTAAAATATTGTCAGTTATTCATTGTTGGCAGTCATCATGAGTGAAAATTTGTTTCCGGATGTGGAAAAGGCTCTTCTGACGTAGGTTTTTAAAAAGGAATAATTTCATTCTTAATTTTACATCCATCAAATGTTTAAAATGACATGAAGTAAAACAAGTGTAGAAGCGAGCAAAGCTCACATACCCCCGCTCCCCATTTTTCGCTCAATAAACTTCGATAGCAAAAGACAAATCAATGGAAATACAATATGCAATCGTATATACAGGTCTATTACCAAAAATGCCAACTTGGGGAGTTTAGTTGATGTGTGTATGAAGTGTGATGAAGCTACCAAGCTAAGTTTGAGAGATATGTATTCTATGAGCATCACATGGGCAATCATGTGTCCATGGTAATCGCAACAAAATGATTACTGTAGAAAAAAATGATATATATATTTGAAAATATACACCCAAAAGTGGCCAGTGAAACATTGTACATTTGAATTGACAAAAATTTACAATCACTACTTAAAACGTAGATAACAGCACTATCAGTTTAAGCATATCTTAAAAAATGAAAAGTTTAGGTACACATTCTCAGCTGTCATTACTTTGCTTTTCCTTGTTTTGAAACACATTCCAGAAAGAAGAAGAATGTATCAATAAATAATAATTTTAATTTAAAATAAATTTTGGATTGTGTGATATCATGAACTAGAATGTGAAGTAGCTAGCCAGTGCAAATGAAAAACATCTTTCTGAAAAATGTTGCCACCTTTGAAACAAAACAAAATAGCAGTAAAATCTGACCTATCATGTAGAATGTTGAAGTCCGAGTCTCACAGCAAACGTTTGTATAAGTCACAAGGAAAATGTTAAAAACTTGAAAAGGTTGAAGTTATAACAAGTCTTTCTTCCATGAGTAGAATAGGAAATGAAAATTAAGTTGCAAATTTAGGCATGTTTTGGCCAATTTTCAGAAATGCCAATATAAGTGATTGTTGCATACTAAATTTAAAGGTTGCAAGTGTTATAGTTTTGTAGTTATTCTGGGGAAAATGAGTCTGAAAATGTGGTTGTTTTTGGTGTAAATCACAGAAATTTTGGGCTCTAGTAATTGGAACCCACAAAAGAAAAATACCAGCATGAGGGTAAGATGTATACCAATTCTAAAGTTTGTAAGTGATACAGTGAGACAAAGTTCCAAATTTGGGCCGTTTTGTGGTGAAAATTGCAAAAATTTTGGGCACTTCAGAACTGAAACCCCCAAAAGGCACAATGGCACCCTAAGGGTAATATCCATACCAAATTTGAAGTTTCTAGGTGGTCTAGTTTTTGAGTTATGCTCCGGAAACCATTCCGGACGCACGGACTCACGGACTGACGGACGGGCGGAGCGCTATATACCCCCCCCGACTACGTCGTAGCGGGGGTATAAAAATCATAACTTAAGAAGGAAGGCTGGTAACAACATCATATTTTCATTATATCATCTTTAGTAATATAGGAATTCATGGTAAAAATATGGTATTGTTACATTTTCGTGTCTCAAGCCTCGCTTTAGACAAAAATGAATATCCTTCACCTGAATATTAAGAGTGGTCAATGGAAGAAATTAGGTCTGGTCTGATTAATCCTGTTCTGTTTTACATCATGTGGATGGCCGGATGGGTGTGTGTTGCTCAACTGAGGAAGACATGGCACCAGGATGCACCATGGGTTGAGGGCAAGCCAGCGGAGGCAGTGTGATGCTGCGAGCAATGGTCTGCTGATAAACACTGGATCCTGCCATTCATGTAGATGTTACTTTGACATGTAACGCCTACTTAAACACTGTTGCAGACCAAGTACACCACTTCATGAAAACGGTATTCCATAATGGCAGTAGCCTCTTTCAGTAGGATAATGTGCCCTGCCACACTGGAAAACTTCAAAAAAAGTTCAGGAATAGCTTGAGGAACTCAACAATCATTTTAAGGTGTTGACTCGGTCTCCAAATTCCTAAGATCTCAATGTAATTGAGCAGCTGTGGGATCTGCTTGACAAAAAAATCCAATCTTCGGAGGCCCCGCTTTACAACTTACAGGACTTAAAGGATCTGCTGCCAACGACTTGGAGAAAGATACAATAGCATACCCTAAGAGGTCTAGTGGAGTCCATGCCTCAATGGGTCAGGGCTGTTTCGGCGGCAAATAGGAGACCGACACAGTATTAGGAAGGTGGTCATAATGTTATGGTGGATTGGACTGCCCAACGATTAAAGTTTTTTGTAAAAGTTTACATGGTGCTTTACAAGACATTGTCAGTTGTCATGTGTCTATGGAGAGCAAGACCATGTTTTTTGGACTTGTACCCCAAGAATGGCTCAAGAGGGATAAATATCTATTAACCTTTAGCGTGCTCCCGGCGACCGTACTCGCCCATATATTCCTTATTCTGTGCAACTGCCGGCGACCGTGCTCGCCCATATATTCCTTATTCTGTGCAACTGCCGGCGACCGCAGTCACCTTGTTTGTTTATATCTGTTCCGACTGCCGGCGAGATCGCTCTACAAGAAGAACTGTGTTTAGGAATGCCCTCCCTCATAAATAAGTATTATATGCGTGTGTCTCGCTGACAGTACCAGAACACCCGTGCCATAATGTTTGCCGGATGAGTGCCATACGGGGCTGATATGGTCGGAACTACTTTCAAGTCGGACATTTCCGTGGCACCTTAAGCGGTAGAAACAAGTGTTATTTTCAAAATAATACGGATGATTAGTTTTCCCATTTAGAGTTCTTTCCAGATCGGTTGCTTTTTTGAAGGAGTTATAACGGATTATCAGTCAACATTTCTATCAGGTATGGCCTCCGTTGTGTTAGAGATTACCTGGATTCTCGCTGTTCAACTAGGACCATTGACTTCTCGACAATTTCGGATGATCCAAATATCATTTCAGCGGCAAGTGCTAATATAACTTCATTTTAAAGTGAGTACATGACCAGTATGAGTGCGGTCGCGCTGATAGCGAGCAATGGAGAGTCAGTGGCTATGCATACGACTATTGCCAAATGTTACAGATTACCAAATGCTGAAATTATGGATTTTGTGTCCCACATCTGTTTTGCATTGTTCTTGCTAGCTATGTAGACAATTCTTGTTAGACAGGTATTGCAAATCTAGCCATTTTTCATCATACATGCGAATGTAAAATGACTGTTGTGATCGCTGTAATACTCAGTATTATATGCGCGTGTCTCGCTGACAGTACCAGTACACTCATACTACATCAAATGGTTCCCTTTTTGTTTTTTTGTTTTTTTTAAACTAACCAAACGAACCTGGAGCCAAACGTCACCAGACTCAGTACATCTGTCGAAAATGTGAGAAGCTACTGTGTCCGGTTCCGTGCTTTGAGCGGTATTACACCATGGTGAACTACTGGACACAGTGCACTCCAGAACTGCACCAGTAGATGTACATGTGTAAATAAAGCCAATAAAATATACATGTAAATATTTATATACATAAGTTATATATGTAAAAATCAGTATTATGTGTATGTGACTACAGTTGTAATGTACATACATACACACACATGTACATCACGTTTGTACATGTGTACATGTTTACTTATGTTCATGTTTTCAAATGTACATGTTCCCCAGTGCTCCCCGACTGGGTTATCAAAGGCTGCTCCTGGGTTTCTGTAACCTAACATTCAAATGTACATGTGTACATACACACAAACCACCATCATTTCAAATTTGGTAAAGATTGTACAAATAACAATCTGGTTATAAACTTTTTAGTATCAGTAGGTGTGATATCTGGATCAGTCTTGAAAATAAGCCAGTTGCAGGCTAAATTACACTGATCCAGAACTCAGCTGCCAGCATGCAATAGGCTTAAATTAACTTAGCATGCTAAAGGTTAAATACATGCCTGGTGGCTGCTAAAAAGACCCTGACAAAGAAATGGTTACCAAAGGAGTGTGCAACTTTCAAACCACGGACGGACATTACAATGGACATTTACAAAGTGGAAAGGAAAACAGCATATATTAATTATGAATTGGAATCATTTTTGTCATGCTGGGAAAAATGGGTTGACCGCATAATACCACGCAGGCCAGACCTCATTTTCACAAGTTTATAATTTTATTGTATGCTAAAGAAAAGATTGCTCCCTGTTGCACATCGTTTTGCTTTTATCTGTATTTTCTCTTGTAATGTTAAAAAAATTGAAATAGCACATCACCAGGATTGGGTGATGCACATGCCTACAAAATGTGGATTCATTTTATGTAAATGTGTTGCTGCATGTTGATAAAAAAAATTATTAAAAAAAGATGCCACCATATGTTAAATTTCATAACGAAATATTGAACAGTTTAGGAGGCCGAAATACAAGCACGACGGTCGAACACATGGACAGACGGACACGCGTAAGGACAAGACTCATTCCTATATCGCCCATCCACTTCATGGCAGAGGATAAAAGAAACAATACTTGATGTGCATTTTTACATTGAACATGAATCCCTTTCAATCAATATCCTTATTTACTTGTGCGCAAATTACCGCAGTTCAGAATGACATTCACATTTAACGCCAATCAAATGGACTCCCCTCCCATCAAAAATTACACCAACAATTTGTTTTAACACTAACATGCGTCATATCCCCGAAATTTGTTTTGCTCCAACTTTTTCGAAGGATCTTTAAAATAATAGTTCATTTCATGGGTGCGTTAATTTTTCAGAACATGATTTCAATTGACTCAGGTGGTTTTTGTGTGCAGAAATGGGCACTTTTGATGTTCTACTGATTTAATAATAGCTGTTGTGCAGAATAATATTAAGTTCACTCATAGCAAAAAAAAATACCCATAGACTAACTATTATGATGCCAGCAGGTTGCAGTTAAAACAGGGGTGGCCAACCCTGGTCCTGGAGAGCCGCAGTGTCTGCTGGTTTTTAGTGTTACTCAGCACTTGATTGATGAATTAAAGCAGTTGATTACACACTTCACTTATCTCACCTGGTATCTTAGGTTTAGATCAGGTGGAGAAAACCAAACTCAGCACACCCCCTGGCTCTACAGGACCAGCGTTATCCACCCCTGCTCTATAAACTTTTATCTGTACTGTGTACTTCTACTTTGTCTGCATTACAACCACACTAAATATCCAACCACATTGACAAATCTTGGTTAACACATAGATTGCTGTCACAATCTGCAAGTCTGCTTAATTGGCTCTAGGAGTCTTGTGGATTGTTCCTGCTAATTGCTTGATTGGCTCATTATTACCAAATTAAACCTGAGACTAGGGCTGCACGATAAACGGAATCGCGGTTATCGCAAGTGCAATGAAAGTAACTGCCACTATGAGGCAGACAGACGAGCTTGCTTATTACCTTTTCTATGAAACATACCTAATGCGGTCATTTGAAATGCTTCCGGGAAGAAAAGTGTGATTTGAAGTCCGCTAATTACCAGCAAGATTGGACAGCCTCCATCGCCTTTTCATAATTAGCTTACCTTAAATCAAATCCCGTGTACTTTGCCTAACTTGCAATCAAGCAGTTTATTCAGCCAACTGACTGATCAAAACCGAAATGTGGCCACTAATGATTAAGAAGAGATAATGAGAAGCAGACAGACCTAACCAGGCTGCCGAGTTAGATTGAAAGAATGTTAATAATCTGAATAAATAGCACACCTCTGAATTCCACCTCTCGTAGAATTTTTACATATCATTAAAAATAGTTCTTAAAAATAAACCATTGTAAGATGGCCTTGGTTTTTAAGCGTTTCAAAGTATACACGAAGTGGAAAAATTTTGTAAAGCATATCGAACGTGAAAGTGAGAGAAATTATTTTCGCATTGCACGCAATAGATACAAATGCAGCGAAGACTTGGCAAACACATTCAGGCAAACGCAAATTTGGAGCATTTTTTTATTTTAACAAGATTTCAAATAAAGTAATTAATGGCCGTTTATTTTGGTTGCTTTTGAGCGTCTAAATAGCCTAAAGTGAAGGTGGAAAACATTTTGTTTAAGCGTATCGAACGTGATTTGTAGAAATTGCACGCAGCGTGATCAAATGTAAAACTAGAAATTATCTCGCAAACACGTTCAGGTAAATTACGTGCTGAACAAAGCAAAGTTAAGCTCTGCAAAATCATCATCCTCTACCCGACAACAGCTCTCACCCCCTTCCCATTTGCCTTGCTCAATTTGCAATCAAACAGTTGATTCGCTCAATTAACGATTTAAATTGGTAGATGGTCTGATTTATTTGAATGTTTTGTTTATTACATTTTGAAATTTAAATGACCATGAAACATGACAGATTTGCCTGAATCTGTTTGCTAGAGTATTTCTAGTTTTACATTCGACTGCGCTGCGTGCAAATGCGTTAACAATTTACATGTGACGTTCGATACGCTTAAACAAAATGTTTTCCACCTTCACTGTTGGCTATTAGACGCTCAAAAGTAACCAAAATCAAGAGCTATGAATAATTTTATTTTACATTAATCTTGTTCAATAATCAGATAAAAAAATGCAACAAATTTGCGGCACAGATTCGCCTGAACTTGTTTGCCAAGTCTTCGCTGTATTTGTCTATTGCGTGCAATGCGAAAATATAATTTCTCTCACTTTCGCGCTCCAGATGCTTCACAAAATGTTATCCACTTCGTGTATGTTTTGAAACACTTAAAAATCAGGGCCATCTTGAAATGGTTTATTTTTAAGAAATCTTTTTAATAATATGTAAAAATTCTACGAGAGGTGGAATTCAGAGGTCTGCTATTTATTCAGATTATTAACATTCTTTCAATGTAACACGGCAGCTTGGTTCGGTCTGTCTGCTTCTCATTAACTCTTCTTAATCATTATCGGCCATATTTTGGTTTTGATCAGTCAGTTGGCTGAATAAATGGCTTGATTGCAAGTTAGGCAAAGTACACGGGATTTGATTTAAGGTAAGCTAATTATGCCAAGGCGATGGAGGCTGTCCAACCTCGCTGGTAATTAGCGGACTTCAAATCACAGTTTTCTTCCCGGAAGCATTTCAAATGGCCGAATTAGGTATGTGTCATAGAAGAAGTAATAAGCAAGCTCGTCTGCCTGCCTCATAGTGGCAGTTACTTTCATTGCGATTGCGATAACCGCGATTCCGTTTATCGTGCAGCCCTACCTGAGACACCAGGTGAGATCAGTTAAGTGAGTAATCAACTACTTTAATCCATCAATCGAGTGCTGAGTAACACCAAAAATCAGCAGACACTGCGGCTCTCCAGGACCAGGGTTGGCCACCCCTGCATTAAAACTACATGTCAATAAAATCAAAGACAGCATACCGAGCACTTCAGCACTGAATGTTCTGTTTAAACATAACTGAAAACGACAGGATTATGTTCGGCCTTATGTGGAAATTCCAGAAACGACTCAGCCAAGGAAAAGGGCATTCAGCACAGTGGCTTAGGCATGCTTTTCCATGTCATGAACACACATGGACGAATATACACTGTAAGTGACCCCCGCCTCCTGCTGCAGGGAAGCACGATTAGCAGAGGGGACACAGAAGAAGACCATCTGGTTACTATCGATAAACTGCTGGAGGATCCGAAAAAAATAGCCTATTCAAAGAGGAAGGGTAGCTTTACACCTTTCTTGGTCTCATTTTATTTAATCGTAATTGCTGTGGTTGTGTTGCTTCAAGTGTTAAATACTCACCTTAATGGCTTTTATGGCAGACTTTGTTATCTGGGTCATCTTGGCTTTGGATATCGGAGGCTTGTATTCGTTCAAGGAGTAAAGCTGAAAAACAGATGGGAAAAAATTAAAAAAAAACAAGCATTTGTCACAAATGTGACCATGTCCCCCCCGCAAACACAAAATGGATGTCTTGCTCCAACACTGTAATAAAAAAAATTTAAGGAATCCACAAACTGTGCTTGAGATATCAAAGCAAAAGCCTCTTTACAAAAGCATGTCACTGGGCTCAAAAGGGGGCTGTGCATCCCCAGTACAGACCTTGGTACCAAATAAGAATGAAATCTGCGACATTGTTCTTAAAGTGCCCCTTCCATACATATCCCAACATTTTGTGTTAATCCCCAAAGCCCTGCCATCGTATTCATACCATAATTTGTGGGAAAAGTGCCTTGGATCGCTTATTTCATGACCTTTTTAGCATCACTGAAAGGCAGTCTGAGAAGACGGGTGAGATCCCTCATGAATATCCGGCGTTTAAATAAGCTTCGCACTGATTGGATATTTCAGCTACATTCGTAAATATTCAATGTGTAAACAGCCCCAACACCCTACTGGCCCAGAGCCTAGCTAGCTACAACCATAGATGGTGAAAGACAACAGATTTTACAGGTAGCATATTGAGACTTGAGCGAAGCAATGGATACACAAAGTTCACAAATATTGCCTTATATTTATATGACCCCGAATCTGAAGAGGAGGCCGATGCAATGCACGAAATGCCACCAACACGTCTAATAACAGACCTTTCAAAGTAGTAATTTTACTAGTCTAACAAATTAGACGAAATGTCTCGCAGCCCTCTCCATTGCAGAGCTGCCAACTCTAACGCATTCAGTGCAAGTCTCACGCTTCTTAGTGGCATTCGCGTTCCTGTGCTGTAGTCAGCAATAATTCAATTAATCCGCATTTAAGAGATAGATTCTCTTGCAGAATTACAGTCGTTGTGCATGAAAGTTTCAGTTTCACGTGCATCACGGTTCATTTCCCCACTAGTGACATGGAAATCGATTATGACTCTGAAATTCTCACGCTTTTCTTTACTCAGGAATTAGAAGCAATGGAATGGCTTAAAGACATTTCAAATAGTCTTATTCCATTCAAACAATCGAAACGATCATGAAACACATGCATTGCTTTCAATCCCCAAGTAAAAAAAGCGCAAGAGGTCCAGAGTCATAATCGCTTTCCGTGTTAATAGTGGTGACATCCACTGTTACACAAGTGAAACTGAAAATGCCATGCACAAGGACTTCAATTACGCGTGAAAATCTCATTAATATACGTGCTGATTGAACAACTGCTGACTTCGGTGAATATGCCTCGAAAATATGTGAGACCTACACCGCATGTGTGACAATGCGTAGAAAGTGGGCAGCCCTGCGACTAGGCTATTGATTTTTTTTAAACCATTGTAAAAGTGACCTTACTCTCGGAATAGCCTACCCGGATGGGCTTTCGTGTTAGTAGCCTATGCATCGAGCCCCAATGGATCATCCCACCTTGCCAAAATGAAAGCGCAACGAGACAGATGTCTCGTCATTTTCAATTGCCAATAGGTCACCTATATCCCTGCCTGTGATAACCCAGCTCAAGTCATTTTCTGGTGATTAACTTTTTTTTTTTTTTTTTTTTTTTTTTTTTTTTTCACACAAAGTAATTCTACATCATGTAAGGAATATTCTGTGAAAAAATCTAACTGATATCTCTAATATTGACTGAGTGAGGTCATTTCAAAGTTTTGGCAGGCATGACATCTCTTAAAAGTAGGCTGGTTAGCTTCACAAGACGTTAATCTACAAATTCAAACTTCATTTCTGAAATTTCCGGGGTGCTACGACGTAATCCATGGAGAAATCCGCACCCGGCTTAAATCGCAATTCTTCTGCCATACCTTCGACTGACCTGCTTTACGATGGTGCGCATTATCGTCTACATTCATTTTCAATGGTAGAAAAGAAGTTCCTAAACCAAATGACACCCAAACTATCAGGCGTTCATCCGCCGAAGGTAATCTAAAAGCCGATTGAAAACCTTGCTTGTGGAAAGCAATATATCCGCGTAAACGAAGTGTAAATAAATACATTAATTTTAATATGTATGATGTAACAAATTAATTTTTGAACACTTTATTTTGAAACCCCAATATATAACCGATGATTTACAGCAATAAACTCACATCTCATATTTTTGTCACTTTTTATCACAGGGACTACTTGACGGTCTTTATCTCAAAATTATATCAGGCGAGTTTGGCCGTGTTTTCACGGACGGGGTCACAAATATTAAACGCTTTTTTCCAGTGTCACAGTATCACCCCGATCTCCAAAATAAGCAATATTTTGTTTGAAAGAGAAAAATACATTTAAATTGCCGTTATTAATTTTTTTCAAAGCTACAGGGAGCCACTGTAGAAGGTCTCCACAGCCGCGGGTTGCCGACCCCTGCCGTAGACTGTGGGTGACACTGACAGTTGGCACGTTGCCCGAATCTTTGTGTGGGCGGTTACACTCCAGAGTGGGCGAGAGCCGGCGAGAATATGAATATCCAATTTGCAGTGTTTCGTAACACCGCAACACGTTTTTTATTGACGTAAATTCTCCGCCTATTTCCTTTTATTCGCAAAAACAAATAGTTCAAGTGGTGTCGGAGTTCAAGAACCACGACACGTCACAAACTGATTATGGACTTACCATATTCAAATACTAACAGATAAGTCAATTTTCTCGCGGAAGGGGCACTTTAAGAAATTTAATTAAAAAAGAAAATAAATTAAATTTAAGTGAATAATAGAATTGAAAATAGGACCAAGTGTCCTGTAGCTTAACGGCAAGCAAATATAGTGATGACACAAATTATGAAAATTAGGGATGCACCAAAATGAAAATTTTCGGCTGCAACCAAAAACTGAAAATGAGAAATGCTTGGCCAAAAACCGAAAACCGAAAGAAATTATTACGCCAATTCTTAGTACCATTGCATTTATGGTTATGACTGTGTACTTACCCAACTAAAGTCAAGGCATTGCAATTGCATAAATTAATATTCATGCTTCAAAGAATAAATCAATTGCAAAATTATGAAAATATTTATTTAGCACTGACATTCCAACAAAGCATAATATAAAATAAAATTATAAATAAAATGTTTTACTTGGCCCCACTCATGAATAACCTATAGGCCTATAACTGACTGGCCTATTACTGGCTGCTGAAAAATTGTAAAATTAAATATCATTGGCCTGCTGATAAAACCTTGTATCTCCAAATTTGATAAGAAACAAAAACTCGTATGTCCACGATAATAACATAAACATTGCAAAATACAAAATACATTCTCGGAAGAAAAATAGTCATCCTACCCGAACACAGTTCAACTGCATTCTTACATGCAAAATTAAACATTTTTTATGCTCTCCTGTCAAGTTTATCATTTTGAAGATAAAAGGTTTTATCAGCATGCCGACGATATGTTACGTGACATCACAGCAGCCCACCTTTGGTCAGAGGGAATCGTCTCTGCGAAAGAAAAATCGCTTCCGCATTATCGCTAAGAAACTGGCTTCACTTACCATCATTGAAACAGGTCTTCAAATTGTGTTTTTGAAACGTGGGTTGTTTTAAGCAGCTTGATAAGTATACTGTGCGTTGCCTTACCTTTCAAACAAGGTTGCGTTTGTTCAACGAAGCTGCTGCATTATGAAATGCGTTTCGTTGCCTGTGACCCTGTCCTAAGCGAAATTAGAAATTAAAATAGCAACGGCGTTCCCCTAATCCCCCTTGAGAAAGTTATTGTGCTGCCCCTATTTTACGAAAATTGCGCGGAAAATAACTTTAGGAATGCTGATGAAGCATTTTGTTCTTACGAAAGGTATCACAGACGAGATGACGCATCGTAAAGCGATAAATTCTAATGCTTTGCCATCTCCTGCGATTTGCGCATTTGCTACGTGTTTTGCCTTCAGTTTCGAAGTGAAATGTTCATGAAGCCTGAATTTCAAGCCAATTAACAATAATTGTTTTGTCATGTGTTATTTGCCTCCTTGTTATGAAGGAAAAAAGGTAAATCAACAACCTCGACGTGTGGCGATTCCATGTTTTTTTTTTCCAGGGGTTGTAGTTACATTATGGAATACTGATGGTACACAAATGCCTTGAGAATATATTGCCTTTTCCTATGAATACTCTATGCCTTTTACGGATATCATTGCTTTGCGTTTTTAGGTGGCAAGTTATTTACGTAATGTGCAACCGAATCGAACACAACACCAACTGCTATCCTATGCATCAGGACAATGTCAAACAGAAATTACAATCAAGCACTCGCAGACTTTAGTGCCATAACGTGGTGATGGTAGTGCGCGTCCCCTGATTTAAGCACATAAATATTTAACAAAATCGACGGAATGAAAGTCCGGACAGGCGCGTGCTGGCCGCTGTTTTTTTGCTTCATCACAACATCCTGTTTCGGCCGTATTGTTTCGGTGTTAAAAGTCTTCCAGCCTGAAAACAGAAAATGCATTTTTTTGCCATTTTCGGTGGCCAAAAATTCGGTGCATCTCTAATGAAAATTACATGTGAAGTTTGGCCTTTTAATCATTGAAGGACAATGTCAAGGTCACTTAATAAAAGTTCACATGCATTTAAAAGACCTCCTGCAATACAATCCTATGCTCTGAAGCAGTTTTGGTGATTCAAGTAACTGAAAATTCAATATGTCAATTGTGAACTTTAAAGGTTACAGAAGGTCAAGTTGTGTACAACTAATGGACTCCATTTATGACTCTATACAAACCTTGGCTCCATCTGTGACCATTTTGGTGATACAAGTCATTATAATTTCACTTTCGAGTTTGATCCTCAAAGGTCACTGACAGTCAAGTTGAAGGTCACCAAATGAAACCACAAGGAACAATGGGTCACTTCAATGAAAGGAACCAAAGGAATGCCTGGAGCACGCAAATGATTATAAAAGATTTTATTGGTGCAAACAGACCAACGTTTCGACGCTACTGCGTCTTCTTCAGAGTCAAACAGGTATTGCTATAATCATCAAGAATATAGAGCATCCTCCCAAGAAAAGTCGGTTTCTGATTTGATAACCAGTAAGGTGGGAGTTGAAATACTTCAGCCAATACCCAAATGCCAGCAATTCAGGGGTGTTGAAATGCATCACCATGTGAATTAAATTCTTTGCAAGCCATCAAATACAATAAACAAACAGGCATTCTTATTTAGAAATCTTTTGATTAAAGAAAACACGACAGATTGAATTCATCATTCAAGCCATTAGGTTCAAGGGTGTTTCGTGTGTATATCCAAAATGCCCCTCTCCTCAAAATTTATTAATCAGATCTCCACCTGTTTGTGAGGAGGAGACTTTCTCGATACCCCAAAACTTTAAAGTTGCACAAGAATCATGATTTGCTTTTTCTTAATGCCTTGCAATTGCACATTCCAAATTATTATTGTGTATGGCAGCTTTGTGTTCCGCAATTCTAAGCTTTAAAGCTCGTTTCGTCTGACCCACGTAAACCATGCCACTGGGGCATTTCAAAATGTATATTACGTGGGCAGTGCTACAATTAATGAAAGTATTGATATTGTATTTTTTACCTGTGCGAGGATGTGAAAAATACTTTGTGTCGGACGAATTACTGCAGTGGGTGCAGTGACCACACCTATAAAAACCTGAGGGTGGGGAGGGCAACCATGTAGTTTTTGGGGGAGCACTCAAAACTGTGTGTACAAGCCTGTCTTTAAATGAGCGGGACCTTCTAAACGAAATCAAAGGGGGTTCTGCGCAAATTTCTTTTAAGGCTGGGTCACATTGTAGAACATGCCAAATGTTTCTTGACAATGCTTTTGATTTCTCCAGCTATCGGAGAAAATTCGGTAGAGAAGCAGAGGCGTGGTGCGGAAGAGCGCTGCGATTGGTCTAGGAGGCGGGCTCTATCCGTGCGCATCGCCCTTTGATAGAATAGAACGAATGTCGGTCTCCGAATATCCTCTCCCTCGCAAAGCGCTCAGTCATCTCCAAAGCCTTACGTTTAAATTCATTCATAGTGCTACAATTTCATTTTAGTCGCAGAAATTGTCCTACTGGGATGTTCTTTATTAGGTGTTTGGGATGATAACTATCTGCTCTAAGCAGGGTGTTTCTGCTGAGGGGTTTACGACAGATAGTCATATCCAGACCTCCGTGTTCATTTCTGTAAATGGTTAGATCTAAGAAGTTAATTTCGTGTTTGGACTGTTCTACCGTGAAGCATAAGAATGGCGTGCTTGAGTTGATGTACTCCACAAATTGGATTAATTCCTCGCCAGTGCCCGTCCACACAAATAAAACGTCATCTATGTACCTTTTCCAAGTAAGGATTTTGGAGCTGAATGAATTGTTAGCTACATTTTGAATGAACTTCTCTTCCCACCATTCCATTGCTAAACATGCATAAGACAGTGCAAAAGCACTCCCCATGCTTACACCTGTTTTCTGCAGATAATAAGAACCAGCGTACTGAAAGTAGTTCTTGGAGAGAATTATTTCTGCAAGGGTTAACAGAGAATTATTAGGAGGTAGCAAGTGATTTTGGCACGTTTGAAAAAAATGCAACAAAGTATCCATGCCTACATCATGAGGGATGCACGTATACAAACTTTGAACATCCAGCGCTCCAGTCTCTGACCAAGATTTACGTTTTGCGACTTACATTCTCACATCAGTCGCGCTACACTTCATGCACTGTGCGCCAATTCAGGGCAGCGATTCACTCCCTTACCATCAGCCGCCGGCCGCGAATTTTTTCTACAGGTCGGTTCCATTACATACATCAGCCGATCACAGCTCGGCTGTACTCATGCATCGATGAGAATGGCAAAGCATTCAACCTTGTCACTGTCAGCTGAGTTGTGCGCACGGCAAATTTGTAAAACCTTGTCTGACAATAACGATGTAAATGCTCCACAATACGCAAAATTACAAGTACACTAGCTGGTCTGCTGCAGAAGTCCAATAGTCTACGTATTAGGCCTTGGCTTCGGTGACTAATACTACAGATCGGAGAGCAAATTTCCTAATATCAGAAAGTGTTTTCATTACTGGTTTTTTATTTCGCTATTTAGATTTTGCGCATTTCAATCACTAACCTTCTATCCTGATGGATTAGGTTGGATGCGCACTTCCACTGATCTGAAGTTCTGCATGTACATGATTATTCATGCAGCATGTATGAAATCGGTGACTGGTTGGTCCGAGTGCAAGATTATTTATTTTCATATAGATTACGATAAAGATGAGAAAAGCTGCGGTTCTTATCGATTTATAGTCCATTTTCTTCGGGGTTCCGATAATTGGCCAGCTGTCAGAGGAATAGTATTTTATCGATTGCAGCAAATGTTCAAAACTGATTCAAAAACTAACTGGTGACGCCTGACCAATGTACTCCAGCGACGACCATAGGCTTATCAGCGCAATGCCTCAAATATGAGTCTGTGTCACGAACAGTGTACGGTCACGAAGCAGACTGTTTTTTTGGGGCGAATAACGTCGGACATCGTCCTCACTCTCTGTGTGCGTTTCCATTACCCTGCGGAATGCGCAAAATATAGCAAAATTAAAAAAAAAACTGGTAAATAATAATAATAATAATTATTATTATAATAAGCCGTCCTACTCCCTTGTTACCGGTGAAAGAATTTCTTGAAACTTGGTGCAAACGAACTTGGCATACTGCACCTACTTTTCACCAAATATTTAGGGTGGATCACTTTGGGAACTATATTAATTTCAATGTTAAACTTTCAATTTGTGATGAAAAAATGTAGCCAAATTATGCTTTTTACGGCTTCAATTCCTCCTGGGTCTCATAATTTCAAAGCAATTAAGCCATGTTTGGTGTCAAATTGTTCCTTGGGATGGCAGCGACAATAAGTTATAAATTTTAGCACTAGCACTGTGATAATTGGGAGTTATTCATTGATTTATCCCCATATGTTGCTTTTAGGGGGTGCTCATCTAAATTTGGCCATAATTTTGAATGATTGAATGATTCAGTTTATGTACAGGGGAGGGTTTGATGAAAAGTTGTCCCTTGGGGAAATGGAGACTTGTACATACATTTAGACTTGTATGATAACTCTCCAAAATGATAACTGCATTTATACATTTTTCAAACATTCTTGTGAACATCAATATCTACTTTTCAGTTCACAAAGTGATTTCTGATAATGTTTCTTAAATAAATGCAGCAACAACTGATAATCTGATCAGCTATCTTTATTTGGGCTTGTTAATATTCAGAAAAGTATCATGGTACTTCGTGTGACCACTGTTTTGGCCTGCGCGCCTAAATTTTGGCCTGCGCACCCAACTTTTTCAGGTTGGGAGCGCATGCGCTCCTAGGTCCAAAAGTTAGTCTGGAGGGTTGACATCACAATGTTACAAGCGTAAAATCTTGGTCACAGTTAAAACACTCGACTAGTTTTAAAACGTCCGTCGTGTCTTTTAAGTAGGAGGGAAGCTCAGACACGTACTTTTTGAGAAAGAAGTCCAAATATTGCAACAGAGGTTCCGTTAAACACCCAATGCTCGATACAATCGGTCTAAGAGGTGGATTAGTCCTTGGGTTCCTTTCATTGAAGTGACCCATTGTTCCTTGTGGTTTGAACTTGTCCTGGCCTTGACAGCACCGCACATTAATTTTATCGCAGTTGAAGCGCAAGAGTTCCCTTAAGTCACCAAATGAAAGTTTAAATGTGACTTCCTAAATGTCCATAACACAAACCTAAGCTCCATCTGTGACCATTAGTGATACAAGTCATTGAATTTTCACTAGGTCACATTTGACCTTTGAGGGTCACTATGAAGGTCACCAAATGAGAGTTCATAAATGACTTCCTATATGTCTCTAATACAAACCTACACTCTATCTGTAACAATTTGGTCATAAGAGAGATTTTCAGCCTCGTGTGCAAGTAACATAAAAGACACTTGAAAAATCAAAACGACTTTTTCCCCATAATCTGGGCCTGCTTTTGTTTCCTCAGTGAATTTCTAAGGATTCTAAAAAGTTGCAATACAAGAACCATTTAAAAAAAAAAAAAAAAAAACTCTTGACTCTTTGACTCTGATGTAGACACAGTAGTGTTGAAACGTTAGTCTGTTTGCACCATAAAGGCTTTTATCAGTGTGCCCCAGTCTCCGTTGTCCCCCTCTAAGAATTACTTTTAGTTTAGAGAAAATGCATTTTTCAATTTCTCAGGTTTAAATTTCTCAGACACATCGTTCTTGTTACTATGTTTTTTTAACCATGTTTTATTTTCAAAATACTATTAGCAGTACATGCCAGGAGAAAACTGCGCGGGCACCATCAATCATTGCCGCCAATTCTCCAGCGGGTACCATTTTGATTTGATACTTTTAATTTTACAGTTTTTTTTTTTCCCACGCACGGAGATGATGCAATATAGTAAATCCCGTTGGGGTGGAATCAATTTGTGGCGGTCCGAGTTGATTCTGTGGCGGCCCACCACACTATGGTCTATGTGCGGGAAACACTGGTATCTGCGAGCACTAAGCCACATCCTTCACCTACCCTGGTGTCCTGACCAGTCCTTAGCCTGTAGACTGCCTTTAGTATGTTGCAAAGAGTATAGTCCACTGTCCATATATGTATTTCATTTTGATAACCTCACAACTGTTAGCAGTTACCATGGTTATGAGTACAAGTACCAAGCTTAAAAAGGCAGATTTGCTTTAACTACTGCTTCCAAGCCAATATCCATCCATCCTCACACAGTCCCAAAATGTAGTAAGTTTAAAATAACCACAATTTTAAGAGAGGACTCTAGAAAACCATTTGGTTTCGATATATTGAGAGGTAAAGAGACCTCTGATTTTTTTTTTATGGTAATAGAACTTTGTACATACCGAAAACCACATTAATAACAGTAAATTTGAAAAGTACTATCATTCTTAGTAAGAGATACATGATTTGATATACTAATATAGCCGGTCTTACAGTTCTGCGTTGTGTTGCGTGTAATGAATAATAAGGCGAACACCACTCCTCTCTTGCCAGCCAACAGATTTTTATTCTGCGTGCAACGCATTAATATCAGTCGAGCAACTTCGCATGTCACGTTTCTACATCGACAGCTATCCGCAGCAGAGCTTAATACTGAGTATACAGCATATCATAACATTTTCCAGTTAACGGGATTGAAAACTAGTGCTGAGTACCGGTACGCGGTATATCATATTACCGGTACCAACGTTGCGATACCAGAACCGGTCGTCAAATTCGTGTGGAAACGATACACTGTATCGAATCATTTCTCACCTACTGTTCGCTAGTTTCCAACAACTGCAGGCCACGCTGGTGACTGAACTGTGCACAATGACACTGACAAACTTAACATCGTTCAATCTAACTTCGATATGAAACATTCTTGCCGTCGTATACATTGTTTTTCTCTCTGAATCGCGCCAGAAACGAAACTTTTGTTGCGAAAGAAGCGGCATTTCCAAGCTGAAGCTGTCACGGGATCCCCAACCATACTGGGAAGTTAAAATCAGCCTAGTCATGCGCTACCATAGTTACCAATCTGGGGCCGGAGAAATGCAAATGAGGTGCGCGCTGTCTGCACTGCGATTGGTTCGCCCGTTTACTATAAATTCCCACGCGGTAAAACTATGAATGAAACTCCTATCCAGAAACAGCCAAGTGAAAGCCGACCCTGCCGCGCATAATTTATGCATGCCGACACATAAGTCATTACGCAAAAAAAGGCAACTACTTATTCCAGAGGCATCGATGATCGATCGAAATTATTTTACACTGTCCGCTCACCCGTTCGAGAATGGGAGCGATACTTGAGTCTATAGTGTCACCAGTCCACATAATCAGGGCTGCCAACTCACGCATTCGCCGTGTCTCACGCCTCTTCTAGGCATTCACGGTCCAATGCCACAGTCAGCAATTATTCAATAGAGGCGTATTTAAGAGATTCTCACGAGGAATTGAGTCCTTGAGCATGGAAGTGAACCAGTTTCACGTGCATTACGGTGGATTTCACCACTAGAGACGTGGAAATCAATTATGACTCTGGAATTCTCCCGTTTGTCTTTACACAGGGGTTGGAAGCAATGGAATTGCTTAAAGACGTTTCAAATGGTCTTATTTCGTTTGAACTATTTAAACGATCATGAAACACACACATTGCTTCCACCCCCCTGAGTGAGGAAAAGCGCACAATGTTTGGAGTCACAATCGCTTCCATGTTACTCGTGGTGAAATCCACCGTAACATAAGTGAAACTGAAACTTCTACTCGCAAGGACTTTAATTACGCGAAAGAATCTCATTAATATTCATTGGTTGAATAATTGCCGACTAAGGTGAATACGCCTTCAGAATGCGTGAAACTTACACCGTATTCGTGAGATTGCGTAGAAAGTTGGCAGCCCTGCATAATGGACACATCACTTTTAATTTGAAAGATTTCATGAGGAAATTCCTATACCCCGACGAAAACCTCGATGTAACTAATCCTGGGATGCCTAGCATTCACGTGGTTGCAAGCAGGCTCCCCTTCCATTCATTCCCACAAGGCAAGACTGCGCGTCGTCCTGTGTCAATCCGTATCATACAAATCGCAAAGATCGCAAATATGCCGCCTCCTGTCAAAAGCAAGGTGTGGAATAACTTTGCAAAAACTCCTTTCGGTGGTAAATGCAACCACTGAGACAAAGATGTCTCAAGCAAGGGAGGTAACAAGTCACCTCGCAAGCCACCTGTGCCGTACACACAAAATTGAAGCGCAGCCACATCCGTCCGTAGCCGGTAAGCCTCGCCATTCTGTCGTGACCATTCATAACAAAACCGGTTCAAATGTAATCAAAGTTTGACGAAAATGGTTTTGTCTAACCCGTTGATACCAATAACGATGAGTTTTATCAACTTTCTTTCTGACAATCGGCTTCGTAAAATTTTATATCGTGAGTTCCCCTTGTGCATATTGTCAGAAACGAATATTCTGGGAAATGTCAGACTGTTACACGGTACTATAATCAAGACCTCTATCGGTAGTCTAACGCTAATCCGAGCAAAGCATATTTGGGCCCTGGAACAGACTACAATGATGCTCTCTGAACTGAAGTGAACAGTGTTAGCTTGTCGAAATGTAACTCCAGAACGTAAGTAATATTTAAGCACTTACAGGGTGGGGAAGCAAAATTTGCTAAATAAATCACCATCCATAGATTGTATATTATTCTCAACTGGCATGTTTATTGAAAAAAAGAGATTAGACTCAGATTACATCTTATAGTCTTTGCTTTTTTCAAATAACAGGTGCACACAATTCAGGGGAGTGGTTGTGGGATTGTTTGTACTTTAAATTTCAGTGCAAGTTTTGCTTCCCCACCCTGTATGTCTCTGGGGGATGCTGGCAATAATACACCTGGGCCTCAAAAAAGAAATGAGTGTGTTATTTTTTAACTTATGGTGATGAATTTTCAACAAGAATTAAAAGCAAATATTATGAATTATTCATTTTTGAATCTTCAAAATTGAAAGGTACAAACAAATATTTGAAGCAACATGAAAAAAGATGAAGCAACATGGTTTTCTGGATTTACCTTACTGAATAAAACAATTAAGAATGAAATAAGACATTAACTTTTACGGATTTATGTGTATTATCTGAATAAAGACTATGTTCTAAAAAGGTTTGCGTACATGTTGATGTAGCGTGATAAATATCGTGTATCGTATCAATAATCTGATACGATATCATATCGTATCATCCATATGATACCCAGCACTACTGAAAACATAACCTCCTTTTACCTTAGATGGCGGAGGTAATTTTGAAACGGGTAGCTCACGTACCTGCGTGCAACGCATTAATGTCAGTACAGCAACTTCGAATGTCACGCTTCTACAAACACACCTTTAAACTAGAGATGGAAGAAACGGCGAACCGCAAGAGAAACCACCTAATGCTCCATTAGCCTGGACTTACGATAGATAAATTAGCATGCTTCACAAAAGTCCCATACACGATAAAATAAAAATGTATAAACTCCAAAGTAATCATCGAAGCAATAATGAACAAAATCTTTGACCTCTACAAAGAAGTATCTTTGCCTCCATTTAGCATATTACTGCGTTTCACAAAACCACTGAAGAGCACTTATTTCATCTTACCTCTCCACAGTAGAGCTGAATCCTGAGGAGAATACCGCAAATTTGAAGGAAGTTACGTCGCCAAAATGTCAAAGATCAAACAGCATTAATATAAAAATTCTGAATTAAAGAAAACTCCCCAAAACAATACATGCATAGATAAGAGGAAAAGAATAATAACGTGCAAACAGAAATAGATTTTTGGTGAAATTAACATTGCATGTTCACACGGGTTACACTTCAGATACCTAGAACAAAACCTGAATGATAAAGATGTTGAATTTTTTTTTCCCTCAATTTTTTACAGAGGTCCGAGATAGCTAGTTACGGCTATGATGATGGGTCGGTTATGCCAAACTGAATATGAGTACGCTTCCTCACAGCTGGCTCTGGTTGCCTTGATCTGAGAGAATGTTGCGATTTCTAGTTTTGATTATGACATTGTCGTCATCGTCATGGTCTACCGGGGTAGGTCCAATGGGCTAACGATTGGATTAAATAGTGGCCCACCCGTGAAGTGACAGACGGGTGTGTTAAATTGCGCCCGTGAGGATGACTTGACGGGCGTTTACGGGCGCCGGCACGATCGCGCCCGTCTCGTGGCATGCACTGTATTATCATTTCAGTTTTAACCAATTTTTTAAGGTAAAATGGTTTCAGACGCACTTTGTTTCAAAAGTGTTTTGCAAAAAGATTTGAGGGAAAAGGGCTTAATATCTGCGGAGTAAAAAAAAAAAAAAAAAAAAAAAAAAGACCTATGCGGTAAGAAAAAAGACCAGTAATTGTCACTAACGTGACTGTGTACCCCTCCGCATGCACGTTGGCGCTAAATATAAGCAAAATTGGTCAACTGATTCTTGAGATATCGCGTAATCAAGGTTAACAAAGGCAAAATATATGCATTTGAGCGATTCCATGGTGATGTGGACAAACTTGCAGAAAATTCAAACTAATTATGCCATTTACCTACTAATTACCAAGTCCAATATGTCCACTTTAATGAAAACTGAGTGTTTTTATAGAAATCCTGTTGTTTCATATCAAATTTCTATTACAAAATACAAGTATTTGCTCGTCAATTTTTCCTGTTAGGTATACACTTGATTTAAAGACCTGTATTTCAAGTGTTTTAGATGATCTTAGATAATTTTAACTGAATGATTCATGAAACTAAGCATAGATTTAACTGTACAAGGGTCAAGAATGGTTGTGAATATTGGTTATCCCCCATGATAAGTCTCCAAAATACTGACGTTATAGAGCTGTCCCGTACAACACTTTAAGAATAAAAGTTTTTCTTGTGCATATACTGCCAGCAAGAAATCCTATTTTTAGTTTTCTCTGACTCCAGCCCTATCTCATTCTAAATTGTAATGTAACACTGTATCATGGGTTACATTAGAAATATTAAATTATTTGTCTGTCCCGTACAACACCAGTGGACATCCCCTGTACAACACCCACGAGACAAATGCTGACGAGGTGCTTTTGAAGACTTTGTTTTGTTTCCAGACACTAGATGGCATAATAATGTAATTACGGAAAGTGGTAGAATTATTAATGACCAAAGATTGTTCAATTTTGTAATTTTTTTTTTTTTAATCATAAAATTGTAAGCAAAGAACCCCTAAAACAGTTAAAACATGATAAGGGGAACCACATGATTATGTTGGGCCCGAATTAAAATAAGAATATCAGTAAGCCAAACTGGTAATGGTCAGCCAATTATAAAGTGTAATAAATATATCTAATGAATAGGATTTTCATACTTTTACCAGTTCTGGTCAATGAGTCGTCATACCTTGGTAAGGAAAGGGTTAAAAAATTTAACATTTTGGTCTAGCCGTCTGGCTCAGGCTGGACAAACCTAGGTTCTCTCTAATAATTTTGTCAGTCTGTCTTGAGAGTTGAGGTTGGATGGCAGGAAGAGGATTTATGATGAGGTAAATATATAATTTTATACTGCACTGTAAATTAATATTAAATATAAAGGCAAGTGGTGATTACGGGGTCCAAGCACAATGAAACAAGTATCAATTTTGTCAGTACCTCCTCAATAACTGCATTTGGTCATCAAAAATTCCACACCTCTTCCCTTTTATGTTTGGGGGATCTTGTATTGATGCCAACTCATTCATACGTGAATTTATTGCAGACCAGTTTATGATGATTGCACATTGCATTAACCAGTTTCAGCTCATTAGATAGAGGCCTTTCCCTCCAAATGTATTGAAATACTGTGGTCACAAATTTTAACATGGAAAATTTCTTAATTCTAGGATTTTAGATCTTGCTCTGCAGATATTGTTTATCAAATTTTGTGCAAACTGATTGAACCAACTAAGAGTATACAGAAATTGAAGGTTTAACATAGACTTCACAATGGTAGTTTGCACATCAGGCTTAGCTGATCAGTTTAATTCATGCAACACCTGAAAAGCAGGGATGGGAGTGAACTCGTCTATATTCTAAACCATGTTCAACCTGTGCTTGTTGGTGAATATTCAATAACTGATTCGGGAGTGCCATCTAGTAGGGGTGTAACGATTCTGAATCGATTCTGTATCAATGTTTTTTAAGGCGTAGGACCACCATGGGGCGAACATCCGAGTTTAACCGTTTCCTTTATTAAACCTGACGCAGTCTTGAACGAAAGTGCCAAACATCAAAGGGCATGAAAAATGCTTCCGAAAAAAAAAAAAAACTTGACCCGTTTGGCGGCGCTGCACGGAACCAAGTAAAGGACTACAGAAGCGTCTCCTTTTAAGCAATCAGGTTACTCTAATCTTGTCCCTGTTTACTTTGCTCAATTAGCAATCAAACCGGCGATTCTCTTTTTTACTTTGCTGAATCAGTAGAGCTGTTTATTAAGACAGCATGTTTGATTGCCGCATTCTGAAAGTTAAATGGGCATAGATTTGCAAGAGCACGCATTTGGCCATTTTGTGTGATTGTGATCATTTATAGCTCACATTCACGTTTCATCTGCTTTAATGTTTTCCACCTTGTGTATATTTTAGACGCTTGAAATCCAGGGCGATCAGAAAATAAATCTCTTTATTTTTATTTTATCATTATAGATCTCCTAAAAATACCACAATGAGAGATGAAATGCTGAGTTGGGATGCGGCGATGTTGAACGAGGATTTTTTTTTAAAGTGTAATGAGACAACTTGCCGTCATGGGGTGTGTAGGCAGTCGCGTGCAATTTCTTAAAACATACACACCTGAAGCGGCTTAAAACGATTTAAAATGCCGTCGGGAAGAAGCCTGAGTTTAGATTTCGCTAATTGCAGGTGCTCCGCCTTTCCTTAAATCTGCTCCCGTGTACTTGGCCTAAATAACAATCAAGAAATTTAGCCAGTAGCCTATAACGATTAAGACGTGATGGTGAAAAGCAGACAAACCTAACTGGGCTACGGTGTTAGATTGAAAGAATGCCAATTTGAATAATTAGAAAAAATCTTCCTCTGAATTACATCTCTCATTGTAGCATTTTAGGACATTATTCAAGATTAATTTAAAACAGATTTGTTATAAGATCGACCTCGAGTTTAAACGTCTAAAAAATACACAAGGTGGAAAACATTCTGAAAAGCGGATGAAACGTGAACGTGAGATATAAATTATCACAGTCGCATCGAAATGCCGCGGGCAATGGCAATCGTGTTCAAGCAGTGCTGTTCTGTGCCCATTTAAATTTCAAAATGCAGCAATCAAACATGTTGTCTTAATAAACAGCTCTACTCATTCAACTTAAAGAGTAAACGAATGCACCATTTGATTACTAATCAGGCAAAGTAAACGGGAACAGGTATACGTTTCTTAGAGTTGCCTAATTGGTTAATAGGATGACAATTTTGTTTTCATTTGCTTGGCTCCTCTCAGCACGTAGCCGAAAAATACTGATGTCAGTCAAGTTTTTTCCGGAAGCATTTACCATGCCCTTTGATGTTAAGCACTTTCGTTCAGGACATCACGGGGGTTAATAAAGGAAAAGGGAAAGCTTGGATGTTTGCCCCATGGTAGCAGGTGGTGTTACTACGCTTTAAAAAAACATCGATTCAGAATCGTTACACCCCTACCATCTAGTGATAAAATAGTGTAACTGCGTGCATAAATACAGCAGTTCCATGTCTGCAAGGATCTAAATCTGCACGAAAAGGCTAAATTCCTCTACATATTTTCAAAAGGCTGCAGAGTTAATTGAAGATCATGTATTAAAACATCCAGTTTAAAGGAAACAAGAATTCTCACTTTCATCTTTTTCAATTTTTTAGGTGCAGTTGGACATCAGTGGTCATCAGTAGCCTCTCCAAACACTATACATGCCTTTTCTCCATTAGAAAGATTAGAATTTTGTCTATTTTTCTTCAGAGTCCCGCAAGCCAGCACACATACTCCATGAAAGAACTGCTGGTGGTTTTGTGTGTTTTCACCATTTGTCATGATATTGCATAACTGACAGTAATTGAGTGACATTTTAATATCGCAATAAAGGCCTAATAAGTATAGAGGCTAATGAAAATTCTTTGGCTGATTTCGGCCATTTAATTTCAGCAATCACTTTGTTCTTAAAGGATTTACTGGCCAACTGCCCCATTGTGAAGCATGCAGAATTTCTAGTTCATTGGCCAAGTGGTTTAACAGTTATGCCCATTTGTTGCTGTAGTGCCCCCTATAGACCGATTTACACCAAATTTGGTGTGCAGAAGCGTGGTGGCCAGGTAGTTATCAAGTTTGGTCAGGATCGGACACTGCTTTCAGGAGTTATTACCCTTTATATCAATCTAGGCCACGCCATTAAAATTGATTGGCTTATTGTGGCAACACCTTACAACCTATCAAAATTTCCATCCATTGGGCTTTAGAGCTTGGTCCTACGATGCTGTATACCTAATTTTGTGTAAATTGATAGCACTGTCTCGGAGGAGATAGAAATTGAAGGTTTCACAAACAATTCAATTTACTGGATAATTCTCATGCACAAATATGGGTTTTTCTGATATGATTTGATTTGTATGGATCCAGAGAATCCAGAAGAAAAAAGTTTTGTTTCTTCGCCCACCATTTCAGAAATTATAGCCCAAGTACCTCTCCATATCGCCACCATTTGGCCAAAGTAATTCTCATGAATGTTGCTTATTTACACATCCTTAACATGTCCATAAAGTTTCATGACGATAGGTTACAGATGAAGTGATTAAAAGGGTTACTGAAATTTGATTGGCTGTTGTCGGCCATTTTGTTTTAACTAGCATGCCGTTCTTATTAAATTAAATGGGAACTGCGCCCCTTATGAAGCCTGCAAAATTTCAAGTTGATCGGTCAATTGCTTCAAGAGTTATAACCATTTGTGTGTTATAGCGCCACCTATTGACGGATTTAAACCAACTTCGGTGGGTTTGTGTCTTATAGCCTGTGGATGAAATTTATGAAGTTTGGTGAGGATTGAATTTTGTGTTCAGGATTTACAGCTCATTATATCAATTGAGGCCATGCCTTCAAATTTCATTGGCTTACTGCAACCACATATTTTAAAAAAATCAAAATTTCCATCCGTAGGCTTATAGAGCTTGGTCTTATGATGCTGTATACCAAATTTGGTGCAAATTGATCACACCATTTAGGAGGAGATAGAATTTAAAAGGTTTTTCAAAAAATTCAAAAAGGTTGAAAAATTTAAAATACAGAAATGGGCGGGGCCTATATGGACTGATTCGTCTTGACCCACAGAATCTAATGGAACAAAAATTCTGTTTCTAGGACTTACGTTTCAGAAGATATAGCCTAAAATGCATTATACGTCTCCATAGCACCACCATATGGCCAATCAGGACAATTTTTTTTCCCTGAGTAGAAGGTGACAATTGAAACCTATGAACTAAATATGGCTGGTCCATCACTTACAGTTTTTGCTGTGCAAACACTTTTAGCGAAGGAAAAATAATAATAATAATAATAATCAGAAATATAACTGCAAGCGGTGATTACGGGGTCCAAGCACAATGAAACAAGTATCAATTTTGAAGAGGTGAAGACACAAACAATCCCAGAAAATGGTATGATAAAACGTTATAGCCAACCAACTTTCATCTTTATCAATTTTTAGGGGCAGTTGGACATCATTGGTCATCAGTAGCCTCTCCAAACACTATACATGCCTTTTCTCCATTATAAAGATTAGAATTTTGTCAATTTTTCTTCAGAGTCCCGCAAGCCAGCTCACATACTCCATGAAAGAACTGCTTATACTACATTGGGATGGTTTTGCGTGTTTTCACCCTTTGTCATGATAATGCATAACTGACACGAGTATCATTTTAGTATTGCAATAAAGGCCTAATAAGTATAGAGGCTAATGAAAATTCATTCAGGCAAATCTGTCATGTTTCATGGTTATATAAATTTCAAAATGTGACAAACAAAAATGATATCTAAATTAATCAGACTACTAATTCTACTAATTTGAGGGGTCAAGACTAGGTTCAGACTTGAAAAAATATATTTTTTTCATTTTGTTAAAAATCTTTCAAAACATTCATAGTAGGTGATTTTAACACCAAAAAACTATCTTTTAAGTGGATTTTTAACATGTGAATGCCTCCAGTGCATTTGTTTCGTGACAAAACGCGATTTTCTCGCATCGCAAAATTTCATAGTTTATCAGGCTTGTGGCGGGCATAAAATCCACGTTTTTTAAGGTATTGCTCTGAAATTTTCACCATAGCATCAGTTTGTTATGTTCTATATAATGACATAGCCATTCTTGGGTAGGTAGATACATGGTGTATTTATGATCCATCTGCCAGGCAGGTTCTGCCACCCATTTCTAAAATTCTATGACCAAACAATTTTTCAAAATATTTTCCCATGAAAATACCCAGAATGAGTATGTCATTGTATAGCTGGTGATATTAGCTTCAAAACAAAAAAAGAATTACAGGAAAATATGGTATAGTTTCTGAGATATTGTTGCCGAAAGATTTCACATTTTTCGCCAATAATGTACGGTTTTCACGGTAACAAAGTTATTAAAATCAAATTCCATTCTGAGCTTTTTTCAGTTGACACAATTTTTATGTGTTTAGTGTTTAGAAGTACTTAATTTGAGTGAACCCAGGCTTGACCCCTTAAATCATTAGCCTTATTGAGTGAATCAACTGAATGATTGCAAATTGAGCAAAGTAATTGGGAACGGGGTGAGAGCAACTGTCAGGTAGAGGATGACTTTGCAGACCTTAACTCTGCTGTTCAGCACGTAATTTACCTGAATGTGTTTGCATATCTTCGCTTAATTGATCTATTGCGTGCAATGCAACAATCATTTCTCACTTCACGCTGGATATGCTTCACAAACTGTTTTCCACTTCGCGTACGTTTTGAAATGCTTAAAAACCAGGACCATCTTAAAATGATTTCATTTTTAAGAATTCTTTTTAATGATATGTAAAAATTATCCAAGAGGTGGAATTCAGAGGTCTGCTGTTAATTCAGATTATTGACATTCTTTCAATCTAACACGGCAGCCTAGTTAGGTCTGTCTGCTTCTCATCATCGGTTCTTAATCATTATAAGCCACATTTTGGTTTTGATTAGTCAGTTGGCTGAATAAATGGCTTGATTGCAGGTTAGGCAAAGTACACGGGAATTGATTTAAGGTAAGCCAATTAGGCCAAGGCGATGGAGGCTGTCCAACCTCGCTGGTAATTAGCGGACTTCAAATCACAGTTTTCTTCCCAGATGCATTTCAAATGACCGCATTAGGTAAGTGTCATAGAAAAGGTAATAAGCAAGCACATCTGCCTGCCTCATAGTGGCAGTTACTTTTATTGCGCTAAAAATAATCACGATTCGGTTAATCGCGCAGCCCTAGGACCTCGGTAAAAATTTCAGAGAGAAAAAAATTCTACATCTTCATCATTCAGGTTTTGTTGTACGATAAGTGTGACCCGTGTGGGCGTGCAATGTTACATTTCACCAAAACTCAATTTCTATTTGCACACTATTTTTCTCCCTCTTTTATCATCTATGCATCTATTGTTTTGGGGAGTTTTCTTTTGTTCATTAGAATATTTATATTAATGCGGTTTGACCTTTGACATTTTGGCGACATAACTTTCTCCAAATTCGCGGTATTCTCCTCAGCATTAAGCTCTGCTGTAGAGAGGCAAGATGAAATTAGAGCTGCAAGCAGCGATGAACGGGCCCTCGCACCTTTGTGCACTGTGAGGGTGGTGGCGAGATCCTAACGGGTGCAGGTGTGCATTCACAACAATAGGATAGTGGCAGACTGGTTAAAGAAGCAGCGAAGGCTGTTGAAATTTTCTAGGGGGGCGCTATGGAGCCATTTTGCCACACCCATGTGCAAAGCCTGTACGGTAGTACATTAAATATATGCCCGGCTTCATGCATGTGCAAAATTTTCTGAGTTTTGAAACATGTTAAGGCCCTCAAAAATATAGCTATTGATTAGGGGGCACTGTAGAGCCAGTGTGTCACGCCCAGAGCCTACTGGGATATCAAACCGATGAGCATCACAATTGAAACTTGTGTACAAAGTTTAGCAAGTTTGCGAGCATGCTAAGGCCCTCAAAAATATGTTCGAAAAATAAAACGCAGGAAATGCCTCATAGCTCACTTCCTGTTTGATGAAAAAATGTCAAAAAATTGCACGAAAAACTTTATGAACCCTGTCACCCCACTACTTTTCACGAAAATCTGAGTATCTTGATGCCAAAATGGCCATGTGTTTGGTGGCGCTATAAAGTCACCAGGTCACACCTCAGCTCAATTGATATGCCAATTTTGTCAGTACACAAAAATGAAAAAATATGCTAAATTTTCCGCCCATGGGAAAGGCCTAAAAAATGTGATTTTCATTTGCTAAAAATAATAATAGTGAGAATCATTAAAGTTGCAAGCAGCGTTGAACGGGCCCTCGCAC
Organism: Gymnothorax javanicus; assembly: GCA_029692085.1. Taxonomy (NCBI): domain Eukaryota; kingdom Metazoa; phylum Chordata; class Actinopteri; order Anguilliformes; family Muraenidae; genus Gymnothorax; species Gymnothorax javanicus. The sequence continues at coordinate 121,989,219 of CM056193.1, read as the reverse complement.
CCTTGCACACGTTGTAGCTTCCCGGCGTTCATAATGTAGCCTCACCAACTTGTTCTGCACATCTTAGAAGTGGAATGAAGTTGATGGGGTCAACTATGTTGGATCAGTACATGGTAGAGTAAATAAAGGTCACTTCCTGCTACCACCGGGGGGCGCTATGAGTAAGGCGGGATATTAATATATAGAGGGATTATCAGTCTACGTCACTACATACGTCACCCCGCTCTACTGCGCATGTCGACTGCAGAAAGAGAGCAGGAAGAGCCGCGACCATGTCTTGTTGTGCTGTTGGTTGCGCAAACCCTTTCGATAAGAATAACAAAAAAAGTTTTACAGACTCTGAGCATCAGTGCTGCAGCATGCCTACAGCATGACCCCAAACTGAGAGAAAAAAGAACATTGGTATTAATTTCGAGCAAAATAATGTTAGACTCATTGGTTTGAATGATGATAAAGCTAGATATGCCCGCAGGCACAGCTGTATTATTGCAGCAAATGAGTTGTGAAATGTTTACTACAATAACGACAGTGACTGAAGACGAAGTTACGTAGCAATGGAAAGACAAGATAAACTTTTATTGATCCCACAGTGGGGAAATTTCATTGTTACAGCAGCTCAAAAAGATAGTGATATGGGGGGGGGGAACAAATGTGTACAAGTACAAAGGAAGCTAAAATTACTTTGTAACGTTATATTATTCTAAATTACATGTAGGTGCAGTTCGCGGTCAGGATGCAGTTGTTTTTCCTTGTTCACAATGACCCAGACTTTATACATCTTTCTTGTCATTTATCCACTCACCTGCACCTAGGGGTCTATTCTCCCATGCGCGTAAGTCGAAAAAAGCGCGTAGCTATGCGCTTTTCAGCCTACGCGTATTCTCCCCTTGACTTAAGTCCCGAAGGCAGTTACGCCCTTCGGGCGGAGCAAGGCCAAAATCTGGGCGTTTCTCAGGCATATAACACTCACGCGTATTCTTCCCCTGACTTACACGCTTTTTCTGTTAAGCACTTTTGAGGGCTGTATTAAGCTCAAGCGCCAATATAAGGCGAAATAGAATATGGCGTTTGATGTCGGTTATAGGCGGAATTTTAACATTTATTTTATTTTATTTAACATGGTAAAGGTTCAATATTCGACTGTTCCATTATTTGCTGTTAGATCGCATGGGGGAGAGAAGCCGTGTCTTCAATTGCCACTTGATTATTCTTGAATTGGAAAACGTGTTAATATAGGAAAACCACCTAGAATTAGCCAGGACTAATTGTTGCCAATAAAGCGATGGATGATTGCCCCCAAATTTTCAGGTCTAGCACTGGCCCTGACCTGCCATTACGAGTTATCTCGTAGTTGGCAGTCAACGTGTTAAGACGTATCCCATTCACTAATGTTAATTTAGCAGCATAACTTGTTTTATCACTCGGCGATGAACTGTTGTAGTAGGCTACGCTAAGCTGACAACATCGCTAGCTAGCCAACATCGCAACTGCAAGATAACCATGACAACCTGTCAAACATTTTAAAGGGGCCGCTCTTTCTGCAGTCAAGTTGCGCGCGCATCCGCCATGTTGATTAACAAATAATCCCTCTATAGCGGCATTCAGGGCGGAGCCATCATCATGTCCATAAAATTTGAAGCCGTTCGAATAAAGTATGTGGGCGTGAGAGCCGTTGGAAAATGGATGGCGAAATCAAGAAAAGTCGCCAAAGTTTGTCACGCCCTAGCAGCCACGCCGTTTGATCTAGACATTCTTTGAACAACTTTTGATCAGCATGGTCTCTAGATGATCTGTACCAAATGGGAAGTCGTTTGGGAGAAATCACGAGGAGGAGTTTGTTAAAATACGAGGTCAGGAAATTGCCGGTAATCAAAAATTCAAATCAAAATGGCCGACTTCCTGTTAGGGTTGTACCATAACGTCAGAGACTTTTTGTGGGTACCAAATTTCGTTGTCCTACGACAAATAAACCCCAATCAAAAAGCTTTATGAGAATTAGTAGGGGGCGCTATTTCGCCATTTGGCCACGCCCATGTGCAACCGGCCAAAAATATAGAATTTCAAATTTGGCCAGTCGAATGTGCAAAGTTTGGGGAGTTTTGGGGCGAAATTGGGGTTTGAAAAGTCAGAATAATAATAATAATAATTAACATGTCCACACTTCCACGCAATATGGCCAACTTCTTGTGGGTTTAGGGTCGGGCCATAATGTAATTTTTAACTTGTCCCAACATGGGCTACGTCTCTACCAAGTTTCATTTTTCTACGTGGAAAAATGTTTGGGTTCCATTAGCGTAATGTATTTCGATTTTTGACAGGGCGGGGCCAAGTTATTTTTCAATTTTTTTTTTGGGGACTTCAAATAAAAAAATTTTTCGCCGGGCTTGAATTTTTGGTTGAATAAAATTGACTTTTCATTTATGTTCAAGGGGTCAAATTTGCGTTCAAATCGGGGAAAGGATAATAATAATAATTATTATTTTTAATATTATTATTACAATAATAACAGTAATGGAACCATGCAGTTTTAATAGTTTCTCGCCGGCTTTGGCCAGGCTCAGGCCTAATAAAAATAATAATAATAACGGAACCATGCGGTTTTAATAGTCCCTCGCCGGCTTGGGCCAGGCTCGGGCCTAACAATAATAATAAACAGCGCAATTACAATAGGGTTCTCGCACTTTAGTGCTCGGGCCCTAATAATTATTAAAGCTGCAAGCAGCGATGAATGGGCCCTCGCACCCTTGCGCACGTTGGAGGTGGTGGTGAAATCCTGACGGGTGCAGGTGTGCATTCATGACCACTGGACAGTGGTAGACTCTGTAATAGGTTATTTCCAGAGTGGAGAGCAAACACCTTTACTGAAACATTGGCCTGTGTTTGGGTTCACTCCGAAGCACACTGTCCATGCCCAAGCCCAGACCAAAATCATGACATCTTCTGAATGGTAGTCTTAAAATAATAAGGTGACATAGAATCAAAAACCGTTTTTACCTCGTCTATGTTGAATAACGGTAGTCTACCCGCATTCAAGAACATACGAAAAGTGCTAGACATTCTGAACATCTCCATCTCATAGAAATTCCTCTTTTAAAAATGACTGCCAGAAAACGGGCCAATCTGAACAACGGATACATATGATGTCACATGTATCTCACTGCCCACTCACTCCCATTCCGTCTCCTCCCCTTCAAAAAAAATTTGCATACATGTCTTTATGCAATTCCATTGCTTCCAATCCCTCAGTAAAGACAAGTGTGAGAATTCCAGAGTCATAATCGATTTCCGTGTCACTAGTGGGGAAATACACCGTAATGCTGGGTTTACACATAACGACAAGTCACGAATGCCACGAATCTAAACTCATGACCGAGGATCACGAATTTTAATTGAATTTGATGATTCGGAGCAGAGGCGTCACGCGTCATTCAGTTCAGTTCTTGACAGCTTTCGTGTCAATTTGTAACGAAGCGTGACAGTATGTGCTCCAAGAATGGCAAGAATACACTACGAATGCTGTCACGTTCTATTACGAATCACCACTAATCACCACAAATTGACACGCTCAGTTGCGAACTCCACGAATCGAGGGTGATTCGTGACATTTGTGGAAGATGTTTTGGCAGCCAAAAACATGCTCCACGAATACCACGAATGTCACGAACCAACACGCGCTGTTAAGAACCCTATTCAGATGCGTTAAGTCACGATACGAATGTCACGAATGAGCCACGAATGACAGGAAAATGATATTCGTAACGCATCATGCCTATGTGTAAACCCAGCTTAATGCACGTGAAATGGATTAACTTATTGCACAAGGACTTAAATTCCGCAAATGAATTTCTTCAGTGTGCCTTGATTGAGTACTTGCTGACAACGGCACAGGAACGTCAATGCGAGAGACTCACTCCGAATGCGTAAGCCTTACGTTTGGGGGGGGGGGGACCATTCAAAAATACTTACCATTCAGAAATGTTTAAAATCCAGCCTTTGCTGGACTGGTTCTTCCTCCAATTCAGTGTCCTCATCCGATTCGGGCTCAAACATATGAGGCTGAGTCTCTGAATATGCCATAGCTGCATAAAGTTAGTCTGTCCGTGTTCCGAAGCCGGCAAGTGTTTTCCATTTTCCCTACCGCTCTGGGCGAAGTTACATTCTTTTGAGTGGCAGCAAAGCCAGCCAATCAGCGTCAAGTCCTTGCATTTCATAATGAGGTTGCCAGTTAAGCCCGAAAGGTCGCCAAATAGGTGCAAAACAACGCGTTCAAAATCCCCCACCTTAACATAGCTTTTTGAGAGAGGTTTTTAGGAAGCTTCTGAGGCATTACAGACCCAACCAAAATTTTGTTGTCTATGTCGCATCACAGAACAAGGATAAATACCCCGTTCAACCATTCTATGTCACCTTTAAGCAAATGACATTTGGACCAGTTTTGACAATGTTTGTTTTAGGAAGTACACCTTCCTGTTTCATGACAATAAGAGACTTTTTTTAGGTGTGGGCATGGTCCACATGTCCACCGAATTCCATACATGTTGGTTAAACTGGCTGTGTGACCTGTTTTGTTGAAATCTTCTAGGGGATGCCATGGAGCCATATTGCCACGGCCATGTGCAAAGCCCGTACTGTGAAAAAATATATGCAGGGCTTAATGCGTGTGCAAAATTTTGTGTTTGAGCATGTTGAGGACTTCAAAAATGCTGTTGTTGATTAGGGAGCGGTATAGAGCCAGTGAGTCACGCCCAGGGCCAGTTTTGATATGAAATCAAAGAGCTTCACACTTAACTTGTGTGCAAGTTTTGCGAGTTTTAAAGCACGCCAAGGCCCTCAAAAATGCATTCGTAAAATTTGTAAAAACTCAGGAAATGGCTTATAGCTCACTTCCTGTTCGGCGTAAAAATTTCCAAAAAATGGGCAAAAAAAGTCATCGTAATCCCCATCACCACACCACATTTCATGAAAATTGGAGCATCTTAATGCCAAATTGGCCATGTGTTTGGAGGCGCTATAGAGCCACTGAGGCACGCCTAAGCTCAACTGATATGCCAATGTTGTAAGAACACAGCAATGAACATACTTCTGAAATTTGGCGGAGATTGAACAATGTATGTATATAGCAATCTCGTGTTTCATGGCGAGACATCAGAATTTGCCACGCCATCATGGCCACCCCCATCAACAAAAACCCACAATTTCGAATAACTTTTGATTGCACAAGGCTTTACATGACCCTAACCAAATTTGAAGTCTTTTGGATAAAACCTTTAGGAGGAGTTAGTTCAAATACGAGCCCTCCAAATATTACTGATTTTTATGAAAATTCAAAATGGAAGATTTCCTGCTGGATTTGGGGTCATGGTCCAAGAGACTTTTTTGTAGATTCTGATATATTATTTGGCAAAGGTTTTGTGACTGTACATCACACGTGTTTCTGCTAATTTTCCATTGAATTTTGAAAATTCTAGGTGGCGCTACAGAGCCATTTTGATGTGTTCATCTAGATTAGCGATAAAATATCAAATTTTTTTGCCAGGCCCGATGCATGTGCCTATTTTTTTATATTTATTTATTTATTTTTTACATTCGGCATCTCCAATCCCACCCGAATCTGGAATGCCCAAACCGAGAACTATGTACAAGGCTTGCTCGTATGCAACCCCCTGTTGCCAGCTCAGGAGAGACAAACAGGGTCATGTTTTGTAACTCAAGGTTCGTAAATCTGGTTTGTGCTTGTAAAAAAAAAAAAAAAAAAAAAAAGTGTTCAACACGAAGGTAGGAAATTTGAGCGTATCTGCAACTTCACTGTCACACAGGAAGGTAGGAAATTTTCACACACGCAAAACTATTTTACAAGCTCAAAGCTTTTTTACTCACGCACAAAATATTTATACAAGTTCAAAACTTTTTTTACACATGCACAAAACTATTTCACAAGCTCAAAAATTTTTTTTTTTTTTTTTTTTTTACACACACTAAATATTTCTACAAGTTCAAAACCTTTTTTGCACACGCACAAAACTTTTGGCCCTAATTTGATTGCATACCCCCTCCCTGGTCTGGATTTTAAAAGGGCACCAGGGCCGGTATTCCATTCAATACTTAGTCTGAGTAAAATTTAAACTTAAGCATTTTTCTTAGCCAAGTAAAAAACTAAGTCGTATTCAAGATGCGTCTAACACATTTACTTAGTCAGGCGATATCTAGGTAAATTACTCAGCCAAAATTATACACTGAAAGTATCCCATGGCATAGAAATGCAGGGCTGTGCAGACAGTGGCGGAGCTAGAACTGGGAATTGGGGGGGCACAGAAACGTCTCTTTATCACAACAATTAGTCCTGGCTAGTTCTCAATCATTTTCCTTCATTGACTCGTTTTCCGATATTTGTAATTGACAATTGAAGACCAGGTTTCTCTCCATATGCGATCTAACAACGATGAAATAATGGGCTGAATCAGTACAGAAACATAATTTACTCATTAATTGGCCAATGCTTTATGAAAGACAAACTGCTGTGAAACTTCTGTGCTACCTTTTCCGCGCATCAGGTGATTTAACTTGCGCTTCGTGATCGTTTAAATTCGTCATTCAAAAATAGAAAAACTTACATAAAGTGTTCAATTCCGCGTGATAATTTCTTGAATTCGTGTTGATTGAATAATAACTGATCCACGTTCCAATGAAATATCGCCTCCCACTCTCGGCACTTGGAAATTAAATATAAAAAGCGTGCAACTCCAGCCATGTCCTTGAGAGTCGACGGGTATGCAATTTTGAATAATGCTGATTTAATGCAGCAAATACGTGTCCAGATGAATGACTGTCGTCTTGCCCAATCAGGGAGAACTAGCAGCACCTGTTAAGTGTGGAGTGCTCTTGGAGTGAATCTTGTGTTAATTATGAAAATGACTGAGAACAGGTCAGGACTAATAATTGTTTTAATCGGATGTTCTGTGACCCCAAATTCCCAGTTCTAGCTCTGCCACTGTATGCACAGCCTATCCATGAGTATGACTGGATGGCTGGTATTGCCTCTGAGGGCGATGTCATCCTCTATCAACTGAGTTAAGCGCAGGATCCCTTCCCTGTTGAAACGATATCTTTTGATAAGTTCTGCATCATTGTTCGCGTCAATTGGATGTGAGCGTTGGTTAACCATGTGCTGACAAAGTTCGTGTTGATGGTTGAATTGAAGATGGAGGAGAGCATCCATGATGATACATCTTGTCCCGACAAATGATTCTTTGAGAATGATATTGTACTTAAGTGTCCAATCTGGACAAGACATATACTTACTTAGTTGTACGCATTTGAATACCAATAATGATTAAGTACTTAAATTTTTACTCAGTATGACTGAAAATTCCACTTAGAATAAGTAAAATTCTCAGTCAAAAACTTAGCAAAACACTTAGCCAAAAGTTTAGCTGAATACCAACTTTGACCAATTTTTACTTAAGTACAGCACAGTATTGATTTTTATACTGGCCCAGATTTTAAGACCAGATGAAGTCAGCCTCGTCAAGTGGGTGGCAGTGCACTAGGCCTGGTGTGATGAAAGAATTAAAAGGGCAAAAATGCCAGCTAGGCAGGCCTCAGGCATCAAAATTTGATTTTAATATGATCTTGTCTATACCGTAATTTTGATGTCTTTACCGTAATTCCAAAAGATAACGGTAAAGACGCCGGTAAAGACATATAATGCAGGCCAATGGAAATTTGCAACCAATGTGAGGGCTGAATTTTCCCTTATTTTCTACCTCTCTGAAAAGGTTTCTAATCAAGCATAACCTCATAAAGAAGCACTAACTACAAAAACATATTTTCATGATTACGGCAAAGACATTCAATTTGTGTGACAGCAAAAATTCGGATACTACCTGAGCCTTGGCACTCAGCCACCACACCCAAAAGGTTTCAAAATTGCCTGCTTTTGTTTTGTTGTTGTTGTTGTTTTGGGGCAGGATTGGCATCTGGTGGACAGCTGTAGAACTAAAATAGCTGACTGATTACGGTAAAGACAGGGAAAACCAAACTTAAAGGACACCTGCTTTTGTTCAGGGGGGAAAGGGTTAGGCCTAATCCCTTTTTTCCTGAACCAACAGCTATTCTAATTTAACTTGAAATACTAAAGAAGATTTGTACCTGGTGGCCAATCTGAGTCATCAGTGAAAGAGTTTTCTTTTCAACTTAATTTTCTGTTGGCTCAATTTTGAATGATTAAAGTATGGACATTTGCGTCATAATCTGACCTTAGATGTCAAGGTCATTGGAATGAGTGTCCCTTTAAAGTTACCCCCAATTGCAAATATCATGCCCAATATTTCTATCCCCCAAATGAATAGGAAAGCGAAGTTCCATTGTGGAAAAAAATGGGTGGACCGTCTTTTCTGCAATTGTGCCCTTTTCTGTAGAAACACCCATAATCTTTCGGAAAACCATGAAAAATAAGATCAACATGCAATCTAATATCCCAGAACACTGCGGTACACAACAGTGAAATGCTGATCGGGATGCGGCCATTCGTAGTTTTGCTAGTCAAGCCTCGTTATGGCACTGGAGTGCGTGGTGTGCATAGAATTTAAGAGTGGTCAATATCACTATTCAGGTTATTAAATCATAACATATGGATTTCATAACCACATAGAAACATATTCCCATGCTTTACTTTGTTAAAAAATTAAGTACCTCAGAAAAGAAAGTTTGAGAAGTCATATATTTGATTTGTCCCAGACTAAAATTTTCCGCAAATTCAATCTGTAATAATTTTTTAATTTTTATAGCTAAAGTAAAAACAAGACATGATCCAGAAACTAGAGAAAAATCGCTTTTCAGAAATATAAAGTCTGAAAAGCTAAATTGAGTTTCATTTTTTAGCCCAGATGTTAACTCCTGCTTGACCGAGCCCATATATATAAACAACAATTTTTTGTTGGAACACCTGGTAGGGTCACCAGGGAGGGATCTTCTAGAGATCTGAGTGTTTCCCCAAAGAATAACCCTATGGTAAAATGATGTATCAAACAAGTTCAATTGTAAAAAGTCCCCCCCACCCCCCTTATTAGATGTCCATTGAACGTTCAAAATCTGACCGTTTCCCATCGGGATTTGCAATACTGGCTCTGAATGTATGGATGCAGTTTCCTATTTAGTCTCTAAAATGATGAAATGGGACAATTTGTACATTATAGAGGATGAGAAATATTACTCCTATAAATCTTGGTGAAAAATTTTCTAAAGTTAGCATCTACTAATAACTGGTGAAAAAAACTCACTTTTAACCTGAAACAAAAGTAGTAGTGAGCTCAAGGACTGGAAAGTACAGAACCTCAAGGAAAGGATGCAGGTGCTCTTGAAGGAGAGGGCTCAAAAATCCATGAATGACAAAAAGCATTCTTCAGGCACTATTGCATGGAGCAGGGGAAAAGAGTATCTGAAACTTTAAGTTAAAAAGCCTTTATTATATCATGGCTGGTACAAAGACAACTTTTAAAAAACCGACCGGTTTTGACCACTGTCTTCACCAGGGTTGCAATCATGACCATTTGCAACCCTGATGAAGACACTTAGTGGTCGAAACCAGTTTTTTTTTTTTTTAACTTGTCCTTGTACCAGGCATGATATTATAATGGCTTTTTAACTTAAAGTTTCAGATACTCTTTTCCCCTGCTCCATGCAAGAGTGCCTGAAGATTGTTTTTCGTCATTCACTTTTAACCTGTTCCTTTTTAACGGTGACCATAAATGTTTTATAAAGGTCTTCAACTGAAAAATTCTCACTGGGTCATTACATGCCTCAATAGACGAAGAGCATGATTACTGACAAATCCAAGTCAACGTGCATAATGATGCCCCTCAAAGGTAATCCATCATGACCACCAATAAAAATTTACAGGTTTTGGAAAAACATGTCATACAGCTGCAACTGCAATTTGTTATTTTGCGGCAAGTTTTAATGCTAGCAATGCTTGTTATGCAAGCATAATTACCTAATAAATCCGGTCAATTTTTATTTCAAATTGCCTAAAAGCAAACAAGAAAACTGTAATTAATGTCACTAAATCAGTACATTAATGATTGTTTATTTTACTGATACTCGAAATAAGCTTACCGTAATTTAAGGGTCAAGCCTCAATAAAGTCTTACGGCGATAATTTCTTAACCATCTATGCTGTCAGCATCAGCGATTCGGAAAAGAATAATGCACAACAGAAACAGTGGTTCATAGAAACATTCGTGGCAAAACAAATGCTTTCGCTACATGGCTGAAGCTGATGTATCACCGAGCAATCTTTGAAAATGTGATCACAAAAGCAAAAAAAAAAAAGACTAGGAAAAGAAAACCAAAGTGTGAAAGTAAAATTCCGCGTGGACCGCCAATGACATCGTATTGACCAGTGCTACAAGTTTGCCCATGAAAATAACCTTTACAGTGAGATCAGCCACATTTAGAAATACATGACAGGGAAAACCATTAACGTTGAGAAATTAAACGGGGTCGCAAGCTTTCAACAAACAGCAGGATGTCGTCGTTCTGTATGCACATCTTGGTGGCATTACCCAATATTCAAAAAGAGCGTCCATTCCTCTGCGGAGAGGGAGCCATGTCTGCACAGCTGCCGACACATAGCCAAGTAACTGAATCCCTTCGCTGTATTTCCCCCCCACCCCAGGACAGGTTATACAAGCTCGCCAAATGCCGAAAACACTAAATGCGTCTGTATGTTAGTGTGGTTATTCATTGTGGTGATTGCTAGCCGACTAGCTAGCAAATTAGATACAACAACACGAAAACACTTACCGTTAGCAACGTATTAGTGAACTACCCACCGAGAACTCACCGAAGCTGCCAGCGAACGTTGCGTGCGGCCCATTCCGCAATAAACTAGCAACATACCAAGCTAGTAAACAACCCACATCTCTCCAACAAACAAAACGAAACACGAATTTTAGCGTTTTGAGGGTCTGTTCAGTAACAAAACGCACCCATTTTGGAACGCAAAATAGCCCCACGTTCTAGCCATCCGAACCCCATTTAAGGTTAGCGGTTAGTTGCGACGTTAGCTAGATAGCTAACGTTAGCTGTTGCAAAACCGAGCTTTGACTGCGCTTGTCAGCGTATTCGCACAATAACGTTATGGTAACTCCTAGCATTAGCTAGCTTTCTGCCAAGTTCTTAAATAAATGTACTTACAATCAGAGCCACCAGAACCGGGAATGTATTCTCACATCACCCTTATCCAGTAAATATAACGGCCAGTTAACCAGCGATAACTTAGCAACAGAAATTACTATGACAGAAGGACAAGTTTTAAAGGCTTCATTACGCTTTATCACATGAGGTCGCGCAAGCTAGTGAAGAAGCCAGTTTGATAGCTCGTTATGGTTTAAATTTAGCCACCAGAGAAGTTTTCGACCATTTGAATACATATCGGTAAAATAAACATAGCTACATTTTCGCCAGGGGGCAATTGTATGCTTTAGATTTGAAAGCAAACTGGCGAACTATATTTTCCCCACATCAGCAAGATGAATATGCTGTCTGTCGTTAGCTCCGCTCAGTTTAAAATGAGGCCCAGCACACTGTCCTCTCCCTTAGCTGAACCAACATTACTGTTAACGTTAGCCGCACGAATATGAAATGGAGTTCAAAATCAAACAGTATTACATTAGGGTGAAACTGACTGCAAGAACACAAACCTCGCCATTAAATGCTTTAACGGCCTCCATGATGTAAGTCTTTGTGCAAAGTGAATATGAAAGACGATGTTGACGTTCTCACAGACCCCGTGAACTGGAAGCTTTCGCCGATGTCCACCAATATGGCGGCTAATTGTTGGCCTATTCGTCGAAACAAACTTGAGGAACTATGCGACTCCCTGTGTTGGGGTACTAGTACTGCACCTATGAAAGGAAAAATTTTCAGCAACGACTTTCGGTGAGCACCTCCGTTTTCTTCAAGTGCATTCTCGTTCACAACTTCCCCTCACTGGCATCTTCACCTTGCGTCTTAATCCCGTTAGCTTTGATTGAAGTACGCATTCGCTATGGCATCGGTCAAGAGTTGGGTTTATTTTTCGCCAAGATCTTGTATTAATGATGGGAGAATCGGACCGCTGCGTAGTCTTCTCCGGCACATCTCAAAGATTTTCAATGAGGTTAAGGTCTGGATTCTGTGGTGGCCAATCCATGTGTGAAAATTATGTCTCATGCTCCCTGAACCACTCTCTCACAATTTGAGCCCGATGAATCCTGGCTTTGTCATCTTGGAATATGCCCATGCCATCAGGGAACAAAAAAAATCCATTGATGGAGAAAATCCTGGTCATTCAGCATATTCAGGTAGTCAGCTGACCAGATTTTCAGGCACATGTTGCTGAACCAAGACCTGACCAACCTGAACTCCAGTTTATAACACTACCCCCACAGGCTTGTACGGTAGGCATAAGGTGCATCACTGTGGCTGCGTCTCATGTCTCTGAAAGTGCATCCTCGTTCCCCCTCACTTGCATCCTATCTTTGCGTCTTAGTCCCTCCCACCGAGGATGCACGGAGGAAACAGGAGAGAGGACAGGCGAAACGAGGACATGGGTCTGTCTCAGAAACTGGGCCCATCAGTGGGTACCCCACTAGAAATACTAGTAGTTAATAAAATATTTCGTTTTGAATGGTGGCGTTTGTTTTTATTTGAAATATGATAATCAAATAAATAGTAAACACAAAAGTGGGTAGTTTAAGTGAATATTACATTCCGTGATTGGAAAAAAAATAAACAAAATTCATTGCAAAATGGCTGCTTGTACCGTGACATGGAAGAGGATGAATTACATTTCTGTTGCCTGAAATATTTGTGGTCCACTATAACATTCACAATTTTCATATAAGTTATCTTATTTAATTACTTTACACAATGAAATATTGACGTCTCCACGTAATCATGTGAGTAATGTTAAAACCTTCAACGTAATATTTGATCACTTTCGTGACGCCTTTTTTCCGACCAGTCTAACCTCACGAATGTATGTTTATTTACTCAAACGAGAAGCCTCGATGTCATATCATATACGTCATCCAAATTGTAATTGAAAATCACTACACTTCATAGAATTTAAGTCATAATCACATAATTTTGTCTTTTGTAGCAGGTGCTGAAAGTATGTGTTCCGTGTATGTTTCCTAGATATTATGTTACGACAGTAGACCATCTTTCCCGTATCAAAAGGATATATAATTATTAGGTGATAATTTCTCACTGTAAGGTGTCCCTTTTTTGCGCGGAAGGATATCAATTAACAGTCTGTGTGTCTAGATTGGAATTTCCCCTCGCAAGAGGTCATGTTTGTGTTTCCGCACGTGAGGTGGCTGTTAGGCAAGTGATATGAAATTACGGACAGTAGCCTACTTAAGTATTGTAGGGGTGCTAGGGCCCCAAGATGGGAAGAAGGTGTGTCACATCATGACATACTTTTATCTTTGGCATTTTTTGGTAGATTGGTCCATCCTGCATAGGAATCCAGAGGCCTGCTCTGGCAAATCCCCCACGAAAATTGTTGTTTGGCACCCTTTTTGACATTCTGGGTGTATGAAAATTTGCCCGAAAATTAGGGGCAGAGGAAATGTATATGTGTTTTTCAAAGGGTTTCTTTAGACTTCTACTCACATATTTAGTATCATTGTAAAGCTCATAAGGTCTACTACAATCCCACACCATTGGTTTTTTAATTGGGTCATTCAGTGCATAGCTAGAGGTCAAAAGGTCAAGGACGGAAGGGGTAAGTGTAAATCCAGGTGCTGTGAAAACTCTATACCCCACTGTGCCCAAGCGAGTTCGCCAAGTGGAAGGAGACTAATGCATATTTTTAGAGTACTGGAGTGGGAAGTTTTTAAAACCCTAACAAAGCAGGAAGGAGTAAGGCCTTTAGAATTAACCCCCTGTCGTCTGATTGTGAAATATTCGAATACGCACGAATTCCTGCATTTTTCCATTTCATGGCTTCCTCAATGATTGGAGCTTTAACAATTGTTTCTTGTCAATGGATGTCTCTAACACCTGTGGGCATGTTTCAATGAGCCATGTTAACACTTGTAGTCCAGTAGTTTGGTTCGCCTAGTGGGGGGGGGTTGAAGTCAGCCTTGAGCCCAAAACACCATGCGTTGCAAGGTTTTTTTCCATTTTTGATTTCTTTTTCAGCAAAGAATTAGCCTTAACATTGAATTGTGAATGGTAATGACAATTGGTTAGTCCAAAATCAACCTGAACTCAGCTTGAGTGGAAGTGGACCTTACAGGCCACCATACATTTAAAACAAAGGAACATATCATCATAAATCATCAAAATTTTCAAACTTTAGTAGCCAATTATGTGCATGCACTACTAAGCACTCAGAATACAAGGTAAGAATATAACTTTCTTGTTGTAAACAAAACAATTGCCAGCATCCTTCATGCATGCTGAGCACATATCAATGCAGGCTATTCATAGAATTTGGTGCGAGGCATAAATAAGTTAAACCAACAGTACTGTGCTCACCCTCAGGGACCCACAGTTGCAAAAATGCGACATCTATTTGAAACTGTCTGATAGTACCTACCCCTGACTAAATGTAGCAAACAATGCATATCCCAGCACCCCGGACTCTGAATTGTATCACAACATTTTTGGCGGGAAAATTATAGGATTGGAAGACATACCACAGTCCAAGTTTAAACAACATGACTGCCTCCTACTGATGCCCCAGCTCTCTCTTTTGGATCAATTTCAACAAACTTACAAGTAAGTATTTGACCTGTGGTATTTATGCCTCGGTGTGCGCATGCGCACAGCGAGCATACGGTACTCAGTCTGTGTATTTGTTTGTTTGTTTGTCTGTCTGTTACCATCATAACTGCGACAGCGTGTGCATCCAAGCTAAAGTAACAATGCCAACGAGTGACAAACACTGTTCTCTTGATTTTAAATGTGCCAGAATTTTGAAAAAGGATTCAGTTCATTTTTTGTAGCACTTCATGTTTCAGTATACACGTTTTGTGTACATAATGTTAAGCCACACCCACATGATTTTGGCACAAGGACCGCACTCTATTGACTGTTTATGTATTCAAGCTTGCTTTTATGTTACTGTACAACTATTGTACATCAGTAGTGGCTAAGCAATACACACCGAGGCATCAGCACCTCTGGTGATTTCATTTTTTCCTGTATTTTAAAGATGTTTAGTGTTCGAAAAATTCAATATTTTTTTCAAAAAAGTATAGTACACAGGATTTAGAGGGATTTTTTTTAATGTTGCAAAAACGCAACATTGGGCTGTAATGGGTGCGACTTTTTCACACAAGAGGCCCTATCACTGGGTGATGAGCTAATAGAAGAACTGTGCCACCTATGGCAAAATATGGGTTTAGGGTTGGGGTTGTCAGAAAATATACAGTATATATACAGTAAAGCAGTGGTTCCCAACCCAGTCCCCCCTGTCCCGCAGGTTTTTGTTGCAGCTTTACTTTTGCACACCTTATCCATTTAAGGCCCAATGCACCTTCATGGACACCCTTTTCAGGCAGATGTTTTCAACCAATCAGCATGAAGCCCTTAAATGGATCAGGTGTAAAAGAGTACAGCTGGAGCAAAAACCTGCAGGGCAGGGGGTCCTTGAGGACTGGGTTGGGAACCACTGCAGTAAAGGATATATATATATATATATATATATATATACACACACACAGTGCTGTGAAAAAGTATTTGCCCCCTTCCTGATTTCTTAGTTTTTTGCATATTTGTCTCACTTACATGTTTCAGATCACCAAACAAATTTTAGTAATAGAAAAAGAGAACCCAAGTAAATACAAAATGCAGTGTTGAAATGATTATTTCATTTATAAAGGGAAAAAAGCTATCCAAACCTAC
Source organism: Gymnothorax javanicus (assembly GCA_029692085.1). NCBI lineage: Eukaryota > Metazoa > Chordata > Actinopteri > Anguilliformes > Muraenidae > Gymnothorax > Gymnothorax javanicus. The sequence continues at coordinate 121,973,316 of CM056193.1, read as the reverse complement.
CTAGCCCTGTGTGAAAAAGTAATTGCCCCCTCTTGTTAAATCATGAATTAATTGTGATAAACCATATTTTTTGAGTTCACTTTCACTAGTCACACCCAGGCCTGATAACTGCCAGACCTGTTGAGTCAAGAAATCACTTAAATAGAACCTGTCTGACAAAGTAAAGTAGGCTAAAAGATCTCAAAGAGCAGCACATTATGCCGCGATACAAAGAAATTTAAGAACAAATGGGAAGCAAAGTCATTGACATCTATCAGTCTGGAAAGTGTTACAAAGCCATTTCTAAGGCTTCGAGACTCCAGCAAACCATGGTGAGGGCCATTATCCACAAATGGAGAAAACCTGGAACAGTGGTGAACCTTCCCAGGAGTGGCCGGCCTTCCAAAATTACTACAACAGCGCATCGACAATTCATCCTAGAGGTCACAAAAGAACCGAGAACAACATTTAAAGAACTTCAGGCCTCACTTGCCTCAGTTTAAGTCAGTGTCCATGATTCAACAGTAAGAAAGAGACTGGGCAAAAATGGCATCCATGGGAGAGTTCCAAGGCGAAAACCACTGCTGACCAAAAAGAACACAAAGGCTCTTCTCACATTTGCCAAAAAACATCTCGATGATCCCCAAGACTTTTGGGAAAATATTCTGTGGACTGACGAGACAAAAGTTGAATTTTTTGGAAGGTGTGCGTCCCATTACATCTGGCATAAAACTAACACAGAATTTCATGAAAAGAACATCATTCCAACGGTCAAACATGATGGTGGTAGTTTGATGGTCTGGGGCTACGTTGCTGCTTCAGGACCTGGATGACTCACAATAATTAATGGAACCATGAATTCTGTTCTCTACCAGAAAATCCTGAAGGAGAATGTCCAACCATCAGTTCGTGATGTCAAGCTCAAGCGCACTTGGGTTATGCAGCAGGACAATAATGCGAAACACACCAGCAAGTCCACCTCTGAATGGCTTAAAAAAACAAAATGAAGGTTTTGGAGTGGCCCGTCAAAGTCTTGACTTAAATCCGATTGTGATGCTGTGGCATGACCTTAAACAGACCGTTCATGCTCGAAAACCCTCCAATGTGGCTGAATTAAAACAATTCTGCAAAAGAGTGGTCCAACATTTCTCCACAGCGATGTGAAAGACTCATAGCCAGTTATCGCTAACGCTTGATTGCAGTTGCTGTCCCACAACCAGCTATTAGGTTTAGGGGCAAGTACTTTTTCACATAGGACCGGATAGGTTTGGATAGCTTTTTCCCTCAATAAATGAAATCATCATTTAAAAACTGCATTTTGTATTTACTCAGGTTATCTTTCTCAAATATCAAAATTTTTTTGATGATCTGAAACATTTAAGTGTGACAAATATGCAAAAAAAACAAACAAAAAGAAATCAGGAAGGGGGCAAATACTTTTTCATGGCACTGTATATATATATATATATATATATATATATATATATATATATGCAAATATACACATACAGTATATACCAGTGGTAGTCAACCCTGGTCCTGGAGAGCCACAGGGTGTGCTGATTTTGATTTTCTCCACCCTATTTAAATCTAGGACACCAGGTGAGATGAGTTAAGCGTGTAATCAACTGCTTTAATTCATCAATCAAGTGCTGAGTAACACTAAAAACCAGCAGACACTGTGGCTCTCCAGGACCAGGGTTGACTACCACTGGTATATACTGTATGTGTATGTAGATATATATGTATGGGCCAGGCTCACGAAATGTGCGCCACCCCCCCCAAATGTGTCCACAGGCTAGCAAATCTCATATTTCGCTTAGATCATTCCAGAACCACCATGAATGGATAGAGCTCACCAAGAGCAACTTGGAACACCCCACTTTTGTCAGTCTGCGATAAATGTTTCCTTGTCTTTTTTGCCCTTAAAGTTGGAAAAGTGGCCAAAAATGGCACTTTTTTGATGTCCATGTAAAAAGTGAAATAGTTCACTTTTTGTTCTTTTTATATTTAAGTGTGTTCTATTTTATTTTATTTTTTTCTGTGCATAATAGACGTGTAGGCTATGTCTGACAGTCGGCATACATCGCTATCGTCGTTTTGTGTTTTGCGGTGACATTTAATAAATTGTCCACAAGGTACTGGTTTCTGACTTAGATTTTACATTTAGCACTCTAGAAAAATAAAAAAAGGTCCCTACACCCTAATAATCTGTCAGGATGAAGCAAATATATGGTGCATTAGGGCAAAAAAAAAACAAAAAACTCCAACCTACAGGGATTGAGTGGGATTTTTGTGTCCCCAAAAAAATGACCTTTTTAAGAAAAGTTTCTGACTTAGATGTATTTTTAAAAAACTGTAAAAGATATAGCCAAATGCAATTCAGGTATTGTTGCTGGTCTAAATCAAAGTGGAAATCACTGTTTAGATCAATTATTTATTGAATAACGACATAGGTACAGCCCGCAAAGCATTTTAGTCGGTTTCTGACTTAGGGTTTGTGCCTTAGATTTCTAAGTCAGAAACCCGGGCATCTCACGCAGAAACCGGGTGTATTCGGCCAAATGTGGCCCCAGTCATTACACAGGTGGTCAGGGACATGATATTCCATGTTAGTTTGACATGTTAACATGTATTTTAGCCGATTTGATTGAAAATACAACTCCAATTCCAAAATAGTTGGGACAAAGAGTAAATTGTGAATAAAATCAAAACGCAATGACTTTCCAATCACACCAGCCAGTATTTTATTCACAATAGAACAGAGATAACGTAGCAAATGTTGAAACTGATAAATTTTACAATTTTATCCACAAAATGAGCTCATTGTGTACATAAAAATGTAAAATGTCTCAGTTTCAACTTTTGAAATGCTATCTATGTTCTAGTGTAAATAACATATTGGCTCATGTGATCTAAAAGTCATTGCATTTTGATTTTATTCACAATTTACACTTGGTCCCAACTATTTCGGAATTGGGGTTGTATAACGATGGCATTGGTCGGAGGCCCGTCATTGGACCGATCGGCCCACGCTCTCAGTCAGAAACCGGGATCTCAGG